>OZ008362.1:7661596-8389170 GCA_963931975.1 Cataclysta lemnata
CGGGAATCGAACCCGCGTCCGCTGCTATCCGGGCAGGCCGAGGGTGGCCGAGCGGTCAGGCACCTGCCCGGATAGCAGCGGACGCGGGTTCGATTCCCGCCTCAAGATCATAATTTTTCGAAATTCTTTTTCTAACCCCAAAATCTTTGTACTAATTTTTCTAACATTTATATAATGTTAAAATTAAAATCGAACAGTTTATAAAGCAAACCCAAGCTTAACCGAACGCACGATATTTGTAAAAATATCTGCTTTGGAATGTTTGAAATTTATTTCTACATTGCGAGGGTACCCGTTGGCTTACAACGTGAAGTGTAAAGGTTAGAAGAATTTCGGCAAGTTAATTAGTGTCTTGGGTGGCCGAGCGGTCAGGCACCTGCCCGGATAGCAGCGGACGCGGGTTCGATTCCCGCCTCAAGATCATAATTTTTCGAAATTCTTTTTCTAACCCCAAAATCTTTGTACTAATTTTTCTAACATTTATATAATGTTAAAATTAAAATCGAACAGTTTATAAAGCAAACCCAAGCTTAACCGAACGCACGATATTTGTAAAAATATCTGCTTTGGAATGTTTGAAATTTATTTCTACATTGCGAGGGTACCCGTTGGCTTACAACGTGAAGTGTAAAGGTTAGAAGAATTTCGGCAAGTTAATTAGTGTCTTGGGTGGCCGAGCGGTCAGGCACCTGCCCGGATAGCAGCGGACGCGGGTTCGATTCCCGCCTCAAGATCATAATTTTTCGAAATTCTTTTTCTAACCACTAAAATCTTTGTACTAATTTTTCTAACATTTATATAATGTTAAAATTAAAATCAAATAGTTTATAAAGCAAACCCAAGCTTAACCGAACGCACGGTATTTGTAAAAATATCTGCTTTGGAATGTTTGAAATTTATTTCTACATTGCGAGGGTACCCGTTGGCTTACAACGTGAAGTGTAAAGGTTAGAGGAATTTCGGCAAGTTAATTAGTGTCTTGGGTGGCCGAGCGGTCAGGCACCTGCCCGGATAGCAGCGGACGCGGGTTCGATTCCCGCCTCAAGATCATAATTTTTCGAAATTCTTTTTCTAACCACTAAAATCTTTGTACTAATTTTTCTAACATTTATATAATGTTAAAATTAAAATCAAATAAATAAAAATAAGATAAAATTTTATACCTAAATATAAGTCCTTGAAATAAAGTTTAAAATAAAAAAAGAATAATGGACATAACTATTGTTTAAAAGAAATTATACACTACTACTGAACTAAATAATGAGGGAACATCGGCAATATCATACTTTAACCCCTATTATTTATGTATGTATCTACAAGTATGTTATATCTACAAGTATGAGTAGCTCGATGGAGCAGTGGTTTAGCGCGCTAAGACCGGTTATTGGATGGGTGACCAAAAATTTATTTCCTCGAGTTCCTCAGTGCTTCGGAAGGCACGTTAAGCCGTTCCTCCGATGGTATGAAGGTAGCAAATAAAGCGATGGAATTAAGGGCCATGTCGAGATCAATCCTTCAGGGATTGACTAACATTCCTACAATCCGCCTTGGTCGAATGCTCAGATTGCTGGGTATTGACCAAGAGGTCCCGGGTTCGAATCCTGGTAGGGGCAAACTTTGTGATGACCACAAATATTTGTTCCCTAGTCATATATGGTTGTGTATATGTTTATGTAGTATATTTTCAACATTTATATATAAATAATTAAATTAAAAATATGTCCGTCATCTAGAATCCATAACACAAGTGCTTAGGCTACTTACTTTGGGCTAGATGATAGGTGTAAGTGTAAAAAATATTTATTTATATATTTATTAATCCTCAGTGCTCAAGATTTTAGCTTAGGTTTTACAGTCTGTCTGGAAACAACTCTCTTTGGGTATGCTGTTGTTGATGGCTTACCCTCCACGATCGGGGTGTCCCAAAGCGTTTATTTGTACACTATCTATCTCAATTAATACAGATAAATCGGTAACAGAGCAGAGGAATGATTAGGACGTCTTATGGACTAACATGGAATGAATATCGCGATTTTAAGGCACAAAGGTATAATTATTCACTACCTAATTCAGATCGATCAAGGAGTTGAACAGATGCCAACGATTCTCAGGTATTCTTTGGAATTTTGTCTTTTTAGTGAGCTAAATGCTCACAGATTTTTTAGTGAATCCTGTGAAATATTAGGTAGGGACTTGTGTCCCAAGTGTAGGTTTACGGGGCCCCTTCACAACATGTCACACACACATCTAATCACTAGTCACTCAAATTATTCGAGTTTCCTTTAAAACATTAAATTATGAATTACAATTTTGCAAATGCGCTTCTAAACAGAAAAGTTCGCAAGAGAAATTCTTCTATTACGACCAGAACTCGTAAAAGCAAGCACCCTTTAATGCAAGAAATGATAATTACTTTTAATTTCCGCAGCTTAACCGAATGGAATGAAATACGGCGTTCGGGCGGCCATGTTGAAATGTTTGAAATGGCATTTTGCAACTCAGAAAGGTTTCTCCGCTTCCAATTTGAGTTGGCATCAATTTTCTACCCTCATCACAGGCAAACAATGGGGGATGACCTTAAGGTGTGTTCATGGCGCATGCGTACGCTCCCCAGCTAAACTGTCATGGCTTCTTCAGTCCGCGTATTGACGCCGCGTCGCGTCGTATCCGTACAGCGGGACCCCTCACAACGAGCGTTTTAAAAACTATAAAACCCGATCACTTACCAAACGCACAAGTTACAGTGTTGTTGTGAAACATTTCTGAGACAATTCTGTGACTGTGTCTAGTTCTATAGTGGCCGGGAGTGGAGAGGGAGCGTGGAAGCCGGATTTTTCTGGATTGCACTGGTTGTGTGGAGCCGTAAGTAGTGACTGGTTAATTGTGATTATTTGTAGAAATGTACGTATAGATTGTGTGGCATGGTGGTGCGGGCTGTGCGAGCGGTCCGCGAGTGTGCCCCTAACCTTCGTCTGTGTGAGTGAGTCCGTAAAATAAACATTAATGTCTACATGGAATGTTTAAACAGTTTATTGATTTTGGAAAGTTTAGCTTCGTGCACGCCTGAGCAATTTTCGGAGGCGCACGTTTTCTTTCGAATGCCGGAGGGGTCTCATTCATTTCTGAACGCGATAGCTACCTACGTGCAGAATTGATTTATTCTCCTTCTGAAATTCCAAAAGATTCTTTAATATGTCTATTGGTTACATTAATCTTGTTATGGTGTTACAATAATTTTCTTACCTATTGATGTGTTTCAATGTTTGTCATATCTATCTTTTGCTGCTGTTGAAATTTCCTACGTAATTTTTTTTACAATCTCATAGTTAAACTAAATATGACCACGATATACTGTTCGTTATATGATAATTATCATAGTCAATTTGCAGTACTGGTAATAACAATAAATGGTTTGTGGTAACAAACCATTGTTTTGAAGGTTGTTAAGGTCGATAATTTAATAGAGACCTATTAATTTTGTTCAGAATGAATATTGTTCCAATCTATAGCCTTGTTGGTTTTATCTACAAATCTTAATGGGTCTTTCTCGTATTTCACTTTTTCAAGTAACAAGTAATTACCATTGGGTAAATATTTATCCTGAATAAGAAAATTCCAATCTTCTTGTTTTATTTTTATTCATTTACGAGGCTGATTTAGATTTTTTTACTTTGAACTGATTGATTTTGCGGCTTGCGATATTACCTAACTACTCAATTTGACGGTAATCGCAAATAAGCCATTAGATTAAATTATTTAAACATTTGACTCCCTCTTTCAGCAATAAAACCATTAATTTTTCGATAATAATTATGTAACTTTAAGTCACATAATATCTCTATCTATTGTTATAATACACTCATCAACAATGGGTAAGGGTATTTTATGTACACCTACTTCATGCAGCTTTCATTTTTATAATACTGACATATTCTTTGCAGTTTTTTCAATAACTTAATTATGGTCATCCATCATAACATTGAATAAATTGATTATAAATCGACAGTATTTTTAGAACGATCGCCGATACAACATAAATTTAAGTAAATAAAATATCATTAGATAAAGTTGACGAGCGTATACCTATATTATACAACAACAAAAAAATCACTCGGAGCTAATGAAGCAACAAAATCTTTACTCAAGTTTTTGATCACGAAGAGTTAATTATTCCCCTTCACAGACTGCCTGAAATTAAGACGCGATTTGTTATGAAAAGATAATGATCCTTCAGCATATTTATTCAGCTCTCTCAAAATAATGCGCTTAGTCTCTAATTATGAAGATATTAAAAAATCTCTAAGGTAACAATGTTGGCACGTTTTTGTTAAGTGCGTCTAACCTCCATAAATCATAAAACTGAACAGTTTTAGAACATTCTTTGAACTAAATCGATGATCTGTCTCTTTTCATCACAGCGTAAGCACTTTTTGACAGTAAGAAACGAAGGTGTATTAAAGTTAAAATAGTAATTTAAACTAACCTGGGAATAGGGTAGGAAGATGATCATGTTGTTAGCAGATGCCGTGTAGTGACGGCAGAGTAGAATACAATTGTCACCACCCCAAATCTCTCCCGTGAGTGTCGTACAAGGCGACAAAAGACTAATAAATCAGTGATGAGGAATGGGCAGCAGCGTTCCACCTATACCATACCTAGCAATGTACTGCGACTTTTGTGCTCGATAATTGGCAATAGTCTCGCCACCAATTACATGGGACCTAACATAATTGGCGAAACGCGGGTGCTAGTTCATCACTGCCTACCCCTTCGGGGATATAGACGTGATTTATGTATGTATGTATGTTGGCAAAAGAATAATAATAAATACATTTCAAAGATGTTGAAAATATACTACATAAACGTACATACAACCATGACTCGGGAACAAATATTTGTGTTTATCACAAAGTTTGCCCCTACCAGGATTCGAACCCTGGACCTCTTGGCCAATACCCAGCAATCTGAGCATTTTACCAAGCCAGCCGTCGTAGAATGTTAGGTATGAACATGGAAGGACGCAAAAGGAGAGGAAGACCAAAGAAGAGACGGATAGATTGTGTAAAGGAGGATATGATAGCGAGGTGGGAGAGAGTGAATTAAAAATTAGTAAAAGATAGAGTGGAAGAAGAAATTAAGAGGATAAGGACAGGAAGAAGAAGGACAATCGTACGTCAAAGTACGTTCAAAAGAATTACTTTTTTCCTAAGGATTTCTAGCCTTCCAGAATACAGCTGGAAGCGATTCAAGGCTATATGATATGCGAGCCCGCTATGTAATAATGGAAGCTCTCTGCCAAACTATTCGGGAAATACGCAACAATAACGGTATCGGCTGACCCGAATTCCGAATACACCATACACAAACTAACTGCGTAACGAAATTTAATGTTATTGCTCAATAATTTACTTTGCTCGCCCCATCTGTAAACCGTTTAGAAGTTAAAGGAAAACATAATAAATGTTGGGACCAGTATGCTGTTATGTTTAAAGTGAACGGGTTGAAAACGAAACAGAACATTACGTTATATAATATTGAGGGCCTGTTTCACAATCGACAAGTAAGTTCTAAGTAGCTTACTTCGCAGATCATTTGACAGTTGTATTAAGCAATATGTGTCAATTGAACTGCCGAGTAAGCTACTTCGAACTTATTTGTCGATTGTGCCGCCTTTACTTCCGCACTCAGAGACGTCAATTAACTTTAATAAGTATTTAATGTCAAAAATTTTCATTCAAATCAAGACCATAGACCCGGCAAGAATAGGGACTAGTTTTGAATTGTCATTTTTTGACGTTAAGTACTCATTAACGTTATTTGACGTCTCTGAGTGCGGCAGTTAGTATTATATTATGTACATTCATCAGTACTCCATGCTGGCCTGTGAGCAAAAAAATTACGTGGAATTAGCCAGCCCTTACTTTCTTAGTTGTCTTAAAGTCGTCTAAGGGAGACTGCCCGGTGTAGACATTGGGGCACCCGAATGGTGGAAGGCAAATCGCCAACAACAGCATACCCAAAAAAGGTTGGTGTCAGTCCGGCCGGCTGTAAAACCTAAGTCATAATCATTGTGGCAAGGTTAAGGGTACTCGAGCAGTTTGGATCGGTACGTTGTCATCCCAATAATTCTCTCTTCATCGATTTCTCGACATATATATTCATCCATCACAAGCACCTTGAAGGGGTTATGGATGACTAGTGGTCACCCGCTCCTTCGCTCACGTTATTGTCGGTTATTTTATAGCCTATATAGCGTTCCTTTGGCTTTTTGCTTTGGACTATACAACACATTTTTCATACATGTTTCAATTGAAATCAGTACTTCCTGAAATTAGGGCGTTCAACCGAAGAAACTCTTCAGCTCTTCTTACTTACTTCTCTTCTTTTTATTAATAGTATATAAGTATTGGCGAAGCGTGGGCGCTAGTTCACCTGTGCCTACCTCTTCGTGAATATAGTCGTGATTTATGTATGTATAGAAGTATAGATATGAGTCAGCAGGGAGTGGATGGCTTGATGAAGTCTGACCGATATTAATGGAAGAGGAAACATAACGCGCCGACCCCATATACCTATAATGGAACAGGGCAGGGCACTATGCATGCTATTACCTATAATCAAGTACAATATTCAGCTAAAACATATAAGGTTAAACGCTTACCTCATTAATGTAATTAAGCGCAATTTCAACTTATATCAGTGCCATCGGCGATTTTGAATTAGATAATTTTCTGAATTGGTTTTGCGATTGTCACTAAGCGGCTACCGAAATTCGGATACTGAAATCGGATCGGCTTGATATAAAATTGGTCCCTTTAGCATTTGGCATTGGGTTTCATAAAACAATCGAATCATTGTGGCAAGGTTAAGGGTACATACTCAACGTGCAATTATTTTTTTTAAAGTTTTCTCAAGGCGTAGCGTAGAGTAATTAAATTCTTTAATTGTTTGGGGAATAAAATTATAAGACGAATAGTCTAAGCATTCCATGGATTCACCGTGCGGGTGCCGGGTCCATAGTGTGCCAGAGAGGGGAGTCAGTTTACGTAGTTTCATTCGGATTTTATTCCCCAATAGTTCTTATAGTATAACCAAAACGTTGGTCAAAAGTCTCAAGCGCCACCTCTGACTTCCCCTCTGCCACACAATGGCCCCGGCACCCGCACGGTGAATCCATGGAGTACTAACTGCCGCACTCAGAGACGTCAATTAACTTTAATGAGTATTTAATGTCAAAAAGTTTCATCAAATCTAGACCATAGATCCGGCAAGAATACCGATTAGTTTTGAATTGTCATTGTTTGACGTTAAGTACTCATGAAAGTTAATTGACGTCTCTGAGTGGGCAGTAAGAGTTTTCGTCCCTAGTACAGTAATCCCTATAAAACATTACTAAAAGGCCTTGGCTTGTCTAGAACTTTCGCAAGTTTTACGCGCGAGCAAGTGTGTCTAAGGCGGCTCCCGCAGAAACTTACCAAATATGGATGGGCATGCAGAGAGAGAAGTCGGTATGGTTTTTCACTATTCGAATTCGTTCAAATATATTGGCCACTTCTCAGGGGCTCAGAGGGGAATTCGCGATAGTTAACGCTGCACGTCGATTCGCACGTCGTTACGTGCTACGGCAAATTTATTCATTGGTTCGATGTGCTGGCCGATGCAAAGCTTTGTGCTCCACGCTTTATGGGAGGATCTATGGCTTTATTATATAAGATATATAAGATATTACCGGTATCTTTTTCGATGATAAAATCGCGCGCCAGCCAGGAATTGAAATGATGCTGCCCCGTAGCACGGTGCGTGGAGAAAATCTCCTCGGGGATAAGAAAATATTTTCCTCTCGCTCCAACTCCCACTGAATCCCGAGACAAAACACTGCCAAGTGGTGGGGAGAGATTTTGTCCACGTCCCGTGCTAGGTGCCTAGCCAAGTGGCGAGCGATACGTTTCTATCGAACGAATGTCAATTGTTGACAAATTCCATATATACATACATAAATCACGCCTATATCCCCTAAGGGGTAGTCAGAGGTGAATTAACACCCACTTATCGCTAATTTAGCTAGGTCCCATGTAATAGGTGGCGAGCCTATTGCCATCTATCGGGCACATCAATCGCAGTATATTGCTAGATGGTACAAGAGGAATGCTGCTGCCCATTGCTCATTGCTGTCTTTACCCTGATTCATAAATTTCCATACATACATACATAAATCACGCCTAGGCCTCTGCCTACCCCGAAGGTGAATTAACAGTGTTAACACTCACCACCACAAGTTAGGTACAGTCACTATGTCGTTTTAAATTATTAACGTCTGTAATACGTCAGTTTCGTACTATTAGTATTCTATTCATCATCATCATCATCACCAGCCCTTTAATGTCCCCACTGCAGGGGCGCGGGCCTTCCCTATGGATGGAAGAATATAGGGAGATTGGGCCATAACCCACCACGCTGGCCCAGTGCGGGTTGGTGGGTACTAACGACTGCAGATGCAGCCGGGGCCAACGGCTTAACGTGCCTTCCTAAGCACGGAGGAACTCGAGATAATAAATTTTTGGTCACCCATCCAATGACCGGCCTTAGCGAAATTGCTTAGTTTACGCAATCGCAGGCCAAGCGCTCTGTGCCACTGCGCTAGCGAGCTCCTCAGTATTCTATACGTTTAGGATAGATTCCTCACATGCCTAGAGGGGCTGATGACGGCTGCGTGGGAAGGGACAGCTGTGGTGTTATGCAGCATTAGATCTTTTTAATATTTTCAATGCGATTCTGCTAACGCTTAGAGAAGCATGTAGATTTATTCGCCTCCCACATACCAGGCTTCTATTTTTTTTTATGCTGGACAGGGAAGCTGTTGACTATCATCTCACCTGGGGGCCTACCGCCTAACTCGATTGCTAAAGTAAAAGCTATAGTTTATGACGTCATGCTGTCATTTCGCACCAAATGTACCTAAACTATTAGCGATAGCTTTGAGCGAATGATCACCGAATAATTTTGTATGAATTTGGCACAAAATCCGTGCCGCCTAAAAATTCAGGATGGCTTCTATAGCCGTAAGCAGTGCATTGCAATATAGCTATCATCAGCAATCGAGTTAGGCGGTAGGCCCCCTGATGGTGAGGGATGATAAGGGCCGAAGATGAAATCGAGCTTCACCCAGGACCTAGAACTTTCAACCACAGAGGGACTGGCTATATAACACAATAATGCTGTTAACATTATAATTATGGCGACAGATTTTGTAAAGATGGTGGTAGCCAGGCGGACTTGAAGAAAGTCCTAGCACCAACCAAACCAGGTACAAATTTGTACTCGCCTGGTAGGGCCGGAACCAATATTCTATCAATAGTTGAAGATAGACGTTCTATTACAGCTGAGTAACTTCTGATATTTATCGTAATATAACATAAATTGCTAGGCAGCTAAACTTTAGTAAGCTTACTTTTGACTGTAGATAGAGTATTGGGACTCGCCGTTAGTGAAAATGTTGGAAAATCATTAAAGAGTATCTGATACCAAAACGGCCATTATTTCGGCTCCCATTAAGGTACACGGCAGCGAAATATTGTGTGATTGATGGCGCACCATCAATTACTCACGAAAAAGTAAGGCCTTGTCTTGCCAACATGAAAATAACTCCAATTACTGTCAGAGAGCAAATATTGATTGTGTGTTACCCAGGATAATGTCTCCACGCATAGAAAATGTGCCGGGAATTTGTGGATGTCGCCACGGATACACGCGAAGCAATTTATTATACTATTTATACCTATTTGTATATTGTATAATAATTCGTACACGTGGAAAAAGAGTATATAGTACAACTGAAATTAGTTCTTTAGGTACTCTAGTAGGTTAATCTAAAAGTGGGTTCGATTCCCGCCTCGGGATTATAATTTTTCGAGATTCTTTTTCTAGACGCCAAAATCTTTGTACTAATTTTTCTAACATTTATATAATGTTCAAATTAACATCGAACATTTTACAAGGTTTACTTTTAATTGTTACTTATATACCTAGTCTGTAATGAAAATTTGTGGATAACGAGGCTGGTTATACAGTAAGCATTACGTTTTGTATACAATATTTTGTCCTGTTATTGTATAACTGTTTGTTTTCCTGAACAAAATAAAAAAATAAAAATGGCTATACATTGTTGGTTTGTATGCAGTTGAGGTGGGAGCGAGGAGCTAAATCCCTATATTCATTACTAAAATCGTTCTACACTGGAACGTATGTCTAAGGCGGCTATCACGGAATCTTATCAATTATGGCTAGGCAGAGAGAGAAATCGGGCTGGCGAAGGTGAGTGTAGTTGTGAATACATACATAAATCACGCCTATATCCCCGAAGGGGTAGGCAGAGGTGAACTTGCACCCACGTTTAAACAGTCTTTAAACAACATTTAAACTGAAATGCACCTTCTACTCTTTCTGTCAATATGCTGTGATATGGGCGACTTTTTCTTCCTGCCCTTATCCCGTTCTAGGTAGGGTGGGCACAACATGTTTTCTCTTCCACTCAGGGTTAGTGGGGAGCGCCAGAGCGTCGTTGGTTGTATAGCGGGGTGTACCGCGTGCAAGTGAGGTTGGCTAGGGACTCGATAGATGTTATTAGAGACCCCTTACACCCCTTACCCCTACCGCCTTAGGTAGTTTGTGCCTATTGGACATGCTTTCAGAACGTTTTAAATAGCGCGGATCCCGTTCCGAATCGTTACTGGTGTTACAGCTTCGGACTCGCAAGCCGGAAACCAAGCGAAATACGACCGTATCCAGAGCTGCATACGCCGCAAAATGGCCTGTCGGAACGCCGCATTTTAAGAGTGAATCGCGTCTGCATTCGAATTTCAGTTTATTATGCACACTTATCAAAGCGGATTACGCGGACATGTCCGATCCGTCGATCAAAGAAGCCTTTGCATGTTCATCCGCCTGGACCTAATAAGAGTTCCGCTTGCATTCGCTACCGCGATTAGAATAAGCGAGCGGTTCGAATCGGACAGAGTTTATTTTTAATTCGTCTTGTAAGTTTACTTAACTGCCGCACTCAGAGACGTCAATTAGCTTTAATAAGTCTTTAATGTCAAAAATTTTCATTCAAATCAAGACCATAGACCCGGCAAGAATAGAGACTAGTTTTGAATTGTCATTTTTTGACGTTAAGTACTCATTATCGTTATTTGACGTCTCTGAGTGCGGCAGTAAGTCCTTTAATTATAAAAAATAAAACATCACATACATACACACCTACATAAATCACGCCTATATCCCCGAAGGTAGGCAGAGGTGAACTAGCACCCACGTTTAAACAGTCTGTAAACAAACTGAAATACACCTTCTACTCTTTCTGTCAATATGCTGTGATATGGGCGACTTTTTCTTCCTGCCCTTATCCCGCTCTAGGCTGGGTGGGCACAACATGTTTTCTCTTCCAATCCTCTCTCATTTTCTTACCTCTCTTCCTCATTTCTTGTTAATACACTATTTTTGACCGACCGTATTATCCGTTAACTACTTAAGTAGTAGGTTTTTATTCTCCTTTCCTATCTTTCGCAAGCTTCGTAGCATTTAAACAGAATCACTAAGAAGCCATGCTACTATCTGATAAAGAGGTTTTCTTGCATCTCCTCCTTCGTTCGCGAAGTCGACTCGGGAATTTTAAAATGTTCCCGCTTCAGCGCAATAAAAGGGTGTTTGAACGGTTTGTCTAAAGGCTTACTATCTAATAGGCTTTCGACAGCTTGCCCTACTTCCAGCTAGCATTATAAAGGATTAAACGTTCATTGGAAGTTCGAGGTGGATATTTAGCTGTATCTACTTTTAAAGCCTTGGTTAATAACAGTTGAATAAGTTACTGAATGAAAGATGTCTATCTGAAGCATTGAAAGTAAATTTATTTTATAATCATGATAACTATGATAAGATCCAATGACGTGTAGTGATGGCTGAGCAGAATACAATTGTCAACACCCCCATCTCTCGACTACCTACGTCTAACCACTTATACCATCAATAGCAATATACTTACTGTGATTTCCGTTCCCAATAGATGGCAATAGGTTCGCCCCCTATCACACAAGACCTAACATGTAGACAAAAAAATAACGTAGGATGTGCCTCACCCCAAAAGTGTCGTAAAGTCAACTATTTAAGAGATATTATCCGGTGTAGAGCAAAACTCACCTTAGGGCACCGGAATGGAGGAGGGACGCCACCAACAGCATACTGAACTGTATGTATCATATCACCAAAGAAGATGGGTATCGGGCAGGCGGGCAGCAAGACCTTAGGCAAAATGGTTGGAATTTTGTCATCTGAGTCACTCTCCATTCATCAGTGTCTCGACATGGTTCTTGCCATCTCATCCTGCCAAAATTTCCACCTTTTCGGTATAATAACTAAAAGGAAGTGGATGTGTTGATGTCGTGAGACTGATATGAATGGAAGTGGTAACTACGCCGACCCCAGATACACTGGGAACAGGGCAGGATTATGATGAGATAATAATGGAACAGATCAGTCTATCGAGCCAATGCTTATAAACAAGATAAACTACCACCTATAATAGTGACTAAGATATTCTATTTTGTACCACACGTCGTGATTCAATCTTCTACTTTTGTCAGTGATACGAGTTCTCCGTGTCGAAATACTTCAAAGCGTAAATGAAAGTCAGCATTATTGAAGGACACGTTGCTGAAATATGTATATCGTAATCTCAACATTGATATGATACATATTACTTTCCTAGAAATATTCCTTTCCCATCCACTTTTTTCCTGGTTAAGGCAATGTAAGCCTAGGTGCACACGGCACTTTTTTTGCACATTGAGTAGGTTTAGTACCGTTCACACGTGTCGGTTTTTTTGCAGTACATACATACATACTCAATGTATGAGTATAGAACTATTCACATGTCTCACATGAGTATAGACTATTTGTTCGGTAAGATTCATCCTGCAAAAAAAAGTGCCGTACAATGCCGTGTGAACCTAGCCTAACGTGTTATGCTTTATCATAAAAATGGAGTGATTTACATCACTGGCATTATACCACACCTTTTCGTTAAAGCCTTATCCTAGATAACGTACGAATTTTAATATACTTCACAATTATGATATATACATAAGTACGTTACGCCTTATTTTCCACAGAGGTAGGCAGAGATCACTTCTTTCCACTTGCTACGATCTTTCGATACTTCTTTCGCTTCAAGCAATCATGCCCGTCGGTTTCGAGTACCTACTTTTCCTGGTCCTTTTTATTAAACTTTCGATTTGAATATAAATAAAAAAATACAATTTAAATCTATTCTATTCTTGCCGGCTCTATGGACTAGTTTAGATTGACATTTGTTTGTATTAAGTACTAATTAAAGTTAATTGACGTTTATAAGTGCGGCAGAAAGATATATCTATTCACATGGTCGAAGTAAATTATAATGCTCTCTTAAAGTCTAAGTGAATTGCCGCGGAGGCAATATTTAGGTCTTTTATCATTTCAAACGTATCTTTATATCCCCTATATGAGCTTCACGAGATAAAATACCAATTTGGAGCGGAGAAATGAAAAAAGTTCGTCTTATTATTTTGTTTCCGACGGGAATGTATTGTGTTTATATGAACGTGATAAAGTGTGTGGTTGGCAATGTCCCCCCCCCCCCCTATTACATGAGACCTGGCATATCAATGAAAAAAAAATATTATTCATATCATATGGTATGAAGCACCTACACATATAAATCGTCAAGATGATAGATATGGAAAATCCATACAACCAAGAGAATTAGTAGTGGGCAAGTTTGTTCCGGCATAATAATAATTATAATGATGGGTCTCCAAAACCCAGCCACGACGATACATTCAATACCAAAGTTGATACTAAGGCCCGGCACACTTTGGCACGGCTAGGGATCCTTCGGCTTCCCTACATGTAAGCGCACACTGGTGGTAATAATGCCGTGGTATCCTTAGGGTTGCCGAGGCGTTCTTGGGGGTCTTGTCTTGTCGCGGTATCTCTCGGTATCCCGAAGACTGTCAAAACGTTCCGAGGGATGCCGAGGCGTTCCGAAGGCATGCTTAAGCATCCCACGGCATTGTTTTTGTACCTACGACCTTCAATATTGAACTTTCAACTTTATTTTCATACTCTTTAGTTATATTTTTATTCGTCGCCTAAAAATACCCTGCCATGCCGTACCGCCAGTGTCCGCCGGCCCTATAAACCTGCAATGCATTAAAGGCTTATAAAGACCGCGGGCCATTGATCCATTCCTATGACACAAGGGTTGTCGTATAAAAGAAACATAACATGCAATAATTTTATAACGCAAGACGGCACCAGCCTCAATGCGGTCCACGTAAAACATTTTACATTGATCAATCCATTTGTCAAATGAACGGCGTACTTACATTGGATCGTTTAGAGAACATTCCAGCGCTCCGTGACGCTTTTAGGCAATATAGGGTTTTTTTTTAGTAAAGTGAGCATTGTGTCGTAACCCCTAGTATATGTAGACTGTTTGAGAGTGTCTTCCCGCAAGTTGTCTACATACATAAATCACGTCTAAGTATATCCCCGAAGGGATGGGCATCCACTTTTCGCCAATTAAGCTAGGCTAGGTCCCATAGGTGGCGAGCCTATTGCCATCTATCGGGCACATAAATCGCTGCATAGGTATAGCTACGTGGTACAGGAAGGATGTTGCTGCCCATTACTCATTGCTGTCTTTACTCTTAGTCGCCTTGTACGACGCCCTCGTGGTGGTGACAATAATAATTGTATTCTGCTTTGGCATCACCACAAGGCAGGCTTACTAAGGGCTATTTTATACAATCATCATCATCATCATCATCATCATCATAACCAGCCTTTTAATATCCCCACAGCTGGGACACAGATCTGGATGGAAGAATATAGATAGTGAGAGAGGACCATGCCGAGAGACCGATGAACGGGGAGAGTGATTGGGATGACCACATTCCAAATCACAATCCGCTTTGAGTATGCTAAGATGCTTATTGGTATAAGCTGAGTAATTTCCCTTAATTACGACAACACTAGGGTGAATCAGAGCTGGCACATTCTCCGTTATTACCAGCATGGAAGGTGGGTTGTTATTACACCATCCATATGAAAGGCCATATCCCCAGGATTGGATATGAAAGAAAGGTAATCTAATAAGATAAAAAGACTAAATTATACCTACTATAATAATATATTCATACAAAGGTAGGAATAATTTAACAGTTCAAGTCAAAATACAGCTATAAAAGTTGTGTAAACCATTGATAGGCAGCATCCAGTGCAATCAAGCCAATTGAATTATTCAATTTCCAATCACGAGGAGATATTTAAATCTTCTATTTTTTTTTAAATGGACAGAGTAAATTAAGTACAGTAATGTACATACTCTCTAATTATCTGTGGCTCTTTAAATATCACCCTTAACAAAGTTGGATGTAAAAATCAAAATTGCATCAGCAGACAGCTTGCCGCTTGTGTCAGTCAGTTACCGAGACAATGTTCTATTCCCTTACACTTTTACATTCCCGGTGGAATACACTCCGTTCTATCACCAGTTACGCATCCATATTTATGTGTTTATTCTTGTTTTTCATTCGCACTCCCCTCGTGTAAATTTACTTACTTTTATCGCTTTCTGTACGATAACATTTACGAAATTTGTGGTGAAAAACCCTTCTTCAGAAAAACATTTGTCATTCGCTGTATTACAGTTCATTGTATTTATCGACACCAAAGTTATATGTACGGGTAGCAATTTAACCGTGCATGTCAATAAAACAAATTAAAAAATAAATTTGTTAAATATATTTTTAAAAAAAAACAGGGTAGACCCAGCTTTACATAGTTTACAATATTAAGGTTATGCAATGCTATATTATAAAATAAATAAATTATTACTTTTTCTGACACACATATTTTTAAAGTGTCATGGAATATTTGCAAATTTGCAATGCAAAGTGCAAAGTGTGTGATAAAATAACAACTTCCAATATGAATAATGAAAACTCGGAATCGTGATATTTTAAATTTTTTAATGTATTATGAAACTGGCCGATGATTTTTAAATGAAATTAAAATAATTTTTGTTGATAACCTGTTATATGGTTGAACCAACTACCTACAGTAATATTCGCAAATGGAGATATTTATAAATTAAAAGCAACAACACAGAGGAAAATGCCAAAAACATTTTCATGGCGGCTGCAGCGTCAGCCATTTTGATTTCCCGTGTGCGTGCAAAATATGGCGCCGGCATTTCTTGGCAGTAGTCGAATTATTAAAATGCCGCACGCCTCCGAGGGCTCACTTGCACGGAGATTTTCTTCGGTAATATTTTTGTGCTTGGAGATATTTTATATTATGTCTGCTAGAGCGGTATTTTCATGTCCAGTTTTGGGATAGTTAACATTAATTCCGCCTATTTAATGCTGTTTCAAAAGCGTTGAATATTATTATTTATTTTTGAACTAAAATTATGTATGTAAAATAAGGAATGGGCAGCAGGGTTCCCGTTAAGAAATATACTGCGACCTAGGTGCCCGACATATTATGGCAATAGGTTCGCCCTTTAATGTATAAGATTGTACTCACTCAATACACCTCTACCTACCCCTTTGGTTATTATTTTATGTATGTACCTAAGTAACATTATATTTATATAACGTACAGACGACGAGTCAATTGCCAACTTATTAATATCATAATACCATTACCATTACAAGGTGGTATAACAGGAACGCTGCTGCCCATTCCTCATCACTGTTAGCATCATCAAAGGACTGGTGATGATTATTCGTTAATATACATCCCACACTTATGTAGTTCTTATTTATACGTCTCCTAGGTCAAAGGCTGTTACCGTTTTCCTGTCTACACAGGCAGAGGTGATTTGAGGCATTCGCAAAATGTAGATACGAAGAATACTGTCATAGTTTAGGCGAGTTAGGGCCGGTTATTTAAAATTGTTAGTAATGGTTTACATCAGTCTGATATTTAACCAATAGTTACAATTTTGAACAATTGGTTGAGGGGCCGGTTTTTTGATGCATAGTTAACTTAACCAATTTTTCCTAACGGTTATAAATTTCAGACTGATATACAGCCATTAGTAACAATTTTTAACAATTGATTGAGTTAAATATGCATCAAAAACCCCGCCCTAAGTACTGCCTACAATCACTACCAGTGATCATTAGTAGAGACGAGCGAAGCCAGAAACAATAGCAGGTTTATATATGTATATACTACGGAGACTGGGGGTGATTGGGGAGGCTTTTGCGGTATTGGCTGCACCTCTGTTGTTTCCGAGAATAACAATTGGAATGTTTTTGTGGAAGCCCTGTGTTTACTATGGTGCATCCAGATAGAAGTTATTTTTTTAGCTCGACACTTCAATTTCTTGACGCTACAACTTTGTATTCAGCAACACTACGTTACCTTTACTTTTTAGTGTGCAATGTGGCACGCTTTTTAGGTATTACAAATTAACGCTAAGAAACCCAATAAGCACCAGGAAAGCTTTTTTTGTACGAGTGGGCAGCGGGCGGTTGTAAAGCGCCGCTTCCCGCAGGTACAGATGATTGTTGGTTGGGAACTACTCCAGGGAGTTAGTCGTGCTAAGTAGCTGGTTTATGGTAGAAAGCTACCCCACGGAGTAGCCCTGGCCGGCAGAGGGGAAGAAGGAATGAGACCCAACACGGTCGATTGGAATCTAATTTATTGTATAAAATGATACAAATAATTTAATGTGGTTAAGTTGGACTGTACACATTGAAAGCTATTTGTATGTCTCTCATGGGTGTCCCAAGAATACAGGACGAATGGGCCATAAGACTTGTGAAAACTGTGTACAACCCCTAGCGAGCTACATGATAAAACAAACGGAAATAATATTGATTAACTAGTCATTCTAAATTACTTCCTATTAGGAAGCTATAAGCCGTATATAAAAAGTAATCATCTCCAATGTTTTGTATAATACGTCTTACTCCATTGTAATAAGGGGCATATTGGAACGTGCACCGTAAGATGTGAGACCGTTCTTAATACAGGGAGAGAAGATACGATCTTCGGCTGTGATTGCGGGGAATACGAAGATTTCTTATTGTTGTATCTCGAGAAGATTAATCTGAGTTATTGTTCAGCTGGCTTACCGTTAAGTGCTTTGGCCCCTATGACGAATGGAAAAATAGTCTTGCGACTCTCGGTTTGACGCAATAATGATATATATCGCACACAAAGAATAACACATCTATGAATGCCTACTATTTTTTTCATAACCTCTTAAATTTTTCATAATTTACCCTAAACTTTTTTTCATAACTTTCAACCGCCTCCGTGGACTAGTGGTTCGCCCACCGGAATTAAGATCCAGCGGTGCCGGGTTCGATTTCCATGGGGGTACAAATTTGTACTCGGTTTGGTTGGTGGTAGGAAAAGGTCAAGTCCCCTGATTAGCTACCACCATCTTATCAAAATCTGTTGCTATGCTAATAAAGTTAACAAACGTTATTTTGTCCCGACAATGTGTGATAAGATAGCCAGTCCCTCTGTGGTCGAGAGTTCCAGGTGAAGCTCGATTCCATCTTCGGCACTTATCGCCACTTGCCCTTAGGTGAGATGAAGGCTAAGATTGAAACTCCCTGTCTAGCATAAAAAAGGATAGTTAATAGGCATACATATATTATATCACACCTATTTAGTACTATTTACCCACAATGGGGTCAGGCAGAGGTAAAACAACAACCTTCGGCCGTCACCACAAAGCTCTCTTCATTATGTGTACTACTCAAAAATAAGTGCCGTGTGGTGACGGCAGAGTAGAATACAATTGTCAGCACCCCAAATCTCTCCCGTGGGTGTCGTACAAGGCGACTAAGGATAAATCAGTGATGAGAAATGGGCAGCAACGTTCCTCTTATACCACCTAGGCTAGCAATGTACTGCGATTTTGTGCCCGATAAATGGCAATGGGCTCGCCGCCACATGGAACCTAATATAATTGGCGAAACGTGGGTGCTAGTTCACCTCTGCCTACCCCTTCGGGGATATAGGCGTGATTTATGTATGTATGTATGTTAAAAATAAGAGAACATGAATTTAATATATTTAAACAAGTGAGGGCCTAAATCACACGATTGCGGCAGGCAACCACAGAGCGCTTTGCATCTAAATGAAACACATAATTAAGGAAGCATGTGTAAGAAGGCTGGGCTATAAATAAACCTGGCAGACGGCTTGAAAAATAATGTCACGTCTCAGGCCGGTGACCTTTTGCAGCGCTGTGATTCGTTCGGCTAACCTTCACAGGAAGCCAAGAAAAAGTTGCCGCGAAATGGGGCAAATAGGTAGGTTTTCGATATTTGTAATAATAGTTTTCTTAATGATTTTTATTTACTATTAAAAATGTTAGAAAAATTATTACAATCGTCTTGCTTGGCCGAGTGGTATGGAATAGGCATCTGCCAGGATTGCAGAGGACGCGGGTTCGATTCGCGCACCAGGAAAAAATAAATTTTCGAACTTTTCTCACTTTATTGTCTTTGTAACATTTTTTCTAAAATTAATATAAACCAAATACGTATTGAAAGTTTTTTTGCAATAACACCGTCAGTGCTCACTACTCTTGCATGTCGCTACTTGGCAAGTTTCCACCCGTAACTGTGCGGTCAACGACACTGCAGACTACCCACAACTGTCAAATTTGAAGAAATAACCGATCGTCAACCATAATTTGTTCGTAGTAAAGCACAAAGTCGACTGAGAATATTTGACATTCTGTGGTAGCCAGTCCTGCTGTTGACTGTACAACGAAACTATGCCAAACGCGCTAGATAAATACTCCGGGAACAGGGCTGTTCGCGTAATTAGCTATTTAAGTGAACAATTTGCATTTGGCAGCTCAACACCGTGCAGTACCAAAACTCTTCCCCGACAAGTTTGTCACACTGCCTAATTATGGATATACATGAATCACGCCTGTATCCCCAAAGGGGTAGGCAGAGGTGTATTAAGACCTACTTTTCGCCATTTAGGTCCCATGTAATAGCCATATGTACATACATATACAGACATACATAAGTCACGCCTATATCCCCGAAGGGGTAGGCAGAGGTGAACTAGCACCCATGTTTCGCCAATTATGTTAGGTCCCATGTAATAGGTGGCGAGCCTATTGCCATTTATCGGGCACAAAGTCGCAGTACTATTGCTAGGTGATATAAGAGGAACGCTGCTGCCCATTCCTCATCGCTGATTTATCCTTAGTCGCCTTGTACGCACCCACGGAAGAGATTTGGGGTGGTGACAATTGTATTCTACTCTGCCGTCACCACGCGGCTTTATTTTAGCCATATGTGGCGGGCCTATTGCCATATATAGGGCACACAAATCGCAGTATAATGCTAGGTGGTATAAGAGGAATGTTGGGCTTGAGAAAAAAGTATGCAATCTTAATGTCTTTTAATATAAAATACAAAAATAAAAATGTGTAACACCAACATTTCAAAGCAGCTAACAGTTTTATCTGTCTCTAATAATTGATGATATATTTAAGAACACAGGTTTCTTGTTTTTAAGAGCATTTCGTAGATAAAGAGACATATTTTATCAAGATTGTTTACATTTTGTCTCAAGCCCAAGTGAATGAGGTACAGTTAATTAATTAACGACATCTTCAATCCGTTCTCAAAGCAGGTTCAACGAAACGAAGAAGTTTTCCACATCGCGTCATTGGCGAAGTAGTACGATCTTAATTTGCAAAATGGCGCGACCCTTCCGCTTTATGCCTCCTCGACTTCAAAGCGTAAACTCGGTACAGATTCATGCTCGGCGATATCGAGTCTCGAGTGGGAAAGATATCTAAAGCCGGATCCAGATGAGTGTAACGTGTAATGTAATCTAACACGAACTCTACGTTAGGAGGACGGCGCTACGAGCGTTACATGTAACCGTCCTAACGTAGAATTAGTGTTACGACATTATACGTTGGATTACATTACACGTTACACTCGTCTGGATCCGGCTTAAGTCGCAAAATATTTCATACTAGAGTCATCGCAAATATTTTCGTGTCCACGTTTTCAAAGAAAAAACATTCCTGAACACAAATTTTGCACAAGTCTCGGCCCGACTGTAGCTTGTGCCTTGTGGCATATACTTCGCTTCTTGAGTATAAAAGAGACACAAATCAAAAATCTCTTTTAAAACTAAGTCTTAATGTCATACATATTGAATACAACATTTTCCGAAGTATTTTTTGAGTTATGCCGTTGTTTCAGACTTGGTTATCTGGTAGTCGGTGTTGCCAGTAAATCAATGGAACGTACCCGAAATGTCGGGGCAAAACGTACCTAAGCCGTATTACGATCACGCGAACGGAACATTTAATTTATTTCGAGAATTCCACGTTGAATTCGTGATTGCCCGGTGCTTTATTGGTGTAATTAGTGGCTTATGAACACAGGTGGCCATGTTATACGTCGTTACATACGTCAGTCATGTTATAGAGCGAATTATTAGTTAGAAAGGAGAATTGGCTTCCAAGAAATAACATGGAATGTGCGAGCCCCGACTCACCCCCGTAAAAGTCAAGGGAGATTGCCCGGTGTAGACCAATAAGCACATTGGGGCACCCGAATGGTGGATGGCAAACCGCCTGAATTGAAGATGTTCTATTAAACCTCTTCTTCTATGAAACCCCCATATTAAACATAAATTAAAAACATAATTTCACTTGTAGAAAATGATAAACAGTGCCAACGATTACATTAAAATAATAAATTTGACATGGTGTAAATCTGTACGTACCGAGGAATTAATAGTCAAGTCATACTGTCGCACTCAGAGACGTCTATTAACGTTAATGAGTACTTAATGTCAAAAATTTTCATTCCAATATGGACCATAGACCCGGCAAGAATAGCGACTAGTTTTGGATTGTCATTTTTTGACATTAAGTACTCATTAACGTTGTTTGACGTCTCTGAGTGCGGCAGTTAGTCATTAATATATGTATATTGCAAAAAGTCCTTTTTAAATAAACAATAATTGTTACCGTAATCAGTAATTAAATTAATACACCGACATTGACGCTACAACTTCTGTATCGCACTTAAATGGTTGCGATAAGGGTTATTTAAGCACCGCGAATGTCGTCCTTAACGCGCTGTTCTCTGTACCCCCGCCGCAAACGGCCCATGCTACATTTCAGAGATTTAATAACGTTGTTTTCTACAGATTATTCGCGGCCATTAATCATTAATTCAGTTGGAAGTTTGTTTGCGTTCGGCCTAATTCAGCACCGCTCAATTTACTCTTTTGGGGGGTCTATAGCGAAACATCGGATATACTCTGCACAGCAAATAAACTACTACAGGTGCAACCATCTTGGAAATTAAATTTGATACTCTCTAAAAAGGTTTGGTAGTTTGTTATGTTATCATGTTATGCGAAGAGATGAAAGCTATGTTGGCAGTAAAATGGAACTAGGTTTGAACGTGGAAGGACGTAGAAGAGAAGTAGAACGTAGAAGAGAAGTAGGGCGTAGAAGAGGAGTTGAAGAAGAAAACATGTTGTGCCGACCCCGCCTAGAGCGGAATAAGAGCAGGAGCAAGAAGACTCTCTCAAAAAGTATGAAATTTTTTATCTACTCGAGCTATACGTACATGAAAAGCGTTTAATAAAGAGTCAAAGTCAAATACAGAATTCGTTTTTCTGGTATATATATCTGGTATGAATACAATACACATAATATGCAGTCGTCGTGGCGGTAGACATCGAAAACCTGTGTGTCCAAGGCAGGATGGGGGAGTGCGCAGTATGCCTCAGTCAGTATTGATAGATTTCCAAAGCCCACCCACCACGCTCCGATCCGCCAACGAAGCGCTGACATCAACGAAATCAATAATGATTCCATAAAATTCAGAGTTTTTAACGGTTTTAGAAGAACGTGAAGACATAGTACCGTAGAACAAGCCGTAGCATCGTAGCCATGGTGCTACGAAAAAAAAATTGTCTCTATCTATGTAAGCCTTATTGTCTACACACAGTGTCTGTTCGATGTACGACAAGACTTATGAATGAAAATAAGGGCTTACTAAAATGATATGCGTACCTATCTACCTTTTCGGTAGCCTTCCAAAGTTCCAACAAAGCCTTACAATGCTTGGGTCTGGCTTATTTTTGGGCCTTTATTTGAAAACAGATATGGATTTCTGGGAAGATTTTCTGGAAAGGGAAGAGAACGACCTTACAAAATATGCCTTGGTTTGCATGAAAGATGATATGTATGACAAGGAAGTGGGAAACAATAAAAAAAAATGCCACGACAATATCACTGATCAGCTTGCTTATTGAAATTTATGAATTCTTTTGCAATGCCTATCTATTGATGTTCCGATAGATTTTACGCCAGGCCAGCTCGAACACTACATAACTCAATCTCAGATAAACGTCAGACAATAGCTTTCACAAAATATCTGTCTACACTACAGCCTATACGAGTTCGTTGGCCTATAACAAGATAAACAACCGAAGGCCCGTCCCGTATATAACAAGTGAAGGCTATAAATTAGTCCGGCGCGGTCCCAGAGGCCGCTAAACAAAAGAATGTCAGGTACGATGCCTCTCAGGCCGCCTTTGAATACACATTGTGGAGGCTGCTACGGTGACCAAGTGATTGAATTTAATAGGACACTAGTGGTCGCCCGCGGGTTCGCTCGCGTTAATATCGGTTGTTATATAGCCTATAAATAGCCTTCCTCGATAAATGGACTATCCAACACAATAAGAATTTCTCAATTTCGACAACAGTTGTTCCTGAGATTAGTTTTCAACCAACCAACAAACAAACAAACTCTTCAGCTTTTATTAGTAAAGATTTTTGACAGTATTTACTTGTACTTTTATTTCGCGAGGTTTTCGGTGGTTACCTATACATTTCACTACATCTAACGACAAATAGAAAAAATACAGCATGACCAACAAGACTGCAATAGAAAAATTGTATTTACACAGTAGAATTGAATAGAATGATTTATTTGAGAAATTCACATGATGTATTGCAATAATTCAAGTCAAAAGTCAAAATCAATAATAACCATATCTACCCAATATTGTAAAGTATGTAGTGAAGTAATGTCATGAAGTTACAAAAATTAAATTTTTATTGTACTAGTTGAGAATTAGTGTAATCCCTCGCGATATAATCGATTCTTAAACACAGCAATTAATAATGAATATGAGATGACTAATATCTATTGATTAAGAAAGGTGCACCATTATTAGAGCTATAGAACAGCTTTTGCTACAGAGTTCGTAGCAACTATGCTACATCACTACGGTTGTGCTACGGCACGTCTTGACGTTCTTCTAAAACTGTTCAAAAGTCTGAATTTCATGGAATTATTGTTGATTTATCTTTATGTTTATTATACAAAATAGTTAATATTATTAAAAAATTAAAACAAAATATTTTTGAATGAAAAAGTAAAAAAAGGTCAGCATATGACGTTATGCGCTCATTTTACGAAATGATGTATTCTACGATTTGCCTACACCATGTAGATGGCCAAAGAAAAAGAATTACTTTTCAAGGCCACACTACACGTAAGGACACTCACGACTATACAGCTATCCAAGGGGTTGTAGAGCACAGCAGGATTCGATCGTAATGCCGTTCATTCAAGTTTCGATGAGTCACCGGGCCTTCGTTATTGTAGGATAAATACGGAACACGTATTATAAGTAAACAATTTATTAATTAATTAGGTAAAAGCTTTGTAAATTTTCTTTAGCAAGATACACATGACAGACATGAAAATACGACAAGACTAAGTAGTCTTGTCGTATTGTGTCTTCTATCAGTCATAGACTTCTAGGCGAACCAAGTAGGTTTTAATACTTTTAACACAAAACTATTTATCCAACAGTTATGTCTCTCCTTTGAGCTCGGCGAAGACGTCGCGATTTGTGTGGACATGAAGAGAAAATCAAATCAACAGTGCAAGTGGTAAAATAGGGGATGAGACAGTAATCAGATTAAAATCTAAAATGTACATAGATAAAAGAAATACCTTAAACTGTTTTACGATTATTTACAATTCACACCACCATCTCTCCCGCGGACGTCGTTCCAAGCGACTAGGCGTTAAGACAGCGATGGGTAATGGGTGGCTTATACCACCTAGCAATATACTGTGAATGGCTCGCCATCTTTTACATGGGAACTAACATAATTGGCGAAACGTGTGTGTTCATACACCTCTGCTTACCCACCCTTTCGGGGATAAATAGGCGTGATTTGTATGTGTAATAAGGATGTATTTGTGTATGTATTAAGGATGTAGTTCTTGTAAGCCCTTAACGTTGGCATAAACTTAGTTTTTCCATGAATCAGCCTAGTCCAATCGTTTAATCTCCAGCCAAAATAAACGACCCACATTCCTAATCCAGACCGCTCCGAGTGGAGCGCAGCCAATCATAGTCGAGTGCGGACAGATTCCACCAATGAACGTCCGCCAAGAGATGTATTAGCCCAATGAGTGTTCGCACGTCACTAGCACTGGCCGCAAATTGAGTTCCGATTTCCGAATCGAGTGCTGGGTTTTTGTTGATGTGTTCTTGCTATTATGATTCGGTTTCGTTCGGTCGTGATTTCGCACTATTGTTGGCATGTAGGACTTATAAACTCAACATGTAACAGAAATAACTCACACCTTGAAAACAAACCATGTTGAAATAGTCCTAGAAAGTCTAGAAATACTATAATGTTATAAAAAAATCGAAATGGTCTACAGTAATGGGCAGCAGCGTTTCTCTTATACTACCTAGCAATATACTGCAAAGCTTGCCTAATGATGATAATATTTTTTTTATTACTGTCCTTTAAATTTGGTATACCCATGTGTGGATGATTAAGCAGTAAGAACTATTTAAGCTAAGTAGCTGTAAGTTAAGACCTTCTTCTTCTTCTTCTTCCTGCCCTGTTCCCAGTCTATCTGGGGTCGGCGCAGTATGTTTCCTCTTCCATTCATATGTCAGACGTCATCAAGCCATCCAATCCCTTTTGATTCATACCATCCATCCCACCGTAATGGTGTTAGTGATGAATGAATGTATAGAAAAGAGACTGAACGGACCATGTCGAGAGACCCGGAAATAAACGGAAAGAGTGATTAGAATGACAACATTCCATTCCATACTGCTCAAGGTTTTGGCTTAGGTTTTACAGCCGGCCGCCTGCCTGACACCAACCCTCTTTGGGTAACACCTTACGTACACTTAATTTGCAAATAAAGAATATGAATATGGATTTTCGTATAGATAAATGGCAATTGGCTCGCCCCCTAAGTGTTAATTCACCTGTGCCTACCCGTTTGGCGATTTAACAGCGTGATTTATATATTTGACCGGTAAGCTGATATCCATAGGCCTAAGCCAAGTGGCTATCAGAAAGTGAGTTAATATGTGAGTTAGGAATCGTAAGGGATTCTCCACAAGGTGAATCACATTTACCTTGTAGAAACTTTCTTACGATACGACACGTATTGGGGATTACGGCTTTTTGTAACAGTTTATATGTGTGAGGCGATAAACTAGGGAGCTGCGATTGCATAAACTAAGCTACGTTCGATCGGCCATCATTGGATGGGTGACTAAAAATATACCTACTCTCTGGAGTTGCTAAGTGACTCGGAAAAAAACGTTAAACCGTTGGTCCCGGCTGCATCTGCAGTCGTAAATATCCACAAATCCGCACTGGGCCAGTGTGGTGGGTTATGGCCCACTCTCCCGATATAGTCCATAGTGCGCCAGCAGTGGAGTTATTAAAGGTCTGGTGATGATGATGATGATAATGAGGCGATAATCTAAAAGCATGTTAAACATCAATGTGGAGCGATTGAGAAGAAGAGGAAGTCCGCATAAGAGAATGATGGATTGCAAGACAAGTGGCTGGATTAAAAACTCTCTCTCTCGTGAAAATAAAGATGACAGCTAACAAATGAATGGAAGACAAACATTTTATTAGATAGACAACAGCATGTCGATTTTACACAATGTGTCAAATTGTCTCGATCGATTGTGTGCTTTACGTCAAACAAATTAAGGTTGACAATCGATTGAATAAGTCACTTTTGTACAGTCTGATGTGCTGCTGCCTGTACAATACGCAAACAACAACTAAAAGCTTACAATAGATTACGTAGAACGAAAAACCACCTATCAAACTTCAGTGCTGATCAATTCATCGATATTTCCTGATTAAAATTGGTTTGAGTGATGGTTTTGCAGTCACTCCCTCCGACAGAAGCAATATTTGTTCCCACAGAGTGAAATCGCGGAAGCCATGTTGATTTAAATTTGATTAAACTCGTTATAAATTGCTGGCGTGAAATATGTTTGAGCTACCGTTTCTGCGACGCGTTCGCTTCGAAGAGATTAATCTTACTTATGCAGAATCACTTTTAATTAACCGTTGCATTATTGAGTACTTAACTTTCAGTCTTCGAGTAAAACTCACCAATTTGTCAAATATATGAGTAGACCGTGTGGTGCCGGAAGCGCAAACCACCGCCATTTCTCCCGTTGGTGTCGTCAAGGCAACTAAGGGTATAAAGACAACGACATGTGAATGACGCTATAGGACGGGTCCTTCTTCTTCCTGCTCTGTTCCTAAATAGTATTTCTGGGGTTGGCGCAGTACCAGCTTTCCTCCTCCATTAATATCGGTCAGGCATCATCAATGCATCCTCTCCCTTTTGATTCGTATCATCCATTGCACTGGAAACACAAAAGTATGAATGACTGTATAGAAAAGTTTTGCAAAGCACCGTATTCCCACCCTTACCTAAATAGTTTAGTATCTACAGAATATAATTAATTTAAATAATTTTTAATTGTTTTATAAACAAAGAAGCTTTATTATTTGCCTCAAACCCTATGTAAATAAATGGCAACAAAAAATAGCATCAGTATTGCTCGCCGTTAAACGAAATATATTTTATCTGAAAAAATGCTGTGTGGTGACGGCAGAGTAGAATACAATTGTCACCACCCCAAATCTCTCTCGTGGGTGTCGTACAAGGCGACTAAGGATAAATCAGGGATGAGGAATGGGCAGCAGCGTTACTCTTATACCACTTAGCAATGTACTGCGACTTTTGTGCCCGATAAATGGCAATAGGCTCGCCACCTATTACATAGGACCTAATATAATTGGCGAAGCGCGGGTGCTGGTTCCCCTCTGCCCTTAGGGGATGTGGGCGTGATTTATGTATGTATGTATGAAAAAATGTCCTCTATATAATTACATGAATTAATCTAGCCCAGTAAATATTGCTCTTAATGGACTCTTAGGAAATCAAGTGGACGTTAATAGACAGAAGTAATATTATTTACTTCCTTATTCCAATCTGTGAATTGAAAGTATCAAGGGTAATGCAGTTAACGGCATATTAAGAGTTCATGTGTTACAAAAAAAATTGCAACGTATTTTCAATTGAAGTGTCATAAGATCTGAAATAAAACCCCAAACTGCCACACTCAGTTCAATTAAATTTATTGAGTATTTAAGTAAAAAAAAAAAATTTAATCATTCTAGACCCGGCAATAATAGCTACTATACGAGAGCGGGTCAATAAGTCCGTGACTTTTTGAATGTTTTAAACCTCGACAAATCATATTTTTTGGAAGGGATAAAAAAATTGGAGAACCGTTGGACAAAGTGTATAGAGCTCAAGGGAGACTACGTTGAAAAATAAAATGATTTATTTATCAAAAAATCTGTGTTTTATTCCAAAAGTCACGGACTTATTGACCCGCCCTCGTATTTTGAATTGCCATTTTTTGACATTAAGTACTCATCAACGTTAATTGACGTCTTTGAGTGCGGCAGTTAAACTTCTACTCACTTTATGGCGATCTTTTAGTTAGTTTTGCAGTGGGCCTAGCCACGTGGCTTTTCTATTCGAACGCATAGAATACAAGTACCCAAGGAGGGTTGGTGTCAGGCAGGCGGCCGGCTGTAAAACCTAAGCCAAAACCTTGAGCAATATGGATTGGAATGTTGTCATTCTAATCACTCTCTCCGTTCATGGGTCTCTCGACATGGTCCGTTCCGTCTCTTTTCTATACATTCATTCATCACTAGCACCTTTACGGTGGGATGGATGATATGAAAAGGGAGTGGATGGCTTTATGACGTCTGACATATGAATGGAAGAGGAAACATACTGCGCCGACCCCAGATAGACTGGGAACAGGGCAGGAAGAAGAAGAAGAAGAAGAGAATACAAAAGTATGAAACTGGTGGTTTGTTTTCTCTGTAATACGTCAGGTTCATACATTTGTTTTCTATGCGTTCGAATAGATTGGTCACTTGGCTAAGGCCACTGGTCTCTTCCTGATTAGGCCATTGTGCGTATTTATGTATTTGTTAGCAATTAGCAAAATTGACGAGAATGACGTTAGGACGGTAAACTAATAATATTGCAATTGATGCAATTAGCGAAGGCAGAACTGGAAGACCGTAGTTTGGATACCATCAATCCTGATGTTAATGAGCCTAGAGTCCCGGATTTGTTGTTTCAATTCGGCTGCGCGAACAATCTGGCTTTGACAGTTGCTAACTCAGTTAACTCGACTGGGAATAGTCGCTTTAGTTACAACCTTCGCAGGCTGCGGCCAATCACGGCGAATGGAATATCAATAAGGCTGACTGTTCCTAATCAGTGAAGCAAAATTTATTATAATAAATTGCCTGAAATAAAAATACATAAATCAAGTCTGGAGGTGGACAAACATGAAGCTTTGAGATAATGAAAGATGTCATGTGCCATTATTTATCATGATTACCTAGTTTATATTGTGCCGAGTGGTGACGGAGAGCATAATACAATATTGTCACCACCCCAAATCTATTTGTAAACCTTTCCCCAAGAAAGACATTATTAGCTAGTTTATTTATTATAATAGAATCTCACACATTTATACTCATGAGATACCTACGCATAAGAGGAACGCTGCTGTCCATTAGGTACTTATCGCTGTCGACAGCGATGACTGCTGGGGGAGGGGGTGGTGACAAATATTGTAGCCTGCTCTGCCGTCACCACACGGCACTCACGAATCGTCACGAAATACTTGACAGTCGGTTTGGCCAGATAACTTCCCGCTATCCGGACGGCTGTCTTAACCAGCTTTTCCCGTTGGTAAATCAAGAACATTGGATCGTTGTAAATTGTTCCGTCACTGCCCCATCCATCTTTTCATCGGACTACCTTTATCATGGTACATAACAAACCCTATAAATCTCCAAAGCGCACCATGTTGCTCGCAACATTACAATATTCGCTATCCAAGGTCCGAGAATCTCCCTACCGCTATAAATACGAATTAGTTGCCGCCCTTCGCTAGGCATGTCGAAAAAGTATCGATATTGTTTGTTCGATATCAATATTTAATTAGGTATACAATATATCTATATAAAATTCTAATGAAGTACATACATAAATCACGCTTTTGAATTAACACTCACTTTTCGCCAATTAGGTTTGGTCCCATGGGCACATATATTTCAGTATATTGCTAGGTTTAAGAAGAAATCTTCTAACTATCGTTGCCAACTATCGAAAAGGTACCAATTTTACTTTAACAAACCGACAAATAAATGGCTTTCTTAGGTTTTTAGTTTAGTTTAGTTTAGTTTTAGTGGTAAACGTTCGCAATAACAATAATTGGTTTTTATTACGTAGTTTATTATTCACTATAATAAACAAATGTTAAGACAAATATGCTTATTTTTAGAGCGCGAATATTCTTTTAAATATTGTACCGCTACATCCATATATATTATTTTTTACTAAAATTGCTTTTTCCAAGAAATATTGATACGATATGATTATATCGATACTTATTTGCATTTCTGACGTCCCTACCGTTCGCAACCTCAGGCATTCATAACTTCGGTTCGTTCCGAGCGCGTCTAGGAAACTACAAATAAGTTAACCTTACAATTTCCTCGGGTGAAATAGCTATTTGTGACGGTCTAGAGCTATCAGAAGGTACCTTTTTCTGTCGGGGTTGTGTGATTTATATCAATTCTCAGTCAGATATACTTTGCAGACAACTATACTAGGTATTACAAAGAAAGTAACGTCAGAAAAGTTTCGAATAACTACTGCTGTGGATGTTTTATGTATATTCTGTATCTACCAAGGCCTACCCTTGATATTACTAAAAACTGAGTTAAAGGTTACGAAGTGGACTTTATGACATATGAACTGAATGAACATAGGTTCCGTGATAAAAAATCGACTGATGAGCTAGAACCGCCCAAATTTTTATTCGCATCAAACATACAGACCTCAACTAAGGGTGTTAGTTGACAAACATGCATACATTTTACATTTTCAAACACTTATAACTCAAAAATGAGTTATGAGTGTTTGAACTTCTTGTTAGACAACATTTGTCCACTCACCCCTTTAATTCGTTATTCAAAATTATTAGAAAGAAAGAAAGAAAATCATTTAATGACCAGCACAAAGACAACACAGACAACAAAATAAGAGAAAATGAAAAAAATTAACAACAAATTACAAATAAACACTACAAAATAGCCCTTTACCTTCCCTAAAATTTAGGGCGAATTTAACAAAATAAAAAGGAGGAAAAAAAAGAAAATTAATGCCTTGGGCATGGCCAAAAGGTACTGCCTCAGCTTGTGTTTCTGTGACATAATTTCACAGAAACGCTGTCGTTATGGCAGGCCTTTCACTGTGACGTACGGAATTAATATAATAAATTATATATAAGTAAAAACAAAATACGATACTAATATTAACATTATTAAAATACTTATATAAAAAATATATATGTATAATCTATAGTACGATCACAAAAACAAAAGGTGCTCGCACGCATAACACATGCACTCTTGGAGTGCTTGGCGGGCTTTCAATGGCGTCAGTCAATTTTTTATTTCAATCATTCAAAAATTGGTTCAGAGTGCACTTTGTGTATTAAAAGTGGTGTTATTTTGATGCATAAGGATCCGTGTTGATGTTCAATTATGAAGAATCATTGAAATAAAAGTGTTGTGCCGTGTTTGACATTGAGAATTTTATAGTGGTTTTCACCACCTCATCGGTCACCGTCATGAACTCTGTTACCATTCGACTCGCACCAAGCACTCGCCGGATGCGTTAAAATGTGTTTCACCCATATTTAAATGTAAAATTATTAAGTTCCATATCTCCTTAAACAGTATAAAAAAAACATACATAATAAATAAACCCTTTACTGCCGGTAGGTACGGCAGAGTCGTTATGCGAATAAGAATAGGATTTTGCAAGAATTTCCATAGGAATTTAGATGCCTTTCCGAAGCAGAACCCCTTTTTCTTATATTATGGTAATCGGAAACCTTTAAAATAATGGGATATCGAATGTAAATATAACCCATAAGATAAAACTCAGAGGAAGACGCATGTAAGAGAACCTTGTTTGGATTATAGAATTATTATGTTATTTTAATTTGAACGTGATATAAATCTTACAAATATTAAGTAATACAAAACCAAATATTAACAAATACCTTAACAAATATTAATACCTTTATAACAATTATGATAGAATGCTCCCCGGTTACCCGTGTCAAACTAATATTACTGAAGATAATTGGTCAAATTAATTTAACTTCAAACACTATCTGCCGCACTCGGAGTCGTCAATTAACTTTAATGAGTATTTAATGTCAAAAATTTTCATTCAAATCTAGACCATAGACCCAGCAAAGACTAGTTCAAATCTAGACCATAGACCCAGCAAAGACTAGTTTTGAATTGTTATTTTTTGACGTTAAGTACTCATTAGCGTTATTTGAGGTCTCTGAGTGCGGCAGTATGACGTTTTAACACAAACGCGTCTAGTCGGTTTCAGAAATTATATAAGCCTACGACCTCTCTCACTTCTCAGACCCACCAAGTATACATATAAAAATTCATAACAAACACTGTGACGCTAGATTTTTATATATTAGGTAGATAGTCAATATTCTTTCTTTATGATCAAAGAAAACACATTGTCATATATTAACGATTTGCTTTTGTCTTTACAGAGTGATCCTTCCGGGATTGTGGGGTAAGTACCTACCCAACTGACGACACAGTAGCTGTAAATCCCGGAACAACATCCCAGGAGTTATCGAGCAGTTAGATGGACATTAGGTATAAGCCAACCTCAATTTATGCAGTCGTCACCTATAATTAAGTTCGCATTTGGTAGTAACGAACATCGCAAAAGACCACGGCTATAAAAACCAATAAGTACTTACTTTAACTTTACCAACGCACTAACAAAAAAATCTACATTGTTTGTTTGTATGCTGTTGAGGTGGCAGAGAGGGGTTAGTTTAGTGGGTGGGTATATAAACATTATTGAAAGACCTTGGATTGTCTAAGCGTAACCTGCGTAAGTTCTACACTGGACACTTGTGTTTAAGACGGTTATCACGTCTCTCAAGAAAGTTAACTGGGCATAAGCAAATCCACACCGTTATATCAATGTATTACTTATATTATAAAGCTGAAGAGTTTGGTTAAACGCGCTAATCCCAGGAACAATAGAATTTTTGTGTGTGTCGGATACTCTATATCGAGGAAGGCTTATGGCTGCAAAACAACCGAAAATACCGCGAGGCAAGTCGCGGGCGCCCACTAGTAGTGAATAAAACCCCAAATGCCATCCGAATCAGAGCGACCGCTTTCGCATGATTGAGTAATAAACATCCAAAACTTTGGGCAATGGAGCTCATTATTTATATCCCAGAGAGATTGCGGATATCCATTCAGATCTCAGCCCCAAGCCTCCAATAAATATAGAGTCCTGAGTAAAGAAATCAAATTTGCCTAATGTGTTCCAGAACAGCAGACACATTAGTCAGACAAACAAACGCGTTAAAATAAAACGACTTTTATAACTAAAATATTAAAATATCGCGTCACAGTGTTTGTTATCGAACTAATCCGAAACGGCTTAATCGATTTTTATACAATTTTTTGTGTATCTTTGGTAGGTTAGGAATAGGCTGTTTTATTCCCCTAGAAAAAAAAGGTAAACAACGTTGGCCGGATCAGGGGACTTAGGCAAGTGACTAATCTATTCTAACGCATAGAGTACAAAATATGTATGAAACTGACGTAGGTATTACAGAAGAAAACAATACGTCAGTTTCATACATTTGTTTTCTATGCGTTCGAATGGAATATCCACTTACTTGGCCAGGCCCTCAGCTAGTTTTTATATACACAAATTCATCTAGATTGTTTACATTTTATCTCTTGCTATAATGACTGGAGTATAGATAGACGATACAGCAGTGCTAACACGCTAAATGACAGCTCTAATTGCGCGCCATTCGCGAATTTACTGCGGCCGCAACGCGCTGATTGGCCGTAAATTCAATGGCGCCCGCTGATTGGTGGATTGTCCTTTTGTAGTGGCGCGCGAGTCGCGGTTTTTGGGTCATTCATTTCATTAAATCTCGGCACAGATTTGGTTTGGAGTCTGATTAGTAGTTCCGTTCTAGCACGAACTGACTACCACTAACGAAGATTTAGCTTATTTAACTAGGACATAAGTAATCAGTCCACCGCTTATTACTTATAGTTTAACTTAACTTGTAGTTGGAAACACCGAAGGCAAACGGTCACGTGGTCCTTCACCAACAAGATGGACCGATCAAGTAAAACACTCATCGTGCTCAAATTTCTACACAGTTGTAAGCAGCGCGCAGGATAGAACCGGTGGAGGCAGATCGTCCGCTCCAGATGTAATTCCGAAGCTGACCACGATCGAATCCTCAGACATGAGGGAGCGACCAGAGAGAGCTTAACTTATAGTGGGCGGGTGATGTGGGGAGGAGGGAAAACTCACTCCTCCCCGCATAGCATCTAGAGCGCCCCGCCCCCGCCACCGTCCCGTACCGCAGGAGGGTCGCGCACGAAGTTGTCGGATTATAGTTCACTAAACTTATTCGATTTTAATTTAAACATTATTATAAATGTTAGAAAAATTAGTACAAAGATTTTGGTGGTTAGAAAAAGAATTTCGAAAAATTATGATTCCCGCCTCAAGATCATAATTTTTCGAAATTCTTTTTTTAACCACCAAAATCTTTGTACTTTTCACTAAACTTAGTTCTTTATTAGTTTAGCTGGCGGTGGACGTTCCAATTTCATGTCCCCACTGCTGGGGCATTCCTTCTCTATGAATGGAAGAATGTAGGGAGAATGGGCCATAACCAACCACCCTAACTGACCCAGTGCAGACGGGTTTTTAACAGTATTGCTATGACATGGGTTTTGCTTATCAGTAAAGAAATCCTAAGTTGCTTATTGGTATATCTGGGCAATCTCCCTTGGTCAAACTCATCCCATGGGTGGGGTGAGTTGGGGCTGGCATATTCTTCGTTATTTTTTTGCTCAGGCTAGCATGGACTTTTTTGGCATAAATCAATACTGACAATAAACACTTCCCGCTTTATCGAAAGCCGCGAATATAGCAACGTTGCTTTTTTTTATACCCCATCTAATTACGCCAGAAATAGGGCAAACGTTTTCATCACGCACCTTAGCACGGGACGTGGAGAAAATCTCCTCGAGGGAAAAGAAAATGTTTTCCTCCCTCTCTAACTCCCACTAATTCCCGAGTGTCAAGTGGTGGAGAGAGATTTTGTCCACGCCCCGGGCTAGGTCTACTGGTTTACAAAAAACCAGCACCGCTCGCAACAATGAATTGTGTTTTAGAGAACACATCGAATTTCCACTGTAATGGCGGCTGGATGACTGGCGAATCCGGCTTGAATTTAATTGGGTTACCAACTCCGCTTTATTTTGGTTGAGAGTTGACGTAAATTGCACCTTTGTCCATCGGTGGAAGGCGCTCATTGAGTTAATCTCTTAGTTTTTGCAGGGTTAGAATCCGGAAGGAGCTTTGAAAATTCATACATACATACATAAATCATGCCTATATTCCCGAAGGATATAAAGGTGAATTAAAAACCCACTTTTCGCCAATTAAGTTAGGTCCCATGCACCTAATAGCCTAATGCCATTTATCGGGCACAAAAGTCGCAGTACTATTGCGAGGCGGTATAAGAGGAACGCTGCTGCCCATTCCTCATCATTGATTTATCCTTAGTCGCCTTGTACGACACCCACGGGAGAGATTTGGGGTGGTGACAATTGTATTCTACTCTGCCGTCACCACGCGGCTGATTATACAAATTATATAACATAGAGTACGTTAGTAGTACTGTATGTACTCTATGTACGTTACGTTAGTAGTGTGCGTATCTGGCCTGTGGTCTGTCGATGGTTATGTCTCTTTGTTATGCTAACCGTATTCACTTTTGATCTTACTCCCACTGTGATACAAAGTATAAAGTTATGCGTTTCCTGCAGACCATAAAATAAGTATCGACTTTCTATCGGTTGTTAGGCGGCTTTTGCCTTTTAACTTTAAGGTATCTTAAAATTAACTTTAAACTATCCTTAAATAGCGAGTTGTTACTGCTAGAGATAGTTAGCACTACGCTATTTAATATGCAAATCGCATTCTACAGGGAGCTGGACTAGTTTACGAGAGCTATTTTGTATTGTCTGCTCCGAACACAAGGGAGGGCGTTTAGCTAATTTTATTTGGAAGTTATCTATGATAGCCACGGGTAGAATTTTGAGCGCCACCCAATTTTACATACATACATATATAAATCACGCGTATATCCCCGAAGGGGTAGGCAGAGGTGAACTAGCACCCACGTTTTGCCAATTATGTTAGGTTCCATGTAATAGGTGGCGAGCCTATTGCCATTTATTGGGCTCAAAAGTCGCAGTGCATTGCTATTGGTAGGTGGTATAAGAGGAACGCTGCTGCCCATTCCTCATCACTGATTTATCCTTAGTCGCCTTGTACGACACCCACGGGAGAGATTTGGGGTGGTGACAATTTTATTCTACTCTGCTGTCACCACACGGCACCCATGCCACTTTTATACATGTCTATAACTATGCCTGTACGTCCCCGAAGTGGTTAGGAGCTGCATCATCATCCTCCTGCCTTGTTTTCAGTTTATCTAGGGTAGCGTATGTATTTTCTTTCATTCATATCATTTAGTCGTCAGCAAGCCATCCATTCCCTTTAGATGCATATGAGCAACGGTATCCCAACGAAATCGACGCCCCCTATTACATGGGAGTCCCAAATAATGGGGGGCGTCGGTTTTTGAAAATAAGTCTATCTATCAAAAACCTGAACGAAAACCCTTTTAAGGGTAAGCGGTTCCGGTCCTTGCATGGGACCTTAAAAAGATTTAGGTTTCAACCGCTTCTATAGTCTAGTATTTCGACCACCGAAATTAAGATCCAGAGGTCCCGGGATCGAATACCAGCCCCCGTAGCACGGGTCGTGGACACATCTCCTTTGGAGGAAAGAAAATCGTTTCTTCTCGCCCTTCCACTAAATCCCTAGACAAAACACTGTCAAGTGGTGGAGAGAGACTTGTCCACGTCACTGTTCTAGGCCCGCAGGGGGGTACAAATTTGTAATCGGCTTGGTTGGTGGCAGGACTTCTTACAAGTCCGCGGCGCCTGGCTAGCTACCACAATCTTATCAAAATCTGTCACCATAATAATAATGTTAACAGCATTTTTGTGTTCCGACAATTGTGATAAGATAGCCAGCCCCTCTGTGATTGAGGGTTCCAGGTGAAGCTCGATTCCATCTGCTGCCCTTATCGTCACTTACCATCAGGTGAGTTGAAGTGCAAGAGTTTCCCTAGCTAACATAAAAAAGCGTATACCTATACTTCGCATACTATTGAGTAGGGGTACTTAAAATTATATAAAATGCCGACTCATTCCCGATGTAGAAGCGCACGCTACCCAGATAGAATTTGCGGTTTCACATCGGGATGTAAACTCTCCTTTAAAACAGAGTTGGGAAACTTTAGAATTTTGTTAGTGCAGTCTGTGTGTGTACAAACGAACAGCGGGAGTTGGAATCGCAAGCGAACCGGGTATGTTTCATAAGTTAATTAGGCTTTTATAGTGCGATAGTGACATTGCCACCATATTTTAAACCTTAGTGATTTGTAATAACATTTAAAACCATAACGATGCTGTTGACGAAACAAGCCAGGGCCCGTAGCCAAGTGGCAATCGTTTCATAACGATAACGTGTCGAAGTTCGTCACGATCGGCCATGTTACTTTGGTATCTACAGTGTCTTAGCTTGCGCTACCAACATAACTAGGAACTTACGAAGACGATTTTGGTCACGTGATTTCACGACGACTTACATCAAATCCCATACATTTTGCTTTATCGAACTTCGTTATCTTTGTCGGTATGTTACTTTGTCTAGGCCCCCAGGCATATACGCCGCAGGCGAATCGTGGAGTTTGGCATTTCATAAATTGACGGCGTATCTAAAAACGTAGCCGCCTAAATGACACCATCCCTATGCTAATGATATATACATAAAAACATAAATATTTGTCCCCGAAAGACAGCGGTGTATGAACAGACACATTTCGCCAGGTAATAGAGGCCATTGCCTTCTATCAGACACGTAAATTGCAGTACTCATATAGAATAGAATAGAAATCTTTATTTGCTTAAATACTGAGTTACATATTGATGGTAAAATACAATGTAAAATAGGTTACAGTTTGATCATCAGTATCATACCTTATTTTAGTAGGCATGCAAATAAATATTTTTAATATATTTTTTTTTAATATTTTTTTTTTTTTTTACACTCACACCTATCATCTAGCCCAAAGTAAGTAGCCTAAGCACTTGTGTTATGGATACTAGATGACGGACATATTTTTAATATAATTATGTATATAAATGTTGAAAATATACTACATAAACATATACACAACCATGACTCGGAAACAAACATTTGTGGTCATCACAAAGTTTGCCCCTACCAGGATTCGAACCCGGGACCTCTTGGCCAATACCCAGCAATCTGAGCATTCGACCAAGGCGGCCGGCAAATGTTTCCAGAATTGGGAATTGAGAAGTTACAATTTATTTATTATTAATTAAATACAATTTTAGCATAATAACAATGCATTTAAAGTCCGTATCCAATATAAATCATTAAATGTCACAATTAAAATTATTTCTATGTCATTTTTCAAATCAATTAAATCTAAAAATAAGAAGTCGAAATATGTACAGACAGTCATAGATTATGGTACATAACAATGGCATTTATGTCAGATTTTCACATTTATTCCTTATGTTCTAAATATTCTTTTATTGAGTAAAAATTTTTGTCAATAAGCCAGCGGTATTGCTAGATGATCACAGTTTTTACCCTTAATCGCTAAAGCCACGGCTGAGATTAGGGTTGATGACAAATGTATTTTGCGTTGCTATATGCTGCTTCCCTAGTAATAAAGAAAACAGTTAATTACAACTCGTCTCTCTTATTTATAATAATAGACAATACTCCGGTGACCATAAATCATGCCGCGCTCTGTACCGGTAGCGGAAGTAGTCAGAGCTCCGGATATGGCGCCAGCCAGCTGACAGTTAATATCCTGTCACGGCCTAACCTGATCCTCAAGTCAACATGCACCGTGTACCGTTGTCACAAAGTCCACTTTCGTTCGCACACCGTTACAGATGTAGTTCCAAGATAGCCGGGTTGTTTTAGGGGAATTAAGGCCTTGTCGCCTTCGGGATAACGCGTGTTTTACAACGGCCGCCGGAAAGTTTTTGGCAACGGTCCCGTGGATGAAGCGGGGCTGTTGACCTAATGTGTGCTTTGTTTTCAGTGTGGCAATGTCGGTTTTGCTTTGCCGTCGAATTTGGGATTTATGGCTGACCAGCTTTTTTATTGCTGGTATGCTTGAATCAGTTGTGGTACGGCCAGCAACGAAAACAGATAAATATTTTCGGCATTTCTAAACGCTGTATCATACTATTACGGAAACATCACAACAATAAGTTTCTTAAGGTTAAGTTTTTAAGCAAAGAATATACCTAACCTAATGTACAAATAATATATACTTTTTTATGTTAGACAGGGAAAGCTTTTGCCCTTCATCTCACCTGATGGTAGGTAACGATAAGGACCCAAGAAGCAATCGAGCTTCACCTGGAACCCTCAACCACGGAGGGGCTGGCTATCTACTTACAATTGTCGGAACACACTAATGCTGTTAACATTATTATCATAGCGACAGATTTTGATAAGATGGTGGTAGCCAAACAAATGCTGCACTAGCTAACCTTAGCTCAAAACAGTAGAAAGCTTTAACAACTGACGGCATTCAATAAAAATGCAATTACATGGTATTACAAGCTAAATATTAACGGGGGAATTCTTAATTTCTGTTGTCTCTAAGAGCCTCGGGCGAGACTCAATTATGTCCACAACTTAGATCAAACTGGCACTGGGTAGCGAAAACCTCCTCGGGAAAAAGAAAACATGTTCCTCTCGCTCTGACTCCCACCAAATTCCGAGACAATACACCGTCAAGTGGTGTGGAGAGATTTTGTCCACGAACCGTGCTAGGCCTACTGTCTGCTTGTGTAGTAGACGACATCATGTCATTAGTGTCTCCGAAAAATTTTGGGTCAACTTCTAGAGGTCGTTCCTTTGAAACATGTGTGGATAATATGTTATGTTCTGAACGTAGCATATGGTCCAACTAACCAGCTTTTACTTTGTTCAAAGAAGTAACAAGGACGTAATACCCAGACTACAGCCAGAGATCTTGTGTTAGAAAACAATTATATAGCTGAATAATATCATCACATTTATCGGCGCAGTAGGTTTCCTCTTCCATTCAAACCGGTCAGACATCATTAAGCCATCTATTCCCTTTTGATGTATAATATCATATTTAAATCTAGAACATATAGATCCAGCAAGAATAGCGACTTAAGCTTGAGACAAAATGTAAACAATCTTGATAATGTCTCTTTATGGAATGCTCTTAAAAACAAGAAACGTGTATATTCTAAAATACATCATCAATTATAGACAACTAAAATAGTTAGCTGCTTTGAAATATTTGTGTTACACATTTTTCATCCCAGTCTATCTGGGGTCGGCGCAGTATGTTTCCTCTTCCATTTATATCGGTCAGACGTCATCAAGCCATCCACTCCCTTTTAATTCATATCATCCATCACACCGTAAACATTTGTATTTTTGTATTTTAAGTATATTAAAAAAAACAAATCAAGATTGTTTACATTTTGTCTCAACGCCCAAGAACATAGATCCGGCGAGAATAGCGACTGAGTAGTTTTGAATTGATATTTTTTTTGTATTAAGTAGGTACTCATTAACGTTAATTGACGTCTCTTAGTACGGACGTAAGATAATATGACAAGTGAATAAACCGGACCGCTATTCTTAACGCGTCCTTTAAGCATCTCCAAGACATTATACCTACATTTCAAGTTAGCGTGATACGAAAAGTTCGGAATGGGATATCTGTCGATCGATCATATCGGAGTTTTGAGAAGTTTGCAACCGACGTCGATATCAGTCTGGAGTTCTCGACTGCCGCTCTGGGCGATGGACGGATGGTCGGATTAGCGAACTTGATAATTTTATTTTATAATAATATTACTGTTGCCGATGCTAAGCTAGCAACCTCTTTTATAGATATTTATACTTTTTGATGATTTATTGTTTTTTATACTTTTTAAATATTTTGTTTTTTGACGTTTATATTACACTTCAATTTTACACGAAGACGGAGTGTTTGGCGCGTTTCGTGGTGTCAGTCAGATTTATTTTCACTAATTCAAAAATTGTTACAGAGTGGATTTTGTGCAGTGAAAGTGGTGTTATTTTGATGCACAAGCATCCGTGTTGATGTGCAATTATGCAGAATCATCGAAAATAAGTCTCATGATGTGTTTGATGTTGTGGTGAAGATCACTATAAAAAGTGGTTTTATCCATTTCATCAAGCACCATCATTAACTCTGTTACCATTCAATTCGCGCCAAGCACTCCCTAGATGCGTTAAAATATGTGGCACCCATATTTTAACGTAAAATTCATTTCATTCATACTTTTCACCCACTCATTATTTCATAAGATTACAGATAAAATATACACTAAAGACTTGGCTGTATGGGCTAGACCCTTTGCCTTCCCTAAAATATAGGGAGAATTTAAAACTACTACTACTTACACGAAGACGAGAGAGTTTTATGTCCATATTATTTTCCAGTTTTTGCTTTCCCTTACTTTATCTTCACCAGTCTTCCTTCCATTATCGCTCTTGATCGCGTTGATGATGATCAACAATTACCTACGACATTCTCGTCTACCATGTTGGCATGGGAGCGAAAAAATTACGTATATCCAGTCATTTTAACGGGAGACTAGACATTCACATGAGTGGCACAATTTTTACTGCAATACCGCGTAGGTAACAGTGGTCAATAAACCGTGGAACTACAAAAAAATCTGAGATTTAAAATCCACTTTTTAATTTGAGATTTAAAATCCACCTATTACATGGGACCTAACATAATTGGCGAAACGTGGGTGCTAGTTCACCTCTGCCTACCACGTCGGGGATATAGGCGTGATTTATGTATGTATGAGATTTAAAATTTTATATTTTTTGATGCGATTTTGTGAAAAATTTTACGCGGGAAATGTCTTTTGATTTTTTTGTAGATCCGCGGTATTGACCACTGCTGGTTACGCGGTATTTTATTGCAGTATCAACGACGATTTACATACATACATACATAAATCACGCCTATATCCCCGAAGGGGTAGGCAGAGGTGAAACTAGCACCCACGTTTCGCCAATTATGTTAGGTCCCATGTAATAGGTGGCGAGCCTATTGCCATTTATCGGGCTCAAAAGTCGCAGTACATTGCTAGGTGGTATAAGAGGAACGCTGCTGCCAATTCCTCATCATTGATTTATCCTTAGTCGCCTTGTACGACACCCACGGGAGAGATTTGGGGTGGTGACAAATGTATTCTACTCTGCCGTCACCACACGGCGAATATGTATATATACGGTGAATACGATTTATGTTTCTATAAAGAAAAAAATGAACTTTGAAAAAATCAAAACGATTAGCGACTGATAAGATAGGTAGGTATTACACATTTTTATATTTGTACCTAATTTTATTTGTAGTAATGATTCGTCAATAAATTTTTCCCTTTTTTATTTCTTTCTCTCTTGTCAAGCAAACACAAATAACGGAGAGAGATTCTCCCATCTCCCGTGCCAAACGCGCAGGTGTAGTGGTTCTCAGAGGGAGATTCTTAAACTTTTATTAATTCAATTTGTCTCAGACGGGCTACGTTCTTTAAGAGACTCTTCCTGTTTCTCGAATATTGAGTCCATTATTGTCCAATGAAATTGGTTCTGCGAGATTTGCAATAAAATTGCCGAAGACACTTTTGAGCGTGCACTAATGGCGATGATTAGATTAATTAGGTTGATTATTGTGTTGTGTTTCCATTTCTTTTACTTTAAATGCTACAGACAAAACTCATAGCCGGGCATAACCACTTTTGACTGCAAAAATCAGTCACAAGTGGTTTTGTCCGATGCTCTAGTTTGTCAAAAACAGTTTAGAGTACTAAATTCAGTCAAAAGTGGCTGCCCTTTATGCTGGTAACTACTTACAAATGATTTAAATAAACATTTATAACTAAATATTATTTGTAAAAAAGATAAATGACCTCGACACATTGAAACGGGTGACTCGACGTGTAGACACCGAACAATCCGGCGCGTCGCGTCGGATGTTCATAAGTAGTGTGTTTCTGGTTTCTGGTCATAGAAAACCAATACATTTGATTCGACTCAACACGCGTCGCGCTACATCGTGTTGCGCGCGTCGTGTTTTAAAAATGTGTTTCTACCATAAAGTTTTGCGGAACACGGATTTTAATACAAAAGCCCCTTTAAAATAAAGAGGAAAAAATATGGACCTATTTACATAGAAGCTTCTTTTATTTCGCAAACAGTATTTCTTTTTTAGTCGAAATTATCAGCTGTTGCCGGGGTCAATGTACAGGTTCCAATTGTGGGGCATTCCCTACGGAAGTTTTACGAGGGTTCATCGCCGCATGTCGGCGACATATGGCGTGAGCGCGTTTAATTTTTTTTGAGAGTACGGTGGCGAGCAAATGCTCTTTACCTACCAGTTTCATTAAATGGTAGCGTTAGTGGACTTACGACGTTTTTCATTAACGAAATTAGACACGCACACTTTGCCAGACCAACACCACAAAATTTTAAGCCAATCTACATACATACATACATACATAAATCACGCCTTTATCCCCGAATGGGTAGGCAGAGGTGAACCAGCACCCACGTTTCGCCAATTATGTTAGATCCCATGTAATAGGTGGCGAGCCTATTGCCATTTATCGGGCGCAAAAGTCGCAGTACTATTGCTAGGTGGTAAAAGAGGAACGCTGCTGCCCATTCCTCATCACTGATTTATCTAAAGAATGAATAAAGAACAATACACTGCGTGCAGATATGACTGACGTACTGGTCCAATGGTTAACTTACATCGCAGTCGATAATCAATCATAGATAGATATCGTGCTTTAGGAGCTTTAAAATGATTTTTTTAATTAAGTAATCATTAACGTTGATTGTCTTTTCTGGGTACGGCTGTAAATAGCATTCACGATTTGCATTATTTCTGTTATATACATACATAAATCACGCCCAAATCCCCGAAGGGGCAGGCAGAGGTGAAATAACACCCACGTTTCGCCAAAGATTTCTGTTACATGTTGTATAAAGTGCACAACCCGGTCCGTTACTAGGACGAAATAAAAGCACCCGTAGGTTACACAGAGAAGTAATAATCTTACCCAGTGACATTATGTTTTGTGCGATAGACTACGAAGCTACGTGATCGGTTTGAGAAATGCCCCGAGTACGACGGGACGGGCCTAGTGATGTGGCGAATGTAGCTGCTACGGCCCGCGATCTAATGAAATTGTTGAAATTCAACATAGTTGTTGGGACTTCCCCAAATATAACCAAACCGATCGGTCCTGCGCTGCCCGCTTCCCGCGCCCTTCACCAGATCGTCGGTCCACTTTGATGGGGGCCTACCAACGCTGGGCGGCCGCCATTAGAGAACCTTTCCGCCCCAACGACCGCCAGTCCTCCTCGCGATGTGCCCTGCCTACTGCCACTTAAGGTCCGCAGTCCTTCGGTCGCCATGTCGGTGACCTTAGTTCTCCTGCGAATCTCATCATTTCTGATATCTTCACGCAGAGAAACACCGAGCATAGCCCTCTCCACTTTGAGCGACTTTGAGCCTTCTTATAAAAGACCTATATTTAAGTATTCGCAAAAAGCTCCAACATCCCATCACTACGCACCCGGGTTCAACGGCCGTTGCCTAAGCGAGATTATTGAGTCCCGTTTCGTCAAACTTCTGTACGGCTCGCAGCGAATACGTGATATCTTTGCCTTTTCCCCATAGAGGACAATAATACTACGGATACTTTTCCCCCTGTGCTCAGCTAATAGCTTTTCTAATGAGCATTTTTCGTTTGCAAAGGGACCGTTCTGTCATTGAAAAGTCATGTGTCACGTGTTGTACGAAGGATCCGAGTGTATCTGAGGGCAGATTATTCTTAGAAATATTTACATACATATATTTAACACTAGTTTACACTTATTTATCCCCGAATGGGTAGACAGAGGTGAATTTCGGCAATTATGTTAGGTCCCAAAATGCAAGGTCGACTTGCCTACAATGTTTTACAACTGCCTTAAAATGAAACCTTTTTAAAAAATATATTTAAAAAAACCCTACTTGGTTATGTAATAGTGATGCATTACGTTACCATTGAATCCATAAAACCTTATATTGTTTAATAATGCCCTTCCAAACAATTATTTTGAAGAAAAAACTTATTTTGTTATACAATCAAAATCTAAAATGTGTTTTCAAAACACAGGATGATAAGATTGGCAGGGTTATACTGCACCAAATACCAGAAAATATTGCAATGGACCTCGCTAACTCAGTGGCATAACGCGCTTCGCAATTGAGTAAACTAAGTAATGTCGCCAAGGCCGGTCATTGGGTCGGTCACCAAAAATTTATTATCTCGAGTGCTCCTCCGTGCTTCGGAAGGCACGTTCAGCCGTTGGTCCCGGATGTATCTGCAGTCGTTACTACCCACCAACCAGCACTGGGCCAGCGTGGTGGATTATTGCCCAATATCCCTATATTCTTCCATCCATAGGGAAGGCCCGTGCTCCAGTAGTGGGGACATTAAAAGAGCTGGTGCTAATGTTGATGATTGCAATGGGAGCACTTCTCCAGCCCTCATCTAGATACTTCCACAACTCTCATCCACCATCTACCGTCCACCAACTGTGACAGGCAGCTTCAGCTTTGGCCAGGTCGTCAGTACATCAAGCTCCCATGAGATGGACTGACGACCTGGTCAAATCCGAAGTGCTTCACCTCACCGCACTTCCTGTGTTCAAGAACTTTTGGCCAACATTACCTCACCGAACCACCTGCATTCAAGAACTTTGGCCAACATTACCTCACCGCATCTCATATATTCAAGAACTTTGGCCATCATTATCACACAGCATCTCCTGCATTCAAGAACTTTGGCCAACATCACCTCACCGCATCTCCTGTATTTAAGAACTTTAGCCATCATTATCACACAGCATCTCTTGCATTCAAGAACTTTGGCCAACATCACCTCACCGCATCTCCTGTATTCAAGAACTTTGGCCAACATTACCTCACTGTACCTAATGTATTCAAGAACTTTGGCCAACATCATCTCACCGCATCTCCTGTATTCAAGAAATTTGGCCAACATCACCTCACCGCATCTCCTGTATTCAAGAACTTTGGCCAACATTACCTCACCGCAACTCCTGTCCTGTATACAAAAACTTTGGCCAACAACGGTTATTGCCACCACTTCGTAGGACGACACATGTTGAGCTGATGATTCAAGTCTATCTTTTAATTCCAACATTTTACAACCTGTACGGAAAAGGATGGTATGACCCAAATATAAATTTACTTTTTCTCTCTTTATTATTCCACGGGGAAGGTGCTTCAGCAGTGGGGACATTAACCCTCTACAAGGCAGTGGTATAATACTTGCCACTATAATTTGAATGTTAGGTATTTCAAATAATGTTCAAAACCAATGAAAAAAATCGTATGCATTGTTGCTCTATAAAGAGTTATAAGTAGGGCTGGTGATGATAATGATAATGACTTAAAGATACATTAACCACCTAACGGCGAATTACGGGTGCGATGATATCATAATATGGTCAGAAATGAAAATGACCCTTTAATAGTAGATTTTCCATCAAGTGCATAAAACGAATCATTTTTGTCCGAGACTTTTAGCAGCCCGAGCCGAAGGCGAGGGCTGATAGTAATGTCGAGGATAAAAATCGTTTTGTGGACGAGTTAGAAACTCTGCTTTTCACTTCGATTGCGAGGAAATAAAACAGTAGTTTATCATAAAATTTCTTAAAATTCAAACTAAAATTAGACAGTTTTGGATACCGAAGGAAAAGTTTTTACCAGTGATATTAGGTTTGGGCTGCAGACCTATACAGCCAAGTATTAAATCAATTTTGAAATAATAATTTTCGTAAATTAATTTAATAACCTACCGTACCTACTTGAATTAAAATTTTAATATCTTTTATATCTTAAAAAACACATTAGGCAAATAAATTTAGGTAAATATTAAAAAATAAATTCTATCTCTGAATTTCTAATTGTGTTTGGCTGCATGGCTCATTTTCTTTGCCTTATATAGACTCATTTATGAGTAGATACGTTAATGCTCTGGAGCACAAAATTCGATTTTGCGCAGCCTATATCCTACACAAATGAGCACTTTCAGAGCATGAGAAGTGAAAATAACATTATGAAGCGGTTACAATATGAGTCTAGAAAAATAATTGCAGATTTGCGAATGAAACTGCAATGTAGCAAAAGATACACGATTATGATACCATTCTTATTTAGCGCAAAGATTTCTCGGAGCTTAAGCGAGACAATGGTATCGAAGTGATATATTGTAATGGGATGTTGGCGCGCAAGTTGTTTGTTGCATCTGTACAATTACACACGAAACAGCTTCGGCACTGTAGGGTTGTCTGTCCCCAAATAGAAGTGACTGCGGTCCTAAATTTACTTGTAGTATAATATATAAACTTATTTGAAGAACACTTTAGTGCCTGGGACTTAGTCAAAGTTACAATTTAAATCGATAATGAAGTTCGATAATAGATGTACCTACTACGTGGCTACGTGCGAATTTTGTAGCGATTTCGTCATACATTACTTCCTCTAGACAAAATAATACAGTTGACACTGTATCTGTTATTTTTGAGTTTCTCTTACATTTTGCACGACGGTCGCCATCTTGGTTTTTCTGTAATATGTCAGTTTTATATAGGTCACTTGTTGTGGTTAATTTTACTAAATCTCTTCATAGAGCAATGCATATCGAATCAATCGTCCAATCACATCACTTGCGCGTACTTCTAGCGTAAATTAAGTAATTTTCGCTAAGGTAGGTCATTGGATGGGTGAACAGAAATTTGTTATCTCGAGTTCCTCCGTGCTTCGGAAGGCACGTAAAGCCGTTGGTCCCGGCTGCATCTGCAGTCGTTAATACCCACCAATTCTGGTGATGATGATATGACAACATACTTGTGTACATTTACTTATGCTGATGACTGTCCGACACCATCGAGGTGGTGTTATCAGTATATTCTGCACTGCCGTCTGTCAACACACGGTAAAAATAAAATCGCAGAGCACCAACCCTGCTTTGTAATTGACCCGTTCCCAAAATTCATTAGCGCAGATTCCATCGTCATATTTCGTCGGTTACCCGTTAATCTCAGCGCGCTATTCAACCGCTTGCATGCTTTGCAGTGACTACACAGTTGCGCTAAGTATATTTTGTCCCCTTCCTAAGTATATTTTGTCCCCTATGCCTATTTCGTCGTTGTAGTTTTTTTAAAGTTAGACAGGGAAACTCTTGCCCTTCATGTCACTTGTTGGTAGTTTAGTTTAGTTGGGCCTTTTCCGCAGTCAACAACCTGATTAGGCCATTGTGCCTTTTAACGTCCAGCTCCAACTATCCCAGATCATCCCAGAAAGTTAGCAGCCTTTCCAGACTGCTGTAGGTTTCCGGGACCGATACTGGAGATTGGAGAAGCCTTGCCCGTTGATCTCCTGCTCTCCTGCATTCTGTAAGCACGTCCTGTGGCGTTTCCTCTGCCTTCCATGCATCGTCTGCCTAGAACTGTCTGTCGCCCCGATGGTAAATAGATGATTGTTTAGTTTACCCACGATTAAAATCTTCGAAAAGTTCGTGTTGGGGCTATAGGGTCTGCAATTAACTCGATGAAACGGCTAACTGCCGCACTCACTGCCGCACTCAGAGACGTCAAATAACGTTAATGAGTACTTAACGTCAAAGAATGACAATTCAAGACTAGTCGCTATTCTTGCCGGGTCTATGGTCTAGATTTGAATGAAAATTTTTGACATTAAATACTCATTAAAGTTAATTGACGTCTCTGAGTGCGTCAGTTAAAGACGTCAATTAACGTTAGTGAGCACATGTTATAAAATTACAATTCAAAAGTAGTCGCTATTCTTGCTGGGTCTATGATCTAGATGTAAAATTTTAAATATTTTTTTTACATTAAGTACCTACTCATCAAAGTCAGTTGACGTCTCTGAGTGCGGCAGTAACCCCCGAATACAGAAACGCTACTGCTTAACATTTAAATATTGTAAAAACTGACGTTTTTCCATACAAATTCTGACAGGTATTGTCCACTTAACTTTATAAGCAGTGCTCAAAATTTGAGTAGCGTTTCTGTATTCGGGGGTAAGAGAACTATTATATCTAAAACCACCCACATAGCTAAGTTTGTGCTCGTCACAGACAACTCCGCCCTCTAGCGGTGACTAACGCAGACTGAGACTGGAACCTCAATTAACAAGCTGTTAGCAATTTTAATAAGGTTTTTATTTAACCCATGTGAGTTACGGCGAGCCCATTAGGTTAAGTAATGCTACGGAGTTAACTCCATGAGGTTTTATACACTGGTCTTATATCGGGTGAGTTTTATATCGCAAGGAAAAATTAAATGGCAAAGAAATTGATATAAGTAAAAAATGCATAATTATTACATAAAACCTTGTCCATTTGTAAGACGCCCGAAGATTACTAATTAATATAGGTAGGTACATAACAAATTTTGTATAATGATTACCTAAAATCTTGTCCGTTTGTATGACGCCCAGCGGAAGAGATGTGAAGTGACAATTGACAACATTTCAAAAAACAAGTTATTATAATTACGAAACCATTTAGAACTTTGCTCATCTCTAGAACACTCAAAAATAAAACTAAATAGCCTAAAATTGGAATTGTAGGATTACTAAACAGTAGAAGCAGTAAGTGCTATATATGTATACGTATTCTATGTGATTCGAACAGTAGGTAGGTACAATTTGGAAGTTTCTATGTGTGTTTAGTTCTAGCTGCCGAAGTTCCGAAGACCCAGCGTTAATAATTGATGAATTTATTGCGTAGTCCATCTGAGTTCGCTGTTACTTTAGTTTCTAACTAAATCTATGCCTAAATAGAGTTCAGTACCTACTGAATGGTACTAAATTTGGCTTTTGTTGCTTGTATTTGACATTACAAATGCATCCCTAATATTAGTTCTGTGAACATTCACCTTCGTACACCAGTGCCATCGGCACCAAGATCCACCAAGTCAAATTGGCTTCATTTTTGCATGACAACCTTCAGTCCAGCGTACTTATAGTAGGTACATAATAATATCACGCCTATCTCCTACAGGGGTAGGCAGAGATCACTTCTTTCCACTTGCTACGATCCTTACATACTTCTTTCGCTTCATCCAATCTCATGAAACTTTTCATGCCTGCCTGTCGGTTTCGGGTACTCTTGACCTGGCCCTGATCCTTTCCCTTCCCATTTGTAATCCCAGTAACTATTAGCACTTGGGCAGCATGGTGGGTTATGGCCCATTCTCGTTATATTCTTCCATCCATAGGGACGGTCCGTGCCCCAGCAGTGGGGGCATTAGAAGGCTGGTGCTTATGATGACTTAAGACATAGCTACCGTAATAGCGTTTAGTTTAAAAAAGACAGGAGAGTATAGTCGCTTCAGGCAGCGTGCCCGATGTGTGGCACTCTCCCTAAGCTTTTATAAACTTGAGTGTACTAGTGTAGACTGCTCAAACGGCTTAATGCGGCTGGAGTGTAAGGCTCTACTGGTAATTACAAACGTGAACAAAGACCGTAATGAGGAGGGTGTGCCGAGGTGACGACGAAGGGGGTGTGCCGATGTGACGAGGGGAGACTGTGTTAGCAAAGTTCTTTTAAAAAAGTCAATACGGAGCACACGTTACGGACCGTCAATGTTTCGCAATCAGAAATAGGGGAAGGGGTCCCAATACGGGTATGCTGCCTAAAGCGGGTAAGCGTTTACACGGTTCTTTGAAAATGCCAATACAATTGTACAATACACGCGGGAGATATTGGCGGTGGTGACAATAAATTTTGGCTCTGCCGTCACGTGGCGGATAGATCCGCCGAGACTTAATCCACAATTAGATTAGATAATTCTGCAACTTCTGAACTATAATATATTTAGGTATAATATCTGGTACCAACACTTAGCTAATAGAATTTATTTGTAGATAAAACTTGTCCCTTTTCCAACCAGATGTTATCATGAGCTCTAGCCGTAGCACTTCTATGTGGTTAATGGCTAAATGTCCCTCCACATAGTTGTATAAACCAGACCGTTAGGGGAAAGCGACCCAGAACGGACGCGTAGGTATACATAACTACACTGTCGTGTAAAATCATTTTCAAAATGGGTAATACCTGCCTATATTCTCGCCAGCATCGTAAGTTAATATTCTCGCCAGTATAACGCCAGTATTAACGACTGCAAAAGCAGCCGGGACCAACGACTTAACGTGCCTTCCGAAGCACGGAGGCACTCGAGTTAATTACATTTTTGGTCACCCATCCAATGACAGGCGTTAGCGAACATAACCTAGTTTACACAATCCCAGGCAGTGTGTAGAGTCGCTTCGCCATTGAGCTCCTCTCACTTTAGTCCAAAATCGGATTATATCGGATATGTACAGTCAACAGCACGCCAGACTACCACAAAATGGCAAAATTTATCAAACGATTTTTTGCTCTATTATTACCAAGTTAAGCTTGACAATCGATTGAAGAAATTTGACAGTTTTGGGTAGTCTGAAGTGCCGTGACTGTACCTAAATAACGCCTATACCCCCAAAAGGTTAGGCAAAGCCGAACCAACACCTACGTTTCGCCAATTAGGATAGCTGGCGAACCTATTGCCATGTATTGGGCACGCAAATTGCTGTTTATTGCTAGCTGATATAAGAGTAACGCTGCTGCCCATTACTTAAAGCTTTCTTCAATCTAAGTCGTCTGGTAGGTACAGTCAGCATCATAAGTCGATTACCACTTTAGCCCTCGTCATACCAAAGACAGCGCATTGCGCAGTACATCAGTACGCCACTAATTTGTACGAACAACTATTGTGACAAGGTACTTAAGTGTTAATCTACGAGGGCTTGTCAATAAGTCCGTGACTTTTTGAATTTTTTGAACCTCTTTTTGAACCTCGACAAGTCAGATTTTTGGAAGGGATAAAAAAATTGGAGAAGCGTTGGACAAAGTGTATAGAGCTCAAGATTTATTTATTAAAAAATCGGTGTTTTATTCCAAAAGTTTACGGACTTATTGACCCGCCCTCGTACAATATCTACATATGATGCTGGCTGTACGGTGGTCACAATTTTAATCTGCTCTGCCGTCACCACTCGGATAATAGGTATCTATAATAATTTACCAATAATAGCACTTGCTACACAGAATACCCAAGCGTCGCTTCCGAATGGCGAACAGACTAATTCGATTACGACGGAAACTGGAGCTTCATTAATAAGGCATACGGCCGAAATTGGCTTAACGAAACAAAATCACACTGGAGATTGCAAGCGATACGACAATTTATAGCTCTGTGCCAATTTCATCTGTATGCATATAAACTGAGGATAGTTTCTCAATTGTTGTTAATCAATTTCGGAAACAATTAATGAACCAAGTGGAGAGAAGGTAGGTTTAAATATGGATTTTTTTAAATAATTACCTATATTCTGATAATGACATAGATAATGCAATATATAGGTTTACCTGCATAGACTTAACCAGTGGGCCATTAGGTTTATAGCTGCCGCACTCGAGACGTCAATTGACTTTAATAAGTATAGTATATTTAAATGATTTTTTTTTACATTAAATACTTTAATGAGTATTTAATGTCAAAAAATTTCATTTAAATCTAGACCACAGACCCGGAAAGAAAAGCGACTAGTTTTGAATTGCATTTTTTGTATTAGGTACTCATTAATATTAATTGACGTCTCTGAGAATATTACAATATTTATAAAGATTTAGATGTTAAACACCGTAAGTACAGTGAACAGCACGTCAGGCGTAAACAAAATGTAAAATTTTCTGAATCGGCTTTGTGCTTTACTACCAACAAGTTATGTGTGACAATCTCTTGAAGAAATTTGACTGTTTTAGGCAGTCATACAACCATGCCTGTAGATCATTCAAGCGTTTTTATGGTAATAAAATAACATATCAATCACGCTTCTCATTTTATTTGCAATCTAATACCAATAAAGAACTTATCTAATATCACAATTCAATACATAGCATGTAAAGCAGTAATGACGGAAACTTTGAACTAATGAAACGTTTTAAAAAGCTGTAAGAATTTCACACTTACATGCATAATCACGAAAGCGTAGGCAGGCGTGAATTAACACCCACGTTTCGCAATTACATTAAAGTTCTACATGGGAAAACTAAGCCAAAACCTTGAGCAGTGTGGATTAGAATGTTGTTATTACACTCTTCGTTCATCGATCTCTCAACATGATTCACTATCACTTTTTCGGTGTGATGGATGGATGATACGAATTAAAAGGGAGTGGATGGCTGGATGCCTCTGATCGATATGAATGAAAGGGGAAACTGTGTCGATCCTAGATAAAAATAAGGAACAGGACAGAAAATCAGTAACGACCTTTTCCAATTCTTCTTCCCTTCTTCGCAGTATGTTTGCTTTTCCATTCATATCGGTCAGGCGTCATCAAGCCATCCACTCCCTTTAGATTCATATCATCCATCACACCGTAAAGATGCTACTGATGAATGAATTTTTAGAAAAGAGACGAAGAGGACCATGCCGAGAGACCGATGAACGGAGAGAGTGACTGGGATGACAACATGCCAATCGATACTGCTCAAGGTTTTGGCTTAAGTTTTACAGCCGGCTGCCTGCCTGACACCAACCCTCTTTGGGTATTTTTTTTTCCAATTGAGCAATTCTATAAAAAATATTTATATTTTTTTTTATTTGTTTGGCTCCGGTGTTATAGTGGAAACAATGTGTAGAGTATCACATCTGGAACAATAATAACAAACAACTTATCATAACTGTGAATGGTATTAGAAAGAAAAATTAGTCAGAGTAAGGTCGGAAAATTAAAGCCTTGATTCGGGAATCGCACCAATTTTCTTTCTGATATCTTTGCACACATTAATGTTTAAATAAAAAATCAAAATAATAATGTGAATTATATCCTTATAAACTATACATAAAACTTTACCATTTCATCACTAGCCCTTTAATGTCCCCACTGCTGAGGCTTCCCTATGGATGGAAGAATATAGGGAGATGTTTTACAGTTTACAATAAGTTATTAGTTAAAAACACGTGAATAGAAATTTAAAAATTCTATAAATAGTACCAAAATAAATACCTTCTGGCGGCACAACGACTGAAATTTCTTGCCTCAAGGTGACATTTCTCGGGAACTTGTTAGCGAGTACATCCTGAAAGATTTAAAGACGTATGTCAGATGTGACGTTTGTGCTTTACTACAAACAAGTTAGGGTTGACAATCGATTAAAGAGATTCGACAGTTTTAAGTAATCTAATACCAGTAAACCAATACCACCCACAAAAGCCAAAAAATTATATCTCACCCAACAAACGGTAAGCTGTCTTTACGCTTAGTCGCTTTGTATGATACCCGTGGGAGAGAAGGGGGTGGTGACAATTGTATTCAGCTTTGCTGTCACTTTTTCTTGTAACAGTTAATTATTTTCTTTCCAATTAACAAGAAGGGTTATAAATTATTTGTTTAATTAACTCAATAATTTATCACATTCACCTATAAAGGCATATCTTTTATCGTTGTTATTTTGGAAATTTAATTAAAATGTTAATTTAATTGTGAAATGATTATGATTGATGGCAAGTTTATCTCAATAAATAAATAAATATATAAACCCAAGCCGCGGTGTAACAGGAAACACACAAATTACTCTATCCACACCTATTTAGTTAAATAGTTCCTTGTCATTTACACATTAATGTAATTTTTCGTTTAGAGGAAGTGCACAGTTTATTCTTTTTTATACGAAGGTCGCTTACTAAAATTGTGACAGACAAATCATGACTATATAATCTGTGAGCGAAAATTGGCGGGAAGTACACTGGACAGCATATAGGCCGAATCATCTTGTAGCTTGAAAGGCGTGATATTTGCATCTATTTTCTATCGATAAGCCAAATTTCGATACCACTATCAATATCACGATGACACCTAAATAGTACATAATCGCAAAAACGGCTTGGCAGCTCAAAATTTTACTAATTTCTTTGATTGAAACAGAGTTACAATACACAATCACCCTGTCCGGTTTGTTTTATAAAATTGTCTGAATCACTCACCATTACCGCGTAACCGTCAGTCGAATTTAGCCCGTATGCCTCAGGTGAGAAGGACGCGTGGTGTTCTTCGGTATCAAGGTTCACCACGGCAAAGGAGTAACTGTGGAATCTGTCTCCCTTCATTGGCAAATGGGGCTTCACCCACATGGTCACCGTTGGCTCCAACTGAGAAATAGGCGACGAAAACTCTTAAGGATGATTCTCATTAGAGCGTTTTTACAGTTCTGCCCGGCTAGCATGACCAACCAACACGATATGATATAGCCATTTATCGCGTTGAACTTACAAAAATCATTGATTTTCGACAGTTCAAAGCGAAAACTGGCTATATCTTTAAGATCTAGCCTTAATGGCTTATTCAATTATTCAATTCTAGCTTATTTAAGTGTTAAAATCCAATGATATTTGCCTGTTCAACGCGATAAATGGCTATATTTTATTGTGTTTCGGTGTTCATGCTAGCCGGGCAGGCACGCCAGACTGTAAAAAACATGCAATGACGTCACAACAACGGAGGAATAAATAAATACGTTTGCCTTTCTACATTGGAGAACAAAAAAAGTTGTCATGCTGTCAGTCATGAATTAAATTCAATGCCATTAATTGTCATCGTCAAAAATAACAATAAATTTGAAATCCTTGGCTTTAGATTAAAACGAATTTTACTTGAAAATTTATTTCAAACTTTTCAAATGAAATGTTTTAATTTTTATTTTTGACATCGGTAACGCTAGATTGTCAGTTTTGACAAGTAACAATTACGCGTCAGAATGAGGCAAATGTAATTTAACCATACCTCCGTTGTTGTGACTTCATTTGACGCTTACGTCTGTTTAGAATAACCGGAATTTTTAATCATGATTTTAATGTACAAAATTTACTCCCAAAATGGCGTGACAGATGCGCCATATTTGCAAAATTTTTGCAAACGCCAGAATATGGCGTTTGCAAAATGAATGTTGTTGAAAAAATGAAAAGTTGTCAATTGCGCTCGTCTCTGTCTCTCGTTCATGTCGATCAACATACTAGAAGACTTTTTGGTCACTGCAAAATTTTTTGGAATTCGTTCAGACCATCAAACTGAACAACTTTCACTATGGGAGCAACTCAAAATTCACGAAAAAAAATTACAGCTGTTTCATACATTTGGGTCAAGTAGGTTCATTTTCTATGAAACAGCTGATATTTTTTTGTGAATTTGGAGTTGCTCCTATAGTGAACTTTGTTCAGTTTGATGGTCTGAACGAATCCCAAAAATTTTTGCAGTGACCAAAAAGTCTCCTGGTACACCACCTACCTGAAAAGGCTTAGCCATGACCCCCAACGGATCCTGCCCGATCGCGACCAGATCGAGGTTCAGGAGCAACCGCTTTTCCGAGGCAGTGACCTTGGCCATGTCGCAGCTGAGCAGGATAGGGGCGGAGAGCATCAGGTATACCACCAAGTGGACGCGGCTTTGGTTCTCAGTCAGGGTTCCCGTGCCGAAAATGATCTGGGTTTGCAAACAAGCGAATCCATCATTACCTTATTCAGAATTACTTTTATGCATACATACATAAATCACGCCTATATCCCCGAACGGGTAGGCAGAGGTGAACTAGCACCCACGTTTCGTCGCCAATTGTGTTAGATCTCATGTAATAGGTGGCGAGCCTATTGCCATTTATCGCACACAAAAGTCGCAGTACTATTGCTGGGTGGTACCGATAAGAGGAACTCTGCTACCTATTCCTCATCACTGATTTATCCTTAGTCGCCTTGTACGACACCCACGGGAGAGATTTGGGGTGGTGACAATTGTATTCCACCGTCACCACGCAGCATCTTTTTCACTTTTATGAGATTCTTTTAATATAATTATGTAGTTGGAAATATTAGATGATGACAACTGAAGAGTAATATTTGCATGCTATGGCTCACATTGGCAAAACATGTGGACATATTTATTTTGTAAGTGCTTAGGCTACTTACTTTGGGCTAGATGATAGGTGTGAGTATAAAAATATTTATTTATTTACTTACCATGTCCGGGTCATTCCATTGCCCGGGACCGTGGAATGGACTCAGAGTTTCGTGCTCCATCTGGTAGTGGTGCATGATAGCCTTGACTGCCGGCCACGAGAGCACTACGTCGTGGTAGTTCCGCCACATGTTGCAGTGCTTCGCTATCGGACTGTAGTCTGGCTGTAATGGTTTTCAAATATTAATTCACTTGTTTATTTTAATTGATGCATACTGTAATACATACATAAATTCACGCCTCTCTTCCCGGATAAGAGGTGTTTTAACACGAGACAACTTATTCAGGTACTATGTAATAGGGCCTTTTGCCATTCACCGAGAACTTAAGTCGCAGTAATTTATTCGATTTTAATTTTAACATTATATAAATGTTAGAAAAATTAGTACAAAGATTTTGGTGGTTAGAAAAAGAATTTCGAAAAATTATGGTCTTGAGGCGGGAATCGAACCCGCGTCCGCTGCTATCCGGGCAGGTGCCTGACCGCTCGGCCACCCAAGACACCACCTAACCACTTTCTAACCACCAAAATCTTCGCAGTAATTTACTAGATGGTGCACCAGGAACGGAAGGAATTGCTCTTATACAACCTAGAAAAATAGCAATGTACGGCGAAACGTGGGTGGTTATTCACCCTACTTCAGCCTACCCCTTCGGGGATATAGGCGTGATTTATGTATGAATGTATGGATGTGCTTAGTGATACTGTAATTTAGTTGCCACTTACCCTTTTATTGTGGATGTATTGTATGTAATAGGGCCAGCTGCATGAGTACACCACGTTTTTGTTTTTACCACTTGCCTGCAATTCATTACCAAGCTGAATATAACCTGTAAATTAAATTCCGTAAGTATAGTCAGGCAGGCAGCCAGCCGACTGTAAAACCTAAGCCAAAACCTTGAGCAGCAGATGGATTGGAATATTGTTATAGGCAATCTTTTTTACTACTTTCCGGTGTGATGAATATTTATACGGGATGTAGGTTTTTACAGCATAAAATTAAAGAAATTAATACACTTTTTCTGATATCAAAGTATGTATTAGTTACGATTAGATGAATCCCCATAAAGCAACAAGTGGATACAAATGTTATTGAATTATACAGACTGATAGAAAACCTAATAAAAATTTAAGTTTTAGGACAATTACTAAGCCATACTTTGGAAAGTTACACTACATGCAAAGTCAAAGGGTTATTTTTACACTACTATTTAAACATAATCATAACATTTTATCCATCAATTTGACAATTCATGTGAAGGAGTGTATAGACTGATGTTAAAATAAATAAATGAATAACCTATATTAAGAAAATCCTCTTCTACAAAACATCCATCCACTTTAAGGTAATCTACTCCCCACTCCGCAAAAGTCTGAGCATCAACAGTAAAATGACCCTTCGAACCAGGGTATCTCATACATGTGGTTTCAGCGATATTTGTGTACATGCCAAATTTCAATCCACGTTTGTGTATCTGGAACAAAATGACAACTCAAAATAATTTAAAGGGGCCCAATGGCACTATGGCTAAGCCTATTCATACATAAATCACGCCTATATCCCTAAGGGGTAGGCAACTCCTACACTTCGTCAATTAGGCTAGGTTCCATGTAATAGTCGGCGATCCTATTGCCGTTAATTGGGCACAGAAATAGTACATTGCTAGGTGGCATAAGAGGAATTCAGCTGCCCATTACTCATTCCTGTCATAAATAGTTTGTAGGGTAAGCCATTGATCAGGGCAGAGGTCCAGTCCCTCTCCCTGGGGAGTAACACCCTATATTCCCTATATTCTATAATTCTTAGATAGGCCTTTACCTCTGCTCTGAAAATAGGATAGTTAAAGGGAGACCAATGAATTATTGTTTGATTTGGATACTATAGGTACACTTACATAATCAGCAATATACTTCATCCCATTAGGAAATCTTTTTCGATCAGGAACAAGTCGTCCCTCATCATCTCTCTCGTGCTCTGACCAGCAGTCATCTATGATGATGTATTCATATCCAGCTTCTTGATAACCATCGTGGTAGAATGTGTCAGCCACAGATAGTATGAGATTTTCACTAAAAAAAGAGGAAACTAAAAAAAGGAAAAGGAATTTGAAGCAAGTTAGAGGTTATACTTACTCTAAGCATTTGTCGGGGTTTTTCTTGCATTCTACGCCACACATATAATATCCCCAAGACATCCAACCCATAGGGGGCGTCCGTGCCAAACCATTGTTCAAAAGATTCACATAACCCGGCTTGTATACTATCAATACCAACACAAAGAACTCACGGACGTTCGGCATATTATTTAATAGCGACGTACACAGTCTAACCATTAAAATTTGTACTCAATTACGCCAGTTAATTGCAATTATTAACTGCCAACGAATACACCACTATATTGGTAAAGTACGTATATACGAAAACTTCTGTATTTGTTTAGCTTGTTTATTTACATTAGTACATACAAGTAAACAACAACATTTTTAGCAGTTGGCATTGGCACTGTCATTATTTGACGTTGACTTGATAACAATCTTGACAATGACAATTAAAATTCAGGCGATTGACATTGACACTTAGAAAAATAGCACAGAGGCAGACACAGATAGTAAAGATATTAATAGAATTATTCTAGGCAAAGAGGATAGTATGCTACGGGTTATTCTCGGCCTCTCTACCGAGACTACTACTCAAAGTATAGTACTCTATTCTACTCTCTACTTCTGAATAGTATGAATGAGCAATATAGCAAACTATTCACAATTCATACCAATTCATGGTTCACTCATACAAAGTTAGATAATCATTATCTTTTATGGGATGATTGAAAATAATAACCTTAAAAACTGAGTCAGCGCCTCTCAAAGTTTTAGCTGGATTCAGTAGATAAATAAAGTGGGTACCTACTAGACATATTATACATACATACCTACTTATTTGCTATTAATTACAATTACAATTCACAAAAGACCTCTGCCTACCCCAGAGAGTATCTTTTATAATGGCCTACCACCTAGGAGAGAAAGGCGTTATTTATGTATGTATGTATGTAAACGTATAAAAACTGACTACGTCTATTACCCACGTTCAATTGCAAGATCCCTACACGTAGACTGGAGCAATTGGTGAGCTGAGCGAAATAAAATGTAACTGCTGTCGATCTACCGGATTTAAGCAAGGGTCGAGCATGGACGTAGTATAAAAACAAGAACTGAGCACTAGAGCCGAAAATACGAGCGTGAGATTTATAGAAGTGGAGTTGTTCGTCCTCTTCTAATGATCATTCGATATTAATTTTAACATTACATAAATGTTTGAAAAATTAGTACAAAGATTTTGGTGGTTAGAAAAAGAATTTCAAAAAATTATGAAATTAGTGTCTTGGGTGGCCGAGCGGTCAGGCACCTGCCCGGATAGCAGCGTACGCGGGTTCGTTTCCCGCCTCAAGATCATAATTTTTCGAAATTCTTTTTCTAACCACCAAAATCTTTGTAATTATTGTCAATTAATGGCAATTGCAAAAAGGGCTATACGTTTACGTTTTTTTTACGCATAATTTGGTATAAGTTTTGCTCAGTCCAGATTTATTAGTATTACGTCCATGGGGTCGAGCGAACCCTGCGCGTTATAGCTCCAACGCTACACTTTCACTGGGACAGGAAAAGGTTAAGGAAATAAAATTCGCTTGGTAAAATATAGTTTTTTATAGAGCATTCCTTTTTATGTCGTGTAAATATGTCATTTGCTGTACTTGTTTCCAGATAGGTACACTGGATGGCGAATAAGCCGGGATGTACGCACGCTTTCTAGATTATCTAATTTGATATCACAGAACAGTTGGATACCCTCTCAAAAAATCAGGCGACAGACAGGGTGCGACGGCGCAGTGGCTAAACGCGCTCGTTTGATTGTGTAAAGTGCAGTCATTAATATCCACCAATCCAGTTAAAGTAATTTTGACTACCACTGACTTCGCTCTCTGTCTATGGACGCGGCATACCGGCGTGAATCCATGGAATGCCAAGAGTTGTCCTCTTGAAGTGATTTGACAGCCGACTTGGTCGAATGGTCAGATCGCTGGCTATTAGCCCGGACAATTGGCCCGGTTTCGAATCCTGGTAGAGACAAATCTTGTGCTGAACACAGACATTTTTGTTACCGAGTCATGTTTAATGTTTATGTAGTATACAGTGGTCGGTTATTATATAGCCTTTAGCCTTTCTCGATAAATGGAATACATAAAAATAATTTTTCATTTCATTTTACTCAGTAGTTCCTGAGATTAGCGCGTTCAACCAACCAAACAAACAGACACACTCATCAGCTTTATAATATTAAGTACCTACAGATAATGTTTTCGTCATCTAGTATCCCATATCCATAACACAAGTACTTACTTACTTTGGGCTAGATCAGAAGCTCCCAATCTTTTTTTCTGATAAACCCCTTTCAAAGTTTATCTTGTTCCGGTGGACACATTTTAACCATTCCTAATAACTCGGGCGATAAAAATAAAAGCCTCAGATCGGGCGTCAAAATTCCGATCTGAGACATCTAATTTGTCTTTCTCCTGTTATTAATTCAAATAGTAAATTAGCGATCTGAGGCCTCCTTTTTATCGCCCTAGGTAAAATTTTATTTATATGTCACCCAGATAGGGATATTTGTACGCGTAGCGGGCGAAAAAGTCCACTTTATTGTCAGGTGTGACATAAAATATAATATTTATGTATTTTCTTTTGTCGCAGAGTGACACCGCGGCTCGAGCATGGGCGGAGATGGCATGTCGTAGTGGCGACATGGCTGCGCCGCGGGTCGCGCACCTCGCCGCGCTGCTCGCCGCGCTGCTCGCGACGGTGACGTCACATGCGCCCACGCAGGAGCCCGTGCAGTTCGAGGCCGCTTTTCAAGGTATTGAACAATATATTATAACAGCTGGGCATTAAAATAATTATGGTTTATTCTTAATATCAGGTGTAAGATTGCCCAGTGGACACCAATAAGCACCTTTGGGGCAAACCACCATCAACAGCATAACCCAAGAGTGTTGGTGTCAGGCAGGCAGCCGGCTGTAAAACCTAAGCCAAAACCTTGAGCAGTAATAGTATGGATTAGAATGTTGTCAATCCCAATCACTCCCTTAATTGGTCTCTCGACAGGGTCCTTCCTTTCCATAACTTTCTATACATCTTATATGAATCAAAAGGGGGTGGATGGCTTGATGACGTCTGACCTATGTGAATAGAAGAGGAAACTTACTGCGCCGACTTCAGATAAACTTGGAACAGGGCAGGAAGAAGAAGCTGCTGCCCATTACTTATCGGTTAAAATTCACTCTGCTAAATATCATTTAAATAATTTAAATGATGACCTACTTTCTGCTTACGCAATTATTTTTATTTAAATGCTAGGCAGGGAAGTTCTTGCCCTTCATCTCACCTGATGGTAAGTGACGATAAGGGCTGAAGATGGAACCGAGCTTCACCTGGAACCCTCAACCACAGAGGGACTGGCTATCTTATAACAAATTGTCGGAACACAATAAACAACATTATTTCTAACGCGACAGATTTCGATGGTGGTAGCTAGTCAGGCGGACTTAAAACAGGACTTGTTTTATAATCACCAACCAAACCAAGTATAAATTGGTACCCCCTGGTTTAGAAGCGAACCCGGAACCTCTGGATCTTAATTCCAGTGGGTGGGTGTCCACGACTACACCACGAAGGCGGTTGAATTATTGCGTAACAAGAAAGTTGGTCCCCAAGAATCGAAATTAATGATGTCAGCGTCAAGGATACAGGAACACCAATAAACAATCTGAAACAAATCAATTTTGAACATCGCAATGTAATGCCCATAAGGGAGCCACTAAAAAAATTACGACCTTAGAGAATAAAGCCTGTTCATATTGTCGTTATGCGAAAGATATGATAGGCGGAACGTCGCTAAACATTTACGAGGGGACGCATTACTGCCAATGAATTCTCCGGGATCAAGTTACGGGCTCCTGAAGTCATTGGATCTATTGTTATACGCTTTATCGCGTTTCTCTAATATCCATTCATTTTATCAAATATGCTGGGGCTCCCATAATAGCTGCCATTTCGGCGAAGGATTGTCGAAGTCACGGGAATTAAATAGTATTTTAATATTACCATAATTATCAGATTCAGGAGCTCGCGAGCGCAGTGGTAGTAGCATAGCGCTTGGTCTGCGATTGCGTAAACTAAGTAACGGTCGCATAGGCCGGTCATTGAATGGATGAGCAAAAATTTGGTATCTCGAGCTCCTCCGTGCATCGGAAGGTATACATTAAGCCGTTGGTCCCGGCTGCATCTGCAGTCGTTAGTACCCACCAACCCGCACTGGGCCAGCGTAGTGGGTTATGGCCCAATCTCCCTATATTCTTCCATCAATAGGGAAGGCCCGTGCCCCAGCAGTGGGGATATTAGAGGGCTGGTGATGATAATCATCAGCTTTTGTTGTCTTCCATGCAAGCTAGCTATATACTGCGATTTAGATACTATCCAGTGCATGACAATAGGCTCGCAACCTTGATTCACATCTGCATAATAACATTATATATGCAGAGGTGAATCAAGGTTGCGAGCATACCTTTTAGGGGTTATAGGCCTGATTTATGTATGTATGTATGTACATTTTATTTCAAATATAGGTACATTATAACATTGCAGTTATCTTAACATAACTGCGCTAGCTTCAGCCACTTCGCGGATAGAGCGTTTACGTCTAAAAGCGCACCGAGAGAGCCCACTGGCAAATGTGGTTAATGCATCCGATGCGGAGTCCGGGGACGTTTCCTTCGACATTTTATTTTATAAAACGTTCCGAGAAATTTCCACAAAACGAGCACCCACTACCCGGCGCGGTGTTAGCTACGTACGTTCCACGTGAATTTCCACCATGAGTGTGTCCTGTTTCAACACTGAAAACGCTTTCACGAAGCCAAAAATTTTAAAAAGAAAATTGTGATTAGCAAAAGTTTAAAAAATTGTAGTCTCGATGCAGGAATCGTTTACTAAACCGGTCATTGGATGACTTATAAATCTATATATGGACATAATGTTATTCAGTATTTTTTTCTACCTTAAATATTAATAAAGACGCAAGACGGGAGTTAGTATTTGTAACTGCTGCACTCAGAGACGTCAATTTAACGACAATAATGTGTACTAAAGTTGCTGTTGTACTCAGTAAAGTTAAATGACGTCTCTGAGTGCGGCATTATGTGAATGAATTTAAATTTGTGACTTCATCATTAGCTTTTTACATCGGACAGAGTTGCTATCATCTCAGCATCCTGGTGATTTTCTATTAACATTAATAGCCTTAGAACAACACCACGATCACTTGATCGATAATCTGCCTGTACGAGATAATACTTAATAACAAGTACATACATATAGAATAACTAATGAATTACTTCTCGAATCGCAACAGAAAACGTATTTGACTGTTTACGATCGAAGAAAATGCTACCATTCGCCTTATTTATAGCTTGATAAAAACCGGCACTTTTATCTACGCTCGACTGGGGGCAGTAGTACCTCAAGTGCGAGGATTTGATCGACTGAGCCAATCGGGTCGAGGAGAGCCTAGATAATGGCTTTTCACAGATTGTCTCTTCAACTGTGGTTTACGATCTAATCACAAGAACTGTTATCTATAGATACAATATAGATTGTAATGGGACTGCTGCTATACTGGAGAAATGTTTTACACCCCTGACTCATCGTCATAATCACCATCACCAGCCCTTTAATGTCACCGCTGCTGGGGCACGGGCCTTCCTTATGGATGGAAGAATATAGGGAAATCGAATGAATGAATGAATGAATACCATAACCCACCACGCTGGCCCAGTGTGGGTTGGTAGCTTTGGTTGTTAGGTATTAACGACTGCTGTTGCAGCCGGGACCAACAACTTAACGTGCCCTCCGAAGCACGGAGTAGCTCGAGATAATAAATTTTTGGTCACCAATCCAATGACCGGCCTTAGCGAACATTGCTTAGTTTATCCAATCGCAGGCTTCAGAGCAGAGCTATTCTCGTTGGGAAATATCCAGGCACGACTATATCATATGTTATAAGTAAAGAATTATGTTACCTATTTAATATTCTCAAAACAGGCTACAAAACTGAAGAAAATGTGGCTATGTTCAAACTAGGAGAGGATTAGGGCAAGATGATAATAAAACACCAACGTACTTACGACGACCATAATGATCAAATCAAAATATTTTTTTGATAAGCGTTTATTATAAGCGTTAAGGGAATTTTCGCTAAAGTAAACTGTCGAACAGCTTACCGTTAAATCAAAATAAAGATAGGTACAACTATACCATTATACCACCTCACCACCACAAAAATGTAAGGACCTAGGCGTGACTAAATTTTTACAGCCTAGCAACACCAGGCCATCCATTCGTAGCTTTCGAGCCAATTGAATCTCGATTCGAGTAGTGCACTGACCAAATTGATCCCTAAGTGCTTTCCACATACGTACGTTCACGATCTCTCTACTAGGGTTTCAAGTTTTGGAGCTACATACAGGAGAATAGAATAAAAGGCTCTAAGTTTAAGTAAGCCTTAGAAGTATTTTTGATTGTCCACAGATAGGAAAGTTAAGATGTTAATTTACATAACCACTTTCAAGTCAAAACTTAAAAACTATGTACAGGTCTTTAGGTTTTGACATGAACGTAACATAAATTAAATATAAGCACATTAAACTTAAGCCGGACCCAGACGAGTGTAACGTGTAATGTAACACGAATTCTACGTAAAGCCGGTTCGAAACGAGTGTAACGTGTAATCTAATCTAATTCGAATTCTACGTTAGGACGGCTACATGTTGATAACTTCAGAATTTGTTTCTTTATTGACATACTATTACTTGACGTTGTAAGTTATTTACCTCTTTCAATTTTCAATAATTTAAATTACTTTTATGTAAAGCGAGGAAAAAACCTGACTGATTCTTGCCCGTTCTTCTCAGGACAGGGCCTCCTGGTAGTTTGCGAACGGATGGCGTAAATTTCTTGTCTTGACGATTCATGAGTGCATTGTAATCATACCAGATATGATTAAACTAATTTTGACTTTGACTTTGGATCCGGCTTATCATTTTTACGGCACGACGTTGCGCTCCCTGGATTCGCTCTTGGGACAATTGTATTCTGCTCTGCCGTCACCACACGGCAGCGTAACAGAGTAAAATGTATTTTCTTTTAGGATTCTCTTGGTCGATAATTCGACCAAACCCGCCATCGATTACATATAGCTGTGGTTGTAAAGCCGGATCCAGACGAGTGTAACGTGTAATGTAATACGAATTCGACGTCAGGACGGCATCGGCACTACGAGCATTACATTTGGAACGTTAGGACGGCACTACCTGCCGCACTCAGAGACGTCAAATAACGTTAATGAGTACTTAACGTCAAAAAATGACAATTCAAAACTAGTCGCTATTCTTGTCGCGTCTATGGTCTAGATTTGAATGAAATTTTTTGACGTTAAGTACTCATTAACGTTATTTGACGTGTCTGAGAGCGGCAGTAAGAGAGTTACATGTAGCCGTCCTAACGCAGAATTCATGTTACATTACACGTTACACTCGTCTGGATCCGACTTTAAGAAATATTTATACATACATACATACATACATAAATCACGCCTATATCCCCGAAGGGGTAGGCAGAGGTGAACTAGCACCCACGTTTCGCTGTTTATGATAGGTCCCATGTAATAGGTGGCGAGCCTATTGCCATTTATCGGGTACAAAAGTCGCAGTAACGTTCCTCTTATACCACCTAGCAATGCACATTGCTTGCGTTCCTCATCACTGATTTATCGTCTTGTCGCCTTGTACGACACCCAAGGGAGAGATTTGGGCTAGTGACAATTGTATTCTACTCTGCCGTCACCACACGGCACTTATAAATATTTATTAAATATATATTTTTACAATGCAAACGCTCCTCTACAACTCATTTAGCGCGCTTCACAGTGGCTAAAGCCATTATCTCGCCAAATTGAATGAGTAATGAAATCTCTCGCCATTGACGTGCAGACGTAGACGGCCGCCACCTGAATTGTGCCAGGCACGGCTAATTGGATTCATGGCGCTGTCAGTCATCGGGGCACGGCTTAGAAATAATTCCAACTTTCTCTAATAAGATTATACACCTTTAATAATCTCAGCGAAATTGTACCTATAGGTGAAACGCTTTGGAGATAAGCTTAAAATTACGCTAACGTAGTTCAGAGTTAGATTGTCACCACCCCAAATCTCTCCTACGTGTGTAGTATACAAGGCGAAGGTTTAAAACAGTAAAGAGGTATGGGCAGCAACGTTCCTTTTATAGCACCTAGCAATGTACTGCGACTTTTGTGCCCGATAAATGGCAATAGGCTCGCCACCTATTACTTAGTTGGCGAAAAGTGGGTGTTTGGTTCACCTCTGCTTACCCCGTCGGGGATATAGGCATGATTTATGTTTGTGTGTGTGTGTGAGGTAGCGCCATAATGATGGCAGCGGCATTCGGTCACTTCATTCGACACCCGCCAATGATCATAAAAATTGTACTTGTTTCAAAGGCAAACGCCGAAAAAGCTTAAAAAACCGCCATCTAAGCCTTGTTATTTTTTCTGTCCCATTCCAACAACATTGTTACGGCGGTCATTAGCGACGGGAAACCTCTAATTAACGGGACTATTAATTATAATGAAGAGCTTTCCTCAGCGTGGAGTGTCGTTACTGGAATCACTGATTAATACAACAAGTGACAGACAGACCGGCGTATTAATATTTTTACACGGAAAACTTGTTCAGAAACAGATAAATTATCTATAGTCTTGTTGCGGGAATCGAACCCGCGTCTTCCGCAATTTGTTATTTTTAGACAGGGAAGCTCTTGCCTTTCCATCTCACCTGATGGTAAGCAGTTTGCCCGCATAGAAAACTATACACTCGTCAACTTTATCTAAGGATATTTTTATTGATTTTACTTACTTTATGTTGCATCGGCGTTCATTCTAAAAATACTGACGATTTCTATGCAATTTATACAATGTACTACGGATGACCTTAAGTAAATCATTAAAAAACTGCAAAGAATGTGTCAGTAATAAAATAATGGAGTATGATAGAGCATGAAGTAGCCGCACATAATAGTAGATTTTCCATCAAGTGCACAAAACGAATCATTTTTGTCCGAGACTTTTACTGATAGTAATGTCGAGGATAAAAATGGTTTTGTGGACGAGTTAGAAACTCTGCTTTTCACTTCGATTGCGAGGAAATAGAACAGTAGTTTATCATAACATTTCTTAAAATTCAAACTAAAATTAGTACAGTTTTGGATACCGAAGGAAAAGTTTTTCCCAGTGATATTAGGTTTGGGCTGCAGACCTATACAGCCAAGTATTAAATCAATTTTGAAATAATAATTTTCGTAAATTAATTTAATAACCTACCGTACCTACTTGAATTAAAATTTTAATATCTTTTATATCTTAAAAAAATACATTAGGCAAATAAATTTAAGTAACTATTAAAATATAACAAATTCTATCTCTGAATTTCTCATTGTGTTTGGCTGCATGGCTCATTTTCTTTGCCTTAATATAGACACATTTATGAGTAGATACGTTAATGCTCTAGAGCACAAAATTCGATTTTGTACAGCCTATATCCTGCACAAATGAGCACTTTCAGAGCATGAGAAGTGAAAAATATATTTAGACATGGTTGAGCAGTGTATACCCGCCCCTCGCTAAATATTTGTTACAAAACTACCGAACTAAAATCGCAGTGTGCACGTAAAATAGTTTTGTGCGCTATACGTTATGAGGTAGATGTGCCTGTGTACGTAAGTCGGCAGCCCACACCATTACGCGTCGACAGGGACTAATTGTGAACCATATAATATTCCCGTCCGGGCTAAATATCGTACGGCTTTGTGTGGTCAAAGTTGTGGCGAGTTTGAAGATAATAGCGAACCGTATCTACGGCCATATTCCTTATTTTAGTAGCGAAAAAGATAGTATTCAGGCCCAATCTATAATCTATTTGATTTTTAATTTTAACAAATGTTAGAAAAATTAGTACAAAGCTTTTGGTGGTTAGAAAAAGAATAAGAACTGAACGCACGGTATTTGTAAAAATATCTGATTTGGAATGTTTGGAATTTATTTCTACATTGCGAGGGTACCCGTTGGCTTACAACGTGAAGTGTAAAGGTTAGAAGAATTTCGGCAAGTTAATTAGTGTCTTGGGTGGCCGAGCGGTCAGGCACCTGCCCGGATAGCAGCGGACGCGCATTTTCCGAAATTCCTTTTCTAACCACCAAAATCTTTGTACCAATCTATAATATATTCTTCTCTCTACCCTGTTCCTAGTCTATCTGGGGTCGGCGCAGTATGTTTCATCTTGCATTCATATCGGTCAGACGTCATCAAGCCATACACTCCCTTTTGATTCATATCATCGATCCCATCGGAAAGGTTAGTGATCAATGAATGTATAGAAAAGAGACGGAACGGACCAATCGAGAGACCAGGCTGTCGAAAGACCAATGAACGGAGAGAGTGATTGGAATGACAACATTCCAATTCATACTGTTCAAGGTTATGGCTAAGATTTTACAGCCGGCCTCCTGCCTGACACCAACCCTCTTTGCGTATGCTGTTGTTGGTGGTTTGCCCTCCACCGTTCGGGTGCCCCAAGGTGCTTATTGGTCTACAGAGGGCAATATCCCTAAGGGCCGGTTTTTTGATGTATAGTTAACTCAACCAATTGTTAAAAATTCATTCTGATTTCTTCTAATCACTCTGATATTTAACCATTAGTAACGTTAGTAACTAAAATTGTTACTAATAGTTAAATATCAGCCTGATATTTAACGATTAGTAAAAATTTTTAACAATTGGTTGAGTTAACTATGCATCAAAAAACCAGCCCTTAGTCACACCCATGGGATGAGTCGGGACTGGCCCATTCTACGTTGTTTGTTCGCTCCCAGGCCAGCATGGAAGACTGAAGGTTGACAATCGATTCAAGGTATTTGACAGTCTTGGGTAGTCTCAAGTGCCGTTGACCTTACAATCCGCTAGAAGTGTGCCCGCACCTAAACCTAGCCTTTCAAAATTCACGAAACAAAAAACTGTGGTGGCGGTAACGATCCCAAACACGAGACGGGGCGTACGGTTTCCCGTGACTCATTAATTCGGAGATATTTCGCATCCCCCGTACCTACTCTATCACACAATACGAAGCCTGGAATAAAATTCGAAAGCTTTTTTATTTGATGACTTGAAATTTACTAGATATATTTTATTCGGGTTCGGATCCTACATACATACATAAATCACGCCTATATCCCCGAAGGGGTAGGCAGAGGTGAACTAGCACCCAAGTTTCGCCAATTATGTTGGGTCCCATGTAATAGGTGGCGAGCCTATTGCCATTTATCGGGCACAAAAGTCGCAGTACCTTGCAAGGTGGTATAAGAGGAACGCTGCTGCCCATTCCTCGTCACTTATTTAAGTAGTATATTTTCAATATTTGTATGTAATTTATTTATTAATTTAAATTATTATGTATGTTAAAATTTGTCCGCCTACTATCGATCGCCTAAGGGTTAGCAAGACGTTACAAAACTGAACCTTTTTTGTATATATCCTTTATTGTACACACATAAAAAGGTTTAAAAATATACATTGAGAAAGGCATGTACATAGGTGAGCTTATCTCTATTAGAGATCTCTTCCAGCCAACCCTAGCTTTTGTTTTAAATTTTAAAATGCGGGATTCATGTGTACCTACTTCAAATAACAAAATAGTTAAACAATGTAATATATTTATAACAAAAATAAATATTACTACATTATAATTAATCAATAAAAATATATACATCATATATAGAACCATACATATATATTTACTTATAAATATAACTATTAATACATACCAATATATACTGTATATAAACATATATTATACATATACATACCTACATACATATATATTAAGACAAATTTGAGAGGTAGTGCTCTTTCAACTTGTGTTTGAAAGAAGCCACCGATGTACTCTCTCTAATCTCAGTCGGCAAATTATTCCATAAGTGTGTTGCACGCACAGTGAAAGATTTGGCAAAGAACTTGGATTTGGTAGAAGGACGAACGAGGGTTTTGGTGATACAAGCACGTTTAGGACGAGAACTGGGTGGAAGGAAATTAAATCGGGAACGCAAATAATCAGGATGTTGAGGATTGTGAAGGATTTTGTATAGTAGGGTAAGGATGTGCACATTTCGGCGAAGTCGGATGGGGAGCCACATTAACTTTGAGCGAAATTCAGAAACACGGTCGAATTTCCGTAAACTGAAAATGAAGCGAATTGCCAGATTTTGTAGGCGTTCCAGCTTGTTAAGCAGCTCCTCTGTTGCATCCAAATAACAGACATCAGCATAGTCGAGAATGGGGAGAAGAAGAGTTTGAGCTAGCATAACTTTAGTCTTAAATGGCAGGAAGTATTGAAGACGCTTGAGAGAGTGATAAGAGAAATGCATACGACGGCTAACTTCGTTGATATGCGAAGACCACGACAATGTGCAATCAATTGTCAGGCCAAGATCTTTGGTCTTTTTCGTAAATGGTATTACAACTTCGTTATACAAGATTTTTGTTATGTTACCGCCATCAAATTTACTATGCATCCGGTTGCTAGTGACAATTATAGCCTGTGACTTACCAGGATTAACTACTAGTCCGAAAGATTCAGCCCAAGACTGCACCACACATAAGTCATCATTGAGATTGCATACAATGGAATTGACATTATCCAAATTACAATGCCTGTAAATCTGTAAATCGTCCGCATACAGGTGGTAGGGAGGTGACATGAACTTAGTAAGTTCATTTATAAAAACTGAAAAAAGAAGAGGTGAGAGCACGCCGCCTTGCGGTACGCCTGCAATAAGGTGACACCAATCTGAAAACGAATCATCACATTTGACACATTGCTGACGTCCGCGAAGATAGTTAGAGAACCAAGCGATCACGGAGGATTGAATGTTATTTGAACCAAGGATGGATAAAAGGACGTCAAAATCAACTGAATTGAAAGCGCTGCTAAAATCAAGTAAAACAACAACAGTAGCCAGCCTGTTGTCTAATGCTTGACGAATGTCTTCAGTGACGTTCAACAAGGCTGTTACTGTGCTGTGATGGGGACGAAAACCGGACTGGAGAGGACTAATGAGGTTATTACGGAATAGATAAGAGGATAGTTGGATATGAACAGCGCTTTCAAGGACCTTGGATAGGAACGGGAGTATGGATATAGGACGAAAATGGGAATAGGTTGTGGGATTTGTTGACTTAGGGAGAGGAATGACATGGGCTAGTTTCCACTCACTTGGAAAGACATTAGTCGTCAATGAAAAATTCAATATATGTGTGATAATGACACCTACATCTTCCAGTAAGGGAACCAGCATGTCTCGGCTTATACCGTCATTACCCACAGCCCGGGATTTTATAGATAGGATGCTCTCTTTAACTTCATCCTCCGTGATTTCGCGAAAAGAGAATGAGTCACAGTCAGGTGGGGTAGCATTGTTAAGAAGAGTTAGTGTTCTATGTTTGACGGTGTTGACGGTGTTGTTGTTTTTTCCAACTTTCAGAGTACCTATCCTAAATACGTTTATATTTACACTTCTCTGTGGTTGCTATAGCTGTATTACAACCGTATTGTAACTTCTTTATGCTCTGGCAGTTGGCATCAGGCGACATCTGAAGGTGAAGTGGTTTTATGGCTAAAATCGCCTTGTAATTTAGAATCCATTTTTATTTTCAACGTAGTCCGCTCAAACTAAGAGGCAGGCCTTCCTTAAGAAAATTTTCGTCGTTTGATTTTCGCCTACATCTCGATGAAACGCGATTTCACCGGCAAAGGAATTTCCAGCGGAATACATTACTTATAACGATGGAAAAGGTCTAGGATTAATTCAACTTTGACCGGCGATCCGTCGAAAAAGCTACGCGGAACTCTTAGTAGAGGAGACATGGTATATACCTTTACCGATCTGATAACTCGACGAAATATATTTTTTTTATCAAATATAATTTAAAAGCAAATATGCCTATGATAACTTATAAAGCGAATTGTTCATAGCTATTTTTAATTTAATTATTATTTTTCATCACTTTCTCTCTTGTGACAGCCGAATTGGTTTTATGTCAATTGTTAGTTTTTAACACACAGAATATGCCTAGGTAGCTTGCCTACTTATTTCTGTGCATGGCTGGCACTGGCAATTATTCTGGTATGGTAATGACTATCAACTAACATAAAACTCATCCGGTTATTATAAGAGGGACAGTGATAAAAAAAAATAATTTAATTAAAAATAGCTATTAACACTTTTCGATAGGTAAGTGCTCATAGGTATATTTGTTTTTAAATAATATTTCATAAAAATATGTCTCATCGAGTTATCGGATCGGTGAAGGTCGATGTTCTACGGCTCTTAGACTATCTCGAAATAGGTTATTCGCCCCTGGCGTGTGCATAGGACTCGGTTTGTTGCCGATTCTTCCCTCGGGCACCATGCATAAATTCCAGAAGTAATGCTATTGTTCCATGGTAGGCTTTCAATGGAATCCCTTTTGTTGTTTACCTTTCGTAGTTGCTCTAAAAAGCACTGGCTCTTCATTAGTAAGTAGTTTGCAAATCAAACTTGTAAAGCAAAGATTGAAGTTACTGCCAGACTGCTATAAACTTTGGAAGTTGATTTATTTTAAATGATTACAATAATGTCATGTTTATGAAATTATGAATGACATCTTTCAGTAATTCTTGTCTCTTCTTAGAATAATTCCTCCAGTAAATAGCTAATGAACCTAAAATATGATTAGCACTATTCTTGAAGATTCATCATCATGCTCTGGCACAGACCTTCGTTATGAATGGAAGAATATAAAGATAATAGGTCATAATCCACCAAGGAGGCTCAGTGAGAATTAGTGGCTATTAATGGCTGATAATGCTGTCGGGATCCACGGTTTAACGTACCGAAGTGTGCATCTAATAACCAGCCTTAGCCTTTGCTTAGTTTGCCATGGAGCTCGCTTTGTCATCATGGAAACAATGGGATACAATTCAGAAGAAAAGGTTGTCTCACAATTACCGTGGTCCGTTTCCATAGAAATAGTGATACGCTAAAGCAATCTAGCAATAACAATTTAAATTGGAATATTCAATGGAATATTCTGGAGTGATTTCAAATACCTAACCAATTTCCATTTTATTCCTTAATATGAAAGTGAAGAATTGGAACTAGGTAGTTTTATGATTAATTGAAAACTAAATTAAAATGTGCCATGTGGTGAGAGCAGAGTAGAATACAATTGTCACCTCCCCAAGTCTCTCCCGTGGGTGTCGTACAAGGCGACTAAGGATAAATCAGTGATGAGGAATGAGCAGCAGCGTTCCTCTTATATCACCTAGCAATGTACTGCGACTTTTGTGCCCGATTAATGGCAATAGGCTCGCCACCTATTACATGGGACTTGACATGTGCTTAACATTGTTGGCGAAGCGTGGGTGCTAGTTCACCTCCGCCTACCTCTTCGGGGATATAGGCATGATTTATGTATGTATCTAAATTAATATGTAACTAATAAGGATTTTCAACATCTCTTAATTACTCATTTATTGTGAAACAAAATTTTGATTTCGCAAAGCTAGTTTTCAAGTTTTGTGAAACAGAATTTAGCTTCGGCAAAGTTAGTTTTCATTGAAGTTTTTGGTAACGACGTTACTTCACAGCCTAGATAAAGTAGTTAAGTTCAAAATCGTGGTTCTGGTGACACTTCACTGTTTCACTCATTGGATTCCACCGACTACAAACCACACACAGTCACATAAAACAAAATATAGCAGTCGACGCAGTGCATGTGAGTTGGAATGGCAGTGGAGACAAAAATGCATTCAAAATGAACAAGAGTGCATTTCACAGAGCTCCATTCTCAGTTGAAATTGTATCGGATACGGTACCTTCTTCAATTGTAAGCTCAACACGTGCTTCGATTTTATTTGGAGGATTAAATTTTGGGTTGCAGTTCTTATAAAGAGGTCTGAATGTTAGCTCGAATTTCTATATTGGAAACTTTCCTAATTGTTGCCTCTAAGAACTGAGCCATAAATGGAGTTAGCCCAGATCCTTCGTCGGAAAGCAGCCTTGGTCGAACAATTGTTTTGGGACAACAAAATTAAATGTTTCATCAAGAATTGGCGGAATGCCAACGTGGAAATATTAGGGCCTAAATTCGCTCGTCACATTGCAGGCAAGCCTCAAGCTGTGACCAGAAATGCAATATAGGCTTTTGATGTGACTGGTTTTGTAACTTACGCCTAGGTATGTAGATTATCAAAATCAAAATTCGTTTATTCAATATCTTATGAATCGTCAAGACACTAGACATCGAAAACTTGTGTGTCCAAAGAAGGATAGAGTGTGCAGCATGCGTTAGTCTATAATGATTCCGAAGATCACAGTGATCAAGTAAACCAATGGGCTGTATTCGGAACAGATCGTCACGAATCGATTGTTTAGTGGTTCGCCTACCGGAATTAAAGTTACAAATTCGTACTCGGTTTGGTTGATGCTAGGACTATTTTCAAGTCAGCCTTGCTAACATCTTATCAAAATCTGTCGCCATAATAATAACGCTGACACATTATTGTGTTCCGTCGATATGCGATACCCAGGCGCTCTGTGGTTGAGAGTTCCAGGTGAAGCTCAATTCCATCTTGCACCTTAATGTTACTTACCATCAAGTGAGATGAAGACCAAGAGCTTTTGATTTTGAGTCGAAAACAAAGCGAGACAAGAGCCGACAACGGCCTGGGTGCCTACCGCCTAACTCGATTGCGCAAAAGCTATAATAGTTTATGACGTCATGCTGTCATTTCGCACCAAATCTACCTAAACTATTAGCGATAGCTTTGAACGAATGATCACCGAATGATTTTGTATGAATTTGGCACAAAATCCGTACCGCCTAAAAATTCAGGATGTCTGCTATAGCCGTAAGCAGTGCATTGCTTTAAAGCTATCATCAGCAATCGAGTAAGGCGGTAGGCCCCCTGAACATATTTCAGCCTAGGCCAGTGCATTAGCCCGACTGTAGTCTGTACTGTACATTACGCTGTTCCTTCGCTCGTTTATCATAACGGGCCGCCTCGGCTTTTTGCGAGCCCACGCCTGCTTTTTTGCCCAATGAGTTATGGGCCACGGGCACTTGTTATTCGATAAACTAGCTCCGCGGACTGGCCCGCATAAATTGGCACGAATTTATGGCACTTTGTTTTTGAGATGTGCCACTTGTATTTTTCTGCCATCTAAGCCTGTTGTCTGTCGTTGGTAAATTGTTGTTTCTCTCCCTATATTGTTCCATTCATAGGGAAGGCCCGTGCCCCAGTCCCAGCAGCGGGGACATTAAAGGGCTGATGATGATGATGGTATGGTTGTCGAGTCTGTTTGGTCACTTTGGTAGTCAAAACGCCATAATAACAACAGCATAACCACAGAGGTTTGGTGTCAGCCTGGCCAGCATGACCACCCAAACACGATATAGCCATTTATCGCGGAGAGTTTACAAAAATCATTGGATTTTCGACAGTTGAATGGCATAAATGGTTAGGTATATCTTTAATAGCCTTACTGCCGCACTCAGAGACGTCAATTAACTTTAATGAGTATTTAATGTCAAAATGTTTCATTCAAACCAAGACCCGGCAAGAATAGCGACTAGTTTTGAATTGTCATTTTTTGACGTTAAGTACTCATTAACGTTATTTGATGTCTCTGATTGCGGCAGTTAGAGGATTATTCATTTATTTAATTCAGGCTTATTTAAGTGTTAAAATCCCAATGACTTTTGACTGTTCACCGCGATAAATGGCTATATCATATCGTGTTTCGGTGGTCATGCCAGCCGGGCAGGAGTTTTGACAATATGAACAGGCTTTATTGTCCTCTTTTAGCGGAAGGTCGTAATTTTTAGCGACAATCCTAAGGATATGTATTTCATTGCGATGTTCAAAATTTATTTGGTTTCATTGGTATTCCTGTAACCTAAATATACTAATAGGTACCCAAGGTGAGTTGGTGTCAGGCAGGTGGCTGGCTGTAACACCTAAACCAAAATCTTGAGCAATATGGATTGGAATGTTGCCATCCCAATTTCTCTCTCCATTCATCGACGTGGTTCTTTCCGTGGTCGTTTTCTATGCATTAATTTAGGCATCACTTTCCCGGTGTGATGGATGATATGAATTAAAATGGTCATTTTATTACAAGTGAATGGCTTAATGACTTCTTACCGATAATGAAAAAAGAAAATAGTGTGCCGACCCCAGATAGAATAGGAATAGGGCAGGGAGAAGAAGAGTACCGGAAAGGAACAAGCTTTACCCCCGAATACAGAAACGCTACTCAAATTTAGGGGACTGCTTAAAAAGTTAAGTGGACACTACCTGTCAGAATTTCTATGGAAAAACGTCAATTTTGACAATACTTAAATGTTAAGCGGGACTCAAACTTTGAATAGCGTTTCTGTATTCGGGGGTTAATGTCACAGAACTTCAGAACAGAATTGTATTGTTTATTACTCTGTTTTGTTTCAGGCCGCTGCGGGGAGGGCAGCCCATGCGAGCAGCTGTGCCGGGAGCTCCACGACGGCACCTTCGAGTGCGGCTGCGGACCCGGCTACGTGCTGCACGTCGACGGCTATGGTTGCTTAGGTGAGGACGTCCTACTTACCTCTTCCTGTGTTCCTGGTACAGCGTTATCACCACCATCACCAGCGCTTAAGCATATTACATGCTCCCAGTTTCATATGCTGCACGTCGACGGCAATGGTTGCTTAGGTGAGGACGTCATACCTCTTCCTGAGTTCCTGGTACAGCTGTCACCACCATCACCAGCGCTTAGGCATATTACATGCTCCCTGTTTCATATGCTACACGTCGACGGCAATGGTTGCTTAAGTGAGGACGTCCTACCTCTTTCTGTGTTCCTGGTACAGCTATCACCATCATCACCAGACTATATGCATACAAGTCCCCAGTTTCGCATGCACTGTTGACTAGCATCATCAATTGTGCAAACGGTAATACTGTTTGGCAATTACGCATATTCTTCATAACATTGCATATAATACGTTTACTAAAAGATTACTTTCAATGTGACGCTTCTCCCACTTCCCCGCTCCCAAATGTAACACAACATACATAGAGTTTTCACAAACATTTGTTTAACCGTAACATAAATATTCTTAACGATGCTTGTTTTGCACTCCGTAGCAATTCGTTGCAGTGACGTCGTCTACGCACTATATGTAGGACACCACTCTTAAATTTTAGGTAGACGCGTGGATTAGGGACTTCGTGAAAGACCCTGAAAGAAGGAGCTATTTGCATCATATTTAGGTACCGTGTCACTTGACCCAATCAATGTGTAATTTATTTAAGTATTCAATTTTAATTAAATAAGAAACGATTAAACCTAAAACTAAAAACCTTAAAAATATATTGTAATAACTAAAATATATTATTAAAAGTAGTCCCTTTAGGGAAGGTTCCGAAGATACTGGCAGCGTTCCCCCAATCAATTAGATAGGCAACGTTTTCACAAGCAATGGATAGCATTGAGTGCTCTTTGACATTGTACAGACTTCAGTGGACTTACCTTAACCTTTCATGTTTTGTTGCAGAATTAAACGCTACCAAAGCGACTGAAGTAACTGATACAGAAGAGGATGTACTTTACCAGAAAGACGTCTCCTTCTCAGCTGAATTAGAAATAGCCCCGTCCAATAGACTTATTAAGAATAATGTTAGCGATAAACATATCGATGATACAAACACTCAAAGACTTTCAACAATAGCAACTGACAGGAAAAAGGAGAAGCAGCCTAGTTATACGTATACTGGTGAGAGGAGTAAAGAGGTGGACGGTCTCAAAAGTCTTATGGAAGACGGTGTTAGTAAAACGGATTTAAATATCATTGCCGATGCAGATAGGAGTGGTGCTGTAGACAGTGAACTTAAAGTGACTACTCTGGGTCCTAGTTTGGAGCAAAAGGTAAGAATTAATTAAGAAAACTGGAATTGTTATTGATTGTTCACGAAAATCTACTAGTTTTATGGATACGTTTGTATTTCTGTAATTTTTGTGCCATATCATTGCCAATCGAACTCAAAGATAATAGAACAGTTAACCTTTAAAGAACATTGGTAAAATAGTTGTTATTCTACTATGAGGCTTGGTGATCTAATGAAATACTGCACGTAGGACAATGCCTAAAGGGCAATCCTATAAAAGAGTTATTTTAAGCCTATAGTTCCCGTTATGAGTTGCTGATTTGCAAAACTGCTCACCCGTTCATTTTATTACAAGTACAGTAGGTTGAAAATTGTGTAACTCTTATATTTTTATTTGAGAACGTATTATTCTGTACCAGGTACCAGGAGCTACCTATGCACCCCCATGGACAGCAGCAGTAGAGAGTTGTCAATGTGACCCATGCGACAGGGTTTGCACATGCTCGCACGTCAAGTGTAAAAAAGGTCAGTATAGATTTAAATATATTTTATAATGGCTGAATGGAATCGATCGAATCATATTTGATTGTCAGAGACATTTTAAAGGCCGCGCCCGGAATGTCCACATTTCACCAAAAGAAACAAGCTACTGTTTCGTTTATTTTGATATTATCTATTTAAAGAGTTTTCGGGTATACGAACCATCGAGATTTTAAGCGTTCGAGCAAGTCATTCTTCGGGCCTTAGTGTTCGGGCATTTGTTATTCGGGCTTTTGTCATTCGGGATGAGGTATCAGACCCGGCTGAATGTTCTTTTACCTTTTCTTCAGTGTCTGATTTATAAAGCGATCCAACAATCCCATGATAAACTAATTTATTATAAAACATCATTGAGTAAAGCTACAAATAAAAGAAACTAATGTCTAGAAGGATCAGAATCCTCTGGAATAAGTCTCGCATAATTCCCGAAACAGGCTGGGACACACTTAAGTAATCCTAAGCATTACTTCCATGAAATTATGCTACCTGCGTATCTTAAGAATATTAAAAGAGACGTGAGTTGATCTTCTGAGTGCTTTTAACTTTATCACGCATGTACGGAAACCAGCGGTACGTTTTATTATTACGAATGTTTTCTTGACTTTAAGAGATAAACAATGTATTTGAGAGATTAATCGCTTATCAAATATAAAACAGCGTAATCGAATCGAATTTTAAGTAAAGTCCGTCATCTAGTGTCTATAACCCAAGTGCTGTTATTACATACTTTGGGATAGATGATAGATCTATCAGTAAGATGTGAGTGTAAGAGAAATATTCATTTATTCTGGTGGACTCAATATTTAAGATTAATTTAGATGCTTTTTCATAGCACTTCTACTAAAACTAGTAATAAAACCGCCAGAATGGAAAAGAAGATATAAAAATCTAATCATGATGATCAAGATTGAAGAATACATATAATTATAACAATATACTATCCATGCTGATCGATCCCTCGTCAATAACATATAAAATCCAGCCAATATTCGATTTTACTCAGATATTCTCTTAGGAGTTGTCCGCCAATACGTGCTCTTTAGGTCTTCCGTTGGCATTGTCTTTATTAGTTCTGGGGATACATTTAGCAAGTAGTTCAATATGCTCTTTGAATCTGCTATACAGAGAACGTCACGACGATTTATCCCAGAAGTGAACTTTAGAAATGCATTTATTACATACATACATACATAAATCACGCCTATATCCCCGAAAGGGTAGCAGAGGTGAACTAGCACCCACGTTTCGGCACAAAAGTACTATTGCTAATTTGCTAGGTGGTATAAGGAGGAACGCTGCTGCCCATTCCTCATGACTGATTTATCCTTAGTCGTTTTGTACGACACCCACGGGAGAGATTTGGGATGGTGACAATTGTATTCTACTCTGCCGTCACCACACGGCCTTTTTTATTCTAACTAGACAAAATATACAAACTGGCCATTGAAGCTCTTCTTCTTAATACCCTGCATCAAAATTACATACATACATAAATCACGCCTATATCCCCGAAGGGGTAGGCGAGGCTAACTAATACCCACGTTTCGCCAATTAAATCAGGTCCGATGTAATAATAGGTGTGGCGAGCCTATTGCCATTACGAAATTACATGGGTTACATAAACATTGGAATTCAGATGTCTTTGCATTCCCTATAAATGATTCCAAAAAAAACAAAATACACAAATAAAATCTATTTTCAATTTACCACATCGCAGAATTTGTTACATCGAGCTTTACAGTAATCCGAATTGTGAGGCCGCATGTAAAAACCTATATGTTTTGACTCCTATGTCCGAAGTGTTAAGGTGCAGGGGGTTAGTGGAAATTTTCCATCTACCCACAACTTCGAATTTTCGATTACGCCGCACCCTAGGGGTCCGATCCCTAATCGCCGTCGAAGAATGCGGCCCTTGAATTATATTAAGTGATATTGGGGGCCAGAGGTATGTGCCCCCAAGGAATGGAAGTGCACTTTATTACTCTCGCTGAAATATGTTCGTGGGGTGCACTATTGATCCAGGTAAGGTTCTGATAAGGAAATTCAATCGGGAACGGTTTCGCTGGAGAACTTTGTTTGAATGGACTTTTCCAAAATTTCCTTACTCAGTTTGTTTGAGATTTGGTGGTTGAAAACCTTGGTGGACAAGGTACAAGGACAAGGTACCTAAATGCATTTACTCTCTAAGAACACTTAAGAGGTATTTATAGTCAAAGAATTACAGTTACTTCAAAACATTTTGTGTTTAAAATTTACAGCATGAACTTATTTTTGAAAGAAAAGCAATCCCTTATGAGTGTCTCCAGTTCGAAGTACGAAATCTCTTAGAAATTCATGGATTCACCGTGCACCCGCCTGAGGCGTTACTCTGCAAGTTTATTTCGATCGAGTCTTTGCGTCTTTGTCGCTCTTATTTTAACACGCAGTGGCGTGAGAAAGACGGATAGATGTGAGTTCGTTCGTTCGGAGTTTCAGAGTAGAGGTCCTGGTCCAAAGAGGAAAGACAGGAGCTTGACTCGTGACACAAGTGTAGGTTTACCTAACCTTCGCAACTTTTCTCTATGCCTTTATAACTTACTAGTGGCGGTCCGCGGCTTCGCTCGCGTTAATATCGGTTACTAAATAGCCTATAGCCTTCCTCAATAAATAGACTATCCAACACAAAAATATTTTTTCAATTTGAGACAGTAGTTCCTCCGATTAGCGTGTTTAACAACCAACCAAACAACCAAAAAAACAAACTCTTCAGCTTTATAACATTATAGTATAGAAGTATAGATTCCATAGTCTGACTTCAAGTTTTGCAATATGTTATAACCCTTTAATACCTTTCAAATTAATTATGATCGGAGGCCACAAACTCGATTTTGCGAAACGTTTCAGTTTACACTAACAACCGGATGACCTCGCCGCCATTACCAACTTCCGGCCACACTAGTTCCGGACTTCCGGACAGTTCTATCCAGCTGGCGGAATATCCCGAAGGCTTAGGATTTATTAATATTAATATATAACCATTATTTATGGTAGCTACACGTACATAATATGAGAACCTCGGTGGAACTCGCAAGGCTTGCAACTACGTAAACTATACAATGCTTTTCAAGGCCAGCCATTGCTCACGTGTGATCAAAAAGTTAGAGTTCTTCTGAGCATAAAAAATCATCCATCTTCCTACCCCGTTCCCAGGTTATCTGCATCTCTTGAATTCATATAGGTCAGATGTCATCTGACCATCCAATCCCGTTAAATTCATATCATCCATCACACCAGAAAAGATAACTTTATAATTACATATAATGGTAAAGGACCAAAAAAAAGCTTTAGATTAGCTTTAGGTATCTAAAGAGGGTTGATGGTAAGTGACTGTAAAACTTAGGACGAAACTGAGAGTAGTATGGATTGAAATATTGTCATCCCAATCAGTCTTTCCTTTCGTCAGTCTTGTGACTGATGGAAAGACTGATTTCTATCCTCAAATCCTTTCCATCATTTTTGTATAGCCTAGGTACTGTAAGTCTTGAGCAGTATGTATTGGCATTGCAATCTTCCTCTCCATTCAGTCTCTCGAAATGGTCCTTTCCAGCACTTTTCTGGATATTCATTCATCATTAAAATCCAGTTTGGTGGATGCAATGAATCAAAAGGGAGTGGCTTGCTCGATGACGTCTGACGGATATGAAGAGAAAAAATACTGCTCCGACTCCAGGTAAACTGGGAACAGGGCAGGAAGATGAAGATGCTAACGTCTTGATGATCCTAATGTATTAATGAAATCAAATGTGTCATGCGAATCAAATTTGGCAGCATATTTTTATTATTCAGTATTAACAATATCAGAAAATGTATCTACAGATGCAAAATAAATTGGTATCTAATATTCATTCGTTTTATATTATTAATTTTTTTTCTTCTCTCTATAAATGCGGCAAATGTTTCGACCATTTTTCGTTGTTTGCAACGGAGCGCCACAAACCCCTTTGAAGATAGTAATATAGCGAAGAGCCTTCCGAGCCGAAACTAGAGACTGACTGGCTGACTGCGTCTCATGAAAGGCGAATAAATCATATAAATTCCTGTCAGCTGTTCAGAACACGCATAAGAGACGCGACGTGACGCCGCCGCGGGATGCGAGGGCTTATCCTGGATCGGCAAACACCCCGACAGTCTGTCTCCCTGGTATTACAACTCCTTGCGCAAAAGAGTAATATTTCAATCATTCAGGAGTTAAGACCTAATCCCGTCGGATTAGCGGCCTGTTTTGCGGGGAATCATCTTTTTGAAATTATTCATGAACCCGCTCCTGTAGGTAAAGCTGCCATCGGTATCCTATATTTAGTGGGAGTTAGACCGAGATGAAAATATTTTATTTTCTCCGAGGAGATTTCCTCTACACACCGTGCTATGGCAGCTGGTCGCCTGCCTGACAGCGACCTTTGGGCGGCATCTGTATATCCTTCGTTTGATACTAAACGGACGCAACTCAAAAAACACTCAACACCATTCTGAGTTCAAAATTTATGACAGGAAGACTGACTGTTGCTCGAATGTAATTCCAAGTTGTAGGTATCTATATATATCTGTCTCTTGAGTATAAGAAGCGATATACAGATTAAGCAATACTATAGCTAATGAGAATGTATTAGCGCCATAGATTACCTAAGCAGTCAGTTTCTCGGCACCGCCAAAGAAAATAAGGCCATTAGTATTTCTACGGGGGAAAATATTTTCTATTGGAGTTATTCCGCCTCCACTTCTTATTTCGCTCTGAAATTAAATACCTACCTCGTCGGCGAAGCTTTGCGGGTAGTTTGATTAGCATTTCGCTTTCCCGCGTTATTTTGTTGTTTCTCGAGAAAGATATAGACGTTTATTTACAGAGGTATTTTGTTCAGAACACGCGTTTTGATTGCGAGCTCTGTGTGCTAATGTAATAAAATAAATCCGGCTGTTCTAGGTAATTGAGGTTGCTTGAGCTCGTGGTTTTTATATAGCATGAATAATTGACGTTTGAAGGGAATAGATAGAGTGATTGGGATGACAACATTCCACAGTCCTGAGGTAATTGACGAAATTTGAATGATCAGACGATCAGACGTGATTTCTTCTTCTCCCTGCCCTTATCCTACTCTAAGGGCCAGTTTTTTGATGCATAGTAAACACAACCAATTGTTAAAAATTGTTACTAATGTACAATTAACAGTCTAATATTTAATCATTAGTAGATAACAATTTTAGTTACTAATGCTGAAATATCAGGCTGATATTGTTACTAATGGTTAAAATATCAATCTGACATTGAACTCCCCTCTTTCCCATATCATCTTTCACACAATCCATCCATTGCTTCTTCGGTCTTCCTCTCAATCCATGCACATAATTAACATGCCTCTAGTTACGTTACTTTTATCCCTCCTCATCACATGCCCGTACCACGCTAGCCTATTACTCATCAATTTTTCGATCATTGGCGCTACTTTCAGACTTCCTCTAACGTGCTCATTTCTAATCCTGTCTTTCCTAGTCACCCCACACATCAACATTCTCATTTCAGCTGCATGCATTTTTCTTTTTACTTGTTCCTGAGTTTGGTACCCAAAGAGGGTTTGTGTCAGGCAGGCGGCCGGCTGTAAAACCTAAGCCAAAACCTTGAGCCGTATGGATTGTAATGTTGTCATTCAATCACTCTCTCCATTCATCGGTCTCCCGAAATGGTTCGTTCCTTCATCACGAGCACCTTTCCGTTGTGATGGACGGTATGACTTAAAAGGGCTATGGCTAGATGACGTCTGACAGATGTGAATGGAAGAGGAAACATACTGCTCCGACGAACAGAACAGGACATAACCTGGGAACAGGGCAGGGGGAAGAAGATGATTTTAAATAATATTGTTTTGACATCTATAATTATTTTGCCCAGATCTCAACGTCTCAACGCCGCGCTTCTCCGGAGCCTCATGGCTAGCATTACGCGCGCTCCGCGGCGCGTACAAGCGCGTGCGTCTCCGCCTGCGCGTGCGCCCCGAGCGCGCAAGGGGCGTGCTCCTCCTCACCGGCGAGCACGACGACCTCTCAGGAGACTACTTGGCGTTGCTGCTGAGGAACGGCCACGTCGAACTCAGGTGGGCAAGTCTTCCTTAAAAAAATTGTGTGAGTTTTTGTTTGTGTAATTGTTTTTTATGTTAGACAAGGAAGCTCTTGCCCTTCACCTCACCTGATGGTAAGTTCCGATAAGGGCTTAAGATGGAATCGAGCTTCACCTGGAATCCTCAAATTTTTTTTGTTAGACAACTCTAGAGAAATGTTTGCCCTTCATCTCACCTGTGATGGTAAGTGACGATAAGGGCCGAAGATGGAATCGAGCTTCACCTGGAATCACAGAGGGAATGGCTATCTTATCACACATTGTGGGAACATTATTATTATGGCGACAGATTTTGATAAGACGGTGGTAGCTATCCAGGCGGACTTGAAAGAAGTCCTACCACCAACCAAACAGAGTACAAATTTGTACCTCCCGGGGATCGAACCCGGGACCTCGGGATCTTAATTCTGGTGGGCGAACCACTCGACCACGGAGGCGGTTGTATTTCTACTGCATTTATTCTACTTTCATGCGTCTTCTCTCGTACCCAACTCTTCATGATCGTCTTAATATCAAAACTGACACCATCGTCTTAGTAACTCTCGGCTTTATTCAGATGAGCGAGCAGCGATTAGTTAATTCCCACTTAGTGGCCACGAACTTTTGCGAGCCTCCAAGCCTACCTGTTGAGCAGAGAATGGGCTTGGTAACATGATCGATGGAAAAACTTCCGTCTATAGACAAATCTAGCGAGTTATTTTCGCCTCATAAATTAACATCGTTAATTTTCATCATGTCAGTGCTTTATGTCTGCTTGCTTTCGAATCTACCATTGATCGTCAGATTGTCAGCTCAAGGTCAGAGCATCACTGGCTTGGTTCATTGTCGTTCTATTAAATGGTTATCTATCCCTAATTTTTGATATTCCGATTATTGTATATTTTTTTTTATTTCATATGTGTTGAGATCCTTCTAAACATTTGGTCGTACCTACTTACCGTTTATGTTAAATGATTCAGTTTCCAGAATTGTATTTCCAATTGTATCTAACGACAATTTTTTAGTAATATAAATTGATTACCTCCTTGAATAGTGTTGAGTAACGCAATACAGTATCATTGAGTGAACCTAAATTTCTTATTGACATCAGGACAGTAAATTAGATATAAATTTTTGGTAGGCGTTTTTTGAGTAACACTAATCAATGAAGGCAGTACGTAGGCAAGCAATTTGATTGAAAGCTGCTAATTATGCATGTTCAGATAAATATTTTCACAATAAAAATAAATACATATTTGGATTCAATTTATTCGCTTTTTACTATTTGGCTAATTAATGTTATGTAAAAAATACATACACCTATGGAAAACGAAATAGTGGTTAAGTTTCAATTAGGTTTAGTAAGTTATTCTTGAAATGAAGATGATTACTAATAAAATTTTTCCTGACTTCTTTTGCTTTGTAATATTTTTTCTAACAGTCTTAAAATGTTCAAATTAAATTCAAATAATAATGAAGATGATCATAAACAAAACATCTACCAAAAGAAAAAAAACAGGAGTTAATGATTTTACTTCAAAAAGGTTGTATTATATAATGACTTCAGACATCAGCCAGTTAGAATAACACATTTGCTACACATCCAAACATTTAAAAGACACGTTAATCCACAAGATCCGTACTCGGAAATTCAAACAAAACCATCAGATCTGAGAGCGCTACCCTTAATCCTTATTACGACTCGCATTAGGTTCAGAATTGAAAAGAAAACAAGTGCAAACGTCTACCCTATATACATAAAACGGGAACCAATTATGGTACCTTTTGAAGTGACGATAAAGCTGTAAGAGGGGGCCATTGCGGGAAATTAAAAACAATTGCTTCGTCTGTGCGTTCTGCGCTGTAATACCTTCTGTGAAAGGTTGAGGTACGTCTTCAGGGTGATTTAACTCACTTAGAAATAAAGAAAAATGTTTATTTGATACTCGTAGAAAGAGAGTTTGTCATATTCCTGCCCTGTTCCCAGTTTATCTTCGACGGCCGCCATGGTCGAATGCTCAGATTGCTAATTGGCCAAGAGGTCCCGGGTTCTAATCCTGGTAGGGGCAAACTTTGTGATGACCACAAATGTTCGTTTCCGAGTCATGGTTGTATATATGTTTATGTAGTATATTTTCAACATTTATATACATAATTATATTAAAAATATGTCCGTCATCTAGTATCCATAACACAAGTGCTTAGGCTACTTACTTTGGGCTAGATGATAGGTGTGAGCGTAAAAATATTTATTTATCTTTTAATATCGGTTACCTCTTCCATTGAAATCAGTCGGACGTCATCCAGCCATCCACTCCCTTTTGATTCATATCATCCATCATATCGGAAAGGTGCTGGCGATGAATGAATATATAGAAAAGAGACGCAAAGGACCATGTCGAGAGATCGATGTACGGAGAGAGTGATTGCGGAGGACGCGCGTTCGATTTCCGCTTCAAGGCAGTAATTTTTCGAATTTTATCTAATTTTTTTGTAAGTGGGTGTTGAAACACCTCTGCCTACGCCTTCGGAGGTAAACAGGCGTGATTTATTCATGCACGGTCACCGGCACTTCAGACTCCCCAGAAAACTGTCACTTTTCTTCATTAAATTAAATTGTCAACCTTAATTTATTTGATGTAGAGCACAAAGTCGAATGAGAAATTTTGATTCTTTGTGGTAATCTGACGTGCATGTATTACATGGTTGACTGTACATGTATTTTGATTTTGATCTGAATTTTAATAAATGTTCCCGCATTAAACTAGACTATAATTATTGTAACTTTTTCTAACCACAATATTCTTTTTTAACCGACGAAAAACCGAAGGAGATTACTCAATTCGTACCGTTTGTTTTTTTTTTGTTTGTTCGCGCAAAACTCCGTCGTTTACGGACCGAATATGATAATTCTTTTTTTGTTGGGAAGTATATACTCCGACGGTGATACCATGATAAGGAGACCAGGATCTGATGATGGAATCCTTGAGTAACCAAAGGGAACTTTCGAAAATTGTACGGGCGGCTGGTGTGTTTGATAACACATTTGAACTTTTGTTACGCAGATTCGACTGCGGCAGTGGGGCTGGTGTTCTCCGATCCCCCGAGCCCGTCAGGCTGGGTCACTGGAACACCATATCGGTGTACCGGCACCGGTGGGACGCCTGGCTGAGGCTGAACAACGGGAAGAGGGTTCGGGGGAGATCCAAGGTAAGAATCGTTTGATCATCATAATATTATTTATTAGGTCTGCCAACATTTTAACAACAAATCATAGCATCACCAGCCCTTTCGGGCACAGGCCTACCATGTCATCACCACTCCTCTAATGGCACCACTACTGGAGCAAAGGCCTTCCCTACGGATGGAATAATATAGGGAGAATGTGCCTGGTGCGGATTGGTGGGTATTGAAGACTGATAATGCAGATTTAACAACAACGACCTAATAAAGTGCCTTCTCAAGCATGAAGGAGCTTGATAAGAAGCTAATCGACCACCGCCAACTAAACTTAGTTAGTTTATGTTAGCTCGCATAGTTAAACCAGTTTTGCTTTACACGTGCGTCTACCGATGCCAGGCAAATGCTTGATACCTTGGGTTACATTATTGTAATATTCGTAGGAATCATTTCTAATAATTTAAAATTCAGGCTTATGACAACAATCCAATTCATATTATTCAAATACCGAAAAATACATCCAATTCATACTATTCAAGGTTTCGACTTAGAATTTACAGCCAGCCGCTTGACGGACACCAACCCGCTTCCAGTATAGATCTTAAAACGAAAACTATTGAATAAAAAAAGCCTGGTGACGGACAAATTGCCGAACTAAACAAACTTCCCCATCCGTCGGCTGTAATGAGGCCGGCGAACACAATTAAAACTTCTACATAGGGTACTCCGCGCCACCATTACTATTGGAAACACGTCTGTCTCGTGAACAGACGAAAAGCAAACGTGTTCTCACTGCCACAGGGAAGAACTTTGTAATGAATGGCGTCGAGGTTAATGATATTTTTAAAAACAATAGTACATACATTTGCCGCCGACGGCCGCTTTGGTCGAATGCTAAGATTGCTGGGTATTGGCCTAGAGGTCCCGGGTTCGAATCCTGGTAGGGGCAAACTTTGTGATGACCACAAATGTTTGTTTCCGAGTCATGGTTGTGTATATGTTTATGTTGTATATTTTCAACATTTATATTATCATCATCGTCATCATCACCAGCCCTTTAATGTCCCCACTGCTGGGGCATGGGCCTTCCCTATGGATGGAAGAATATATGGAGATTAGGCCATAACCTACCACGCTGGCCCAGTGCGGGTTGGTGGGTATTAACGACTGCAGATGCAGCCGGGACCACCAGCTTAACGTGCCTTCCGAAGCACGGAGGAACTCGAGATAATAAATTTTTGGTCACCCATCCAATGACCGGCCTTGGCGAAATTGCTTAGTTTACGCAATCGCAGGCCAAGCGCGCTGTGCCACTGCTAGCGAGCTCCTCTCATTTATATACATAATTATATTAAAAAATATGTCCGTCATCTAGTATCCATAACACAAGTGCTTAGGCTACTTAATTTGGGCTAGATGATAGGGGTGAGTGTAAAAATATTTATTTATTTATTTATACGTACATAAATCAGGGCTATATCCCTGAAGGAAGGGGTCAGCAGAGGTGAAATAACACCCACGTTTCGCCCAATATTAAGCTGGATCCAGATAAATGTTCTTTTGTCCGTATCGTACCTCCGTGTCGTATCAGCGTCGCGATCCAAATATTGCTAGTAAATAAGTATAATATTGCTAGGTGGTATACGACGATTGCTGCTGCCCATTTGCTGCCCATACTCATTGCTATCGTCACCACACGGTTAATAATAATAGTAAAATTGTTTTTTAATAATAGTAAAAAACAATATTAGGTATAAAGATTTTGGTGGTTAGAAAAAAAATTCGAAAAATTGTAATCTTGAGGCGGGAGTCGAACCCGCGTCCGCTGCTGTCCGGGCAGGTGCCTGACGGCTCGGCCACCCAAGACACTAATTAACTTGCCGAAATTCTTCTAACGTTAACACTTCACGTTGTAAGCCAACGGGTACCCTCGCAATGTAGAAATAAATTTAAAATATTTCAAAGCAGATATTTTTACAAATACCGTGCGTTCGGTTAAGCTTGGGTTTGCTTTATAAACTATTCGATTTAATTTTTACATTATATAAATGTTAGAAAAATAAGTACAAAGATTTTGGTGCTTAGAAAAAGAATTTCGAAAAATTTCTAACCACCAAAATCTTTGTACTTATTTTTCTAACATTTACATAATGTTAAAATTAAAATCGAATAATATTAGGTATGTTGCGTAATAACATCATCTTCCCCTGTTCCCAGTTTTATGGGGTCGGCGCAGTATGTTTCCTCTTCCACTCAGATCGGTCATACGTCACTCCCGTTTGATTCTATCCATTATACCTTAAAAGGTGCTAAAGTTGAATGAATGTGTAGTAAAGTGATGGAAAGGACCATGTCAAGAGACCGATGATCACACGTTCAGTCAGTACCGTCTTTACATAATGGCACAATGGCCCCGAAAGACCGACATTCTTTATCACATTTATTCTCAAAACATTTTTGTCCGGGCAAATAACACTTCATACACAAAAAAATGAATAATTCGCTGCTCCAAATTCTTGTGTTCCGACAGCCCTGCATCCAGTCAATCCGCCTCCTTTCTTTTATGACCGCTATTTTATAAAAGCGTTCAAACTTGGAACACTCTTTTATTAATTTGAGGTTATAAAATATAAAGTTGCAGCCAAAGAGTTGACCTTTTGCTAATACCCACCATAAAACTCCCACGATAGTTGTAAAGCAGTTACCGAACTCGGAGAATTCATTCAAAACTTCTGTAAAACAATTGATTCCCCGAGAACTTTTACACTGTTAAGAATTGGTGCCGTTACAGTTCGATCCCAAATGACTTTTACGCGGATTGGCTTTTATAAATTCAGTTACACAATTCGGCTTTGGTCCGATAGGTTCTTAGCTCTTCCATGCTGGCCTGCCCGGCTAGCATGATCACCCAAATACGATATGATATAGCCATTTATCGCGTTAAACTTACAAAAATCATTGAATTTTTGACAGTTCAAAGCGATAATATAAGATATAGCCGTAAAAGCTTATTTCATTAAAAGTTCAGGCTTTTTCTGACGTGTTAAAATCTAATATTTTTTTACTGTTCAACGCGATAAATGGCTATATTATATCGTGTTTCGATGGTCATGCTAGCCGGGCTGGGAGCAAAAACATAACGTAGAATGTGTCAGCTCCGACTCAGACCAGGGGTGTCGTAAAAGTCGATTAAGGAAGATTGCCCGGTGTCGACCAATAAGCACCTTGGGGCACCAGAATGGTGGAGGGCAAACCACCAATAACAGCATACCCAAATAGGGTAGGCGGCCGGCTATAAAACCTAAGCCAAAACCTTGAGCAGTATGGATTGGAATGTTGTGTTACGTCTCTTTTCTATCTACACATCCATTCCTCACTAGCACCTCTCCGGTGCGATGGTTGTGAAGGTGAGTATTGACATGACCCCGTAAACCTACACTTAGGTCACAAGTCAACGCTACCACTGACCCTCTGCCACACTAAGGACCCGGCATCCGCACGGTGCATCCATGGAATACTGGGAGTTTTCGTCTCAAACTCAGATGGCACGATTCATTATCCCCAGAATCAATCCTAACTCGACCGTCCCACAAAACTCCAAAACCTCAACCCTTCCCCACTATTGATTCCGGCTATTCAACAAGCACAATGGGAGTTGTTAAAATCATCCCGCGCTCCCAGTTTCTCTGGGCTCACAATGAATTAAATATTTCCCTCGCAATCAATTTGAATTCGCAGCGAAAGCTCAGATTCCCGCATAAAAGTTTCAAGATTGTAATCTAATATTAAAAAATGAAAGGGTTGGAAGGAAAAATTAAGCTTTTACGAGCGCCGCTGTGGTTGCACCGCTAATTAATAAAGCTTTTTTTTTGTAAACATTTTTTTAAATCTGCCTTCAGATAAAGCATCGTACATACATACATACATACATAAATCACGCCTATATCTCCTAAGTGGTAGGCAGAGGTGAATTAACACCCACTTAACGCCAATTTAGCTAGGTCCCATGTAATAGGTGGCGAGCTTATTGCCATCTATCGGGGACATCAATCGCAGTATATTGCTAGATGGTACAAGACGAATGCTGCTGCCCATTACTCATTGCTGTCTTTACCCTTAGTCGCCTTGTACGACACCCACGGGAGAGATGGGGGTGGTGACAATGTTGTATTCTACTTTGCCGTCACCACACGGCATAAAGCATCGTATCTGATACATACGACACTTTAAACTATGTATTTGACTTACATTACTACTAAAACTACTAAAGGGCCAGGGGGCCTAGCGCCTAACTCGATTGCTGATGATAGCTTTCAAGCAATGCATTGCTTTTGGCTCTTTAAATAAGGTAAAACTACGATGGAGGTAAGGAAAATAAAACTGGAAATGTTGAAGCACTGGTTCCGTGCATTATCAGATCAGTTACAGCTGTGTTCGCCCGGCTGCCATAAAAGTTAGTTACACTCTCCGTTCGACCATATAATTCATTCAAAACAAAGCAACCTGGCACGCATTGTCCGGGTATAAAGTCCATTTTAGCAGGTGTGCAAATTTATTGAAAAAGTTTGGAATAATGGAGCACTCACAGATGCACACGAGCGTGGCGTGGATGTTTTGCGCTGCGCTTTCATCCGCACCGGTGCGCTACTACTGCCCTCTGGTGACTCTGGGCGTAAAATATAATACTCTATGTAATTCGAGGCTATGTAGCTCGACGCTAGATGGCGTTATAGTAAATTTGAAAAGTAGTTTTTTATTGGATACATACATGCATAAATCGCGCCTGTTAAGAACTCCTTTCTGATTAATTATATTTTTGATAGATATTTGATATATGACATGACAATGTGAAAGGGTAAAATAAGTGACAAATAAGAACAGACTAAATTATAAGAGCTACCAAGATTATTGGCTTTTATTGACTAGTTATTTACATTGTGGTCCTTCATCGCCGAGAAATGGATCAGAACGTATTGCGAAGGAGTAAACGACTACTAAAGCCCCAAAACGTTCAACTGACTACCGACGATAATCCAAAGACACCATCCATCAGGTCAGCCCGTTCAAATCGTACTAGCTCTAGCGCAGCGGCGTCTTTGAAACGACTAGCAGAAGCGCGCGCTGCGAGGGAGCTAGCCGAGCTGGAGCAACAGCGGGTGGAGCGTATGCGGCAACTCGAAGAAGAGCGATTAACTGCCGAACGCGCGCTGATCGAGGCGAAGTTGGCGGAGGAGACGGCGAAGCTCGATGACATGAGTATCAACGGTGATCATGACACATCATCCAGGTCAGTGGTTCAACAATGGATCAAAAGCAACACTGCATTTGATGATCATGCTCTTACTGAAGATCACGACCAAGTACCCTATCAGGCTGATCACCATAGTTCACCGGACAGACGAAATGACATCGCGAATTTAACGCGAGCCATCACCGATGCCATCAAGCTGTCGAGGTCACCTGCCAACAACGATGTGTCTTCCAGTGACAAGGTGTTGAGCCGATTAACGGCTAGAGACCTACCGACATTCTCAGGCGATCCTATGGAATGGCTGAAATTCAAGCACGCGTTCCAAATGACGACGCGAGTTGGGCACTACAGCGACGAGGAGAACGTCGCGCGTCTACAACGCTGCTTGCAGGGGCAAGCCTGGGAGGCGGTGGCTGCACGTCTCATCACAGTGACGTCAGCAGACGAAATTATAAAAACTTTAGAATTACGTTTCGGTAGACCAGAGTTAGTTTTAAACAAATTGATTAACGATGTAAAAAAATTACCAAAATTAACAGGTGCTAAGTCCGAATTAGTTTTACTTTCGACTAAAGTCGCAAACTGTGTAGAGGCCATTAAGGCTACGAATTTTAATTATTTATTTAATTTTGACTTAGTTAGGGATATTGTAAATAAATTAACCGAAAACCTTGTCTATCGTTGGTCGGATTATTGTTTACGTTTGGACGCCAACCACCCAAGATTATCCGCCTTAGCTGATTATCTGATGTTAGAGGCCGAACAGGTCTGCAAGGCTGGAGTAGTTGAGCTTCCATCATTGACTAACAAGAATTTTCTTTCAGATAAACGTGCCGTACTAACGACAGTAGATAACGAAAATGACACATCTGTGAACATTGTTTCAGGACAAAAGAATGTTTTATGCTTATACTGTGAAAAGGATGGACACATGTTGGAAAATTGTTCTGTTTTCAACGCAATGGATGTCAATGAGAGATGGACCTGGATTTGCAGTAAGAAATTATGTTTTAAGTGCTTAAGCCCCAATCATCGACGAGAACGTTGTAGATCTAAACGACAATGCAAGGTATGTAACAGAGGACACCATAACTTACTACACAGACATGACTGGGTAAAGCCTGCAGAATCGAAAGACGATACACTTCCGCTACTCGAAACCACAGCTAACGTATGGAACAAAGTAGTACAAACCAAACGTATATATTTGAAAGTATTGCCTGTCACAATCGAAGGCCCTACAGGTTGTGTCAATACGCTTGCACTGTTAGATGAGGGCTCTACTATTAGCTTGGTTGACAGTGGCATAGTCGATAAAGTCGGTATTAATGGACCTTCAAGCAGCCTGAACATACAAGGAGCAGTCGGGGGCAAGAATAAAATGGACAGCCGTATTGTATCCCTTAAGTTACGTACTGCAATGGGAGCTTACACTCTTGATAAAGTTCGCTCAATACATGACTTATCATTACCTACACAGACACTTAAAAGGGAAATATTAAACAAGTATCCACATTTACAGGACATTCCATTGCAAACATATGGTGGACAGCCCACTCTGCTTATTGGTCAAGACTACTGGCAGTTAATAATAAGCAGAGAGATCAGAGAAGGTCGTGTCGCAACAGAACCAGTAGCGTCGCACACAACACTGGGCTGGGTTTTACATGGGTTTGTCTCCTCGATTACTAGAGATATCCCAGAGTATAACTTCCATGTGTGCCAGACAAGAGATGATGATGAAGACTTACATGATCTTACGAAAAATTATTTTCGTAGTGAACAAATTGGAGTAAAATATGATAATAAGCGTAATGACAAACATACAGTCCACGAAGACCTTACTTTACCTAACCTAGACATGACAACAAATAAGCCTAATCATAAATGGAAAACAGTAGTTTTATGGCGTTCAGATGACCTGAAGTTACCGGATAGTGAGAAAAACGTGATGCAACAACATATGATAGAAAAAATTATAGATGCTGATAATAGTTTTGCCGTAGATTACAATAAGCAAGTGGACGTCATGCTTGAACGGAGTCATGCAGAAGAGGTGACAGAGATTGCTTCAGGTTGGCGAACGCAACCAGATGTATTTGGCTTTGATGTTAGTCTGAAAAGGATTAATTGCCATTGGGACAAAAAAGCCAATTGGAGGTAAATTTGTACAAAATAGATTTTCCTGACTACAGACATTGGATTACACCTCAAAATTTAAGTTAGATACTTTTCGACTAAAATGTTTTTGTATAACGCATCGGAGCAAGTTTACGCAGCCGTTACACATGTGCGCCGTGAAAATGGAGAAACTGAATTTGGCCGAAAGACTATGGATTACAACAATGTCAACATGACAACTTTCATCAAGACGAATACAAAATTAGTTGCAAATATTCATGTGGATTACTTGAGATTTCGTTACTTTAGACCAATTTATCTAAATTGAGTAATAATTGGTTAGAAGCATGAAGACAATAATAGTAATAATAACAATAATAGTGCTTTAATTACCTACCTGACTAAAAGAACAATGCATTACCACGGATTCAACTACAATGAATGACATTGAAAAGTTGATGAGTCATAGAGGATGCCCTGTTGTTATGTATTTGGACATTGGAAAAGATTCGCAAACATATCTGGAAGAGATGATTACGTATGTGAATTTCTGCCTACGTTGCCACCAAGAGGTTCTTGAGGTAAGGTAGTTAATTTGAAGGGGGATTCGTTAGTCACAGTGGTGGATCCTTTACTACCACGGGACCGGTTGCAATGGGGTGTCATGCTTTGCGGATAGTCGTACGGATTGGCGGCATCCTCAAAAGACCAAACTAGATTAGTATTTTTATTTGATTTATAAATATGTAGTGATGTTTTTATTGATTTTTGTTGTTTTCTTTGATTAAGTGATTGTTTATGTTTTGGCGGGAGTATGTTAAGAACTCCTTTCTGATTAATTATATTTTTGATAGATATTTGATATATGACATGACAATGTGAAAGGGTAAAATAAGTGACAAATAAGAACAGACTAAATTATAAGAGCTACCAAGATTATTGGCTTTTATTGACTAGTTATTTACAGCGCCTATAATATCCCCGAAACGGTAGGCAGAAGTGAATTAAACAACCACGTTTCGCCAACTATATCATGTAATAGGTGGCGAGCCTATTGCCATTTATCGGGCACAAAAGGCGCAGCACATTGCTAGGTGGTATAAGAGGATGTGCTCTATGTAATTCGGGGATATGTACTTCGACGCCTGATGGCGCTACTGTCTTCTTCTTTTTCTCTCTGTTCTCTTCTCCCAGTTCATCTGGCGTCGGTGCAGTATTATGTTTCCTCTTCCATGCCTTTTGATTCATATCATCCATCACACCTGTGCTAGTTATGAATGAATGTATAGAAAAGAGACGGAAAAGATCATGTTAAGCGAGCGATGTACGAACGAAGGGATTGATTGGGATGACGACATTCTAATCAATACTGCTCAAGGTTTTGGCCTAGGTTCTACAGGGCCACCTGCCTGATATGAATCCTCTTCAAAAGTGTTCTGATCAACTTTGGAAAAGTGGTTTTTATTGGACAGGCAATCAAATATTTTAATAAAGAACATATTAAACTATATTTAGTAAATATAATCATCATCATCACCAACCCTTTAATGTCCCCACTGCTGGGGCTCGGGCCTTCCCTATGGATGGAAGCATATAGGGAGATTGGGCCATAACCCACCACGCTGGCCCAGTGCGGGTTGGTACTAACGACTGCAGATGCAGCCGGGACCAACGGCTTAACGTGCCTTCCGAATCACGGAGAAACTCGAGATAATAAATTTTTGGTCACCCATCCAATGACCGGCCTTAGCGAAATTGCTTAGTTTACGCAATCGCAGGCCAAGCGCGCTGTGCCACTGCGCTAGCGAGCTCCTCAGTAAATAGAGAGTAAATATAATGGATGAAAGTAATTCACAAGCTCGAAATAATAGATATAAAATTTGACTCGTTCAACAAATTAAAACGAAATAAACTTTCTTGAAAAGCATCACACGAATCCCAGCCTCAGTTAAACCATTAGACGATTCGAAAGCTGTCCCCCACCTGGTATTTGCAAAAAGGCCAACCTTATAAAACGTACATTTCTCTTTCGACGCAGACTTCTCAAACCTATCTGGGACTAATTCGCTAGAAAAGTGCTCGTATATCTGCGGGGGACAAAAGTTGTAGTATTCTCCCGGGGGAGGGAAACTTTTATCCGTTTAAAGCGGGTCGATGGAAGCTCGGGCCCGTCGCGGATTTGAGACGCGACTCACCCTTGAGCACCTTCAGTTACGTTATGATAACTCGGAGAGTAATGTAAAATACACATAGTTTAGAGTAAAAGTAAAAACGATGGTAAAGTAAGCGATGAGTAATGGGCAGCAGCATTCCTCTAATACCACCCAAGCAATATACTGCGATTTGTGTGCCCGATATAATGGCAATAGGCTCGCCACTTATTACATGGGACCTAACATAATTGGCGAAAAGTGGGTGCTAATACACCTCTGCCTACCCCTTCGGGGATCTAGGCGTTATTTATGTATGTATGTATTTAAAAACGAAAGACCAAATTAATAAATATTTAAGTATTTTCGCTTTGTTGAGACGGCAGATCAATAAAGGTATGACGCACGTCAATCCGGTCCGAGACGGATCATTGGAGCTTTCTTTGAAGAATCTCTGTATACTACCCGTGTGCAAGGATTTCTTACTGATACATAAATTAAGATTAATATATAAATCTAAATCACACCTATTTATTCCCAAAGAGGTAGGCAGAAAAGCCGTGTAGTGACGGCAGAGCAGAGCAGTACATACATACATACATAAATCACGCCTATATCCCCGAAGGGGTAGGCAGAGGTGAACTAACGCCCACTTTTCGCCAATTATGTTCGGTCCCATGTAAAAGGTGGCGAGCCTATTGCCATATATCGGGCACATAAATCGCAGTACAAATTTATATTGCTAGGTGATATGAGAGAAATGCTGCTGGCCATTACTCATTGCTGTCTTTACCCTTAGTCGCCTTGTACGACACCCACGGGAGAGATGGGGGTGGTGACAATTGTATTCTACTCTGCCGTCACCACACGGCAATTTAGTTAATTAAACTAAATTAAAATTGATCGTCTAAATTTGCAAAAGAACCAAATTTTTTACTCTAAAAGAAAGTATGAACGACGAAATTACAAACCCAATTCTGTTTGAACGAGGTTGTTCGTTAGGATATTCTCACCTAAAAAGCTCGCCGAAATGGCCTCGCCGTAATTCTAGGCAAATCAGCCGGCTATGTTAGAAAAAGGGAAAAAGGGAAGAAGGTCGTATCTGCCCAATGTAATCATTTTCCCAGAATTAAGTCGAGACTGTGGCTTCTTTTTAACTTCATGATATAAGATGTTCAATTCGGCACCTTTTCTACCACTTGCTCTAATTTATTTAAAAATTAAAATATATAAGACTTTTTTTGGTTTTTATAGCAACAAATCGACGGCAAAGTGGCAATATATTTTAATTAAGATGACCAGCATCTAACACAAAGTAAAACACGAACAAATAACTAAATGAAAGCTTTTTTTAACTGGTTTATGCAGGTTTCATAAAATATGGAATTCATCAAATGCTACATCAATGAAATCACACGGAAATCGAACTTAAATGCTTAATAATTATAAATACAAATTACTTAAAAATGACATAAGTTAGGAGGTATTTATTGGTTCGCGGAGAAGATTATAAGCGGGATAGAATCCGAGGATAGGTCGCGCGAAGACGATCCCTCGGCAGACCCGCTTAGACGTCGTAGAGTGGGCCGCAGGCGTAGGGCTTTAGCCAACCCTCGCGCCCCACTATAGCGAGCCAGACCTGGCAGGAAAGACCGCCGGCCAGACAGCCAACTGACCCCGGTGCAGATAAAACAACGCTAAGCGTTGGCCGCTCGAGGCTAAGCGAGTCTCCTATACTCGCCAGAGATGGGCCTGTGCACGGGCAACCGCTAATCAGGGGAATCTAGTGGATAAAGGCTTGGCTGATACCACTTCCCCCCCTGTCAAGCGAGAGGATGGTGCACGAGGGGTTTTTAGTGGAGTAGTCGCGGTGCTCTCTACACACCGCGGAGTCCTACATAACTCTGCGCCCCGCCCAGGCGCAGAGTATGCGTAAATGGCATTTCCCATTAATAAAAATAAAAAAGAGGTATTTTTTTTATTTTTATTTATTACACTTTATTGTACACCAACAAATTAAATACACTAAACAGAAAAAAAAACAATGTGATTATATGGTACAATGGGCGGCCTTATCGCAAAATGCGATCTCTGCCAGGCAACCTTAGGATGGACAGATTTGCTAGAACAGTAACTCCGAGGTAAGTTGGCATATAATAGTAGAAAACTATTAATAATCCATTTTTATGACAACAATATATATTAGTAGATTATTATAACCTAATTATAATATATCTAAACTTACATAATTATGAAATACAACATATAAATACATAAAATTTATAATATAAATAAAAATACCTATACATATAAATAAATACATACACACATAAATATATACTATAATATAAAGCAGCTAAAAAAAGTAGCTGAATGGAAAAAAAATAAGGATGTTGTGGTAGATACTATAATAGTGACAGGTAATGTTCCTTAACTAATCTCAAACTGCCGCACTCAGAGACGTCAAATAACTTTAATAAGTACTTAATGTCAAAAATTTTCATTGAAATTTAGACCAAAGCCCTTATAAGAATAGAGACTATTTTGAATTTTGAATTGTCATTTTTTGACATTAAGTACTCATTATCGTGAATTGACGTCTCTGAGTGCGGCAGTGATAGACGTTGAGAGATTTGGCATGTCTTATTTCAACTGGCAATGCATTCCACAAACTAACAGCATGGACTGTAAACGATTTGCTATAAAATTTTGTAAAATGCATAGGAGTCCCCAGCATCAAAGTAGATATTTATTGGTACTTTCCCGACGGAACGCAAAAAGTGTTGAAACTGCGTTAAAAACCTACATAACAAAGTAATCAAGATCTATCAGCTGTAGGTATACCAGCGTAACTTAATAATGCGTAGGGTCCGAAAATACACTCTTTAATCACATCTGAATTATTAAGTTGTTAATAAAGTTCTAATTTACTAAAAGCCATGCCGAAAAGTGTCTCGGGAAACTAATACTGTCTCGTTCATGTAAGCATCGGCACTTACAAGCGAAGCTCTTGCTAAATGTTTCGCGGAGTCAGTTAATTTTGTTAATTATCTTCAAGTCTCGCTGTCACTAGACGAAACGTCAAAGCATATATAACTAAATTACTTGTAAGACCGTCTCACTTAATTATACTTAGGGTTGGCTCACGCGGAGGATATTTTATCGTATCTGTCACTTGCGATAATCGTACACAGCTACGTTACTTAATATACCACATTCATTCGTGGAACAGAAGTTTATTCACGGCATTCAATAGTATGTCAGACTATGCAAACTAACAAATTCCTCCAATAGATTTTAACTCCAATAGCTGTCGAAATAAAGTATAAAATGTCTTTGATGTCATCCCTATCCTAACAATGCTACAAAAAGAAATACTACGAGAAATTATACAATGTTAAATTAATATCATCATCATCACCACCAGCCCTAATAATGACGGCCTCCTTAGTCGAATGCTCAGATTGCTGGGTATTGGCCAAGAGGTCCCGGGTTCGAATCCTGGTAGGGGCAAACTTTGTGGTGACCACAAATGTTTGTTTCCGAGTCATGGTTGTGTATGTGTTTATTTAGTATATTTTCAACATTTATATACATAATTATATTAAAAATATGTCCGTTATCTAGTATCCATAACACAAGTGCTTAGGCTTCTTACTTTGGGCTTAATGATAGGTGTGAGTGTAAAAATATTAATTATTTATAATAACCCACCACGCTGGCCCAGTGCTGGTTGGTGAGTATTAATAACTGCAGATGCAGCCAGTACCAATGGCTTAGCGAGCCTTCCGAGGCACGGAGGAACTCGAGATAATAAAATTTTGGTCACCCATCCAATGGTCGACCTGGGCGACCATTGCTTAGTTTACGCAATCGCAGGCCTAGCGCGCTATGCCACTGCGCTGATGACACGACCACTACTTGCAGCTTATCAAAGTGAACTAAGGCGATGTTTTCGTGTATGTGTATGAATCCGGTTAGGCCGAACTGAGTCAGTTTGGCCTGATCCGATCGGCCTCTCCATGTATAATAAAAATAATGAATAAATATTTTTACACTCACACCTATCATCTAGCCCAAAGTAAGTAGCCTTGTCAAGCACTTGTGTTATGGATACTAGATGACAGACATATTTTTAATATAATTCCTAAATGATTTTTTAATTTCCGTATTTTTTATTTCTATCACCCTCTGTTGCCAGGAAGAGATTGCTTTTTAGCAATAAGGCCGCCTATATATATACTGTGTTTTTGTTTTCTTTATAATGTTGTTTTTTTTGTGTATTTTTCTATGTGTGCAATAAAGAATATATTATTATTATTATTAAAATATACTACATAAACATATACACAACCATGACTCGGAAACAAACATTTGTGGTCATCACAAAGTTTGCCCCTACCAGGATTCGAACCCGGGACCTCTTGGCCAACACCCAGCAATCTGAGCATTCGACCAAGGCGGCCGTCATGTATGGTTTAAAGGAAAAAAAAAACCAAAAAGAAAAACCTAAACCGAATTTTCTCTTTCTCCATACAGGGTCTCTTCTCTCGAATGACCTTCAGGGAGCCGGTCTGGTTGGGCGGTGCCGGCAATACAACAGGCCTCCAGAGCAAGCTAGGCCTGTCTGACGGTCTACTCGGCTGTGTGGACTTCCTGAGGATCAACGGAGACACATACCACCTGGTTAAGGACGCCGTTGCGCTCCTCGACATCGGTAAGTCTTTTACTGCCGCACTCAGAGACGTCAAACAACTTTAATGAGTACTGAATGTCAAAAAATTTCATTTAAATTTAGACCAAAAACCTGAAAAGAATAGAGACTAGATTTGAATTGTCATTTTTTGACATTCAGTACTCATTATCGTTAATTGACGTCTCTGAGTGCGGCAGTTAGGGTGGTAAACCGAACTACTTTCGTACGTATTTATTTTCATTACTTTTTGAACCGACGAAAAAACGGATTAGGTTACTCAATCCGTACTCGTATGTTTTTATGTCTATTTTTTTATACGTCATTCTATCCGTTTGTTTTTATACATACATACATAAATACATACATACATACAATCACGCCTATATCCCCGAAGGGGTAGGCAGAGGTGAACTAGCACCCACGATTCGCCAATTATGTTACGTCCCATGTAATAGGTGGCGAGCCTATTGCCATTTATCGGGCACAAAAGTCGCAGTACATAGCTAGGTGGTATAAGAGGAACGCTGCTGCCCATTCCTCATCACTGATTTATCCTTAGTCGCCTTGTACGACACCCACGGGAGAGATTTGGGGTCGTGACAATTGTATTCTACTCTGCCATCACCACACGGCCTTTGTTTGTTTTTATGTCGTCGTAAACGTCTATGTAAAATATCTGCTTCACAGTTTGCACAATAAATTCGTTACACATATTTACTTCCTGATTCCGCCTATAATTTTCCTGATCCCTCACATCGCGTATAATTTGTTGAAAGAGGTTTTCTATACAAATCTTTCTATTGTCAAATAGTTCTAGAGTTTTTTGTTTTTATACCCATCACCTTTACTTTGAATTCTTGACTAGACATAACCGTTTATATTTCCTTAATAAATTTAGTTCTCCCTGAAGGTTTTCTTTTTAATTGCAAAAGGCTGGCCGTACCATGAAGTATTAGTGCGATCCAAACGCGAGCGACAAAACGGGACGCCGCTCAATTCGGCTTATAGCAATGGGAATCGAGTAGCGTTTAGAGTTGGTGGTAAGGCCTCTGATCCTCTTTCCATTCCGTCAATCTAGCTGTTCCTCTTTTTGTTCCGCCATTCTTCTTCTTCCTGCCTTGCTCCGAGTTTATATGGGTCGGCGCAGTATGTTTCCTCTTCCATTAATATCGGTCAGACGTCATCAAGCCATCCACTCCCTTTTGAGCCTGCCATCCATGACACTAAATGTGCTAGTGGAGAATTAATGTAGAAAAGAAAGAAAGAGACGGAAAATAGAAAAGCGACGGAAAGGTCATATCGAGCGACCGCGATGTACGGAGAGAGTGATTGGTATGACAATATACCAAACCATACTGCTCAAGGTTTTAGCTTAGGTTTTACAGCTGGCCGCCCTGCCTGACACCGACCCTCATTGGGTATGCAGTTGTTGGTGGTTTACCCTCCATCATTCGGATGCCCCGAGGTGCTTATTGGTCTACACCGGGCAATCTCCCTAAGTCGACTTTTACGGCACCCCTGGGTTGATTCGGACCGGGGCTGGCACATGCTACGCTTTTCTTTCGGTCCCAGGCCAGTAAGGAAATCCCTTGCTTATTAAGAGCCTGTTTCACAATCGACGGGTAAGTTCTGGACATCTTACTTGGCAGTTCAATTGCCAAATTAATGATCTGCCTAATAAGCTATCCAGAACTTACCCGTCGATTGTGAAACAGGCCCTAAGTGTTCTAAAATAAGCACTAACATAAAATATGAGTCCTAATATGAGAACTATAGATAATTATATGTGTTGTAAAGTAAGTGGGTGCTGAAAATAATAATGGCCGTCACCTTTAAATGTCAAAGCTACGAATCGGGGTTCGCGTGGACTCTTCATTGGATATTTATAGTTGGATTGATTTGGTTAGTGGAACCCTTCGTCCTACGCTTATCCTTTCGTAACGATCGGTCTCATAAACTTATCTTTTAGACTATAACGCTCAATGTACTTATAATCTAGATACATTCTAATAAATAAATTAAATTACCTGAGAATATGGCAGAAAGATTATGATGACGATAGGTGACGCTGTAAAATGACATACATACATGCATAAATCTTCTCCCTGTTCTGTTCCCAGTCTGTCTGGGGTCGGCGCAGTAAGTTTTCCCTTCTATTCATATCGTTCAGACTTCATCAAGCCATCCACTCCCTTTTAATTCATATCGTCCATCAACCGTAAAACTGGCCTATTCTTCCTATATTCTTCCATCATCCATAGGGTAGGTCTGTGCCCCAGCTGCGGGGACGTTATAGGGCTGATGATGAAGATTATGTTAAAATGGTTTGTCGGATACGCAAAACTTTTTCAGCGAATGCCCTCTTAAGGTCTGAGCATGCGTAACGGGAAAACACCCCGGACGGGACGGGGACGGGGCCTCGCTCGTACACAAAGCTCCGTCCGTGTCTCCGTGACATATGTCACACGGGGCTTTTTGTACGAGAGAGGCCCCGTCCACGTCCCGTCTGGGGTGTTTTCCCGTATGTATGCTCAGACCTTTAACCCCTGGGCTGACTGGTATTCGGATCACGTTTCCCCTCTTCCGCGTTTAAGGGGGGAATCAAAACTCAATTGTACCCTGCCCCCAGGCCCACCTGCAAAATGCAAATGCCGCTCCTATTTCAACAGGACTTTTTTGGGGTTCCGTATGCAACAAGGAATAAACGTGGACACATAATTACGTTAGTTCGATCATACACAGATCAACTATTTTTTCCTGAAATGGTGAAGAGAGCAGAGGTGAATTAACACCCATGTTTGTATTCTGGACATGGAGAAAGTCTTTTCTCCACGTACCGTGAAAATAATTCCCTAAAGAAAATATTTCCGAGACAAAACACTGTAAAATAGTCGAGAGATATTGGTCCGGGTGTCGCAAAGGGGGTGTTAATACTTATCACATCAATCCCAACAATCCCAAAAGACTTGTAATACTTGTTTCACAGTCTAACCTAACCTCGCTGCGCCCCTTTGCGACACCCTGACCGAGATATGTTGTCCACGTCCCGTGCCAGGCATACTGGGTGGGTGCCTAGCAAAGTGTCTAACGTCACAACGTTACTACATGTAGTGTATAGTCTATGGTTTCTACCGAACAAATGTCAATTTTTGACAACTACTCTTACACGACATGACGGTCGCCATGGCGTTTTCTCTGTGATACGTCAGTTGCATTATATTTTTATTATATTCGTTAGAATAGATCGGTCACGGGTCTCTTACTTTATGTATTCGACGATTAAATAGTGACAGCCTTGAAACATTATTTCCTTAAATCTGCATTTCCTTCGCTCTGATCGCGACTAAAACGTAGCTTATATTTTCTTTGATTGCGACATACAGCTACGAACTTATTGACAATGTTCTATTTCCAAGCGTTGGCGCCATCACAATAGCTTTCCAAACTTGGGCGCTCCAGTCTGTTTGTCGTGTCAAATGGAACGTTTTAAATCCAATCGAGGCACAGGCGCTCAGCGTGTACAGCCAGAAATTGTTTAAACGAACCGTTGCGCGCCTGCCTGTAGTATTGAAAAGGGAGGGGACGTCGGAAATGGGTTAGGTAGCGCGCGAAAACACGAATTGGGCAGTGCGGAGTTTATTTCAATGTATTTTTCGCACAGTTTAGATTTTGGAGCGGGGTATTTAAAGGTATTTTTCAGCCTTATAATATCAGTATAGATTGTCTTCGCTCGCGTTAATGTCGGTTGTTATATAGCCAATAGCCTTCCTCAATAAATGGACTATCCAACACAAAAAGCAACCAAACAAAGTCTACAGCTTTATAATACTAGTAGGTATAGATATTAAGTTTAGACTTTCAGAATAGGTTTTGGTGTTAGCTTTCGGTCGAGCATATTGAAATATTCAACACCTAGCTTGACATCAGGTCTTGTGACCGAATCGTAGAGTTCAGGCACGTCGCTGTCTCAATTTTCGTATACCTATTATAAATTTCCATAATTCGGTTCGACATTACCTATTTCTCTCGGCGTTAATGATCTGTCGGAGCGAATTAATTGTGTTTAATTACGTTCTAACAATTTGCCGGCATCTTTTGTTTGGTAAGTTTATTGTTCTTTAATTTGATTGTTGCTTGGACATTAATGTATGAATGTTACGGAAATAGCTGTGTGGTGACCAGGGCCGTCTTAAGCTTTGCCGGGGCCCTTGAGCACACAAGAATTTGGGGCGCTTAGGCACACAAGAATTTGGGGCCCTTAGGCACACGAATTTGGGACCCTTTTGGAATGTAAAGAAAGCGAATTATGCATTTTTTTTGTGTAAAAGAAGTGTTATGTCCCCGGATGAAAAGTTTTGAGAATAAAATATGTGAGATAAATTGTCGGTCTTTCGGGGCCCCCTGAGGACGGGGGCCTTGGGCACTTGTACCGTGTGCCCTTATGGTAAAAACGGTACTGTGAGAGCAGAATACATTTGTCACCCCCCATCGTACAAGGCGACTATGGGTAAAGCACGGAGGTTGTATTGTCTTTAGGGTGAAGACAGTGATGATTATGGGCAGCAGCATTCCTCTTATATCACCGACAAATATAATGCGATTTACGTACCTTATAGATGGCGATAGGCTTGCCTCCTAGTACATACATGGGATAAAATAAAATAAATGGAAGGACAGACTATACAAGACGAGATCACACCAATTGAATTTTTTTTTATATACTTAAAATTAACAATAATAAGCTAAGTGTTCACTTAAATAAGTAGGTGGAATCCACCTCATGGTATGTACATACATACATGCATAAATCACGCCTATATCCCCGAAGGGGTAGGCAGAGGTGAACTAGCACTCACGTTTCGCCAATTATGTTTGGTTCCATGTAATAGGTGGCGAACCTATTGCCATTTTTCGGGCACAAAAGTCGCAGCACTATTATTGCTAGGTGGTATAAGAGGAACGCTGCTGCCCATTCCTCATCGCTGATTTATCCTTAGTCGCCTTGTACGACACCCACGGGAGAGATTTGGGGTAGTGACAATTGTTTTCTACTCTGCCGTCACCACACGGTATGTGACACTAATAAATGTAATAAAAAAAATAGGTTATTTGTAGTTTCTTTCGGAAAAATCCGATTAGACGATTATCCTGGTGAAAATAATATTGTTTATCGGGCGTGAAGGTGTCCCATCACTATCCCGCTTCATCGTATTATATCGGCGTACCTTCACGCCCATCACTATTCCGCTTAGATATCCGATGCTCATTTTCTTTTCTAATATTTTCAATGGCAAATTCCCTGTGAATCATTTGATAGATTTCGGTTACGGGCAACCCAAATGACATTGGCCCGTATAAAAGGTTTCGGGAGATTTCGCTCTGAAATCTTTTTCGGCGAAAAACGGCGGCGGGAGAATAATTTTTATGTAAGAGAAACGTTTGACATCATTACGCTGAGTAGGTAGTGTCTTTATATAATTTTGTAGTTTGTAGAAAGAGAAAGATCAAACAAAATTCGTTTATTTATATCTGGTATAATACAATAACCATTTGAATTGTCAAGACGCTATTCATCCAATACTATAACTACATAACCGCCTCCGTGGTCTAGCGGTTCGTCCAACGGAATGAAGATCCAGAGGTTCCGGGTTCGATCCCCAGGGGGTACAAATTTGTGCTCGGTTTGGTTGGTGGTAGGATTTCTTTGAAGTCCCCTAGCTAGCTACCACCATCTTATCAAAATCTGTCGCCATAATAATAATGATAACAGCATTATTGTGTTCCGACAATGCGTGATAAGATAGCCAGTCCCTCTGTGGTGGAGGGTTCCAGGTGAAGCTCGATTCCATCTTCAGCCGTCGTCTTCGTCACTTAACATCAGGTGAGATGAAGGGCAAGAGCTTCATTGTCTAACATAAAAAAAGTAATAAGAGCGAGCCTATTGCCATCTATCGGTCACGTAAATCGCAGTTTATTGCGACGTGGAGCTACAAACACGTTGCTTTGCAGTCTTCGTCGTTATTTTAACCCTTAGTCGGCTTGTATGACACCCATGGAAACGAACAAACGATTGGGGGTGATGGCAATTTTATTCAGCTCTGCGGTCACCACATATCTTATTTTAACACACTAATATTAATATCAGTATATCCAATACTCCATATTCCTTTTATTCTGTAGTGTCACAAATCGTATCGTCGTCACACATGTTGAAAGAAACTAAATTTAAACCACGAAATCACAATGGCTATAATCCGAAGAGAAAATCCTACAATGTTATTATATGCGGAAAAATTTGAACGGAATGCCGACATTCATTTGTTGCCTCGTAAAGGCCGGATCGGGGTAAATCCCCTGAATTACGCCGGTGTGGTCACAGTGTGACCGCTGACATCCTGGGCCTTACTATGAGTACTCGTTTTAAAAGTAAAATCGTAATCATCTTGTTGCCCTGGGGGCCGAGACAAAGTAACATACCGACAAAGATAACGAAGTTCGATAAAGCAAAATTTATCGGATTTGACGTAAGTCGTCGAGAAATCACGTGACCAAAATCGTCTTCGTAAGTTCCTATTTATGTCGGTAGCACAAGCTAAGACGCTGTAGATACCAAAGTAATGTGGCCGATCGTGACGAACTTCGACACGTTATCGTTATGAAACGATTGCCACTTGGCTACGGGCCCTGTTCCCAGTGCTTAAAGTCGCAAACGATACAACGTTTCTATCGAATGAATGTCAATTTATGACTACTCTTACATTAGCCCTGTGCTATGGCCCTACAAACGAATACGCAAACGCATAGAATACAAAAGTATGAAACTGACGTTTTGTTTTCTGTGTAATACGTCAGTTTCATTCATTTGTTTTCTATGTATTCGAATAGATTAGCCTCTTGGCTAGGCTACTGCTTGCAGCCCCCGTAGCACGGGACGTGGACACATCTCTTTCAGGGGACATAAAATCTTTTCCTCTCGCTCTAACTCCCACTAATTGCCGAGACAAAACACTGTCAAGTGGTGGAGAGAGACTTGTCCACGTCCCCGTGCTAGGCCCGCAGAGTAGAATAAATTGTCACCACATTCCACATCCACATACAATAATGACAACATGCATTCCAATCCATTTGGCTTAGGTTTTACAGCCGGCCGCTTGCCTGACACCAACCCTCTTTTAGTATGTTGTTGTTGGTGATTTGCCCCTCCACTATTCGGGTGCCCTACACCTATGTATGTACTGTGTACTACACATAAGTGTGTGGACTTTTGTGGACTTTTCAAAGTGTAACATATATAAATGTGCATATTAAACTAACCACATGGAGGGCCTCACTATTAACTATATGTCCATAGAGAGTAAATAATAATCATATTCAAACGGTAGTCAGCTCAAAGTTACTACTATGTAGTTTTTTATAAGGCTTAGAGCCTGTTTCACAATCGAAAAGTAAGTTCGAAGTAGCTTACTTTGCAGATCAATTGACATATATTTCTTATAACAACTGTCAAATGATCTGCGAAGTAAGCTACTTAGAACTTACTTGTCGATTGTGAAACAGGCCCTTAATTTTAAAAATGTTAGATTTCAATCTTATTGCGTAGAGATTTCGTAGTACGGCTCTTGCCGCCGACGGCGAGACGGGTAGATCAATAAAGGTATGGCGCTCGTCAATCCGGTCCGAGACGGGTTAGTATATCAATTTTTGGACTTTCTTTTAAGAGTCTTTGTAAACCCCCCTTGTACGGTCAACGACACTTAAGACTACCCAAAACTGTCAAATTTCTTCAGTCGATTGTCAACCTTAACTTGTTGGTAGTAAAGCACTATGTCTATTGAGAAACTTCGACATTCTATGGTAGCCTAATGAGCTGTAGACTGTAAAGGATTGCCTTTTTTACATACATAATCAATCAGAGGTGAATTATCATCCACGTTTCACTTAGGTCCCGTGTACCTATAGGCGGCGAGCTTATTGACATGTCATCTATGGTCAAGTACCTAAACCGCAGTACATTGCTAGGCGGTATAAGAGAAAAACTGCCGCTCATTCCTCGTCTATAACACTAATGACTGATTTTACATACATACATACATATGTCACGCCTTTCTCCCACAGGGTAGGCAGAGATCACATCTTTCCACTTGCTACGATTCTTACATACTTATTTATCTTCCTTCGATCTCATTAATGTCCTCATGCATGCCCGTCCGTATCGGATACTGTTTACTTGGCTCTTCTTTAATAGACTCTCAACTTGATTATGAAAGACCCGCCTAGGTCTTCCCCGCCCATTTCTGCATTCACTTCCGTCATTTAAATCCTTTTTATCATTCATTGTTAAATTTCGACGTGACCAAACCATGCGAGCTTCCCTTTCTCAATTCTTCTCATTGCCAAGGTCTGTCATGTGACATGTCAAACCTTGGACAAAGGAGAGAGTAAGTTAAAGTTGTGTAAGATATATGTGTGCAAAATAATATTATAACGAGAATGGCAAAGGGCCTGGAGATGCTTATTAGCAACCTGACGCATGAAATAAGGGCAATTTGGATCCCAACACTTACGCTTGACCTTCGCATCAGAGCCAGCAGTAATATTCTGACCCCCGAATACAGAAACGCTTCTCAAAGTTCGAGTCCCGCTTGACATTTAAGTATTGTCAAAATGGACGTTTTTCCATACAGACTCTGACAGGTTGATTGTTCACATCTATACTAATATTATAAAGCTGAAGAGTTTGTTTGTTTGGTTGGTTGGTTAAACGCGATAAACTCAGAAACTACTTTTTCTTCTTCTCCCTGCTCTTATCCTAATCTCAGAAACTACAAGCTGTTTCAAATTGAAAAATTCTTCTTGTGTTGGATAGTCCATTTTTTATTGAGAAAGGCTTTAAGCTATATTACAAACGACATTAACGCGAGCAAAGCCGCCGGCGACCACTAGTACCTCCATAAGCAGTGCTCAAAATGGGAGTAGCGTTTCTGTATTCGGGGGTAATATAACTTGAGCAGCACTTGCACGGTTTCAACGAAATCCTATTCGCTGATTTATTGTCAAAGAGAAATAAAGTTTTCTATAAGGGCCGGGGGGAAGTTGTTTCCACATTATTTAGAAGGGTTCCCTGGCAATCTGCAGAAAAACAACTTTAAAAGTTGCCCAAGAAGTGAGCGCGGAAGTTTTCCAGATGTTTGGCTAATTATACCATATCTATACTTATATTATAAAGCTGAAGAGTTTGTTTGGTTGGCTTAAACACGCTAATCTCAGAAACTACTGACTCAAATAGAAAAAATATTTTTGTGTTGAATAGTCCATATAGTAGGATATTTAATATAATTATTAAAATATTTTATGACATCTTTCATTAACTCAACTTCATGTAAAGGGAGGAACAAATTTGCTGAGTTTCTTGCCCGTTCTTCTCAGAACAAGGCCTCCTGGTAGTTTACGAACGGATGGTGTAGCTTGTAACGTTAAATATTGGAAACTGTTTTTCTATTCGTTTCCAGTGTTAAACGTTATTTCTTTGACGATTCATGAGTGTATGTAATCATACCTTATATGAATAAACTATATTTTCATTTTCATAAGCCGTGTGGTGACGGCAGAGCAGAATACGATTGTCACCACCCCCATCTCTCCCGTGGGTGTCGTACAAGGCGACTAAGGGTAAAGACAGCGATGAGTAATGGGCAACAGAAGCCTCATGGCAATAGGCTTGCCACCTATTACATATGGGACCTAAAATTTGGCGAAACGTGGGTCACTACTGCTTACCCCTTCATATTCATATATACATAAATCACGCCTATATGGCGTGATTTATGTATGTAAACCATATTTGCTTTCAATGGCGAAGTGTTCAGAGTTCTTGATCTGCGTAAACTAAGAAATGCAAATGTGATGTGTGTGTGACAGTCAAAATATTTTAATAAAATATACTAGCTACGCCATCGGTTGGCAAAATAGGTACCAGCCAGCCTTTTTCAGTTAAAATGTTTCCAATATTTAACGTGATTATAAGCTAGGCGATCAGTTTGTGAGATACCAGCCCAGTCACCCTTGTTCTGAGAAAACGTGGGTGCTAGTTGACCTCTGCCTACTCCTTCGGGGATATAGGCGTGATTTATGTATGTATGTATATTAGAGACGAAAATTCTTAGAATTCCACGGATTCACGTGCGGGTGCCGGGTTCTTAGTGTAGTAGTTAGGGAAGTCAGGATCAGCGCTTGGTACTTGTGACCCAAGTGTAGGTTTACCGGGATCCCTTCACGACATGTCAACACTCACCTCCGCCACCCTGCATATATACATAACATACATAAATCACGCCTATATCCCCGAAGGGGTAGGCAGAGGTGAACTAGCACCCACGTTTCGCCAATTATGTCAGGTGCCATGTAATAGGTGGCGAGCCTATTGCCATTTATCGGGCACAAAAATCGCAGTATATTGCTAGGTGGTAGGTATAAGAGGAACGCTGCTGCCCATTCCTCACTGTTTTATCCTTAGTCGCCTTGTACGACACCCACGGGAGAGATTTGGGGTGGTGACAATTGTATTCTACTCTGCCGTCACCTCCACCACCCTGACACTGCCTATAATCCATTCAATATAGCAAGAGACAAAATGTAAACAATCTTGATATATCTCTTTATCTACGAAATGCACTTAAAAACAAGAAACGTGTATTCTCAAATACATCACAAATTTCAGATAAATAAAACTGTTAGCTGCTTTGAAATATTGGTGTTACACATTTTTAGTTTTGTATTTTATATACTTATTAAAAGACACATCAAGATTTTTTACATTTTGTCTCTTGCTATGATGGATGGAGTATAGCCATTATTTATATTCTGTCAGGCGCTTAGTATGAAAAATTGTTCTAGTATTGCTACAAGAAAGTATTGCAAGAAATCATAAATTAAGCTTTTCTCAAAAACTGGGTTACTTTAAGCCGAGAGGCGACGGGAAACTTCTCCAAGGCTTATTGGATTAGTTAAAAGGCGATTTATACAACCAACGTCTGTATTACGATTGGTGATTATTTTCTTTCGAGATTGGCCCGGAGATAATCTTGAATACCTTTTTTTTCTGGATACAGGTTGAAAAACTTCGGAAGGCTCTATGATCTTTCTCAGGATTATCATCGTCTTTATCTTCATCCTATTTGACGCTAAATTATCTTAGAGACTCATCTGTATTTTTCGTCATCACAGATTCCGCCCCCTTCGCAGCTAAAGCTAAATCATCCATGTAATCGTTCTGTCAACTTCTCACTACTAACTTGAGATTTTATTTTAGGGAATGTATTATGATATTCATTCACCTGAAACAGAATTTACATACATACATACATAAATCACGCCTATATCCCCGAAGGGGTAGGCAGAGGTGAACTAGCACCCACGCTTCGCCAACTATGTCAGGTCCCATGTAATAGGTGGCGAGCCTATTGCTATTTATCGGGTACAAAAGTCGCAGTACATAGCTTGGTGGTATAAGAGGAACGCTGCCGCCCATTCCTCATCACTGATTTATCCTTAGTCGCCTTGTACGACACCCACGGGAGAGATTTGGGGTGGTGACAATTGTATTCTACTCTGCCGTCACCACACGGAAACAGAATTTGATTTTCCTTTATCCACAATTGAAGACATACATAATTATTATTATTGTTATATTATGCCGGGTGACGGCAGAGCAGAATACAATTGTCACACACCACCAGTACCTATGTTGCTAGGTGATAGAAGAGGAATGCTGCTGCCTAGCCCGTTATTCGTCGCTGCTTAATCCTTAGTCGCCTTCTACGATACCAACGGGAGAGATTAGGGGTGGTGGCGATTGTAATTTACTCAGCCGTCAGCTTACTGCAATTTTTTGCTATGAGTTCGCGAAGCGAGGCGAGCCGAGTCGATGAAATAGTGCACTCCCAATATTGCGTGCAAACTTCAACATTCCAATTTCAAAACGTTTCATGTAAACAGCCATTTGTTACCAACTTCAGTGCACATTTCCACACACAGTGATGTGGGAAGACCATCTGTTAAAACCGACCGACAGACAAAGGATTAAGTATAGCTGTGAAAAATGGCGTACCCCTCACAGCGAGCGGTGCAAACTTTGTTTGTGTTCTTCTCCCGGGAATAAAAGCGTGGACTGTTTAAAGATAAATTAACCAGACTTCGGCTAATCTTAGAAGTTTTACCCCGAGGCCGATGGAGAAAATTTCTTTCTATTTCTGAGGTTTCCCTTAATTAATCCAATTTTCTGATTAAAGGGCCAAAAGGGCTCGCTTAACCTGAGGAAATCTGTTAAAAACAATTCTGATACCTTTAACTAGAAAACCGTTGACCCTCTATTGGGCGATTTTGGTATTATCATGGAAAGTGAAACAGTTTAAACACCACCTTTCTATCAAAGAACTAGTCCTATATCACTGATACTTTCAATAAGGGTTAAGACAGCAATGAGTAATTGGCAGCAGCGTTACTCTTATACCAGCTAGCTTTGTACTGTGATTTACGTGCCCGATACATGGCAATAGGCTCGCCACTTAATACAAGGGCCCTATCCTAATTGGCAAAACGTGTGTGTTTATTCACATCTGCCTACCCCTTCGAGGGTATAGACGTGATTTATATATGTTAGTTTAACAGTTATCAACACGTCCTAGGCATTTGACACGACGGTCGCCAGCCATGGTGTTTACTGAGGAATACTTTAGTTTCGTACATTTTTATTCTGTTCCCTTCCTTTCAGCTAATAATGCTAAAGATAATGCTTCCTCTTACTAAAATACCTACCTACTCATGTCTTGTCTTGTCCATTCTTGTTATGAGTGTAGGTGTAGATTCATGGTTTGATACATGCAACAATTATTCACGCACACACAGAAGACATTCCGCGCAGCGCCTTAATGTGGGTTTCGGTAATTAGAGCGAAAATGGTACACTATGTCATGGTGGATTAGTCGAACAGCGCACTCGATCCACCCCTATTTTAATACCAGCATATCCTGAATAATGAAATTCTGGCACCACCCCTTGCTGAATACGGAATGCCACAGCTTATGGCTATCATCAGTAGCTCCACTTCTGTTTCTACAATTCATGGCAAGAATCGTGAGCCATAAATTACATACGTACATAAATATCTTCTTCTTCGTGCCCTGTTCCGAGTTTATCTGGGGTCGGGGCAGTAGGTATGTTTCCTCTTATATTCATATTGTTCAGACGTCATCAAGCCATCCACTCCCTTTTGATTCATATCATCCATCACACGGGAAAGATACTAGTGATGAATAACTGTATAGAAAAGAGACGAAAAGGACCATGTCGAGAGATCGATGAACGGAGCGAGTGGTTAGGATGACAACATTTCATCTATAGGTACTGCTCAAGGTTTTGGCTTAGGTTTTACAGCCGGCCTGCCTGCCACCAACCCTCTTTGGGTGTCTCTTTTGATGGTTTTCCCTCCTCAATTCGGGTGCCCCAAAGTGCTTGTTGGTGTACACCGGGCAATCTCCGGGGCTGGCATATTCTGTGTTATGTTTTTGGTGCTTTTGCTTATAAATCAGAAAACAATATGAATTTGGTTCTGTACATAATCTCCATATAGGCAACTCTTACTGTATAAACAGGTATTTACCTACCTCGACTTAAGCATGAATCAAATGAAGCTAAATAAATGGAGAAATTATTGTCAATTTTGTAGACAGTAAAAGTATCGATGTAAATTCCACAAGCTATCGGAGTAACCGGAATAGTGTCACAAAAAAGCCTTTAGAAAACTTAAGTCAAAGACTGTCTGAAGGAGCATCTCTTGACACTTGACTCACAAATCCTTTGTCGCTTGTCTTGTACATCTTTTGTTACAGATTTATTCTCGCCTCGGGTATTACGAAGCGTTAGCACGTCTTATTTCGTAGTAGATACCTACCTACCTACATACGCGCAATGGGCTTCCCGAAAAATATCCCTAACCAAACCTGTAACTTGAGAAACTCCTGGATCCACTTAACTTTTTTCTATTTAAAGTGGATTATCATCTTATAGGCCAGAGCCTTTTTCCTTTATACAAACTCTGCGTACCGGAAAATGAGTCCTCCAAAATGACAATAGGCATGAAATTGCTTTGGTTAATCTTCTTCTTTTAGGATTATGATACAAGATTCAAACATTTTTATCATGATTCGATTATTACACTGACCGAGAGAATATGTTTGCATCTCACAAATAGACAAGTATTTAAAGAATTCCCTTTTGTTTATTTCAGGTGAATGTGCCCCAACGCTAGCGCCGTGGAATTTAATCACAGAAGTCACAACAAGTGACAATGTTCCTCGCAAGCACCCGAACAATGTAGAAAACCATGCACTATACGATTTGAACGACATTGTACATTTTGAAGACAACGACATAGTCATGCGGGACTCCCACAAATTCGAAGACAACAACAAACTAGACAACTCCGTGGATCAATTTAAAACACTAAACAAATTTAATGCTTACAAGAAACCAAAAGCAGATCATGAAAGTAAGCCGGTTAGAGAAACCAATGAAGTTGACAGGGTTTCGAAAAGTGATTACGAGAAGGTGATGAAAATGGAAAGGAAAGATGCCAAGTGCGTGTGTCAACACGGCGGCGGGTGCGTCGGCAGTGTCTGCTTATGTCCGCTAGGATACGCGGGAGATAGATGCGAAATCACTTTAGATTTGAAGGTAGGTTGAATTTACTGAGAAAGGTTGAGAAAATGTCGGAAAATATCTATGCCCAACCCATCTATGCATTCAGCAATCAGGGCCTAAACTTTAGTATTCATTATGCAGCAGCACAATAATTTTGGAAAGTCCTCTGACTAATTTCTCTTTAAAAATATTAACTTCCAGCTAAAAAAAATGTATTGTTGCAGGATTGCAATTTGAAGTTATATCTCTTTTGTATTTAAGAATCAATGTGTTTGACTGTTAGTGCCTTTCTCGTTGATGTTGCACACTTAAGGCACATTTACCTTCTAATCTAGTTGCTATCAAATTATCATCAGGCGCAACATCATTGATCTTCTCGTTTTCCCTCTTATCGTTTTGGCTCACGTACCGATATATTGTCATTATCACATCTTTGTAATAAGTGCTGCTTTATGATGTTTAAGTTTTATTTGAAAACTGCGCGTGACTGATGTTTTGAATATTTTTAATGATTTTTAAAGATTCTATCTTTAATCTTTCAAGTTCCTCTTTAATGATGAAGATTATTTTCAAATTTCAGGTCCCTCGATTCAATGGGTCGTCTTATCTTCGTCTGCCTGGACTCGGAAGCTCAGCTCAGGCTTGGCTGGATATACAGGTGAAGTATCTAATTCTTTGATAATTATTAAACATTAGATTTCACGCTAGCATACCTACGATTCCTTAAAAACCCACGATGCTTCCAATTAAAACCGATTCCCAATCCCGTACGGCATACATAATACCTACATAGGTTATGAAACTTTTGTAACCCGTGCATTGTTTTCTTAGAAAGGTATTAAGGAAGGTAATTTATCATCTGTCTACATCCGTGTCTTAATAAGCCCTTTACTTACCACCTGCGCCTTTTTATACCTACTTATATATCCCATGTGTCTTAAATAGGTATAGCTAGTATCAAGTACCTTTAGTACCCTTCATCATCATTTCTTGTTCTGGGTTGAGTCAGGGGTGGCACATTCAACATTCTCTCAGGCCACGATGGAAGACCCTGAATGCTAGCTAATATTAATAACAAATAATTGCGAGTCTGCACTAACCTCGTAGTTCTGCACACAATTCCAATCGCAGTTACTCAGTATCCATTACGAAGTATCCGCTGTTTATTAACAAGTTTGAAACTCTAAATAGAAACCATCTCGAACTAGGCCGATGTACAGTTCTGAACTTAGTTTGAAGTCTAGACTTTTCTTATTTGCAGCTTAGATACTTTTAACCAGTTTCCAGTGGAAGTTTAGTTTGACTTTAATAAATGAGAACCTACTAAAGTGATCAACGTGGTTTCTAGACTGGCGTTTTTTGATAACCTTTTAATTAGATTATTAAAGATCAGCCTAGGCTTTCCTCTCAATTGCGTGAATTAAGCAATGTTCGCTAAGGCCGATCTTTGGATAGCTGATAAAAAATGTATTATCGCGAGTTCCCGTGTGCTTTGGAAGGCACGTTTTTACCTACCAACCGGCACTGGTCCAGCGTGGTGGGTTATATATAGCCCCATCTCCCTATATTCTTCCATCCATAGGGAAGGCCCGTGCCCCAGCAGTGGGGACATTAAAGGGCTAGTGGTGATGTGATAGAGCCACACGTCGTACCTTGTATGAATTCTTTGGACCATTTTCTGTTCTTTTTAAGATGAATAGTCGTTTAAGTTAATTATTTTGGTTCTTCTTTTACATACTTTACATAATTAGCCGTGTGGTGACGGCAGAGTAGAATACAATTGTCACCACCCCAAATCTCTCCCGTGGGTGTCGTACGAGGCGACTAAGGATAAATCAGTGATGAGGAATGGGCAGCAGCGTTCCTCTTATACCACCTAGTAATGTACTGCGACACTTTTGTACCCGATATATGGCAATAGGCTCGCCACCTATTACATGGGACCTAACATAATTGGCGAAACGTGGGTGCTAGTACACCTCTGCCTACCCCTTCGGGGATACAGGCGTGATTTATGTATGTATGTATGTATGTTCTTTTACATACATATTATATGTCACGCCTTTCTGCCACAGGAGTAGATTAGGCAGAGATCACTTCTTTCCACTTGTTACGATCCTTACACACTTCTTTTGCTTCATCCAATCTCATTAATGTTCCACTTTTCTTTGTGTTATTGTTATTTCTGTTTCTGTGTGTGTACAATAAATAATATTTGTATTGTACTGTATTGTAATGTCTTCATGCATGCTCCCTCTACAGATAACACTGAAACCAACAAGTGGTGACGGGCTGGTCCTCTACAACTCAGAGCACGCGAGCGGTGACGGAGATTTCTTCTCGCTCCACTTGAGGGATTACTACGTGGAGTTCGCGTTCGATCTCGGCTCGGGAATCGCGTTAGTGCGGTGAGTTCGTTTTGAAGTAGCACAACTGCTCTGTGAATATACAGACCTACTATACTATACTATATGAATCCGACTTCGAAAAAAAAGGAGGTTTTATGTTCTACTATAGGTATGCTCACCGATTTCTCCGACAATTGTAAACCGATTTTAAAAATTATTTTATTATTTGATAGATTTTTACATGTGTTATGAATAATAATGATAATTCACCCTTTTTTAATAGACTTTTAATTTGATTATGAAAGATCCGCCTAAACCTTCCCCTTCCCATTTCTCCAGTCACTTCCGCCATATAAATCTTTTTTGTCATTCTCCTATAGTAACCATTTTGATTTTAATATTAACGTCATATAAATGCTAATAAAATAGCCTAAAAATACTACCTCTGCATTGGCACAATAACCGCATCAAGCAAGACTATTTGGGATCGGCGCAGTATGTCCTCTTTTTCCATTCTCTTCTGTCACTCGTCATCTCCTCATTCACATCCATCTTTTCCACATTGTACATACATACACACATACATAAATCACGCCTATATCCCCGAAGGGGTTGGCAGAGGTGAACAAGCACCTACGTTTCGCCAATTATGTTAGGTCCCATGTAATAGGTGGCGAGCCTATTGCCATTTATCGGGCACAAAAGTCGCAGTACATTGCTATTGTTAGGAGGTATAAGAGGAATGCTGCTGCACATTCCTCATCATTGATTTATCCTTAGTCGCCTTGTACGACACCCACGGGAAAGATTTGGGGTGGTGACAATTGTATTCTACTCTGCCGTCACCACATTGTCCTGTAGTAATATTCGCATTTAACATTCTTCTGCAGCTCAGCCTACCCGTTGGCGCCGAACTCGTGGCACCGCGTCTCAGTCAGCCGCTCCGGCCGCCGGGCGTCCCTGCGCGTCCGGACGACGTCGCCCCGTGACGTCACCGACGCCACGCGCTCGGTGACGTCACACGGCGTCGCGCGGCGTCTCACGCTGCGGCAGCCGATGCTGCTGGGTGGCGCGCCTCACCCGTTGCCGCCTAGGCTGGCGTTGAGGAGTTCGTTCAGCGGTTGTGTGGGGCAGGTGAGAAGGATTTGTGAGCTCTGTTGAGTGTTTTTGTGGGAAAACAATTGTGATAAAGCAAAAGACTTGGTTGACAGAGTGGTAGGTACCAGGCATCTGCCCGGAATGCGGAGGACGCGCGTTCGTTTTTCCGCATCAAAACTATAATTTTTCGAACTTTTTCTAATCATAGTAAGGAAAATTTTCGAGTTTTTCTTTTACATACAATAAGTCCACTCGCTTTATCCCCGAAAGGGTAGACAGAGGTGTGTTAACAACCACTGTCTCATACGAATTAATTATGCATAAATGTCTTACAAAGTAAAATAGGTCAGAAAAAGTTCGAAAAATGTAGGTACCTAGGTAGGTAATGACTATATCTTGATGAGATAATTAATTAATAATTATATTTTTTAACACCCGTGACCATAATGTAGTTTTTCGCACGCTACACGTACGAAAAATCCCACTTCCGCGATCCGAGATATTTTTTGTTTTATCGCCCTTGGTATACTGAAATTAAACATTCCTTTAATGTAACATATTAGCCGCATTTAATAGAATTCTCAAAAAGATTATCTATGTTTTAGCTGGTCATCAATGACGAGGAACTGTCTGTGGTGTCATCAGCGCTGGGAGGCGTCAACGTTGATAACTGTGATGAGTCAGTCAACAGCACATGCACGTAAGTAGCTTTTCCATTATGACGACAGAGTAGAATACAATTGTCACCACCCCAAATCTCTCCCGTGGGTGTCGTACAAGGCGACTAAGGATAAATCAGTGATGAGAAATGGGCAGCAGCGTTCCTCTTATACCACCTAGCAATGTACTGCGACTTTTGTGCCCGATAAATGGCAATAGGCTCGCCACCTATTACATGGGACCTAATATAATTGGCGAAAAGTGTGTGCTAGTCCACTTCACCTCTGCCTACCGGGGATATAGGCGTGATTTTATGTATGTATGTATTTTGTTTAAGAGGAGCTCGCTAGCGCAGTGGCATAGCGCCCTTGGTCTTCGATTGCGTAAACTAAGCAATATTCTCTGAGGCCGTTCGTTGGATAAGTGAACAAAATCTATTATCTCGAATTCCTCCGTGCTTCGGAAGGCCCATTAACCCGTTGGTCCCGGCTGCATCTGCAGTTAATACCTACCAACTAGCACTGGGCCATCGCGGTGGGTTAAGGCCCTATCTCCCTATATTCTTCCATCCATAGGAAAGGTCCGTGCCCAAGCAGTGGGGACATTAAAGGGGCTTGTGATGAATGTCAATGGTAGAATATAGCAGGACGAGTCTCCGTTATTATAAACACGAAGCTTATAACCTCACCAATTTATAACCTTTTCATTTCACCGTCCTTACAGAAACCAAAAAGAGTGCAAAGAAAACCTGAATCAGGTGCCAATTTACTCCCAGAACCTGTCGACGACAGACATCCACCACTCGATAGTGGCGAAGAAGGGACCGAAGCAAAAGATCCACAAGGCAAAGTCGAAAAAGCATATAACGCACACGCGTTCAGAGAAATCGAAGAAGAAGAAGTATGTGGCGAGCAAGAAGTACCAATACATGCAGGAGAGGAGCAACCAGATAGCCACAGAACCGCCTTACGACGGGAAGACGTACATGCAAGTCAAGTACTTGAACTCGAACGAAATCAACTGGGGTGACACGAACAGTTATCCCAGCTTCACCGGAAAGGATAGCTTCATTCACATAGACGACGATGAAACTATGAAAAGGTAAGGTGTACACAATTAGACAGCTTTTATCGACGGCTTAGCTTGCGTTTAATTCTTTAAAATTTGTCTTATAAGCACATAAGGTGATGAATATATGCTATGAATGCCACTCAAGTTAAGGCTGTGAAGAACTGATGAAGACTGATGAAAGAACATTACATGCAGCAGAAATTAAAATGTTGAGATGGACGTGCCGCGTGACAAGAATGTTTAAAGTAAGTATGAATACTTGTAGATGTAAAAGGGAGTTTGAAAGAAGCACCATTAACAGAGAATATAAAAGGTAAATATGCGATCTGAGGCGTTCTTTTATATCGCCCGAGGTAAGATCACAGTTTTATATTACCACCTGACCAGTAAGTGGGATTTACCGTACGCGTAGCGGGCAGAGAAGTCCACTTTATGGTCAAGTGTGACATAAAAACTATATTATTATTATGCATGTGTCTAAAAAGAGGGAAGAACATGAATGTCGAGGGATGGAAAGGTCTGAAAAGTCTGTATGAGAGATGAATTGCGTGCGAAACTACATGAATGTGAAGGGAGTGAATGAAGAGATGACAGCTTACAAGAGTGAATGGAAAAATGAAACAAAATACCCCAAATGTAATGGGATATAGGCACTGACCTCTTTTAAACAAGTACGCTGGACTGAAGGTTGTCATCCAAAAAATTAAGCCAATTTGATTATCGCCATCTTGGCGCTGATGGCACTGGTGTACGAAGATGAACGTCCACGGAACCAATATTAGAGATGGTTTGTAATGTCAAATACAAGCAACAAACGTCAAATTTAGTACTCTTGCTTCTCGATGGAGCGCTTCAAATCGGCACAAGAAACATTTGTCATTTTAATAGACATATTCAGTCCAGCGTACTTGTTTAATAGAGGTCAGGGGATAAAGGCAAGAGGATGATGAAGAAAATTATGATTTCCTGTTCGCAGACTGGTGAGCTACACCCTGGACATCAACATCCGGTTCCGGTCGGTGGCGGCCAACGGCCTGTTGGTGTGGAGCGGCAGAATTCATCCGCCAGGTGACTTCCTCGCGTTGGCTGTGGAGGACTCCGTACTGGTTTTCAGGTACGTTTAAAGTCTTTTGAGGACCACTCAGTCAGCCATGTGGTGACGACAGAGTAGAATACAATTGTAGCATAATGTATGTACAATTGTGGCAACAGCATTCCTCTTGTACCACCTAGCAACATACTGCGATTTATGTGCCAGATAGATATGTCGCCAGGCAATAGGCTCGTCACCTATTACATGGGACCTAACATAATTGCCGAAACGTGGGTGCTAGTTCACCTTTGCCTACTGGCCTACCTTGATATAGGCGTGATTTATGTATGTATGTGTTTGAAAAGTATTGAATTTCCCGGTTTTCCCGGCAAGTACCAGAGTTAGCACGGTACCGGGAATCTGGTTTTATCCAAAGTACCGGTACTGCAACCCCTAATTCGATGCCAGTGACGCAATATTGCATAAACAGCGGCTATGGCGCCATGCAATATTGCGTCACAGGCACGCAACGTGTCAATGTCAAGGCTTCAACACACCAAACGCGGGACAGTAGCCTTTAAGCCCTTTGTGGACCAGTCAGTCAGCCGAGAGACGCCCACTATTAGGCATAGGCCTCCCCCAAGTATCTCCGAACCGATCGGTCCTGCGCTGCCTGCATACAGCGACTTTCTGTTCTTCACCAGTAGGATTATTATTACGGCCGGCTTGGTCGAATGCTCAGTTCGCTGGGTATTGGCCAAGAGGCCCCAGGTTCGAATCCTGGTACGGGCAAATTTTGTGATGAACATAAATATTTGTTCCCGAGTCATGGTTGTGTATGTGTAGAATATTTTCAACATTTATTATGATATATATGATTATACCCCTTCGGGGATATAGGCGTGATTTATGTATTATGATATTAAAAATATGTCCGTCATGTAGTATCCTTAGCACCAGTGCTTAGGGCTAGATTAAAGATGTCGTGTAACAAATATTTATTTAGAACTATCGAATTGTCATCAATAACGGCAAGCTTTGTTTGCAGATACGATTTGGGGAGCGGCGAAGTGGTGATAATTGCCAACCACACGAAGGTGGACGACGGCCTTTGGCACAGAGCACGCGCTACTAGGTAAGTTATATATTTCCATAGGTATCACCCCGCGATATATTTCCATAGGTATCACCCCGCGATATATTTCCATAGGTATCACCCCGCGATATATTTCCATAGGTATCACCCCGCGATATATTTCCATAGGTATCACCCCGCGATATATTTCCATAGGTATCACCCCGCGATATATTTCCATAGGTATCACCCCGCGATATATTTCCATAGGTATCACCCCGCGATATATTTCCATAGGTATCACCTCCGCGCCATTCAATCTCCCCCTATGTGGAGAAATCTTCCGTGGTCTAGTGGTTCGTCCACCGGAATTAAGATCCAGGGGGCCAGTTCTCGCCTTATACGAGATTATTTAGAATTCGAGTTTGAATTTCGAACCCTTATTTCGATGACTAAATCTCGATCTCCGCTGCCGACCACTCGTAGTAATTCGAACGGTTTTCCTTCGAAATAAATTGTTCTCGATTTGTCCAGAATAGCTTGACTTGATTATCATTCGAAAAAAGTTCGGATTCGACCTTTTTCTCGAATTCTAAATTATTTCGATTGTGCGAGAATTGGCTCCCTGAGGTACCGATTACAAATTTGTACTCCCCTGGGGATCGAGCACGGCCCGGCTAGCATGACGACCGACCGAAACACGATATGATATTAGTCATTTATCGCGTTAAACAATAAAAAATCATTAGATTTTAACACTTGAAAAAGCCTAAATTGACTATTAATTGATTAATTAATTAAGGCTTTTATATCTTAAAGATTGAATTTTCCCTCCAATAATTCAATCATTTTTTGTAAGTTCGTATCGCGTTGAATGGCTATATCATATACCCCCGAATACAGAAACGCTATTCAAAGTTTGAGTCCCGCTTAACATTTAAGTATTGTTAAAATTGACGTATTTCCATACAAATTCTGACAGGTAGTGTCCACTTAACTTTTTAAGCAGTCCCCTAAATTTGAATAGCGTTTCTGTATTCGGGGGATAGAGTTTAGGTGGTCACGCTAGCCGGGCAATCGGTTTGGTTGTTGGTAGGACACTTTTCAAGTCCGCCTGGCTAGCCACCACACCATCTTATCAAAAATCTGTCGCCATAATAACAATGTTAACACCATTATTATTCTTTCTTATTTATACTTCTTCTTCGACGGCCGCCTTGGTCAAATGCTCAGATTGCTGGGTATTGGCCAAGAGGTCCCGGGTTCGAATCCTGGTAGGGGCACACTTTGTGATGACCACAAATGTTTGTTCCCGAGTCATGGTTGTGTATATGTTTATGTAGTATATTTTCAACATTTATATACATAATTATATTAAAAATATGTCCGTCATCTAGTATCCATAACACAAGTGCTTAGGCTACTTACTTTGGGCTAGATGACAGGTGTGAGTGTAAAAATTTCTTCTATCGGGTGAGATGAAGGCCATGAGCTTCCCTGTGTTGAATAGAAAAAAAAATTCTCTCAGGGAGTGCTCGATTGCACGGTCTTTCCCAAAAAACCAGGTAGTTTATTTTCTCGAGCTCCTGCGTACTTCGGAAGTCACGTTAAGCCGTTGGTGCCGGCTTCATCTGCAGTCGTTTATAAATACCCACCAACCCGCACTGAGCCGCACTGGTGGATTATAGCCCATTCTCCCTATATTCTTCCATCTATTTCAGGCCTTTTGTGCCCGATTAATGGCAATAGGCTCGCCACATTTTACATGGGACTTGACATATTTGGCGAAACGTGGGTGCTAGTTGACCTCTGCCTACCCCTTCGGGGATATAGGCGTGATTTATGTATGTATGTATTCCAGGCCTGTACCCCAGCAGTGAAGGCAATAAAGGGCTGGTGATGATGATTAATGTTATCACTTTGTTCGTATTATTTCAGGAACAGACAAGCGGGCGTGTTAGAGGTAGACGGCCTGGGGTCAGTCGGGAAGATATCCCCGGGGAAACTGAAGCAGTTGAACACCGAAAATGGACTTTACATAGGTGAACAATAAAGTGCACAATAAAATACTTCTTTTCCCTTTAGCTTCATTGGAAGAGTTTGAGAAGAAAGAAAAAATAATCGTGGACAACAACAAATCCGGGTCAGGTGTGGTGACGGCAGAGTAAAATACAATTGTCACCACCCCAAACCTCTCCCGTGGGTGTCGTAGAAGGCGACTAAGGATAAATCAGTGATGAGGAATGGGCAGCAGCATTCCTCTTATACCTACCACCTAGCAAAGTACTGCGACTTTTGTGCCCGATAAATGGCAATAGGCTCGCCACCTATAACATGGGACCTAGCCTAATTGGCGAAGCGTGGGTGCTAGTTCACCTCTGCCTACCCCTTCGGGGATATTATGTATGTATGTACATATGTATGTATGTATGTATGCTCACATGAAAATCAAAAATAACAATTTAAGTCTTATATCATTTGCTTTTCAGGTGGACTGCCGTCCATTGAAATGAACACCATGGGCAAATATAAAATTGGGTTGCTGGGCTGTGTCTCCCAAATCTCCCTCAGTGGTGACTTCGACATACCACTATCGCTGTCGAAACTACCCCACACCATCACAAACAACGTCGGCAGATGTGCGCCATAAGACTAGCCAATTCATTTAAATGAATCAAACGGTTCATTTAAGTGAATCAAAAAGTTCATTTAATTGAATCAAAGTTCATTTAATTGAATCAACTAGTTCATTTAAGTGAATCAATTAGTTCATTTGTTACAGTCGCTAGCTTCACTGGTTCATTACGAAATGGAGTCTGAATGAACAGTCGGCTTCAAAGCGCGTATTGTTAATATTCCGATTTTTATGTTCGACACAAATTTCGTTTACCGAGTAACAACTAACCGCTTAATTGAACTGACCAATTAATTTAATTACTCCGCACTTACATATCAATCAGTGTATTAATATAATTCGGAGGCAATATACTTCAATGTGGAAATCGCAACTTAATATGAATTGCCAACACTAACGAAAACTAGTTCGATAAATTAATTAAATACTATTAGTCAATTTAGAATAAGGATACTGAAGAACTTTACTAACAATCACTGTCCTTTCGAACTATTGTTTCTTTAAAAACCATTTAAATGTACTTCTTTATAATTTTTCCATGGACAATGGAATAAATTTCAAAGTGCTTTACTATATGTAGTAGTATATGAGAGGAAACTATTTGTAATGTTATACTAAATAAAATTCTAGTCATATTATGAGTGGTCTGCACGCAAGTTGATGTATATCTTAAACGACTCTATTTACTAAATGAAATAGCTTATCTCAGACTTGTTAATACCACGTGTTGTATTTTATAAATAGTCCAATAAGTATACATACATAGCGTTTGTATATCGAAAATTTTCATATGGAAGTGGTTTTAGACGAATGTAAGTAGTTAACTAAATACAATAGAGTTTGGTAATCGGGCTTTTTTGCAATTAAGTGTGGTGTAACTAGTTATAATTTTCACGGTGACTTCATTTAGTTTCGCTTAACAGTAAATGAAGTTTTCGATGCAAATAATTATTGTCTCTTAGCACCGCTTTAGTGATAATAATCATAGATTTATTAATACCTGGTAGTGTAATTTTAAATGCGCTTTGTATGTATAAAATTAATTGATCTTAACGAGGTCCGATTATTTAATGATATCGTATTTATTTATTGAAGAAACTAAATACAACTGAGGACTAAACCTATGATTAAAATAAAGTAACTCAATCTTTCTCAAATATCACAACACGTTGATCACTCATGATGTAAATACCATTCATAATATAAAACTCATTCCAAAATGTTAAGAATTAAAATTTATAATTATATAAATAAAAGTGAACATAATTATACTAATATTGAGACATTTACTAAAATCCATGAAATAATCGAACCTCATTATTTTTCAAATAAAGTGTATGAACCCTGCACGGGAAAATCATTTACACCAAATATTTTTCGTCAATTAAGTACCTATTTCACAGGGTGAAAGACATACAGAAAACGCATATCTTTATTGTCTTCTATATAATTGTATTTGTGTTTGTTCGTGACACTTTATGTAACGTTTGCTATAATGAAATGAATTAAAATACGCAATAATATTCGCATATCTAAATGAACTTCGTCGAAACATATGAAGTTCTCTAAAATAAATGAATTAAATGAACCCGAGTCAATAAAAGTACGCTTAGAATCTACTTATTTGGATTTGTTCCCTTTTAAGTTTGTAATTGGTATCAGGTATCGAAATTATGGTAGATCTTGTGACATATATTACGGTTAGCTTGACTAGCAATAGTTTTGTATGTGAGACCTGTCCGATGTATTATACGCCGTTATTTGTACAAAATTATATCAATAAAATGTAATGAAAATGTACTTGAGCATTTCATTTTCACGCCTGTTTATCCCGTAAAGTGGGTGCTAATTCACCTATGCCTACCCCTTAGAGGATATGGGCGTGATTTATGTACGTATGTATGTTTATCCCCAAAGGGGTGGGTACACTTTTCGAGCCAGAATCCGGGCAGATCCGGCTCGAAGGACCATAGGGTGCTTTTCCACCAGAGTTGTGCAAGGAAATGTGTCGTACGAGGATGTGTAGCTGGGCTATAGAAATGAGTGGGGTTTGTTTCCACCAAACATCTTCTCCCTGCCCTGTTCCCAGTCTATCTGGGATCGGCGCAGTATGTTTCCTCTTCCATTCATATCGGTCAGACGTCATCAAGCCATCCACTCCTTTTGATTCATATCATCCATCACACCGTAAGAGAGTGATTGGAATGACAACATTCCAATCCATACTGCTCAAGGTTTTGGCTTAGGTTTTACATTCGGCCGCCTGCCTGATACCGACCCTCTTTGGGTATGCTGTTGTTGGTGGTTGGCCCTCGACCATTCGGTGCCCCAAGGTGCTTATTGGTCTACACCGGGCAATCTCCCTTAGTCGATTTGTACTACACCCATGGGATGAGGCGGGGCTGGCCTATTCTACGTTATTTGTTCGCTCCCAGGCCAGCATAGAAGACTCGCACATGTTTCCACCAAACATGGGCGAGGATAATGTCTCGTGGGTACGAGGACGTGTAGAATGGAGCTGTGAAAATGGGCATTAAGTTAGAATCCGTCTATTGACTAGCAGACACAGTACACAGATTCGTGGCAGTACACAGATTCCTCGAATCGCAACACATTACTCGTTATTAAAAAGAAGACCTCGCTTCGCTAAGCCCTTTTCCACTAAAGCTGTTCTGAGCGAGCCCAGGAAAATGGAGTGATTTTATTACTCCTCAAACACATTCTTCGCAACCTCTGGTGAAAAGCAGCCTTGTGTGCGAGAGGGCAGCGTGCGGTTGTAAGGCACTGTTTCCCGCAGCTGGATTGTCGTAGTAGGAAGTTATCCCAGGGAGAAGGCTCTGACTGGCAGCGAGGTGGTAGGAGTGAGACCCAACACGGCCCACTAGAATCTTATTTATATTATACAAATAATACAGTATAATTATTCGCTGGGTCTACTGTGTACATTGATAGATGTTTGGATGTCTTTCCTGGGTGTAAACTGCCGGCGGACAGTTGGTAGACCCTATTGCCATCTATAGGGCCCATAAATAGCAGTAAATTGCTAGGTAGTATAAGAGCAACGCATTATCCATCGCTACAACCTATTATTCATCGCTGCGACCTTTGTTTAACGCTGTTTTAATCCTTTTTCACCTTATAAGACGATTAATAGATTGGGTTGGTGACAATTGTATTCGGCTCTGCCGTCATCACACGAAATTTTATTGGTAAGGGTACAGGTATATGAGATGGGGCTTGGGAGGCAGCATGGAAGGCAAAAAAGGTAAAGGTAATTAACTATTTTTAATCATGATAACTAATCCAAAGTAAATAATTAATATCAAACAACCATTAGTCATTCTGATTACTGTACGTTCCATTCAGATGGGGCCAAACCTTTCTTTTTACAACCGCATCGCAGCTTAAATTACTACAGTACAATCACCTCACCTGTCAAACGTAAAAACCCACGACAGACGAGAAATGCGTATGACTCATTCACTCATATCCCGTTCGCGCCTTCCAACGCGTCTCGGTCTGTGATTGGGTTGGTTGGCGCCATTGTCATTCACTCATACTCATTCATCGAGATCGAGCCAGTCGCGCGAAGTGAGTCAAGGTGTTTACACACGTCGGCAGTGTCGAAAAGTTTGAAAACAACTTTCCGATACTTCTATCGCGTATCCAAACCTAATAGTGTATTAAAATATCTTGGTGACTATTGAAAAGGGACACAAACGCATCAAAAATATTCAAGTGAACGGGATTATTCGAGGAAACAGTGTCAGCAGTATTGTAAATAAGAACCGCTTCGCGTTAGGTGTATTGTGAGAAATTGTGCGAGTTTTTTTTGTGACAAATTAACTATTTAGTTCACGATCAGCGGTTAGAAACCTGTTTGCTACTCGGACGTGGATAGCCTTGCATGTCGGGTTTTTAGGTACGTATTAAAAGTAAAAGTGTGCATTCTTGCCAGCGAGAAATTTAAGGTTCGTTGTGTGTGTGGAAGGTTGCAATAAAATTTAATCGTCTACCTACCTACATGATTTCTTTTTTCTAATTTATTGCTTTCTTATACGAGTCTTGAATCGGTACAGTGAACAGAAAGAGTATGCGGTAAGTTCCACGATAATATAGGTACTGTGATGCGGGAATCGAACCCGAGTCCTCCGTAATGGCTACCAGGCTCACTACCAGGTATAGTCCTCTTTTTCTATGTGCTTAATATTTCTTCTAAAATTACATACGATAATAATGCCTATTTATCCCCGAGGTAGGTAGTCACTGAGTAGGTGAATTGACACCTGCATGCCAAATGCAGGTGCCTAGCCTATTGCCATCTATCAGGCACGTAAATCACAGTTTATCCTAGGTGGTATAAGTGGAACCCTGCTGTCCAATGCTCTCCGCTGTCTTTGCCCTTAGTCGCTTTGTATGGTCACCCACGGAAGTGGTTGGTGGTGGTGACATTTCTCTTCAGTATAGCTAGACTGATCCCTTATCCTCCCTTGGACACACAGGTTTTTGATGTCTAGCTTCATGACGATTCATAAGTATATTGTAAATATGTACATACCTACATACATACATAAATCACGCCTATATCCCCGAAGGGGTAGGCACAGGTGAACTAGCACCCACGTTCCGCCAATTATGTTAGGTCCCATGTAATAGGTGGCGAGCCTATTGCCATTTATCGGGCACAAAAGTCGCAGTACTATTGTTAGGTGATATAAGACGAACGCTGCTGCCCATTCCTCATTGCTGATTTATCCTTAGTCGCCTTGTACGACTCCCACGGGAGAGATTTGGGATGGTGACAATTGTATTCTACTCTGCCGTCCCCATACGGCGTATGATGAATAAAATAAAATGTGGCTTAGGAAAACCCACGAAAATACATTTAAATACACTTAGCTACCTTGTCACACAAATAATCTAATTTATATTACAGTTATTCCACCAAAAATGTAGATGTTATTGTCAAACAATTGTGTCATTGACACGTTCGGCGTTCGTGAGCCGTGACAGACCTTGAAGCGCAAATCACTTTTTGCTTGACTGTACCTTGGGAGGCTTTGATAGTTTACACGGGTAAAGTATAACATTATTGACCGTTGACTGTACATACCTACTGCGATTTTCATGCCCGATAAAAGGCAATAGCCTCGCCTGCCTATTACCTACGTGGGAAGGGACCTAACGTAATTGGCGAAACTTGGGTTTTAATTCACCTCTGCCTACCCTTTAGGAGATATAGGTGTAATTTATGTATGCATGGTAAAATAATTTACGCCTTTTAATTGGTCGAATTTATTCGACAGTGATTATTGTCGACGTGGGTATTTAAGTAAAACAACTCGGTTGGTGTGTCATTGTGATTTGTTTACATAAATAATTGTGCGTAGGTATATTTATCCTCGAAGGAATATACACAGGTATGCACAGGTGTAATATATTTGTTAAAGTAGGTACCTAGGTACCTGCCAAATAGTAACAGTAATTATTAATTGTAGGTATCTATTTATACTCAGCTTTAAGGCGACTATTTCCCAATTTGGTACAATTTTGAACCTCTAGTTATTAATTGTGTTAGAACTCACAAGTCTGAACTACACCTCACAAGTATGCCTACACTGCCCGGAAATACTCGCCTTAATGCTGGTTTTATACTGTTACTTACGGGGATAACTTAAGTAGGTACCTAAGTGCAGTGTGTGTTGAGTAGCGATTTTTTAGGGTGGCCATTCATTAACACCAATTATTGTTATAATGATTTTTATTTGAACATTTTATAAATGTAAGAATAAATATTACAAATTTATTGTCTTGACGTCCAACCAGTGAGACCACCAATCGGGAGTAGACCGAGTGGTAGGTAACTTACACAACTATAACTTTTGCCCACAACATTTGCCCCTATCATGATTCGAACCCGGGACCTCTTTTCCGATAGCCAGCGGTCCCACCACTCGACCAAACCGGCCGTCAAAAAGATATAAGTAAGTGCATGTTTACACAAAACATTTCCTTTCATACACATAAATAATCGTTTGATATTACATTATAATCGTGTAATGAGTATTATAGTAGTTGCGGCAATTCCAATCACTCAGATTTTGTACAGGAAAAACAGTTTTTGCCCACCGGTGACATTGGCGGAGGCAATTTTCCGGGAAAAACCGACTTTTTAACAGTCACTAATTGGCCTTCATGCGAAAAAATTGTAAGCCTTTTTGTCACTATCAACTAGCTACCTGAATCACTAACTAGAAATAAAAAATGTCTCCATTTTTCTAACCGACTTCACAAAAGGAGGAGGTTCTCAATTCGTCTGTATTTTTTTCAGCCCTATTGCCATTCATTCGGAATATTAATCGTATACTATTCGATTTTAATTTTAACATTATATAAATGTTATAAAAATTAGTACAAAGATTTTGGTGGTTAGAAAAAGAATTCCGAAAAATTATGATCTTGAGGCGGGAATCGAACCCGCGTCCGCTGCTATCCGGGCTGGTGCCTAACCACTCAAGCCCGCCTCAACATCATAATTTTTCGAAATTCTTTTTCTAACCACCATAATATTTGTATTAATCGTATAGTCACCTTGTACGAAACCCACCAGAGAGGAAGGTGTTAGAAGCAATGTCAAATTGTAAAACGGAACGTGTTTTTATTTTTGTTTTGACAGCTCGCTGTCTATTCTCACTTACTTGTCTTCCGGTGGTTTTTGGTCGAGTATGTTAATTTTGCTTAGGTTTTATTTTTGTTATCCAAAGTGTAAGAAGTAAAAGTAATAAAATCAAACAGAAATAAACAACAAAATCTTTTATTATATCTCCACGCCCTTCAGGTTATGGGCCCAGGCATCTGATTGTAAAGATTTTGTTGAATTTGATTGGCAGGCGGCAGGAACCCACGTTCCTAGCTATTGTTTTCGGTCACGACGAACGAAACAATACTTTTGGAAACCGCTGATTGAGGAACCAAAGATGGATAACTGTATTAAGTTAAAGGGAAACATAAATTGGGCAGTTTGGCGTTTTCAGACAGAGGTGTTACTAAAAGCTAAAAAGCTACACTATGTTGTAGAAGGCAAGGAGTCACAGGCAAGTACCGAAGACCTAGATATTAAGAAGCACACACAGGATGATGCTTTGGCGCAAGAGTTAATTGTGATGAGAATGGACGCGGGCCCCCTTAGCCACATATTATCATGTAGTAGTGCAAAAGACATGTGGCAAAAACTAAAAGTCGTTTATGAGCGTGAATCTACAGTGAGTATTCACTTGCTACAGCAGCAATTTTTCTCATGTACGTATAAAAATGAAGATACAATATCCAGTTTTTTGTCGAAAGTTGAAGATATAAGAACAAAGTTAAAACAAGCTGGAGAAAATATATCAGATAAAATGTTTACAACAAAAATTCTAATGAGTTTGCCTGATCAGTATAAACACTTTTGTTCGGCATGGGAGTCAACCAGTGATGATAAACAAACTATTGAAGAATTAATGTCAAGGCTTTTGATTGAGGAAGAGAGGCTGTGTCCGAGTCAAAGTAGTGAAACAGTGGCATTGACAGGGAAAAGTAATGTACCGATAAAGTGTTACAGCTGCGGAAAAGAAGGGCATATATCAAAGTTTTGTACTAAATATGAAAAGAGAGAGCAAAGGTCATGTTATTACTGTAAAAAGAAAGGGCATATAGCAACAGATTGTAGAATATTAAAATCAAAGAAGAATAAAGATGTAAGTCAAAAGGAATGTAACAAAAATGCCTTTATGTGTTGGAGTAGTGTGACCTGCGAAGAAGCTTGTTGGATTATGGACACTGGGGCCTCTGAACACATGTGTGGAAACAAACAGCTGTTTAGGACATTAGAAGAAAGGGAACAAAACATAAAAGTTAAGATAGGAAATGGAAGTGTATTGAATGTAAAAGGAATTGGAACTGTGGTTGTTTTTGCTTGGAATGGACAGGGATTCATAGAAACAGAGCTAAGTAATGTCTTATTTATTCCAGAATTGAAGTATAACCTTTTCTCAGTTGGTTATGTACTGGATAAAGGTATGTTATATACTAAAACAAATAGTGACACTTGTGAATTCATTGATGATAGAGGAGAAATAAGAGCATTAGCAAAACGTGAGCATAAATTATTCAAGATGTTATTTTCATTAAATAAAGAAAAATTTAAGATTTGTCAAAACCAGTCTATTTCAAATTGTTGTGTGGGAAAAAGAATCGAAAAATTATCTGAATGGCATAATAAGTTGGCTCATCAAAATATTGCATACTGTAAGAAATTTTTAAATGCGAGAAATATAAGTTTTACAGATGACAGTCAAAATTTTGTATGCGAAAAATGTCTGGCAGGTAAACAAAGTAAAATGCCTTATTATCGTAGTGAATCACGTGCTAAAGAGAGGTTAGAATTGGTCCATGCTGATGTGTGTGGGCCTATGGAACAAGTTTCATTAGGAGGTGCAAGATATTTTTTACTTTTGAAAGACGATTACTCTGCATATAGATTTGTATATTTTTTAAAGCACAAGTCCGAAGTATCCAAACATATAAAAAACTTTATAAGTAAAGCAGAAAGAGAAACTGGCAGTAAGTTAAAGATATTGAGATCAGATAATGGTTTAGAATTTATAAATAATGATTTAAAAGATTTCTTTACTTCACATGGAATAATTCATCAAAAGAGTGTAGTATACACACCTCAACAAAATGGTCGCGCAGAGAGGGAAATGAGGACTCTAGTTGAGGCAGCAAGAACAATGATTGAAGGTGCACATAAGAAGTTCTGGGCTGAGGCTATAAATAATGCGGCATACACACTAAATAGAACTGGAAGTAGCCCACAACAAGGAGTGACCCCGTTTGAAGCTTTCTATAAGAAATCAGTAGATGTTGGTGTATTCAAAGAGTTTGGATCTAGAGTGTCAGTGCATGTGCCTAAGCAAAGTAGACTGAAATGGGATTCCAAAAATGCTTTTGGTATGTTTTTAGGATATGGAGAAGAAACAAAAGGGTACAGGATATACTTACCGGAGAAAGATACAGTGGAGTTGCACCGTGATCTTGTTTGGCTACCTAAACGAGAAGAAATAGTAGAAGCTAACTTACCTGAAGAGCATACTGTTGAGAAGACTGCAATATGTAACCTAGATGAAAATAAAGAGGAGGATGTGACAGAAAACCTGTCAAGTATTGAGGAGCAATCAGATTCTGAAGGAGAGACTGAAGAGCAAGAAATAGTTGTAGAGAATCTTCGACCAAAAAGGGTGGCGAAGCCCCCTTCACGTTTTGACGATTACTATTTATGTTTTATTTCAGAAGGCGAAGATGTACCAACCTGTTATGATGACGCTACATCAAGTATTGAGAGCTCAAACTGGAAAGAGGCGATGGAAAGGGAAATTAATTCATTACTTGAAAATGATACATGGGTAAGTGTAGATAAGCCTAATACTAAGATAAATGTTATAGATTGTAAATGGATCTTTAGAAGGAAAAAGAATGAGAAAGGAGATATTATTTCATATAAAGCTAGGTTAGTAGCACGAGGCTTTCAGCAGTCAGATTTATGTTTAACAGAAATATATAGTCCTGTTGCTAGATTTCAATCTGTTAGAATTTTTTTGTCTTTTTGTAATAAACATTGTTTGCAAATTCATCAGTTAGATGTATGTAGTGCCTTTTTGTATGGAGAGATAGAGAATGATGTTTATATTACTTTGCCAAAAGGTTGTGAGAAATACAATGTTGACAGTAACCATAAAGTACTTAAGTTAAACAAAGCATTGTATGGGCTAAAAGACTCTCCTAAAAATTGGAATAAGAAATTTCATAATGTAATAACTAAATTAAATTTTGTAAGGTCAGAGTTTGAGTACTGTTTATATGTAAAATCTGATAATAATTGCAAGACATATATATTGATTTATATAGATGACCTGATTTTAAGTTCGACAGATATAAGTGATATAAAAAGGGTGAAAGATTATTTAAGTGTACATTTTAAAATGAAAGATTTAGGTCTAATAAGTAACTATTTAGGCATGCATATTGTTCAAAATTTAAACAAAAATATTATAACTATTAATCAAACTAAATATCTTGAAAATGTTTTGTTAAAATGGAATATGCATGATTGTAAGAGTGTTGAAACCCCCATGGAAGAAAATTTTGATCATAGTTCATTATTAAGAGAAAAATCTGAATCAGCTGAAATTGAAACTAGGTGTAGAATGGTCATTGGATCAATAATGTATGCAATGTGTTGCTCAAGGCCTGATCTTTGTTTAGCAATTAGTATTCTGAGCCGTTATCAATCATGTGCTGGTGAAGCATTATGGGTGGCACTCAAAAGAGTACTAAGGTACATTAAAGGTACTTTAAATTTAAGTTTAATATATAGTAAAAATGATATTTGTGAAATTTTAGGTTATGTAGATTCTGATTGGGCGGGTGATAAATTAGACAGGAAGTCTACAAGTGGTTATATTTTTAAAGTTTTTGGCTGTAGTGTTGCTTGGAAGTCAAATAAACAATCAACTGTTGCGTTATCTTCCACCGAATCAGAATATGTTGCTCTAAGTTCAGCTATTAGTGAAGTATGTTGGATTAAAAATTTAGTAGAGAGTTTGGAAAATGAACAAGTATCAGTTGTAATGTTAGAAGATAATCAGTCTGCTATAAAATTGTGTAAGAATGTTCAGTTCCATCATAAGATTAAACATGTTGATATTAAAATTCACTTTGTGAGAGATACTATAATTAAAAATAATATTGTTGTTGATTATATAAGTACAAATGATCAGTGTGCTGATATGTTAACTAAGCCGCTGGGCAAAATTAAGTTCATTAAGTTTAGAGATATGTTGGGTTTAAAAATTGTATCAGAAATTTGGCATTGAGGGGGGGTGTTAGAAGCAATGTCAAATTGTAAAACGGAACGTGTTTTTATTTTTGTTTTGACAGCTCGCTGTCTATTCTCACTTACTTGTCTTCCGGTGGTTTTTGGTCGAGTATGTTAATTTTGCTTAGGTTTTATTTTTGTTATCCAAAGTGTAAGAAGTAAAAGTAATAAAATCAAACAGAAATAAACAACAAAATCTTTTATTATATCTCCACGCCCTTCAGAAGGAGCGGTGACAATTATTATATTCTTCTCTGACGTCATCGTCACCTAAACGGCTGCTTATACTACTCGGCCAACCTTTCTGATATTAAGGGCCGATTTCACCGTCTCTCACAGAAACTGAGTTTAATAAAACTTACATACATACACATACATAAATCACGCCTATATCCCCGAAGGGGTAGGCAGAGGTGAACTAGCACCCACGTTTCGCCAGTTATGTTAGGTCCCATGTAATAGGTGGCGAGCCTATTGCCATTTATCGGGCACAAAAGTCGCAGTAGGTAATAGCTAGATGATATACGAGGAACGCTGCTGCCCATTCCTCATCACTGATTTATCCTTAGTCGCCTTGTACGACACCCACGGGAGAGATTTGGGGTGGTGACAATTGTATTCTACTCTGCCGTCACCACACGGCTGAATAAAACTTGGTTTTGATTAATGCAAACTATGTAGCGGAACTCAGTTTAGAGCATAAACCGAGTTCAACTTCAACTGATCGCGTTTAAATTAGTTAGGGCCTGTTTCACAATCGAAAAGTAAAGTTCGAAGTAAGCTACTTCGAACTTATCTGCTCAGTAAACAAATTTTTGCGTTTCACAATCTCTGAGTAGGGTTAATTACAACGTAATGTGCAGATTAAATTAATCAACGGATGCACTACCAAGTAGCCGTATACTTGTGAGAAGTAAATCTATTTATGACAAGATAACCTCAAATACGTCATTTCTAGATTCATCAACAATGTTTATTATGGTCATTTAAAATGGAAATTTTTGATCTTATTGAAGATGAATTTGACGATTTTTTTTGGTCGCATGACGGGACCGCGTAGGGAACCAATATTTCGGTATCGTGTAAACAACATGGAAAAATATTATGATACGAACTTCAAGATAGGATTCCGACTTTCTAAGAGGGTCTTAAATATATGTTTTCTCTAATAGAGCATTCAATAACTGCTCCTACGTCGAGGTAAGTTGTTATGTATTCCGACATATATAGCGACAGTACGTAAAATTTACACTTTTCATTATTTTATGCATCCTAGTCCTACTACTTACCTAGTTTCATTAATATATGATGTCCTTGTTCTAGGAATTATGCAGTTAAACCTTTGGATCGTCTATTATTAACACAAAGATATTATGCAACAGGAAGTTTCCTTAGCGTAGTTGGTGACTTCACTGGTGTAAACAAGGCATCTGCTAGTCGAATTGTTAAATTAATTTCACATGCGATTACACAATTACTGATCAAGAAACATCCAAACATCAATAGGGATAATGGTTCCTCCATCCCAACACCGTCCTCATACTGCCAAAAACAATGATACCTACTGTAAGCTCTGTTTGTGTAAATCGAAACACCTACAAATGTGTACTACACAATGTAATGTTTAATTTATTATAAGAAAACATTATATAGTTAGTTAAGAAATTTATTTAAAATAAAATGTTCACAAATTTTTATCAATTTTATTTTGCAACCAGTCTTCTTCTTCAAACAACCACTGTTTCCGTTTATGCTCCCATTCCTCTTCTATAATTTGTTTCTGCGATTTCTAGTTTGCTTTCTGCCACTTTTTCAAAAGGTCTCATTGGTTTTTGTTTACCTAAAACAAGTAGGAAATTATTTATTTAAAGAAATTTTCATTTGGCTTAAGTGTATGAAAATATATCCTCGTGAGGCCCAGACCGAGACGGACTAATCACCGGAGTCAGATATTTGAACGCATCTACTGCTTGGCGTGAATTTAATGGTAACAGAGTTCATGATCACTGATGAGGTGGTGAAAACCACTATAGAATTCTCAACATAAAACACCTCACAAGACTTATTTTCAATGATTCTGCACATCAATACGGATGTTTGTGCAGCAAAATAACACCACATTCACTGCACAAAATCCACTCTGAAACAATTTTTGAATTATTGTAAACAATCTGACTGACACCATTGAAACCTATCTCACTGACAAACGTTTGACATGGATGTTTTGTTGACAACTCGTTACGTTCCATTCTTACAGAAACATTGATTTTAGAAAAGGCGAAATCACTCAATAACCTTACAATGTACTATGTTTTTCATATGAATACATCTTTATTTTATGTGAAAATCATAACGAAAAATATTTGTAATTTAGTTGCTGCATTTACTGTACTTATTACAAACACAGAAATTATTCTTACCTTGAAACGAAACGTTAAACTCTAAAGTTGCCAGCATACTCCTAAGTAAGTATTTTTTAGTTAATCTTCACTTTAATTTACTAGTTGGATGATTGTGAAACGCAAAGAAAGTTAACGGAAGGATTTAACCTCTATGTAATTTACTGGCTAAGTAAATACTTATAACTTTACTTTTCGATTGTGAAACAGACCCTTAGAATAATAATGAACAAATGAAAAATAAAACTAAGATCATTATGTTCAAATAACATTTAATGCGTTCTTTGCATAAGATTTGGGAAAAAAACGTATTTGAACTTGGAAGTTTCTTCTACACATTACAATATTATGTTTACTTTAGCAAATTAATGAATGAATATTTTTTTCTACCTACATAAGTAATTTTAAATTCAATCTTCCACAAAATCTACTACTTATACGATTCTAGATTACGTAAATTAATAGCTGACTCAATTGTACTACAAAAAATCTAAAACAATTGAAGACAAAAAACAGCAGCCAATCGAGTAATTTGATCATAACTTAGAATGCTAATATAGTGAACTCCTTACTAAAAGCAAATATTTATGATAACGTGTCAATGTCCAGTGTGTGTCAATGTCATGTAAATGATCTAAGTAAAAACATTATTTTCTTCTCTGCAATGTATTCTTTTAATTACTATTAAGAAATAAGGTATATGCAAACGTTTCATTGGCGACGAGGATGGACGCCGAACAGTTCGCGCAATTCATGAACATTCAACAAACACAACAAGAACAAATAGCAAAAATTCTTACGCTATTAGTACCGTCTGCAACAACAGAGGGAACAACAACACCACCATGTCCAGGGAGCACCACTCCATTTAACAACAGCGTGACGAGCGCAACAACATCAAACAGAATGAGTATTTTCAAACACTTTAATATGGACAAATTCAATCCTGATAGCTATCGAGTACAAGATTATATTGATTTCTTCGAAACCAAATGTATCATGCACAACATTATGGATGAGAACCTTAAAAAGGACCTACTGCTTAATTATTTAACGCCAGAGATTTTCAGAGAAGTAAAAGTAGGATTAACACCAAATTTCGAATCGAGCACCTATACAGAAGTGAGCAAGAAACTTTTAGACATTTACCGCATCAAAAAAACCAGATACAGAGCATTAACAGAGTTTTGGACGTGCATTAGAGAAAAAAACGAGACAATGGAACATTATGCAAACCGACTTAGAGACTTGAGCAAGGATTGTGGATACAGCGACGACCTATTAGAACGACAACTGAGAGATAGATTTGCGACAGGCCTGAACCACATAGAGCTTGAAACTGACTTAAAACAAAAATGGCCAGACCTGATGGAAACATACGAAGGACTTACCCGCGAGGTCACGTTTTCACAAATTTTTGCAGTCGCTCAATCGCGAGAACAAGCCGAACAAGACATACCTACAAACAATGTAAACAAACTTAACAACCAGTCACGAGCAAATTTCTCCCAGCGTTCCTCAAAAAAGGACCCCCGTTCGATACAAGCCAACCAATGCTATCGTTGTGGTAAAGACAGACATGATTCCGCTACAAATTGCCCCGCCTATCATCACGTATGCAAAGAATGTAACATCAAGGGACATTATGAGAACTGTTGCATTAAAACAGGACGAGCACATATTGCTAGAACGCCGAGGCACAGACTACAAAGGGTAACCAAGAGTACCTCATCATCCTCAACCTCAGGAGACAGTGACGAAGATGATGACCTTGTGTGCAATGTAACTCGAAACTCGAAGAAAGATTGCAAAAGGATTGATGTATTGATTAATGGAGAAAACTGCACAATGGACTGGGACCCGGGCTCAGCCTACTCTATCATTAGCACACAATTTTGGAGGAAAATTGGAGCTCCAAATCTGACAAAAGCACCTAAGCTTAAGGCATATTGCAATTACAAACTCAAATCTAAGGGCCTCACAGATGTCACCGTGGAAGTTGAAGGGAGAACAGAATATTCTAGCCGACTGTCTCTCACGACTGCCTCATGACGATGATGACGACAATCGTACTACAGAGCGAGTTGTGCGCAGAATCGAAGCGCGTATTCTAGGAACCAGATTAACAGATTTACATATCAGCGAGAATCTATTAAAAAAGGGTACTGCAAGAGACAGCAATTTATCAAAAGTGGTACAGTACCTTAAAACTGGCTGGCGTGATTTCGAAAGTAACAATGAATTGAAAAGCTACTTTAGGAAAAGGGACGAAATTTCATGCGAAAATAACATCTTACTATGGCAGGGCCGGATGATTATCCCAGAATGCTTACGGTCGCAGATCCTCAAATACCTACACCGAGGACATCCAGGAATAGCCGCTATGAAAGCATTAGCACGTTTTTATGTATGGTGGCCATCACTTGAAGATGATATAGACAATTATGTTAAATTGTGCAATGGATGCCAAAGAAACAGGCCACACAATGCTGAACTGCCTGTGTACTCTTGGTCAATTCCTGAGCAAATTTGGGAAAGAATCCATATTGATTTTGCCGGGCCCTTTAGAGATACTTATTGGTTAGTACTGTGTGACGCACTATCGAAATGGGTAGAAGTTAAACCAATGAAACGAATAACAACAAGGAACTTATGTAATATTTTAGATGACATATTTTGCACGTTCGGCTTACCTCGCATGATAGTCTCAGATAACGGGCCACAATTCACATCTGCCGAATTCAAGGAATATTGTGAGAGTCAAGGCATCTTACATGTGACCTCTTCGCCATACCACCCGAGAACAAATGGTCTGGCTGAGAGGTTTGTTAGGACATTTAAGAGTAGAATGGCCTCGAACGAAGACAACACTTCTCAACGCCAACTGTTAGAATTCCTTTTCACATATAGGAATACCCCGCACAATACAACGGGCAAATCACCTGCCCAAATGATGTTTGGACGCCAGTTAAATTGTCTTCTGTCGAATATAAGACCGGACAAGCGCAAAGAACTACAGCAGAAACAAATACAGGCAAACATCACGCTGTTATCGCCAAGCACGCCTAATTTTGCACCTGGTGACCCAGTTTATATTAGAACGCGGCAAGAGAAAGGCTGGCAAACTGCTTCTGTGGCTGCTCGTAAGGGAAGATATTCCTATGTTGTCACAACACCGAGAGGAAGCGAAATGCGGCGTCATGCAGATCACGTACGTCCTAGAGTTCCAACACCTACAATAGAACAGCCCTCGCTAAGTCCGGGCTGTACTCCCCTGGGGCCGACCCCCGGGACTCTGACAACCACTGACACAATAATTGACCATGCACAAATGGCATCAACACCGCCTACCGTGCCCGAAGTCTCAGAATCGCCGACATCGTTGTCTACTCCAGTAACATGCGCATCGCCCAACAGCCCTAACTGGGTGACGCCTGCTCGAGAGACAGCAAATGTGCCGCCACGCCGAAGCCAGCGGACGATAAGACCACCCAGGCGGCTCATTGCTGAAATTTGAACAACTTGGCGGAGGACGAATATAGTGAACTCCTTACTAAAAGCAAATATTTATGATAACGTGTCAATGTCCAGTGTGTGTCAATGTCATGTAAATGATCTAAGTAAAAACATTATTTTCTTCTCTGCAATGTATTCTTTTAATTACTATTAAGAAATAAGGTATATGCAAACGTTTCAGCTAATTAAACAAATAATTTTTCATTACTCACTACCTAATTAACTTGAGTAATTTACATAACGATAGGTATTTGTATTAGGTATAAACCTTTGTTGTCTCGAAGCAGGTTTAAGTGGTCATTTAATTAACATAAATATTATTAATTGAGTAAGTAGGTACCTACTACCTACGGTAACAAAGTATGTCTTTACTATAATCATACATACATACATAAATCACGCCCATATCCCCGAAGGGGTAGGCAGAGGTGAATTCTCACCCGCGTTTCGCAAATTATGTTAAGTCCCATGTAATAGCTGGCGAGCCTATTGCCATTTATCGGGCACAAAAGTCGCAGTACATTGTCTGGACGGTAGTATAAGAGGAACGCTGCTGCCCATTCCTCATCACTGATTTATCCTTAGTCGCCTTGTACGACACCCACGGGAGAGATTTGGGATGGTGACAATTGTATTCTACTCTGCCGTCACCACACGGCTAACTATAATCACCTAAGGCTTTACTATAATCACCTTCATTATTAATAACCTATTCATTAACACCTTCATAATTAACACCTTACAGTCCATAGTCTGGGAGCGATAAAAATAAAGTAAAATGTGCCAGCTCCGACTCATCCTGATGGTGCTGCAGACCAATAAGCTCCTTGGGGCACCTGAAGGGTGGAGGGAGGCCAAACCACCAACAACAGTACCCAACTCCATAGGTAACCTTTCTGAGGGCTTAGCCAAGTGGCTTTACTATTCGAACGCATAGAAACTAAAAGTATGAAACTGGCTTTTTGTTTTCTCTGTAATACGTCAGGTTTATACATTTGTTTTCTATACGTTCCAATAGATTGGCCTCTTGGCTAGGGCCACTGGTGTGATGGATGATGAATCAATGTGTAATGGATGATGTATGCGGCTTGATGACGTCTGACCTATATATATTACTGGAGGAAACATACTGCTCCCACTCCTGATAAATAGGGAACAGGGCAAGACATCAAACTGCCCAATTAAGCCAAAAAGCAGTCTCAAAAATATATTTTTCTGATTGATTTCTTGTATCGGATAATTCAAACAGATCGTTAAAATTTTTCTCTAATGCAATTTTCCATTAACTCAAGTTTTCTAGTAACAACTTGGTCAGTCGTAATGTCCGACTTATTTAATATTCGGGCAGATAACTGGTTTAAGTAAGAAAACGATAATAAAGGTAAACTAAGTTTTCGAATTTTCAACCATTAAAAACGTTTATGAAATAAAATATTTGTGAAAATTTTATGACTGAACAAAACTATAACATTTCTGTAATTTTCAACCCCTTTTTTTGGAGAGCGTTTTTAGCTAAAAAAAATTAATCGTTGCAGAGAATTTTCTAATTAGTGCTAACCGCGCGTGTAGACCGTACCCACATAAGAAACGAAACTCGCCGAAGCACTTTGTATGCAAAGAGAAGATTTAGTTAGCCGGTCCCTGTTACAAGGCAAACAACACGGCTTTCTCTGCTTGTCCCCGACAAAAACTAGTATGTCATAGTAGTATGCGGGTTTCACTTCACTATGTCAATACGAGATACGAGATTCCGACCGCCAATTTCCAAGGCTTGGAGAATCGTCGTGTAGTGGTTGCAAAAGAAACGTTTGTCGTCGCCCCTATCCCGTGGCTATCGGAGGTTACTAATGGGGAAATCATATATATACATTTATATACAGACAATATCCGGCACATAAGTTGACTTATGCGCAGCGCAGTAACACGTTGTCAGTTATTAATTGAGGTTCTATATGAGGTGCGACGTGTAAACATAGCAACTTAGGGATGTATTGCTAATAGATTTACATAATAACCATAACATTAAATATTTAAATTAATTGAATTTACAATTTTGAGTAAGTAATGTGATAGAAATTTAAAACAGCATAATTTCTCAGTTCATAGGTATTCCATATTCATACTTCACCGCACAAAAATTGCCCCTACCAGGGTCCGAATCCGGAACCTTAGCCAGCGGAACCCTCCATTCGAATAAGTGATTTCAAATACAATTGTCACCTCCCCAAATCTCTCCCGTGGGTGTCGTACAAGGCGACTAAGGATAAATCAGCGATGAGGAATGGGCAGTAGCGTTCCTCTTATACCACCTAGCAATAGCAATGTACTGCGACTTTTGTGCCCGATAAATGGCAATAGGCTCGCCACCTATTACATGGGACCTGACATAATTGGAGAAACGTGGGTGCTAGTTCACCTGTGCCTACCCCTTCGGGGATATAGGCGTGATTTATGTATGTATGTATGTATGTATACTTCCTTTAACTGGCGTTGTATTCGTTGGGTACGCTATGGTTAAAGCTAACTTCAGATCAAAACAACGGGTGTTCAGACATCGATTCTTAACAACACTATTCAGTGACCTCCTCCACAGGTGACTATTTGTAAAAGCAAAGCTTTTTCTATTTTTCACGGTCAACACCTTTCAAAGTAAATTTTCTTCTATTATTTTTGATCATTATTTAAATGCCATTAACAAAGCAAAGCTTCAACTCAAAATCATAGGCACATAATTTTTTTACACAATGAATTTTTTTATTGGCCTACGTATTGACAAATCGAATCAAAAAACATATTGACAAGTCAAGACTTTTCTGCCACCTCAGCATTATACTAAGTTCGTCATTTGACTCAGTCATCTGTTGCTCAAATCCTGCCGCCCACAGTACCTCAGAGAAGGCAGAATAATCACAAAACTGGTAGACCTTGGCCTCTCGCGTGTTTATAGACGAAGTGACCTGCGATAGGAATGTGACCCTAATCCTGTTCGCATGAAGGTGTATTTTCCATCTGATTGGGCTCACGCCACGTCTATCGATGGAAGAATCTCGCGGTCTAATTATTTTTTTTCCAAAGACTCTGTGAATGTTTCGTTTACAATATGAACGCCTTGGGAATCAGCGTATCAACGACCTTAAACTTTATACGGATGAATGTTCGTAGCATGCTTAGCTTAGTCTGTAATACGTACGATTACGTAGTAATACATAATCTGTAGTTTGATAAGATAAAACGTCATTTCGAGTGTTTGGCGCGCTTTTGATGGCGTCTCATTCGGATTTTTGTTTCACATAGTTGTGGTCAAGTCACAGGAAGTTATAATTTAATTTTGATGATAGGTAATAGAGACTTTAATAAATAATAAATAAATATTTTTACACTCACACCTATCATCTAGCCCAAAGTAAGTAACCTAAGCACTTGTGTTATGAATACTAGATGACGGACATATTTTTAATATAATTATGTATATAAATGATGAAAATATACTACATAAACATATACACAACCATGACTCTGAAACAAACATTTGTGGTCATCACAAAGTTTGCCCCTACCAGGATTCGAACCCGGGACCTCTTGGCCAATACCCAGCAATCTGAGCATTCGACCAAGGCGGCCGTCAAACGTCAAACAGACTTTTTATTATATAAAATTAATTAGATATTGAAAGTACCTACTTACTTAAATAAAATTTAAATTGTGACAAAAAATATATAAAAACCTTATGGTTAACAGTTGGTGTTCATGCTAGCCGGGCTGTTTTAATTAGTGGTCCATGTAGGTCCTAGACCCAGCCCAGGGGGAGGTCATAAACCCCATGACCCCTGGATCAGCTCTACCAAATATACACAAAAAAATTCATGACAATAATAATTGGTCTAACCGTTGCGGAGAAGTTTTTTACAAACACTTTTTTTTTTTGATGTACCTAGGCTGTTGGCCGAGAGGCCTTTACAGCATCTACCGGGTTTTTTGGGGAAGGCGAAGACCTTGACCTAAAGCCAAACGTGTCCTCAAGCCTTGCAGTCGAGCACTCCCTGTGAGGGTGCCTTCACAGCAGGCGTCCCCCGTGCGCGGACGGCATCTCCCGAGGGAGATATACTGCCGCGGAGAGCCTCGTAGGGCGCCCGAGTCGGAGCTTGGGTACAAACACTGTGACACGAGATGTTTATATTTATATAGATTGAAACTGATTCGAAAAGCAACCTTTCATTGTAACACGCCGGTTTAACCGCGATGCATTAATTATATCGTAATCGCTTTCAATTGGACTAAAAATAAAAATATCTTACTGTTTCCATTACCTGCGGTCGGTCGACTAACGCACTCCTTACGTCACACGTTCACCGCTTCGGTACCGACCTTTACGTTAATCGTAATGATAATGAGTCAAGAAACAATGGTGCGACGTGGGAGCGGCGTGCACTTGTGTCTGTTGAAGTGTTGTTGTTATAATTGTTGGCACATTTTTTTTATTCCGTCTTCAGAATAAGAAGAAGAGGAAAATCATTCATTGGCCTCACTTTTACAGTGTGAATTGCAAATGCACACATCACACGTCCTACATACGAGGAGATACATGCATAAATGTTTCTTTCACCCATCACACCTATCATCTAGTCAAGTATAAATATTTCGCTCATTCGGTGTAAACAATGACGCATTTACAATTTTTGTTAAAACAGAGATGATAAATAAGTATTAATTTAATAAGAAAAATTTATTAAATCTTTATCTTCTACTCTTGTAAAAACGAAAAATTTTACGATTAATTACTTCAACCTTGCGCCGAATGAGCGATTTGTAATTACCACAAACATGTAAACGACTTCGACTCGAAAAAAATAATGCCTGTGTTTATCACATATATTTGCCCCTACCACGATTCGAACCCGGGACCTGTTGTCCGATAGCCGGCGATCTGAGTTTCGACCAAACCGGCCTTGGCTTTTCTATTCGAACGCATAGAATACAAAAGTAAGATACTGACGTTTTGTTTTCTCTAAAACTGACGTATTACGCGTCAGTTTCATACATTTGTTTCCTATGCGTTCGAACGTTTGTTGATGATCGAAGGTTCGAATAGAAAATTCACTTGGCTAGGCCCGCGCCCGGCCACCTAAACATGATATGATAAAGCCATTTATGGATAAGAACTGTCAAAAAATCCATGGTTTTTTGACAGTTCTAAGCGATTAATGATACATACATACATACGTCACGCCCTTCTCCTACAGGGGTAGGCAGAGATCACTTCCTTCCACTTGCTACGATCCTTACATACTTCTCTCGCTTCATCCAATCTCATCAATCTCTTCATGCATGCCCGTCGGTTTCGGGTACTCTTGACCTGGCCCTTTTTCAATAGACTTTCAATTTGATTATGAAAGATCCGCCTAGGCCTTGCCTTCCCATTTCTCCATTCACTTTCGCCATGTAAATCCTTTTTGTCATTCCCCTTTCATCCATTGTTTCGACGTGACCAAACCATGCGAGCATCCCTTTCTCAATCCTTGTCATTACATCTTATTTCAAACCACACCTTTCTCTTATCACACTGTTATACAATCGGTCGCTCAGCCTTACCCCAGCCATGCTCCTCAACGGTCTCATTTCTACTGCATTTATTCTACTATCATGCTTCTTCTCCCATACCCAACTTACACACGATACATTACATATACACTTTACATACGATTAATGATGGCTTTCTTAATATTATGTTTCAGTGGTCATGCTAGCCGGGCTAATTCGACAATCAATGCCCTTAACGATAACATTGAGTGGGTACACCCGTTTTTATTTATAAGTAACCGAGTGACACATGCGCGGCTACCTTGAGAGGTTGAGGAAAATCGGATATAGTCGCGGTTACAATATTTTACATATTTTTAAACGTGGCTTTACCAAGGTCCACGGTTGACAATCCGCCGGGAGACCTTTAATTAATTCATACATATAATTAACTCATCTTCGTCTATTAAACCCCGAAGGGGGTAGGTGGAATCATCGACAAATTGTCAACTATGTTAGGTCCCATGTAATAAGGAGCGAGTCTATGGCCATCTATCGGGACATACCCACGTAAACCGCAGTATATTGCAAGGTGGTATTACCAGGCTACTACTGCCCATTCCATTCGACGGCATATCAAATCTATCGTCTACGAGGACCCAAGTTCGATTACCTACTGGTGACAATGTTAAAAGTTATGATCATTATTATCGTAAACAATATTTTGTTATTGTAAACAATGCTTCTCAAAATGTTCACTGGCATCAGGTCATCGGAAAAACCGTAATGATTACCAATTAATATGGACTTGTTTAAAGCCTATAACCAGTTTTCATTCAAGGCTTGTTGTTGCGAATTGCGACTAACGGAGATTGCCCAGTGTATACCAATAAACACCTTGGGACATCCGAATGGTGGAGGGCAAACCACCAACAACAGCATACCCAAAGAGCGTTGTGTCAAGCAGGCGGCCGGCTGTAAAACCTAAGCCAAAACCTTGAGCAGTATGGATTGGAATGTTGTCATCCCAATCACTCTCTCCGCGTTAATCGACCTGGTCTTGGCTTTCCATCACTTTTCTATACATTCATTCATCCATCGCTAGCACCTTTCCGGTGTGATGGATGATATGAATTTTAGAATAGATACCTAACATCTTACCTAAGATATGAATTGAAGAGGAAACATACTGCGCCGACTCCAGATTACCTAGGAACAGGATAGAAAGATGTTGATGATAATTGTTGTTGTAAATTATTTTGTACCTAAGTCATTTTATGTAAAACGTAGCAGTTACTCTGCTCTTCAATTTTTACGTGGGAGCAAAAATATAACATGTTTATGATCTATGTTTATAACTAATCATTTATTAATAGAAAAAAGTCGTCATCACCAGCCTTTTGATGTCCCCACTGCTGGGGCATAGTCTTTCCCTATGGATGGAATGTGGGATGTATGTTGGGATATTGATAGGCCATAACCCACCACGCTGGCCCAATGCGGATTGGTGGGTACTAACGACTGCAGATGCAGCCGGGACCAACGACTTAATGTGCCCTGAAAATCACGGGGAACTCTTTTTTTTTATGCTGGGCATGGAAGCTCTTACCCTTCATCTCACCTGGTGGTAAGTGACGATAAGGGCTGAAGATAGAATAGAGCTTCACCTGGAACCCTCAACCACAGACGGGCTGGCTATCTTATAAAAAATTCGAGATAGTATATTTTTGGTCACCCACCCAATGAGTGGCCTTAGCGGACTTTGCTTATTTGACGGAATCGCAGACCGAGCGCGCTAAGTTCTCTATTAGAATAGGTAGGTATACCGAAAGAGTAATAAAATAACTGTTATTTAAATACATTACTTTTTGATCCCAAAATCTCGCCCGTGGGTGTCGTACAAGGCGACTAAGGATAAATCAATTATGAGGAATGGGCAGCAGCGTTCCTCTTATACTACCTAGCTAGCAGTAGCAATGTACTGCCACTTTTGTGCCCGATAAATGGCAATAGGCTCGCCACCTATTACATTTGCATACATACATACATACATAAATCACGCCTATATCCCCGAAGGGTTAGGCAGAGGTGAACTAGCACCCACGTTTCGCCAGTTATGTTAGGTCCCATGTAATAGGTGGCGAGCCTATTGCCATTTATCAGGCACAAAATTCGCAGTGCATTGCTATTGGTAGGTGGTATAAGAGGAACGCTGCTGCCCATTCCTCATCACTGATTTATCCTATTACATTTGACCTAATATAATTGGCGAAACGTGGGTGCTAGTTTACCTCTGCATAGGCGTTATTTATGTATGTATGTATGTGTTACTTTTTGATAATAAATCATGTCTCAAATGTCGGTTATAGGGGGTTATAATTAATAACCTTGCTACCTTACAACTGACGTCGACGGACACGCCATTGCTTTTAACATTGAAAGAAAAGAAATAATAAATCTAATACATTAGTAATGTGTCCAATACATTATCGGAATTAGAGGAATGTCAGTAAATCTAAAAGTGCTATAGTATTTCGAATTCTATTATGGTATCGTTGATCGGTAGCTAGCTATCGATCGGACAAGACGCTCCTAATTCGAAACCTTCCAGTGGCAAATGAACATGGTATAATTTTTTTTCGATTTCTATTTTAACATTAGAAATATTAGAAAAATTATTATACAAAGAAACAATATACAAAGACCAAACTACAAATTTGTAGTAGTCCTACTAATAGGAATTATTACCTATTATGACCACCTACAGATGAGTAACCAAAAACGCTTAACTTGAAATTGAAATGACTAATTAAGTCCAAATCAGTCGCCCATAGTTCCGACGTGTCTTCCTGTTGTGCCAAGATAAGGAAATTACCTTGTTGTTCTGACTAAAACTAGTCACATAATCTATTATAATAATATAGGTAGTCAATGAATCAACAAGAGGAGCTCGCTAGCTCAGTGGCACAGAGCGCTTGGCCTGCGATTGCGTAAACTAAGCAATTTCCCTAAGGTCGGTCATTGAATGGGTGACCAAAAATTAATTATCTCAAATTCCTCCGTGCTTCGGAAGGCACGTTAAGCCGTTGGTCCCGGCTGCATCTGCAGTCGTTAGTACCCACCAACCCGCACTGGACCAGTGTGGTGGGTTATGGCCCAATCTCCCTATATTCTTCCATCCATAGGGAAGGCCCGTGCCCCTGCAGTGGGGACAAAGGGCTGGTGATGATGATGATGATGATGTAGTCAATAATAACTGGCTATTGGCCTAGAGTTCTCGGGCTTGAATCCTGTTAGGGTCAAATATTTTTTGGGCGAACACAGAAATTTGAGTCAGGGCAGTTTATATTTTATGCAATATGTGTAATAGATTGTGCAGATACAAAGAATATATATTATATACAACATTATTTTAACAGAAATTATGCACACCCTGAACACTTTACCCATTACAACATGTTAATATATTTTTTTTAATTTTCCATACATTTTATTATACTGACCGAAAAATGTGTATTGGGGCAGAAACAAATAGCATTTTTTTTTTAATATTAGTGATTATGAAGAGTACGTTAATAAAGTCACAAAAACAATAATCCTCGGTATGATAATAGGTACCTACCTCCTGTGACCTGCCTCGGCTGTTAATATTTTGCATCGAACATTCTCCACCAACATTTATTGTTTCCATTGCGAGTGCATCGATTATACCTTACCGAGTTCAATGCACTTTATTACACATGACTATGTGCAGCCAAGATCGGTTTCAATTTTCCCTGTGATGACGGCAGAGAAGAGTACAATTGTTGTTTTTGTCAAAGAAAAAATAGTAAAAGGGTAAGGGACGAGTAATGGACAGCGCCATTGCTCTGATACCAGCTAGCAATAAACTGCGATTTATGTGCCCGATAGATGGCAATAGGCTCGCAACCTATTACCGCCACTAATTGGCGAAACGTGGGTGTTCAGTGCACATCTGCCCCCTCAGGGATATAGGCGTGATTTATGTATATGTGATTTAGAAACAAATTAATCCTTTTTTTTCACTAATCCGCACAAGGCTATCGGGGTGGGCTATGACCATCCCTTTAAAGTCCCCATTGCAGGATCACAGGTCCCTATGGTTGAAAGAATTAACTACCAAATTATAATCTACGTTTTCTTGTTGGTGTTGTAACATGCTCCTTTCTCCTTCGGCTCACAGTACCCTGTCAGTTTATATTCAAGTTCCTATTTAGGTCAAGGGGACCTTTACACGGCTGTTACACCATTAATTTACAGCATTTTCATTTATTACCACGAACACACAGATACGGTTAAAAGAAAAACTCGATCCACATTTCTTGACCCCGATAAATAAACGCTTTGAATATTTCAATGAAGTTAATGGAGAGTCTTTCTTAGCTTTCGTCAGTGACCTCATTTAGGACTTACAAGTCGCTTGAAGCTTGGTATCGCCTGTCAATCTAATGAAACAATTGTTTTGGAAGTAAAAAAATGTTCTTCGTCCTAGCGCTTTCCCGACCTATCGCCAGGGTCCGATTTCCGCTAAGCCTACTCCACTTTACCTGGTTCTCGGCATCCTGTGCTATGTTCTCCTCCATGTCCGTACTTACCATATCCAGCCAGCGCTTCTTGGGTCTGCCACGAGATCTCAACCCTCGTACAGTTGGTCTAGGCATTTGATCAATGACGTGGTCAATGCCGTTGTTGACAGTCCAGAGTTTACGAAGCGCATAGGTGTGCGGGCACCGGCGATGCGCACCAGACGTACCAGACGTGTGCGTTGCCTGGATATTGGTTCGGCTCGTACAAACCATGCTAGACACTCGGTCCTACAGCGAATTGTTCAGGCATATGAGAGCAGGTTCATAGTCGCCGATATATTGTTCTTAACCCGTAATGCCTTCAGTAACGTAGTTCTGAAGTCCCTTGTCCAATCTTACATTTTGTCATAGTGCTGGTCGGCGTTGGCGATGCGGAATGCTACATACACACACATACATAAACATTACACAATATTCACAAACAAAACAAAAAACATTTTAACAGTTTTGCCGTAGCTTTATCTAATTTAGTGTTTCTATTCTATTTTGTTTGTTCTGAGTAAGTAAACATTGATCTACTATTGATTTTTCTTGTTTAACTTAGATTCAAATTAGACCGAGTGTTAGATTGTAAAACATTTAATATGTCACACTTTATAATTGGCTATTTACGTTTGTATTAATAAGTTTGTAATTTTGGTTTTAAAAATGCTGTAATGGTTGCAATAATAATAAGTAGTAGGCTATTTTTTATACTACTAGGTGTGATAAGGACAATACAACGTATGCCTGGTCAGCTAGTAATATATGAATTTCCTTATTAATAAATCATGGTGCGGATAACAATAAATCGGTCAGTAATGTCTGCTGTCAGTGCGTAAACCGGGCTCTGACCTTGCAAAAGAATGTGCGTTGTCAGGACCTAATTTGTTATAAATCTAATTGATTAAAAAAATATTACAAAGATAAATAAATATGTTCTAGAAAAGTTCCAAAAACTATAGTCATGATGCGGGAATCGAATCCGCGTCGGCAGATGCCAACCAAGCTCAAGGTGTAGGTTTGTAAGGGCCTGTTTCACAATCAAGTTATGTCACGGTAAGTTCTGAATAGCTTATCTACTTTTCAGTTCAATTGTCATACCTATATTTCATATTAAAACTGTCAAATGATCTGCAAAGTAAGCTATTTAGAACTTACTTGTCGATTGCGAAACAGCAACAAACAGGGCAATCTCCCTTTAGTTGACTTTTACGACATCCGCGGGATGAGTCGGGACTGACATACATAAATCCGTAGGGGTAGGCAGAGGTGAATTAACACCTACTGTTCGCCAATTATTAAAGGGCCCATGTAAAAGTTAGAAGTAAGGTACTCATCGTTTCCTTTACCTTCAGTCGCCTTGTCTTGTCCCACAGGAGAGGTGGGGCTGTTGACCATTGTATTCTGCTGTGCAGTCACCAAGTCACCATACGGCTACTTACTTACTTTAAATAAAACCTAAATGCACGCGAGTTAAATCCGTCAGTAAGCCTACCTGAGACTTTCTGCAGAAATCCAGTTCCGTATCAAGCACAAACATTGCAGAAACACCGGCGGAAACCAGTTTTGGCATTGCACGCGGACAGATATGCAATAAAACATGATAAAGGTCAATTTCAATTTGCTTGCACGCCGGCAAGGTCTGCCCCTTCATTAAATTAAATAAAAAAACCACCGAAACACGAATATGATAAAGCCATTTACCGCTTTGAACTGTCAAACACCTATGGATCTTTATGACAGTTCAAAGCGATAACTGGCTATAGGTATCATAATCGTGTTTCGGTGGTCATGCTAGCCGGGCAGGTAAAGAATTCAGTCGAGGAGCTCGATGGGACAGGCGCTTAGCGCGTTCGGCCCGCGATTGTGGAAACTAACCGATGTTCGCTAAGTCCGGTGTTTGGATGGGTGGCCAGAAAAAAATTATATAGGCAAATTATTATTTTGATTTTTATTTGAACTTCATAATAAATGTTAGAAAAAAAAATATTAGAAAAATATGTCAGAAAAATTATAGTATTGATGATTGATGTTCGAAAAATTATAGGAACCGACCCTGAGTCCTTCGCAATCCGACAGACAATAGTAATCGATATTATTTATTAATTGATATTATAGATTTAGGTGGTTATAATATAGGTCGTTTATACGCTAACCTAACTAACCAACGATAAACCTTAAAAGACAAGCAAACCCGTTTGAGATAATAGGTAAGGCAATTAAGTTTCCTGTGCTGTCTCAATAAACGATTCTTAATAATTTCCAACGCCAAGATAACAACGATCGAAAGAACAATCGATTGCTCTCAATGTTTTGGCTACCACCATTAATGTCACACAAACTTCCCAGTGTTAAGCATAACGTGTCGTCACCTGTACAAACACGGCCGGCGTAATGATAAACAATTGGCAACAACAATACGACTTGCCGTTGAGTCACCACCATAGGTTCCCTTCACTTCGCACCACGACAGTAGGCCCCTGGCGTAAACCTTAACTCTTTGCAATAAGAGCGAAAATAATGTTATTGGAGGGACTTCTTTCGTGGAGCGAACTCTACTTCCTCAACCGACGCTCCGTCTGTGTTCTACAATAGGAACCGAATTATAGCTGTCCCTTTCTGTTATGGAAACAACACAAGTGGTGCCGGGGCGATTTTAATCTCGTGTGACAAGTATGGTTTAGTTGATGTGTTAATGAAGGCTTTAAAGTGAAATGGGCGCTTTAAAATTATGGATTTCTGACGGCAATTGTTATCTATCATCAGACACGGTGTTGGATTCGTCATCTTCTTGCCTGTATGGAGCAATGTGGCAATCGAACCATCCTATATCAATCGTCGAACCAAGACGCAATACTATCGAACTATTTATTTATATCTTTGTACTATTTTATCTGACATACTGTACAAATAAAAATTGAAATAATTGGTATCAGGCAAGCAACCGGCTATAAAACCTAAGCCAAAACTTCATTCATCAATACACTTTACCAATGTGATGAATGATTTGAATTCGAAAGGTATCTTTAAAGGAATAAGTTTAATTAAATACAAATGTCACCATCCCAAATCTCTCCCGTGGGTGTCGTACAAGGCGACTAAGGATAAATCAGTGCTGAGGAATGGGCAGCAGCGTTCCTTTTACACTAGTACAACCTAGCAATTTACTGCGACTTTTGTGCCCGATAAATGGCAATAGGCTCGCTACCTATTACATGGGACTTGACATAATTGGCGAAACGCGGGTGCTGGTTTACTTTTGCCTACCCCTTCGGGGATATAGGCGTGATTTATGTATGTATGTATGATTGATAATTATCAATTATGATTGTAGATAATATTTAAAGCAATACAGTTGTAAAGAATCCTAACATTTATGTAATTAGTTAAATATTTAATAACTGCTAAAAAGTCATTGATTTGATTGGATGTCAGTGTAGTGGGAGGGCATTGTTTTGGACGGCGGCCGATGTTATGCTACCTAGCGACTGTTTTGTAAAAGTTAAATAAATTTACTGGAGATATCATTGACATTGGATATTTATTTCGACGTTAACCCCATACATATCATCCCATAGGATATCAAGTCACCGCGATTTGGGCCCCATTTATCGGGTTATGCCTTCGCAAAATATCTACCAGTTTCCCATGACTGACTTTCTACGATGCATACAGACCCCCGGTTATCGCCAGAACTAGTAGTTAACTAACTAAAAGTTGTTTTATTTCAAATGTGCTCCTGCAAAAAAAGAGCTCATTCTATTGGTTTTAAATGAGAATTTCTTCTTGTTGCAGATTGACCAAGCATCATGTTGCCTAGGAAAAGGAGTCTGCTGTTGCTGACTGTACTAGTTCTGATTAAGTCTTCGGAGGAACATGGCTCAGGAGCTCCGTCTAGGGTGAGACAAATATTATTTGCTTAAAAAATAAAAATATCGTTTATTCATTCTTCTTCTTCCTGCCCTTATCCCGCTCTAAGCGGGGTCGGCACAACATGTCTTCTTCTACCACTCCTTTCGATCCTTCACCAATTTCTCATCCACTCCTCTCGCTATCATGTCCTCCTTTACACAGTCCATCCATCTCTTCTTTGGTCTTCCTCTCCTTTTACGTCCTTCTACGTTCATGCCTAACATTCTTCTGCCAACATAGCTTTCATCTCTTCGCATAACATGACCAAACCATCCCAGTCTATTACTCCGCAGTCTCTCTGTCACTGGTGCTACTTTCAAACTTCCCCTGATATACTCATTTCTTATCTTATCTCTCCGTGTCACACCACACATCCATCTTAACATACGCATCTCTGTTACATGCACTCTTCTTTCATCAGTCTTCTTCATAGCCCAACACTCTGATCCATACATGACAACAGGTCTAATAACCGCCTTATAGATTTTCCCCTTTAACTTAAGGGGCATCCGTGGGTCACATATCGTTGATGAGACCTGTCGCCACTTCATCCATCCTACATTCGCTCTATTCAAAAATATCGTTTATTCATTATAGACAATAAATAAATCATCACTCATAAATCGTCAAAGAAATACGTGAAACATTAGAAACTTGTGTGGCAAAGGCAAAAGTGTTTGTTGTTTGTTGTTATTCAGATACACAAATCATTATTATAAAAAAATAATAGCATTGGGCCACTGCTGCTTCCTTGAGAAACGCCAGTCGGTATTTCGTCAAAAAGTGGATTGTTTCTAGCGATTTCAAGTGAAGTGGCAAATATTTTTCGCCAAATCGGTTCCATATAATATATCTACAAAGTGAAATCGAAATGAATCGACAATTTTTTATTGGGGGTTCTAGTGCTATTAAACATTATATTAGTGAGGTTTAAAAACAAATCCAAGTCGACAAAAAGTATTCATATATTCCTTTTCTTTTACTCGAAACTGGTAAATAAACAGATTAAAAACAAAAAAAAATTAAATATAAAATTTATTAAAGAAAAATATTAAATTGATTGTTTAATATTAAATAAAATTTAAAAAAAAATCTAAGGATGCTAAGCGGACGGGTGCGTGCGGCTAGGTAGTATAGAACGCCGTAAGTACAATCACGCGCAAAGTGCGTCGACTGTAACTAATAAATCTAATAATTGCGTTCTTGTATTTTATTACTTAATGTTTCATTACAATTTTAATTGTTACTATAACGATCATTATAGCGGTTAAAATGTCCTGTAAAATTTTGTCGACCGATTTCAAATTCACCCTGTAGTTAAAAATTTACTACTATCGAAAAATATTTACCAAATTTGTGTGTAAACAGCCTGCAGAATAATTATTTCAAGAAAATTTTTCGGACTTCTCTTACACTGAAGTAATTTTCCTGCGGAGTTTTCATAAGAATTTTAGATTTAACTAAAATTAAGCTTCTGTAGTTACAAATACATAATGTATCTTCTAATTTTATACTCAATGAATCATGTTCATAAACATTTAATAATCCTGTTGAGTTTCTTGCCCGTTCTTCTCAGAACAATGCCTCCTGGTAGTACAAACGGATGTAGCTTCACGTTAAATTACACTATTATCGTTTTTAATGATGAAGCTGTTTTGACTATTGGTTAATTTATAATTATTGCCGAACCGTGGATGTTATTTTATCGCTGTCTACGCCTTCAGAGATAAAAAGGCGTCATTTATGTATGTATGAATAAGGTCAAAATGTATTTGGCCCTGCGGTCACCACAGCAAAGTTTTCTTATCTACTAGCCAGACCCTTTAATCCATAATAATAAGAACACAATAGTATGTGTACAAATGTGTACCAATCAATGAATGGTATTTTTTAAAGTTTACAGTCAATAGTAAGTGAAGTTAATGTGAAGAATTCTGTGTGTCTTTATCATATTTTTGAGTCTATGCTCTATGGTTCGCCTTATGCATTTGAATGTTTCATATGTGCACGTTAAAAATAAATAAATACAACCATCTCAGTGTTTAAATTATAAAACTCATCACACGATTACAATATCAGAGTTTAATACAAATTCTGTATCCCTTTTTTCCAGGCATGCATAGACCAGCTGCCTCGTCACTCCGGCATCGTGCCACAGACAACCGTGCCGCCTTATATCATCGTGCCGTCTTCATCTCAAGTCAGGCAAGGGGACATGCTGAATGTGACCATCGGGAGTCCAGCTGGGGCCCCTGTGCCCATAGGAGGGTTTATACTGCAAGCTCGCCAAATCCAGGTAAAAAAATTTCGAGAGATTTACAGATCACAGTTTTCTCGTAGTCTTACTTGTTTGTTAGGTTACGCAGTATGTATAGGTATGTTAAATTTACATGCATTATGTCAAACAATTTTAGGTGGACAATCGATTGTAGATATTTGACTGTTCCAGGGAGTAAAACAACATTTGCGGATTAGAGTTAGACTCGCGTACCTACATTTAGGTGTTGGGCATTGTTCTTAGGGGAGAGTCTCCCCGTGACCACCGCCGCTGTATAGAGATCGAAACGTCGTCGGGTGAAATAATAACAATGCCAAGTACTTGTACAGCCGTGTGGTGACGGCAGAGTAGAATACAATTGTCATCACCCCAAATCTCTCCCGTGGGTGTCGTACAAGGCGACTAAGTTTTTTCGACAATAATTGTAAAGTTAACTTGTCTAAACTAAAACAAGATACCGCCATTTTATTGCACCAGAATATAGCAGGGTTACTTAACAAGTTAAACCAAATACAAATGTGTGTTCAAGAATTTATAGAAAATGATTCTGTTATTGACATTATTTGTATTTCAGAGTCATTTATAAAATCTGGCGATGAAACAAACATACGACTGGAAAATTATACCCTAGCTAGTAGTTTCTCAAGAGCAAAGGACAAACGTGGTGGAGTCTGTGTACTAATAAAAAACGACTTAGAATTTCAACCTATTCAATATTGCAATAAAATATCAATTGAAAAATCGTTTGAGTGTTGTGGAGTCAATATACCCTCCTTGGAATGTATTATTGTTTGCATATATAGGATACCAAATTCGGACCCATATATTTTTTTCAATAAGCTGGAGATACTTTTACACAAATTATTAATTAAGAATAAAAGGATTATTATTACAGGTGACATTAATATTGATACATTAAAGAATAATACAATTACTGACAATTTACATTCAATTCTATTAAATAATAACTTAACACTACACATCACACTTCCAACACGCCAGAAGTCTTGCATAGACCATATAATTAGCAATATTAAAAACGCAGAAGGGAAAGTTCATCACCTTTACTTGTCTGATCATAACACTGCTCAATCCCTCATATTTCCGGTAAAACAAAGGAATCGACAATCGAAATACTGGTACCTGATAAAAAGAGACTTAAGCAAAAATAATATTGACAAATTCAAAGCTCATTTGACTAGCCTATCATGGTATGACGTTTTTAATGAATCCGACTGTAATAAAGCATTTAACAATTTTTATGACAATTATTTATTATTATACAATCTTTGTTTCCCATTAAATAAAATTAAAATATATACTGGAAAAACATCGCCTAGGTGGATGACAAAGGGCATCAAAATATCAGCTATTAATAAAAGAAAACTTAGATATGATTGTTATAAAAAATCCACAATTGAAAATAAATCAAAATTTAATAAATATGACAAAATATTTAAAAAATGCATAATTCAATCTCGTAAGAATATTAATACATATTATATAAATAAAGCAAAAAATAAATGTAAGGCATCTTGGCATATAATAAAAGACAATGTAGATAACATTACAACTCACAATCAATACATACAAGCAGTAAATTCAAATAATACAGTTATAACTGATGCTAAGCAAATTGCAGAAAAGTTTAATGAATGTTTTATCTCATCGTCAAAAGTGGTAACGGACGCCATTCCGGATTACTCCTCTGTAAAAAACGTGAGTTCCACTATATTTCTAATGCCGAGCTCATCACATGAAATTATAAATTTTATTAAATCACTTAACAACACAAATGCAGTAGGATATGACGATGTAAAAACACAAATAATTAAAGAAAGTGCTGAAGAGATTGCTGAGGTACTATCATATATTGTAAACCTTTCCTTTGATCAGGGCATTTTTCCAGAAAAGCTCAAGATATCAATCGTAAAACCACTTTATAAAAAAGGTTGTAATAAAGAGTTAACTAATTACAGACCGATAACTCTAATTCCAATTTTTTCCAAATTATTTGAAAAAGTTATGCATTCAAGATTATCAGTATATCTAAGTAAATTTGAAGTCATAATAAAAGAACAAAACGGCTTTCAAAAAAAGGAATCAACGACCCTGGCTGCTTATATTTTAATTAAAAACATTGTCGAAAATATAAATAAAAAGAATCGAATTTCAACAATATTCTTTGACATGACAAAGGCTTTCGACCTCGTTAACCATCAAATATTGTTAAATAAGTGCGACCGCAGTGGTATAAGAGGAAACGCTTTGAAATGGTTAACTAGTTATTTGAGCTGTAGGAAACAATGTGTAGAAATATCAAGATTCGACAAAGACTTAGTGCTACAAAGATTTAGATCCACATATGAAGTAGTTACATCAGGCGTGCCACAGGGAACTATACTGGGACCGCTTTTGTTCCTTCTGTATATTAACGACATCACCAGCGCAACGAAACATGAATCCATTTTATTTGCAGACGATTTTTCCGTTATTGTACCAGAAACAAAAAGCATACCACATGATGCAAACTTAAAGTCTACAATTGACTCTATCACTAAATGGCTAGGAAGAAATGGTTTAATAGTTAATATTTCCAAAACAAAAATTATTCAATTTTCCAATTATAAGAATAAGCATAACCCTCTTAACATAAGCTATGCTGGTGAAAATATTATGGATGTATCCGAAACAACATTTTTAGGCTTAGTATTGGACAAACACTGTAACTGGAAGGCTCACGTAAAATTAGTGTGTACAAAAATTAATAGATTTGTTTTTGCTCTAAGAAAACTAAAAAGAATAGCCGGAGAAAAGCCTGCCATTACAGCGTATCATGGATATGTGGGCTCGGTATTGAGGTATGGATTATTGCTCTGGGGAAACTCTACTCATGTTAATAAAGCGTTCATAGCTCAGAAAAAATGTGTCAGAGCAATTTGCAGTGCAGGTCCGTTGGAATCATGTAGACCCCTTTTTAGGAAGCTAAACTTGCTTACGGTGACGTCTCTGTACATCTTAGAAATAGGAATTTTTGTAAGAAAATATCCAGACCTTTTTTCAAGAGCTAGTAGTTCGAATAAGACATTTTCTCGTGACCCTACCAAACTCCTTTTGCCTATATGTAGAAGTCATCTCTATCACGAAAATGGTTCATTTATGGCTATACAAATATATAATAAAATACCAAAAAGCTTAAGAGAGTTACAATTTAATAAATTTAAAAGTAAACTGAGACAATGGCTTGTAGAAAAATGTTTTTATTCCATTAAAGAATTTTTGTAAAAACTTCTATAAATTAGTTAGTAGGACATAATTTATTATATTTACTGACATTTTTTTTTATTTTATTGTATTAATTTAAAACATTGACATGAAATACCTTATCAATGTAACTTTGTAATATATAATTTTGAATTTTATTAATATTGACATAATTTAAAATTTAATAACAATTAATTAAATGGACATTTATTATTTTAAAAATTATATTTTGCATGCTGAATATTCAGCAAAACATGTTGATCATGACCTTATTTTATTGTGAATTGTAACATCTCCATTGTACCATGTTTTATGCAAATAAATATTGAATTAAAAAATATTGAATTAAGGATAAATCAGTGATGAGGAATGGGCAGCAGCGTTCCTCTTATACTATCTAGCTATGTACCTACTGCGACTTTTGTGCCCGATAAATGGCAATAGGCCCGCCACCTATTAGATGGGACCTAACATAACTGGCGAAACGTGGGTGCTAGTTCACCTCTGCCTACCCCTTCGGGGATATAGGCGTGATTTATGTATGTATGTATGTAAGTACTTGTACAAATATAAGAGAACATTCCAGGAAGGTTAGAATGTCTTCGAGACGTTGCCCTTTGAATGTGACGCAAATATACCATGGTCTTGATAATAAATGACTTTGAATGGATTTTGAAGAAGTTCAAACTTGCACCAATAGACTTAATAGTTCTCATTAAGTAATAGAGGTATTACCAGAAATAATTTAGTGTTAAGCAAATAAAAATGAAATTAAACAAAATAATCCAATTAAACAGTAAAGGAAAGACAAATAAGTATAATGAATTTGTCACAATGTTGTCACGTCACGATAAGGAAAGACACGTTATAGGTACGTGCTGTATCATAAGAGTAAAATACCTTATTGGTATCGTAAGCAGTTTTAAGTACCTACTTAACTACTTAATCAGGAGAAACCTCTAGTAAAAACCCTTTTGCGTAGGTAACTGTCGTTTTTGATACCAACTGCGTTTTCTGCTGATAATATGTTCAAGTTATCTTAAGCCTCCTCAATTCCACGGTCCTTTGCTGTTCCCTCTCTGGTATAACCAGAATCATGATAAATAAATCAATATTTCTTACAAACACACCTATCATCTAGTCCAAACTAATTAGCACACCTTTCTTTTATCACATTGTTGTATAAACTTTTGGTATGTTGTTGTTGGTGGTTTGCCCTCCGCTTATTGGTCTGCACCGGCAACCTCCCTTAGTTGATATCAACCTCCTTGCATGGAAGACTCTTTTGTTAATTTCCTGGTACGAATTTCAGAACTCCGACATTATCGTGGGCAAATTCGTGGCGGTGCCAAACCCTGCCACCACTCACCTGTCTGCGTGCAACAGCGAGAACGACACCGCTACCCACTCCAATCCCCAGGAGAAGCCAGCTCTCACCTTCGTGTGGCAGGCGCCAACAGACTTCTTAGGAGGGGTCGAATTTAGGTATATTACATACATACATACATAAATTACGCCTATATCCCCGAAGGGGTTGGCAGAACTAGCACCCATGTTTCGCCAACTATCTCAAGTCCCATGTAATAGGCGGCGAGCCGATTGCTATTTATCGGGCACAAAAGACGCAGTACGTTGCTAGGTGGTATAAGAGGAACGCTGCTGCCCATTACTCATCACTGTTTTATCCTCAGTCGCCTTGTACGACACCCACGGGAGAGATTTGATCATTTCATCATTCGCCCTATATTCTTCCATCCATATGGAAGGCCCGTGACCGTGACCCAGCAGTGGGGACATTAAAGGGCTGGTTATGATGATAGGGCATTGATTTATCAACACGTAAGCATAAAAGAGTGTGCGATAGGCCTAAGAGTCTATTTAGTAGCCAAAATAAAGATTTGATTTTTACTAGAACACTATACAACACGTAACAGATATAATGCATATATTTTTTTAACGGGGTCAAAAATGACCGTTTTTTTGGGGGTGTGTGGGACTCCCCGGCGTGTAAAAGGCGCCGAGACTACCCACTAAAAATTTATTCCCCGGTTCTTCACCCTCGGTAAAGTCAATCTAAATGCTGGTATAAATAAATGTTAGAAAAAACTTAACATTATAATGAAAATAAAGTCCGAAATACTTAAGACCAGGACAACAGGACATTCTTTTTCTTTGTAATATTTTATTTATCATTTTTGTCCCTTTGATCCAGAGCAACTGTAGCCCAGAGCTACGCAATGTTCTGGAGCAACGTGGAATCTGCCGTGGTCGAAGTGGTGACACCCGACACCGTGATCACCACCAGCGTTCCCTCACCCGCCCAACCCCAGACTACGCCGTCACCACCTGAGATATTGGAATCTAAGGTAAAGAATATTTATTGTTGTGTCTCTATTTTGATCAAAAGCTTTAATTTTAACATTTTTCACTTAAAATGAATCAAAGTGATTGAAAAATACCTGTTTGAGAATATTTAGGTATATCTATCTATCTATCTAGAATATTTTGAGGAGCTCGCTAGCGCAGTGGCACAGCGCGCTTGGCCTGCGATTGCGTAAATTAAGCAATTTCGCTAAGGCCGGTCATTGGATGGGTGACCAAAAATTTATTATCTCGAGTTCCTCCGTGCTTCGGAAGGCACGTTAAGCCGTTGGTCCCGGCTGCATCTGCAGTCGTTAGTACCCACCAACCCGCACTGGACCAGCGTGGTGGGTTATGGCCCAATCTCCCTATATTCTTCCATCCATAGGGAAGGCCCGTGCCCAAGCAATGGGGACATTAAAGGGCTGGTGATGATGATGATGATCAATATTTTACAATATTTATGCCGTGTGGCGACGGCAGAGCAGAATATAATTGTCACCACCCCCATTAATCCAGTGGGTGTCATTAATCCAGTGGGTGTCGTACAAGGCGACTAAGGGTTAAAGAAAGATAAGTAATGGACAGTAGGTGTGGGCAGCAGCGTTTCTCTTATGCCACCTAGCAATGTACTGCGATTTTTGTGCCCGATAAATGGCAATATGCTCGCCACCTATTACATGAGCCTAACCTAGTTGGCGAAACGTGGGTGTTAATTCACCTCTGCCTAGGTACCCTTGCGGGGCGTGATTTATGTATATCAATATTTTATGGAAAGAAAAACGTTAATTAAACGCTCAAAGTTTGAGTTCTGCTTTACATTTAAGTATTGTCAAAATTTACTTTTTCCATACAAATTCTGACAGGTATTGTCCACTTAACTTTTTAAGCAGTGCTCAAAATTTAAGTAGCGTTTCTGTATTCGGAGGTTAGACTTATAGTCCAAGACTTAGGTGTTAATATTATTGAACTTTTTTTCTTCACAGCCTAGCCCGGCGTCCGACACGCGTGACCTGATCTACCAGGGCTGCGCCGACACGAAGCTCTGTTTTGGTGTTCCCCAGAACTGCATTCAAGAAGGCTCGTGCAAAGCCCTAGTCGCAGTCTTCGTAGCGGGCGACATCTACACCTTCGAACTTCAAGGCACCGACAACCCTAAATACGTGGCCGCTGGTCTTAGCATGGACACAAAGATGGGAGATGATAGTGCCATGGAATGTGTCAGAAATGACAACGGCAGAGTCAGCCTGTTTACCTCCTGGACTTATCCTAAAGCGGAGCCGTATGTCAGAAGGTCAGACTCGCCACAAGACATTGTGCAGTTGAAGGAATCGTCCATTATCAACGGGAAACTGTACTGCAAGTTCACCAGGGACGTGGTGTCGATTGTGAACGGGCAGACGTTTGATCTCGCGAAGAACAAGTACAATTTGATGGTGGTCTCTGGAGACAGTATGAAAGGTGAGGTTTCAGCCATCAAACTCCAGCGTATAGCGAGATAAACAACGTAAACAATGTTGATGAGTCTTATTATAAAATAATATATAAATACAAATTTGTAAAACCTACCTTTTTCTCAAAGTCGCTAATCATTTAGATTTTCTAAAATTGATGATGTATTTTAAAATACATCTTCTTTATTTTTAAATGCGATTCGTCGATTAAGAGACATATCATAAATGTTTACATTTTCTATCTCGTTATAATGGCTAGAGTATAGATATAATTTTTATACATGACGCCTTTCTCCCCTAAGGGGTATGTGGATATGGTTTAACAGCCACGTTTCTCCAGTTTATTTCAGGTCACAGAGAGACACAGGGGTGGCAATAACCGTTAAGTTAATACCTAAAATGTCAATGTAAACTAGCTCCTATAGTCAGTCCTGGTTAGAGGAAATGTGTTTCTCACAAACCACTTTCAAAATTTGGTTTGGTGGACCCTTGCAGCGTACTTACATGTAGACCTAGTGTATACCTCACATCGTATAACATATTTTGATTTTGAATCCAAGTGTCTTGAATGTGATATCAATCAGTAAACGAAAAAACAGTTGAACTATGGGTAACTTTACTTCCCTGTAGTACAACCAGTTGGACATCTCAGTTGTACCACAGGTCGGGAGTGGATTTTATTTCGAGTGTTGTGTCCAAATACATGTCTTGAATATAACAAGCAATAAACTGTTTCGAATCCAAATGTCTTGAATCACCATCATCACCCTGCTCTGATTCCATCCTATTGGAGTTGGCACAGTGTGTCCTCTTCCTCCAAATGTTATGAATGTGACAAGCAATAAACAATTTTGCATCCAAACCATTTTGAATCAAAACTCCATCCTACATGGGGTTGGAACAGTATGCCCTCTTTCTCCAAATGTCCTGAATGTGTCAAGAAGCAATAAACGATTTTGAATTTCGGAAACAGATGCCGACCGCGTAGGCTTCCACATCTTGGCCTACAAGGCCACTGGTCAGCTTACCTATTACGGTTACTTAATGCAAATTATCAAGTCTTTTGGTGCAAGATTGAACTTCTTCAAAATGCATTCATCATCCCCCAGCCCCATCCTATTTAGGTATGGGGCAATGTGTTCTCTTTCTGCAAATGTCCTGAATGTGACGAGCAATAAACGATTGCCCTGTATTGTATTGTATTTACTGCTAGTAATCCCAAAATTCAATTTTGGACAATTTAGTTTTATTTTTGGAATATCTCTTAACTTAGCAAGTAATATATTCTAGAAAAAAATTTTAGTGTTGACTGAAACCTGAAGTGACTGAAATAACTGAAGCTTCGAAATTATCATAACTTTTTTAATGTTGTCAATTATGGAAACAGATGCTGACCGCGTAGGCTTCCACACCTTAGCCTACGAGGCTACAGGTCAGCCTTTGGCGTTGGCGGCAGTGGGACCGGCAGCCGGTGCCTCCAAGCTGCTGCTCAAGCTTCACGGGTCTTTCATGATAGCCGCTTGGCTGGGAACTGCTTCTGTCGGTATACTGCTTGCCAGGTAAGAGTGGGTATATTTCTAGCCCCATTTTGAAAGGATCCAATGTTAAATTTAGCGACAAGCTGTATTCAAAAAAATTACATACATACTAGTGATCGCCCGCAGCTTTGCTTGCATTAATATCGTTTATTATACCTATAGCCTTCCTCGATAAATGGACTATCCATCACAAAAAGATTTTTTTAATTTGAGTCAGTAGTTCCTGAGATTTGCGTGTTAAACTTTTCAGCATTATAATGTTAGTATAGAAATGATGCCTATATCCCCGAAGGGGTATGCAAAGCTGAATCAGCACCCACGTTCGCCAATTATGTTAGGTCCCATGTAATAGGTGGCGAGCCTTTTGCCATTTATCGGGCACAAACATTGCTAGGTGGTCTAAGAGGAGCGATGCTGCCCACTCCTCGTCATTGTTTTGAAAAAAAAAATGGAATAGTAGGTTTATAGCAGTATTATTATGATTTACATTTATTTTACGAATTTCAAGTTAACAATACGCTTTTTTATTGCAGATATTTCAGACAAGTGTGGGTTGGTCGGCAGCTTGGCGGAAAGGACATTTGGTTTGCGGTAAGATATCAAAGTTATTCAGAAGTGTAAAAAAAAGAAATTTCGATCGAATTGAATACAATGTCGATTTTGTCTAGAAGGGCTGAGGGGTGAGACAATCTATTCGAATTACTGCTTGTAAAAAACCAATCCTCTAAAATATTTAATGCAAGTTCGTGTATTTAATATGATTACCCTAGTACAACCACAGAACAGTAGTAAGTAAAGTAAAGTAGTTACTTACTTAAAGTAAAGTAGTTACTTACTTTCTCTGTTCTGTGAGTACAACACCCACGAGAGATGTAGGGGTGGTGACCACAGACATATCAATATCTGTGGTGGTGACGATTGTTTTCCCAAAAATGATGACATGACATGAAAAATTATCTATCTATTTTGCAAAGAAATGATGATATATATTTAATTCATTAATATCTAACATTTTTAACTGTTTTAAAACTAAGGGACTAAATTAAAGGTAAAATACCTCGCCTAGGTCTTCTGAGACAGAAAGTCTACCAATAACGACTGCATGACCTCGCTGAATAGCATAAGGTTATATTTTGCGCGAAATACAAACCAAGAAATAACTGTATTTGGATCGAAATGTACCAATCAAGAGACCAACACCTTCAACCCCTCTTGCAGTACCACAGAATCCTGATGGTTGGCACCTGGCTCCTCACCGTCTGCGGCTTCATCCTGATCCTGGTGGAAGTAGGGGGATGGTCCACCACCGGGGACAACCCTCACGCCATCACCGGCATCGTCACTGTGGTGTTGTGCTTCATACAGCCCATTGGTGAGTTCCAAATTCCTTGTATCAGCGCTAGGTTTAGGCTAATATTTTAATTCGACAGTACTGATATCTACTTCTATTAGGCTAGAGTTCACCAACACGTAAAACAAGCGATTGAAAGATAACCGCCAGCTTTTGACAGTTCTTCCGTAGGTACTTTAAAATGTCAAAATCCGACGGTTATTTACTAATAATAGGAATGATGACACTAACAAAGAATCACTTTAGTATGGATTTATAATAATCATCTACTGCCGCACTCAGAGACGTCAATTAACTTTAATGAGTATTTAATGTCAAAAATTTTCATTCAAATCAAGACCATTTACCATATACCCGGCAAGAATAGCGACTAGTTTTGAATTGTAATTTTTTGACGTTAAGTACTTATTAACGTTATTTGACGTCTCTGCGTGCGGCTGCTAGACGTCATTATTTAGTTATCTCCATTTTGACATTTTATTTGCCAATCAAATTCACTAGTTTATTATAGAAACTGGCCTTTTTACGGAATAGTGACGTCACACAGACGCCATTGCTATTTTGGCTTTTTGCGGAAATTTTAAATTGCATTATCCAAAACATGTTTTTTCTATAAAAATCGAAAGTTTTTACAAAAATTTTATTTATTTTGGGTAAAGTAGACACGTAAGAAAAACATAATAATAGTTAACACCGTCATAAAACGTCGGGTTAAATAATAAATATGCCAAACACCTAATTATACGCGAGTGTTATCCGTAATTATTGTTTTATTTCAAATGTGTAGTGCTCGTGCAAATATGAGAAAACATTATAATAATTGCCTGTTTAAGTGTTGGTGAACTCCAGCCTTATAAGGATTGTTACCCTAATCAAAACTGGGGCGAACGGCCGGTTCGGTCGTGTCAGATCGCTACCTCTCGGCCAAGAGGTTCCGGGTTCGAATCCTGGTAGGGGTAAATGTTTGTGATGAACACAGACATTTCTACGAGAGTCTTTCAAATCGTAAATACCTACGTAATCACAAAATCAGCAGTTTGCTTGATTTCAAGTGAGAATTGTTAGCGACGGATTTATGTAATCACTCTTCAAACGTCATGAGTAGACGGGTATGCTTGTAATTTGACAGGCGTCCTTGCGAGATAAACACTAGATATAACATATCTCAAGTGCATGCGTTCACAGGGAAGATAATGCCTAGTTACATAATGGCTCATCTTAACATTCAGTTTCCTGTTACGTACTACATACATACAAAAATCACGCCCATACCCCCGAAGGGGTAGGCAGAGGTGAACTAGCACCCGCGTTTCGCCAATTATGTTAAGTCCCATGTAATAGGTGGCGAGCCTATTGCCATTTATCGGGCACAAAAGTCGCAGTACATTGCCAGGACGGTGGTATAAGAGGAACGCTGCTGCCCATTACTGATTTATCCTTAGTCGCCTTGTACGACACCCACGGGATAGATTTGGGATGGTGACAATTGTATTCTACTCTGCCGTCACCACACGGCTCGATGTAGATAAAGGCAGATGTTAATCTCAGAACGTGGAATTACTGAATTTGTGTTATGACGGCCGGTTTGGTTCAGCTAAGAGGTCCCGTCCCGGGTTCGAATCCTGGTAGGGGCAAATTTAGTTAAAAATTTATTTATTTATTTAATTTATTTTAGCAAATTTATTTATTTATTATTATAATATTTAGCGTTTGTCCGTCATCTAGTAATGAATAACTCAAGTGCTTTGCTACTTACTTTGGGCTAAATGGTAGATAATAAATATTCATATGTCGATTCTAGTTATATGTTCTGCTGTCACTATGTAGAAAAGCATATGCCTATATAGATGCTTTCCTGACGCATGGTGACAGCAGAGCAGAATACAATCCACGCGCTTCGGAAGCCACTATATATCCGCACTGGGCAAGCGTGGTGTGTTATGACCCCTTCTCCTTATATTCTACTATCCATATGGAAGACCTGAGCCCTAGCAGGGACATTAAAGGGCTGGTGATGAAAACTAAAGTGCTTAATATAATTTTCAGGAGCATACTTCAGACCACACCCAGGCACTAAGAAGCGACCAATCTTCAACTGGATGCATTGGTTGGCTGGCAACGCCGCTCATATTCTTGGAAGTATGTGACACTATTATAGTAGTTATTATACACGCTTGTTTATCGCAATAGATTAGCGGGAGTGTACTTAACTGCCGCACTCAGAGACGTCAATTAACTTCAATGAGTACCTACTTAATGTCAAAAAATTTCATTTAAATCTAGACCATAGACCCGGCAAGAATAGCGACTAGTTATGAATAGTCATTTTTTGAAGTTAAGTACTCAATAATTTTGTTTGACGTCTCTGAGTGCGGCAGTAAGAATGACTATTTCTAACACAGTGGCATACATCATTTTAATTTAATAAAACAAGCTTTAATCGAAATGTTTCAATGTTGTTAATTAGTTACACTTGCTCAACCTACACAGAGTACATCTTGACGCCAAAAGTTTTTACCAATTTTTCATGCGATGCATTAAGGCGTCTTTCGTTCCAAACAATAATTCAAAATTATTATTTTCGTTATGTATTTGAAAACTTTATAAATCTTACCCCCGAATACAGAAACGCTATTCAAAGTTTGAGTCCCGCTGAACATTTAAGTATTGTCAAAATTGACGTATTTCCATACAAATTCTGACAGGTAGTAACTTTTTAAGTCTTAAGTTTAAGTCCACTTAACTTTTTAAGCAGTCCCCTAAATTTGAGTAGCGTTTCTGTATTCGGTGGTTAGACAAATTGAGTCTTTGGTCAACTAATCCCGCACAAAACTTATCACGCGGGATAAGGTGGATATTTTGATTATTTTTCTATTGTCAACTCATCCCGCTTGAAAAAAACGTAAAATGTATTGTAGCTGTATTATTTGAAATATGTGACTAAAATGCATCAACACTTGTGTACAATTTTCTGAACTGTTTCTAACCACAAAATTTTCTTTGTAAAACACAAAATTTCGCTACCGAGTTCGTGGTTTACGTTGAACATCAATTCATTCTGCAGTCGTCACCATTTTCCTGGCGGTCTACCTGCAGAAGGCGGAGCTGCCTTCGTGGAGCGTGTACATCCTGGCCGCCTTCGTGGCGTTCCACGTGGTCATGCATATTGTGCTATCGGTGAGATTTTACGCACTGTCCTTCTTTTATTAGATGCCTAATACTACAATTCTATTTTGATTTTTATTTCAACATATTATAAATGTTAGAAAAATTAGTAGGTACTAAGAATTCGAGGTTAGAAAAAGTTCGAAAAACTATAGGCAACGATTACTAAGGTTTTTTGATCCATAGTTAACTCAACCAATTGTTAAAAACTGTTACTAATTGCTAAATATCAGTCTGATATGTAACCATTAGTAACAATTTTAGTTACTAAATGGATAAATATCAGTCTGGTATCGATACTATATTATAATTGTTAATATCAGTGCTATTTAAAGATAGGTAACAATTTTTAACAATTGATAACTATGCATCAAAAAACCGGCCCTAAATAGTTAAGTGGGTGTCGTAAAAGGCGACTAAGGATAAATCAGTGGTGAGAAATGGTCAGCAGCGTTCCTCTTACACCACATAGCAATGTACTGCGACTTTTGCGCCCGATAAATGGCAATAGGCTCGCCACCTATTACATGGGACTTGACATTGATGAAACGTGGGTGCTAGTTCACCTCTGCCTACCCCTTCGAGGATATAGGCGTGATTTATGTATGTAACTTTAATAGCTAATGAAAGTAAATAATATTAATTATTTCTTAATAATAATATCCAAATACAACGCTTTCCGTGACTCTTTTGTTTTTGACGTTTGCCGTCGAAACTAATGAAGGATATTGGCTAAATACACTTATCAACTTTATCGTAGAATATTTTACTTACTTTATGTATTTTTATGTATGTACTACGTCTTGAATTCTCGATGCGGGTAATCGAACTCGCGCCGCGTCCTCTGTAATCCGGGCAGATGCCTATTACACTCGGCCAACCAAGACGTTTAACGTGTTGGTTGACAGTTGATTTTTGAACTTTTTCTTGCCGCAATATTCTTTGATTTTTGACGGCCATCATTATCATCATCATCATCACCAGCCCTTTAATGTCCCCACTGCTGGGGCACGGGCATGGGGTATGGATGGAAGAATAAAGGGAGATTGGGCCATAACCCACCACGCTGGCCAAGTGCGGGTTGGTGGGTATTAACGACTGCAGATGGAGCCGGGACCGCCAGCTTAACGTGCCTTCCGAAGCACGGAGGAACTCGAGATAATACATTTTTGGTCACCCATCCAATGACCGGCCTTAGCGAAATTGCTTAGTTTACGATATCGCAGGCCAAGCGCACTGTGCCACTTGCTCAGAGGTTCGAATCCTGGTAGCGGCAAATGTTTCGGATGAACACAGACATCTTCACAGTTCTCAAGGCATAAGTAGTTGTTTATAATGGTGCTTATGTTCTAAGTAATTAGTACCTACACTAGAAATATTTCAGTTTCTTATACCCAAAGAGGGTCGGTGTCAGGCAGGCGGCCGGCTGTAAAACCTAAGCCAAAACTTTGAGCAGTATGGATGGGAATGTTGTCATTCCAATCACTCTCTCCGTCCATCGGTTTCTCGACATGGTCCGTTCCGTCTCTTTTCTATACATTCATTCATGACTAGCACCTTTACGGTGTGATGGGTGATATGAATCAAAAGGGAGTGGATGGCTTGATGACCTCTGACCGATATGAATATGGAAGAGGGAACATACTGCGCTGGCCCCAGATAGACTGGGAAGAAGACTAGAAATATTTCAGTGTAGGTAATTATTATGTAAGAAGGTAGGTAGGTACACCTATATTAATATTTGTCCGTATTCTAGTATTCACAACAAAGTACTTAGATTTTTCCACACAAATTCTGATAGGTATTAGTGGAGTAGCGTTTCTGTATTCGGGGCTGTCTTACTGTCATACATTTAAAACAGACAATCCATATTTCTAAGTAGATTTTTTTGAGTCTTTTGTTGTCTTCGGAGAAAAATAGTCGTGATGTATGTAGGTAAGAATCACAGATACATCAAAAATTGATATATCTGTGATATGAATGTATGTAACGCGAAACTAAACACCCATTCGTTTGTTCAGCTCACCGTGTGCGTGTCGGACGGTAGGATAAGCAATGGTCGCGTGAACTCTTTCCCGATGAAGGACATGCTGGGCCAGACGAGGCAGACCACCCAAGTGGACAGGAGCACCGATGCACCGGTAAGGAATGGGCTGGAGGTGCATTTTAACTGTATTTACCTTAGCCATTTATAGCGAGAGAAAAAGTGTAACTCATGTGAAAGAAGTGTTGTTTATGCTGGTTTGGGAGCGAACAAATAACGCTGAATGGGCTAGCCCCGACTCATCCCATGGGTGTCGTAAAAGTCGAGTAAGGGAGATTGCCCGGTGTAGACCAATAAGCACCTTGGGGCACCCGTATGGTGGAGGGTAAACCACCAACAACAGCATACCCAAAGATGGTTAGTGTCAGACAGGCGGCCGCGGCTGTAAAACCTAAGCCAATACCTTGAACAGTATGTGGGTTAGAATGTTGTTATTCCAATCACTCTATCCGTTCATCGGTCTCTGGACATGGTCCGTTCCGTCTCTTTTCTATACATTCATTCATCACTAGCACCTTTACGATGTGATGGATGATATGAATCAAAAGGGAGTGGCTTGAATGACGTCTGACCGAAATTCATGGAAGAGGAAACATACTGTGCCGAAGATTGTAGTATAAAAATCTGACGATTTTCTCACTAACACTCATCACTCAAAAAGTTGGGAAAGGTCTCCTAAGACCATTTTCACGTTGCAGCATGGGATCTGGTAGCTGCCCTTATGCATCATCATCATCACCCCTTTAATGCCCACACTGATAGGGAGAAATGTCCATAGGTAACCCACTAATGGTACCCACCGGTGGCCCAGTTCGGATTGGTGGGTATTAACCCGACGGTTCAGCCGTTGGGTTAATACCCACCAATCCGTGCCTTCCGAAGCACGGAGGAACTCGAGATATATTATTAGACACCCATATACACATTTTTATATTTGAATTTTTAATAAAATACACAATGATTGTTTACCTGTTTTCTCTCGCTATAATGGCTGGGGTATATGTTTAATGCGTATCTACCTTCATCCAGCTGAAAGGATTCTTCATCAAACTATTTCATGCATTCTTCCTTAACAAAACTCATTGGCGATGCTTTTTTTGCTAAAACTATTGCTTTCATTGGTGTCCTTTTTTCTTCTTCTATCGTCTACTTCTTCTTTCTTCTCCTTTCCTCTTGGTTTTCAGTGTTTCAGTTCTGCTGAGAGGCTCTGTATGGTAGCGGGACTACAGGGAGATACCTGTTGGCCTAGCACGGGACGTGGACGAAATCTCTCTGCCTGCACCACTTGTCAGTGTTTTGTCTCGGAACTTAGAGCGAGGAAATATATTCTTTTCCCCGGGGAGATTTTGTCCATGTCCTGTGCTACGGGGACTGGCATAGAGAAACCTTTCCAAATACTGGCTAGATTCTTTGGCCAACAGCATGGGTCCTCAAAGTCATTCACTGTCTTTCTGCTGTCGTGTTATTGGTTAGCTTATAACTACCCTCCTTTTTGGTTGCGGTTTTTTGTTTTAGTTTTGCTTTTATTGGTTTCTGTAACCCATTTTTAACTTTGCCTTTGTGTTCTTTTATACCACTTTTCCTAGGCTAAGTCTATGATAACGTGTAACGTAATAACAAATATTAAAATAAAATGGGATTTTAGTTAATGTCGTATTAATTTCACTTCACGGGCTTAGTCAAATGGTCACCAGCCAAATTGACCTGCGGGCTAACTAAGGAGCTTTTACTAACAATTCTCATTTGAAATTAATAAAATTGTTGCTTCTGCAATTACTTAAGACTTAAGAGTAAAGTGCCGTGCGGTGACGGCAGAGCAGAATACATCTGTCACCACCACCACCTCTCCTGTGGGTGTCGTACAAGGCGTAAAGAAAGCGATGAGTAGAGCAGCAGCATTCCTCTAATAGTACCACCTATTATACTTATAGGTACCTACTGCGTCCGATATATGGCAATAGTCTCGCCATTACATGGGAACTAACTTAATTGGCGATAAGTTGGCGTTAATTCACCTCTGCCTGCCCTTCGGGGATAAAGGTAGAGCAGTGTTCCTCTTATGCCACCTAGCAATCCTAATGCGATTTCCGTTTCCGATAAATGACAATGTGCTCGCCACCTATGGGACCTTAGTTGGCGAAACGTGGGTGTTAATTCACCTCTGCCTACACGTTCGGGGATATATTAAAGGCGTGATTTATGCATGTACATGTGTTTGTAACAGTCATATTTCCTTCCACAGTTCTCCAGCTTCCGAAGGCTACTTCTGGGTATCTACGCTCCCATAGTTCTCCTTATAGCAGTTGCCATGATCTGCCTAGTAGCGCTAGCGCCGATATCGACCACCTACAACACCATTATGGGATCTTAACAATAAAAAGGTCACATAGGTTTTGTGTCATTTCTGAGCGCGGATGTAGCATTTATTTCAATATTAGAACGGGTCTGAATATACTGCAAATCTCGACCGGGGCAGTTAAAAAAATAAAACATTTTTACGTGTTATTAAAAAAGTGTTTAGGAGTATGACAACGTCTGATTTAATCACTCCTTATCAACACGTTTTAGTTATAACACCGTAATGTTAACAGATGATTTTTCATAATCAATAAGATTTAAACTTAGCCTGTTTCGTAATCGACGGGTAAGTTCTGAATAGCTTACTTGGCAGTTAAACTGTCAAATGATCTGCCAAGTAAGCTATTCGGAACTTACCCGTCGATTGTAAAACAGGCCCTTAGATTTGTTAGCACACTTGGTAAGATATTAAAATGTTAAGCACATTACATTTTGAATCATCATCATTGGTTTTTTATTTATTATCTGTTCAATTGCATGTTTCGTGTATAACTACCCTCACTTCAGTAAGAGACTTAAATTCTAGGCGCATATAAGTTGAAAAATTAATGTTACACACTCATTGGAGTAGCAGTGACCACAGATTGATCATGTAACCCACAGACTAACGGACTGATGTAAATTCAATATTCATTTAGGTTTTCATTCAATATTCATTTACAGTCAGTATGTTGCTATTTGAATCATCCACCTTTCTGGCTTAATTAAAAGTTTAAGCATTACCGTGCGGGTCCATAGTGTGGCAGTTAGGGCAGTCAGTGGCAGTGCTTGGGATTTGTGACCCAAGTGTAGGTTTACGAGGCTCCTCACCTTCGACTACTCTCTCTGCCTTGTAACCTCCCTGTATGGCAGAAATTAAATCATTGATGAGGAATGGGCAGCAGCGTTCCTCTTATACCACCCAACAATGTACTGCGACTTTTGTACCCGATAAATGGCAATAGGCTCGCCACCTATTACATAGGACCTGACATATTTGGCGAAACGTGGGTGCTAGTTCACCTCTGCCTACCCCTTCGGGGATATAGGCGTGATTTATGTATGTATGTACTTTTAATAATTTTATAGTAATGTAATTTCTACATGAATATACACACATATTTTCATCTAAAATGCTCAATGCACATCAATGTGTAATTTTATGTGCTTTTTATTGATTTAAAAATGATATTAGTTTTTGATATTTCCAGTAATTATATTGAAAAGATTTAAATTTATAATTAAATATTACTTAAATTACAGATAGCCATTCAACTACCTATTATTTGTGCAATAATATATTGTGCTACTCTATGGGTAGTATTTAATTAAGTATGTTTATTTATATTTCTATGCAAATGGACATCACATTCCAATATTTTTAACTATTTTACAATTATTCTAGATTTTTAAGTGTTACACTAACATTAAATCGGTTAGATAAGGTTGTTTTAAATTTTACAATAGTCAATTAACATATTATTGTAATCTTTTAGACCTATAAGGCCATTTTAACTTAATGTACATCTATAATGTAAATATATACTTTAAAATTAATAAAATTTAAAATAAAGACACTGTTTTATTGACACTGACCTACCTCATGCCTACATGTTTATATTTAGTATTATTTTTAGGTATTACTAAACTACTAATGCTTTAAATAAATTATAAGTACCACTTCTCATTATAGCCCATTAACACTATCACTAACCTAACCCCCCAGAAATTATAACAGGTGAACAAAGAGACCAGAATATAATACAGATAAACAGAAAGTTATTGTTTAAATTACTAAAACTATTTACTTTTTATAAATGTATTTATTTTTGTAACGACTATATACATAAATAACATATAGGTAAATATAAAAACAAATTTCGAGTAAAAAGTAGGTATTCAAGGACGCAGAAATATTGTTTTACCATCAAGTATCTTCCTTTGGAATTTGAGAATCTTCAACGGTTTTAGAAGCAGGAATGTAAACTTTAAATGAGAATTCCGTACGAGGAAAAGAGCCAGGGTTGACAATCTGACAATCCTGGTATGACCTTGTGTAGGGCTGAAAATGGTCTGCTACAATAACCAAATCAGGTATTGGGTATAAGCTCAATGCATCAGCATTCTTCCAATATATCGGTTGAACTCCTAAAGACAACGGAGAGAGAGTACATTGGCTAAGCAATGTTTTCGTTAGGTGGTCAGGAATGTCACCCGATTCAGGAAAGTGAATAGAATTCCTGCACATTTTCATAACTAAATCTTGACGTATCAAAACAATTTCTTGCGTACAATACTGTATTCTGCATGGATTTGTTGTAAATATCACAGCATCTCCCAACTTGTCCCTTATATCTTTAGTTATAGAATTTGGAATTGCAGGTCTCGGTAAGATGTTTGGTGCAGCTGGATCACCTCTACCAGGGATGAATATAAACTTACAAGATTCACGCAGCTTAGTAAATTGATGTATCATATCACCTAAATTCGTCAAAGCAGCTTTTAATTGAATACTATGTTCATACCCATATGGACATGACAGAAATTCCCCTAGAAATACAAAGGCTATCGGTGGGAATTCATTGTAGCCCGAAAACAATGTTTTGAGCTTACCCATAACTTTTAAGTTATCAAACCACACATCTGACAGAAATACAAACATGCCATCTTCGTTCTCTTGTTCAATTTTCAATAAGCTCTGTGAATTTTTGAGTAAACTTTTAGATTTACCGCCAAAAGTGTTTAAGCTACCAAAGTAAGGCAACGAGGTAGCTCTACTCTCCGATGGGGGCAGCACTAAGCCCATGACATTTAAAACTTTGTCATCATAATAACCTTCAGCTAAAACAAAGCTATTTTCTGTGAACAAGCCTGAATGATATCTGGTCTGTGTCATATCAAGTATTACACTGCCAGTAGGATCTTCCAGATAATATTTACCTTCAGTCAACTGTGTAAGAAGGCCTAACACTATAACTTCATCTACTCTACTCGAAGAACTCAACAGTACTTCAATTTTACGCAGCTGAAATGTCTTTTCTTGTTCACCAGTATGCAATACTTCTTGAGCAAACAGTTTGTTGCGGACAGTTCTTTGCCAAATAAGTGTATATCTATCAATTAGATACTGTGCTTTCCACTTGGGATCGGGATATAGGTTATTGTTAAAGTTGGCCTCCTTGGTAAATCGTTTCCTTTCGTTATCATAGTGCAATTTTGGTACACTAAAAGCGTCTATGACGTTCAATACAGTTTCGGTCTCCTCCAGGCCCAGCGACGAGCATTCCCTGTACGCGACTTCCAAATGTTCTTTTTCCAAGACGGGCTGTGACAGACACTGGTGAAGCAAGTGGGCAGTGAGTTTGTCGATCATTTTCATCCTGTCCGAGGGTGGCAAGGATGAAAGCTGCTCCGCCACATAAGTACTAGCTTCGCGTCGAATCGTGAAACCACTGAGTTTGAATGCATTGTTTACTTCCAGGCGAATAGCCTGTATATCACTCATATTATTTTGAAAGAGAAAAGTTAGCAGAGGTTTTTATATTCACAATATACGATTAAATAAACACAAAATAAATACCAGTTTCGTTGTGTCGAGCCGGGTCGAGCAAAACAAGAAAAGCCGCCAAAAAAAGAAATAGAAAAAAACAGTCCGTTTTCAACTCACTTCTCTGTAGCTGTCACTGTCAGTCTTTTTATTGTTAGATTGCACGTCGTCCAACGTTTTTAAATTACATTAAAACATTAATAAAAAGAAGTTCATTTGAACTTAGCTGAATCAACAAAATCAATTAAAAATTCAATACACAACCCAAATAAAATATTTTTAATCAAAAATGAATACCAATCAAGTTTTTAAACGTTATTTATTTGACAGTCCACCAAGAACTAGAGCATATACGCAGCTGCGTTCGGTAAATGTTTCACAGAATAATTACCGAGGCGACTCATTTTTGGTCACGTGATCACAGATTAATCCGAGCCATGGAATTATCATATCAAACAACACAGAAAAACAGAGCTGCGGAAAAGAAACCAAACAATTAACTCTGTTACCATTCAATTCGCGCCAAGCACTCCCTAGATGCGTTTAAATATGTGGCACCCATATTTTAACGTAAAATTCATTTCATTCATACTTTTCACCCACTCATTATTTCATAATCATAAGACTACAGATAAAATATACATTAAAGACTTGGCTGTATGGGCTAGACCCTTTGCTTTCCCTAAAATATAGGGAGAATTAAAAAACAAAAAAGGAGTGTTTGGCGCGTTTCGTGGTGTCAGTCAGATTTATTTTCACTAATTCAAAAATTGTTTCAGAGTGGATTTTGTGCAGTGAAAGTGGTGTTATTTTGATGCACAAGCATCCGTGTTGATGTGCAATTATGCAGAATCATCGAAACTAAGTCTCATGATGTGTTTGATGTTGTGGTGAAGATCACTATAAAAAGTGGTTTTATCCATTTCATCAAGCACCATCATGAACTCTGTTACCATTCAATTCGCGCCAAGCACTCCCTAGATGTTAAAAATATGTGGCACCCATATTTTAACGTAAAATTCATTTCATTCATACATTTCACCCACTCATTCATAAGACTACAGATAAAATATACACTAAAGACTTGGCTGTATGGGCTAGACCCTTTGCCTTCCCTAAAATATAGGGAGAATTAAAAAAATAACAAACAACAACGACATTGACATATAGAATTGATGTTGCAATATACATAGTTTCTTTCAATACAACCTCTAGATTATTTCAGTAACGTATTGTTGTAATATCCTATTGTTATAAATACTAATAATGCAGTGACATGGTAATTTAATTTATTTTATGTTCTAAATTACATAATTAATTTATTTTTAAGTACTTTTAGAATTAAAAGCCGTTGAAATAAACAACTTCATCCTCCAATAGTTCTTTCTTAACTACTAAATTAGAAAATATATAACAGTAGCAACACTGTCGGAAAGAGATAAAAGGTACAGTACGTAAAAGTTTATTGCTATCTTTCTCGGCACACTTTTGTACTTTTAAGTTACTAGTTCTTTTAGAAATAAAGTCCAGAATGTCAATATTTTGAAGACCTCATTCCAGTTTGTTTGATAATTCCATGATCCGTGCAAATAACAATTACCGAACATACCACACAACATGACAGATAAACAGATTAATCTTTCTCGTCGGTCAAAATAGTCCGAGCAAACAGATTTAGTAATTACTAAACGATTCAGATTTACCTCCACTATAGTCCGACAACTTCGTGCGCGACCCTTCTGCGATAGGAGCATAGAGGACAATAATACTACGGATAGATAGGAGAGACATTGGGGGGGCTGAGGTAGCACGCCATTGTGATGTCATGCTAGCGGACGGCTACACACGTAGAGAAGAGTAACAAAGATATCTTGAGATAAGTTGTAAATATTTTGAATATAAAGGTAAGAAGAATTTGGGGTTAGAAAAAGAATTTCGAAAAATTATGATCTTGAGGCGGGAAGATCATAATTTTTCGAAATTCTTTTTCTAACCCCAAATTCTTTGTACTAATTTTTCTAACATTTATATAATGTTAAAATTAAAATCGAATAGTTTATAAAGGTAAGAATAAATAAAAAGAACAATTTTTGTAAAATTTTATTTCATCGAGTGTACTCGGATTTCAGCCCATAAAGACTAAAGTCTATTTTTTATAACTCGGATGGTAAATTTACAGCTGCAAATGTCATGTTTTTAACTCTTAACAGTTTAACATGACAAAAAATGGACCTTAAAGTGTATTTTTTATCTCGGATAGTAAATTGACAGGTGCAAATATCATGTTTTATGGTTGGAAGTTGATTTAAACAATACAAAATGACATTTGCAGCTGTCAATTTACTATCCGAGATAAAAAACGACTTATGGCAAATATTCACTCATAATGTCACATAAGGCAAATAGTCATTCGTACTACAATCGATAGGTATTTAAATTGAGATTTATGCTATGATCGCCCAAAACACCTCATTGGCAAGCTTGAGTTTAGTTAATAACCTATAATGCTACACCTTTTCGCACTTCTAAAGGTAGAATCGGGATGTCTCGACTTAAAAATTTGAATCTAAATTTACGTAAGTCAAGCCGTTTTGGAATAAAACATAAAGAAGGATGTCCATTACTGACCTGTCAAAATAACTAATAAGCACTACGGTTGTGCGTAATACTTATTTTTTCCATTTATGAAATGCACTCTAGGTAGAGTGCGGGCCAGATAAGTCCGCGCGTGGTCAAAATTGGAACTAAAATTCCGTCTGCTATTTTATTTGTCTAGCTGCCGCACTCAGAGACGTCAATTAACTTTAATGAGTATTTAATGTCAAAAATTTTCATTCAAATCTGGACCATAGACCCGGCAAGAATAATGACTAGGTTTGAATTGTCATTTTTTGACGTTAAGTACTCATTAACGTTATTTGACGTCTCTGATGTCTCTGATGAATGAGTATTTAACGTCAAAAAATGACAATTCAAAACTAGTCGCTATTCTTGCCGAGTCTATAGTCTAGATTTGAATGAATTTTTTTGACATTAAATACTCATTAAAGTTAATTGACGTCTCTGAGTGCGGCAGTTAGAGTGTCAATGTTAGCGAGCAGCGCCACCCCTCGCGCGCAGACTTATCTGGCCCGCAGTCTAGTATCTCGTGTGCACCGATCGCACAGAGTGACAGTAGACCTATTCCCTAACTTTTTTTGACAGTTGAAAGTGATGATCACAGAACTATTTACTTATCCATTACTACTTTACTATAATGCTATTGTGACACTTGTCCTGTGATAACAGCAATGTATTAGTAAATAGTTCGGTGATCATCACTTTCAACTGTCAAAAAAAGTTAGGGAATAGGCCTACAGATATTGTCACTTATTGCACGTATTGAACGAGTTTCCCCCCCTCCTCGCCTCACCGGCCCCGCTAGCATCTAGAGTGCCGCGTCCCCCGCCCCGTCTCTTACCCCGCAGGAGGGTCGCGCACGAACTTATCAGACTATAGCTCTAGATATGATAAACGTACGATTCAGACTAAAAATATTGATCGGACGCAATTACCGAACGCAGCTAGAATGAAGACATTGACACTTTTGACAGACATGACAAATGACAACTATGACAACACGTCACGTCAGTTAGTCGTGCGTGACAGCTTTTTGTGTTTATTGGAAAAATTGTTTGTTGAATCATCAAGCAAGATAGATAGAAAGAATAGGATTTATAAACTTTACATATTTTTAAACAATATCAATAAATTTATTTTCGTTTATTTTATGCTATTCACTAGATTATCTTCTTTGATTCATACCAAAAGAATAGTGGTAAGTGATCGTGCTGCGTAGTATGTTATCCAACAGTCTGTAAAATAAATTTATGAACTCTAACGAATCTAAAGTGCAGTGATATAATAATGCGGTATTATGAATGATCGATGTACCGCTACCGATTTTTCCTCACTCGTCATCACGGCGCTATAAGACGTTCTTGTGTAATATTTTGTGTTTAGTTTGTCCGCCCTAAAATCCACCAATATTTGGATCTTTAACTGTTGTATTGATCTGATTCGACTCGCTTTATCAGAAACAACTAACTACATCAAATTAATCACTACTTTGAATTTGTTAATAATTCCCATTACCAAAATAAATCAGCACAGAATGGTAATTTTAGTTTTTAAGCACCTAACCTATTTTCATTTCTTTAGTGAACATAAAATATTGATAGCTTCTTTATTACGCCAAAACGATTATCAGTCAGTGAGTAGGTCTATGCCATATTATTTGCTTGTTATTGGAACATTACATAAATGTTAGACAAGTAAAATATACTTAAAGGAAAATTAAAATTATTTGAATATATTTCACATATTTATTGTTGAAGGGCAGTGGTGTATTTAATTTTAATATCCTCATTTCACTTACCATGCTAAAGTCCTAAATAATAGGAGCTGAACCTTGATGCCACAATCAGCGTATAAATTTTCCACTTATGAAATTTTACACTGGAGTTAGGAGGGTGCTAAATAAGTATTGTTATGTATCAACAGCGAAGTGCTAAATCTTCTAACTAACAGTGACAAAATGTTGACACAAAGTAAAAAAAAGTGTTACAATTTTATGTCAGAATATTTAGTTACAAGCTATTCCACATTTTAATTTGTTGAGTTCTTGTTAAAAATATAGATAATTATTTCATGAAAACACACAGAAATAGACCTTAATTTCAAAAACATTCAAAACTAAATTTCTTGAAAAATGTTAGATTTCCTTACATTTACTGATAATTTCTTAGATGATATTTTAGAGTTACGTCATGTTTCTTTTTAAGTTTGCATAATCATAGCTAAATTATTGTTATCTTTTTAGCACAAATCAATAAAAATGGACATCTGGAGACAGTTCCAGACAATTTCTTGGTAAGAATTTTTTTATATAAAATTTTAATTACAATTAAGGTCTTAAATTAAATCTTCTTGGTAAGTATATTTTATATTAACTTAATATCATCATCCAAGAAAATAAGATAGGTAATTATTGTTTCAACTTATAAATTACAAATGCTTTTTCATTGTTATTATGTGAGTACTATTGTTTCTTTCTATTGTTTCTTGATAATAGGCAGAACAATATCATTTAAGTAACAATATGTTCCATCACATTATACACACGGACACCTGATACTCATTAAAAATATCATCTAATATCTCATCTAATATCATCTACAGTATCCATGCAAAGAGCATTCATGCATATCTGATTAAATACCTTGTGGAATGGAATATTGCCATGCTAATCACTCACTCTACTTATTGAAAAGGATCATGTTGAGAGCAACATGATCATTTCCATTGGAGATGATAACTCTTAGCATGCCATGGATTCACTGTGTGGGTGCCGGGCCCATAGTGTTTTATGCATTTATTCATCATGTAACACCTGTCTCTTGTGATGGATGGTATGTATATCCTTAGTCGCCTTGTACGACACCCACGGGAGAGATTTGGTGTGGTGACAATTGTATTCTACTCTGCCGTCACCACACGGTGATTTAATTATAATGTTTGTAAAATATATGATATACATTCAAAACCGGATATATAACGACATGGTTTATAACGACCGATCGGTTATGACTACCAAATGGCAAGGTCACGGCCGAATCCCTACATATTATTATTATTATTATAAATTATCAGGTATCAGGTTGTTATAAGCAATATACACATACTTGTGTGTATTGCTTATAACAACTATCGGATATAATGACCAAATTCTGTGGTCCGTTTGATGTCATTATATCCAATTTGACTGTAATATTAAATGGAAATTACCAAGCTGCAGTTTATTTGTGCAGTTATTTACTTTGGGGTTTATGCTAGGTACATTATTTAGTGCAGTATGACATGTAAGTAGTTATGGCAGAGTAGAATATAATTAACACCATTCACAGTCTCCTGCGGGTATCGTATAAGGCGACTAAGGGTTATGACAACAACACAACATGTAAGGAGCAGCATTGTTTTTCTTATACCACCTAGCAATATAAACTGTGATTTATATTTGTCGAATCTCCTCTTATGCTTATTATTTGGGGAATAAAGTATTTGGGTGTGATTAAAGTATTTATTATTTGGTATGGTATGGTAAAAATTTTTAACTGTGTTTTTAAGGTGTAAGCCGGACTGGTGCTTCCCCAGCATGAGCAAGGAGACAAATGAACTGCTACGGCAATGCGCAGACCTTCCCAAAGCGGAACTATCCGATGACGTCAATGAAATGATCAAGAGGAGTAAATCTTTTCCAATTCCCTTCCCCATTGAAAGTGTCAGGTAATTTGTAGAATAAGTATTGCGCTGTGCGAAGCTGTTTGAATATAAACCAATTGTGTGCTTTATACAGCATTGGATTTCTACTTTTTCACTCAGTGAAGATTTACCGTAGGGAAAAATCCACATACTAACAGCGGTTACGCACTACGTCTGAATCCGTGAAAATATTGGTCTAGGAAACTCAGCCAGAATTCGGATATTGCTTACGCACTACGTCCGATCCCCGATACAAATCCAAGTAATACGTGGGAGACTCGGCTGGGCACGTTGGCAGACGGGAGACGTGGGCATGATAAAAAAAGGGGGTCCACGATTCTTAAGCCACGAAAATTTTGCTGGTTTTGATAATGAAGAGCTACAATGTTGGCTTGACTTCAACTATAAATGTAGGTAGGTATATTTAAAGAGTCTCTGTGACTGTTAATTGTAAAAACTTGGATGTTCTTACACAGCACAATCAATTAATTAACTAACCAAACAATTTTCTCTTTTTTTCTGTTAATTCGGTATAAAACCGTTATTTCGGTATAATCTAATCTAATCTTGACATTTTTTGTTGAGTTTTGGGAATATGGTGTAGCTGCAGGGGGTCACTGGAACCAGTAAAATCTTGGGAAAACGTTCAGGAACCTCTGATCTACATATTTGTATAATCTGTGACGCACGTGGGTGTTAATAAACCCGTTTAGGAATAAACAGGCCTAATTGATGTGAGTGTGAGTGATGTGAGTTTGACAAATGTGAGTTTCACATGGACTTCAATTTCAGACTGGAGAAGTTAAAAGTTCGGAGGTCTATCGAGAAGTTGAAAGTGAACATAAAGTCCACTTACCCCCTGATCCACGAGAGGGTGTTGCTTCTCATGACACACTTCCTCATATACAAGAGGTGAGTTATCATCCTTACAAGTATTAAATGGTTGTAGCGACTTGAATAATTACATTATATGGGACCTGGAATAAGCTGGCAAAACGCCAGTGTTAGAACACCTGGGAGCCTAGCCAAGTGGCTTTTCTATTCGAACGCATAGAATACAAGAGTATGAAACTAGCGTTTTTTTCTATTTAATACGTGAGTTTCATACATTTGTTTTCTATGCGTTCGAATAGAAAAGCCACTTGGGAGGCACTGTTAGGAGAGATAGGCGTGATTGATTTATAAATGTAATAACCACAGTCAATAAAATAAAATAAAAACAATTTTCAATACCACCTCTTTCTGTAATAATATGTGCGATAAGTGGGTAGGTACTTAATTTATTTATTGTATAAATCTGCCTTCTATGCTGGCCTGGGAGCGAACAAATAACGTAGAATAGGCCAGCCCTAACTCATCCCATGGGTGTCGTAAAAGTCGACTAAGGGAGATTGCCGGTGTAGACCAATAAGCACCTTGGGGCACCCGAATGGTGGAGGGCAAACCACCAACAACAGCGTACCCAAAGAGGGTTGGTGTCAGGCAGGTGGCCGGCTGTAAAACCTAAGCCAAAACCTTGAGCAGTATGGATTGGAATGTTGTCATTCTAATCACTCTCTCCGTTCATGGGTCTCTCGACATGGTCCGTTCCGTCTCTTTTCTATACATTCATTCATCACTAGGAACTTTACGGTGGGATGGATGATATGAATCAAAAGGGAGTGGATGGCTTGATGACGTCTGACCGATATGAATGGAAGATGAAACATACTGCGCCGACCCCAGATAGACTGGGAACAGGGCAGGAAGAAGAAGATTTATTGTATAAATCTATAATCGAATCTTACAGCTGCTAACGGATTTAGGTACAATAAAAAATAATAAAGCGGAGAGTATACTTTATTACTAGGTATTTAATTTCTTGTCCGGCCTAGGTCAGGCTATAAGGTTTCACGGCTGATTATTTAACTAATCTGCAATAAATCGATGGACTTAAGTACTGTATGTTAACCTGGTCATTTCATTTTTTCTTTAGGACTTACGTAAATATACATTGCTTCCTCGATGGGTTATACTCCTTAGATAAGTATTTTAAAGATGTGTGAGAGATCCTAGCGATGTACATATATGTTACCTATGGATGCAAGAATGTAGGGAGATTGGCCCATACCCACCATTCAAATACACATTCCCACCACGCTGGCCCAGTGCGGGTTGGTGGGTTTTAACGACTGCAGATGCAGTCGGGACAACGGGTTAACGTGTCTTCCGAAGTACGGAGGAACTCGTGATAATAAATTTTTGGTCACCCATCCAATGACCGGCCTTAGCGAACATTGTTTAGTTTATCCAATCGCAGGCCAAGCGCGCTATGCCACTGCGCAAGCGAGCTAGTAAACCTGCACCTATCAGATAATAAATGAAAGCTTATTTCTTAATTTCAGAGAATTCGGCACAAGTATAGAGAAAGCCTTCTATAAAGACATGACAGTACCAGAATTTATAGACAGGCTGCTAAAGAAAAGGGCGGTCTCATTCTTTAGCCCACGAGACACTTATAAGCTGTTGACAGGCGAAGAAGAGTAAGTGGTTTTAAAAATGTAGTTAGGAGCTATTGCAATTTGAATGGTGGCCAATTGGAATTGAAACCGGCATTTTGTTCTATGAAACCTTAACGCGGGTGTTAAAACACATCTGCTTACCCCTTAGGGGAGGTAAGCGTGATTTATCTTTGTGTGACATGTGACGGTTGTTAAACCGTCATTATAATGAATTTTACTAAGGACATTCTTCGGGAATCGAGGGTCGGGATTGTAATAGGATTATATAGGAAACGATGCTCCACAACCTTGAAAAAAATCACACAGCTTGCCAATGAATGTTACTTGTTCTTGAAACATTCGAATTTAACATAATGCTTAAGGATAAATGTAAAAAAATCCAAATATCACTAAAAACGTGTTTATGTTATATTAATACGTTAAGTGCATTTGTTATATTTAATCATGTATACTAGAATAAAATAAATGCCACTGTTGTTACAGCGAAGACGGATGGGAATCAGTAGGAACTTTACACCAGAAACCACCTTTAATATTAGAGAATGTTCTGAGTTACGACGAGATAAAAATATCGGCTATGGTGTATGTGAGTGGACCAACGGAGTGCATTAACGATGGAGCGAGGAGTAATTCCGGTGTTGTCAAAGAGGATGATGCGGAATCAGACGCTATTATTATAGGTAAGGTTTCGTAGCTTCAAACGTTATACTACTTTCATTAGTCTACGACCAGACTACTATCAAATACAAGTCACTAAATATTTCAGTCGTACCGAATTTGTTTTCTGCAAATATGTTTTATTTGTGCCTCTAGGGAAGAAACAATAGTCACAGGAACCCTGGTCTGTATAGAGTCTGGTGTGAGTGGTAGTTATACAACCCAAATATCTCAAACAATATGAAGTGGAAAGGCATATATGGATGACTTACTCGTTTTAGTTCACGACGTTCAACATTGAAAATTCGTTCGTCATTTGTATTCGTCAGTTGTACGCCCACCGGAGTTAGGATCCCGAGGTCCCGGGTTCGATTCCCAGGGGAGTACAAATTTGTTCTCGGATTGGTTTATGGTCGGATTTTTTTCAAGTCCGCCTGGGTAATTGATAATGTTAACAGCATTATATTGTATTCCGACAATTTATGATAAGCCAGCCCCTCTGTGGTTGAGGGTTCCAGGTGAAGCTCGATTCCATCTTTAACCCTTATCGTCACTTACCATGTGAGATGAAGATCAAAAGCTTCTCTGTCTGATATATAATAATAATATGAAATCAACAATATTAAACTTTTAACATCATATTTATTGTTGTAGGTTTAATAGGAGCTCGTTTCAAACGTAAATTTCGTATGGACTATGAGGACATATTGATAACAGAGCAACAGAATTGTTTGGAAAACGGCTACGGCGAGGAAGTGACTCCAACGACTTGTCTAAATGTTTTAAAGACTACTTATGTGAGGAATAACCAGTCGGCTAAGCATATGTGGAGGCAGATGTGGTCGGAGTTTTATCAGGTAATCTATCCACATAAATAATAATCTATTGATGATGATGATGATGAGGTATAGGTGTAAGAAATCTTTTTGTACTTATATGTATGAGCTTATATTATTATATAAATGTGTTTTTGTAAATGTTTTATGTATATTTTTATCTTTACGACTCAACTTTAATTGAAACTATAATTGAACTTTTTTTTTTGCCTTAATTATTCTGCTTAATTGTCTTCATGATGTGACATGCTCTCAAAACTATTTAAGGGTAGTATCTAGATCAAAACTAGTCTTCTCCCTGCCTTGTTCCCAGTCTATCTAGGGTCGGCGCAGTATGTTTCCTCTTCCATTTATATCGGTCAGACGTCATCAAGCCATCCACTCCCTTTTGATTCATATCATCCATCATGTGATGAATGAATGTATAGAAAAGAGACGGAACAGACCATGTCGAGAAACCGATGAACGGAGAGTGATTGGAATGACAACATTCCAACCCATACAGCTCAAGGTTTTGGCTTAGGTTTTACAGCCCGACACCAACCTTCTTTGGGTAAATAGACTAAATCATAACTAGTAACTGTCAATTTTAATGTAATTATGGCAACTATCTGTTAGTGTTGCAATATATAAATACATACATACATAAATCACGCCTATATCCCCGAAGGGGTAGGTAGAGGTGAACTAACACCCACGTTTCGCCAATTATGTTAGGTCCCATGTAATAGGTGGCGAGCCTATTGCCATTTATCGGGCACAAAAGTCGCAGTACATTGCTATTGCTAGGTGGTATAAGAGGAACGCTGCTGCCCATTCTTCATCATTGATTTATCCTTAGTCGCCTTGTACGACACCCACGGGAGAGATTTGGGGTGGTGACAATTGTATTCTACTCTGCCGTCACCACACGGCAATATATAAATAAATATTTTTCCGTTCAAGGTACACAGTTACACATACGACGAACTAATATCCTACGTGTCCCTGCAAGACAAGCCTGACGACAAGAAATACATAGACAGATACGTGAGATACAACGACGCCATCTTTGACAACGAAGTCTACTACAAGAGGTTGACTATATTGGCGGAGACGGCGCTTTTAGAAGCGGATCATAGAGCTATGGAGGCTGGAAGAGACGCGTTCGTCAACGTTATTGGCTGCGGTGAGTTTGGATCTTGGTGCTGTGGCAATAAAGGCCATTTTTGACTGTTTCTAGACTGTTCAACATGGGACTAAGACAAGCCATAATGACACAAGATAAATGATTTTTAGAAATGTTTCTGACCTCTAAGGGTAAAGACAGCGATGAGTAATGGGCCGCAGCATTCCTCCTATTACATGGGACCTAACTTAATTGGCGAAAAGTGGGTGTTAATTCACCTCTGCCTTCATCGGGGATACAGGCGTGATTTATGTATGTTTCTGACCTCTTCCACATATTGAATAAGGACAATAAATATCACATAATTATTATTTATTTCAACTTAATTATACCTTCTAGATATAAAAGACAGGAAATTTCTTGGCCTTCATGATATATAGATGATGATAAGTTACGGTAAGGGCCTAAGACGGAATCGAGCTACAACTGGAACCCTCAACCACAGAGGGACTGATCTTATCACAATTGTCGGAACACAATTATGCTGTTAACATTATTATTATGACGACAGATTTTGATAAGACGGTTGTAGCTGGCCAGGCGGACTCAAGAAAAGTCCTACCACCAACCTAACCGAGTACAAATTAAATCAAAACCCCAAAATTGTATGCAATACCCCTAACAGCAACTTTCCCCTACTTTATAGATCCGTCTTCTGTTTCAGGCCTAGGCGTGTGGAAGTTATCACCCCATCAGTCAGACGTCTACATCCTAACCTTCCTGGAACGAATCCGGTCATTCCTCAAGAAGGACTTGCTGAATCACGTCACTGACGTCAACTTCGCATACATCCGACCCAGCGGCAGCATACTGAACCTGTTCTTAGGCGCCGACGGTGAGACGGAGAAGAGGATATTCTTCGAGTGCAAACGCCACCCCAAAGGGGGGGTGAATGTGCTGATGGAGAACAGGGAGCCGTCGGCGAAGTTGAAAGGGGAACATGATGGGAAGCTGCTGGTGATCACGTACCCGTGGGATGGCAACGCTCAGCCGGGGAACGAGTTTTGGTGAGTCTCTCTCTTCTTCATCTCCCTTTTCCTACTCTATGGTGCCATGCATACAATACGCTGTAACGTGGTACAATTTAAATACTCCCTTTACCTCTTTCTATTTACTGACATTATTTAATTTTAAAAATGATATTTAAAATATTTTTCTGCCGCACTCAGAGACGTCAAATTACGTTAATGAGTACTCAAGACTAGTCGCTATTCTTGCCGGGTCTATGTTCTAGATTTAAATGAAAATTTAATTGTTAAGTTAATTGACGTCTCTGAGTGCGGCAGTAAGTGTCAAAATTAAAAATTTACACGATAATACTTTGTTAAATTCGGCTTCTCGCTGATGCCATCATTCCATTGCTGACGGTCGGAGGAGACTGTTGTCCCTAAATACCACTCAGAGGGCCTAGCGTGGGTGGACAAGTCTCTCTCCACCACTTGGGAGACAGAGCGAGAGAAAATGATTTTCTTTCCCCCGAAGGAGATGTATCCACGTCCCGTGCTACGTTGGTGTTATGCCCTCCAACATGCGGGTGCACCAAGGTGCTTATTGGTCTACACCGGGCAATTCAAGGCAACATTCTACGTTATTTCTTCGCTCCCACACCAGCTTGGAAGACAACACACTGTCCCAAACCCAATACAGTGGACCCCCGGTACTCCGACAAACGTTTTGCAGGGCAGTGTCGGACTAGCGAATTTGTCGGATTATAGAGTACTGCCAGAACCCCCTATAGTTCGGACTTTTTTACAAACGAGTACCTTGTAATCCGACAAATTACAGATCCAAACATGAGATTTTTTTATGTTACACTCATGCTATATGTATGTCAAATTTAGTGAATTAAACAACACAGAAACCTTAAATTTTACCTAAATATTTTTACCCTAAATTTTATTTTTTGAAACTTAAGGTTTCTGTGAAACCTTAAATTTTATTATAAAATTAACGTCATTAATGCTATGAAACTTTAAACAAAACAATAACCTTACATTAAACACCCATTTTTCACCAATTAAGTCCCATGTAATAGGTGGTCGTCAAATTAACGTCATTAATGCTATGAAACTTTAAACAAAACAATAACCTTACAAAGATTTTGGTGGTAAGAAAAAGAATTTCGACACAGTGTCTTGGGTGGCCGAGCGGTCAGGCACCTGCCCGGATAGCAGCGGACGCGGGTTCGATTCCCGCCTCAAGATCATAATTTTTCGAAATTCTTTTTCTTACCACCAAAATCTTTGTACAAATTTTTCTAACATTTCTATAATGTTAAAATTAAAATCGAATAATAACCTTACATTTGGAAATAATTGTGTGCAAATAAATGTACATATTAAAAAAAATAAAAAATTATGTACTTATTACTCATGATGTCGGATTACAGGGGGTGCCGGATTAGCCAGGGGCCGGATTACCGGGGGTCCACTGTATACTCATAACAAATTCAAATTCTAATGTTAGCATAGCACAGCAAAAATTAATAAAGTAAATTATGAGTTAAATCTAAAATTAATGCAAAAAAAAAAATTAAAAATCACATACTAAATGCTTTATACACAGAGTTCTTTCTTTCAGGGTTGGCAGTTTGACTGGTTCCGGCGATCCAGCGGCGGCCTGTTCTACCCAGGTATCGGAATTGCACAACCCTCACATAAACACAGCAGTCAGTTCTGGCAATGTCAGGATAGCGGCTGTGGGGGCAGGCATTGAGGATATACAGAGCTATTGCACGGCTGTCACATCGTAAAGTGACAGCTGTCACATCGTAAAGTGAATAGTTGTCTTAATAATCTGTCACTAAAATGTACATGAGGATATATAGAGCTACTGCACAGCTGTCAAGTCTTAAAGTTGACAGTTGTCATAATAAGCTGTCACTTTATATGTCCATGAGGCACTGACCTCTATTATACAAGTACGCTGGACTGAAGGTTGTCATCCAAAAAATGAAGCCAATTTGATTATCACCATCTTGGCGCTGATGGCACTGGTGTACGAAGGTGAACGTCCACGGAACTAATATTAGCGATGCATTTGTAATGTCAAATAAAAGCAACGAACGTCAAATTTAGTACCCTTGCTGCTCGAGGGGGCGCTTCAAATCGGCACAAGAAACATTTGTCTTTTTAGCGGGGTTAAGGGAGAGGTGAATTAACACCCACGTTTCAACAATTATATAAGGTCCTATATACTGTAGGTGGCGAGCCTATTGCTATATATCGGGATCATAATTCGCAGTATTTTGCTAGGAGGTGTGAGAGGAATGCTGCTGCCCATTTCTCATCGCTGTATACTAAGAGTTACTTAGTCGCCTTGTACGACACCCACGGGAGAGATAGGGGTGATGGCAATTGTGTTCTGCTAGGTCACAACATGGCTGTGCTGTCACTATAATTGTTTATATACTTATAATAAGGTTGTAAAGTCGCAATTTACTTCTAAAGCGAATGGTACCAATGTTGAATAACACTGAATAAGTATACTAGTTTACATCTGAAATGGTAGCTATGAATAATTTTTAATATTGTACTTTAAAATAATCATATGAAATATCGAACAAATACTCCATCTATTTATAGAGCGATAAGGCTTAATTTCAATCAAAGTCGATGAATTGTAAGTTTTATAGAAACATTTAATGCCAACTAAAGTAAAGATAGTACTAAATTACACTCACAGATGTCGCCAAGAGCATTTGGAGATCGATATTATTTACGATTAGATATACGTAAATAATATCGATCTCCAAATGCTCTTGGCGACATCTGTGAGTGTAATTTAGTACTATCTTTACTGCGGTTCTGTTAGGCATTATACTATAGACTTCGGAAACGGTTAATTTTCAACATTATGGAGCACAAAGAAAATAACTGAGAAAATATTAAACAAAATTTTCCGTATTATTTTTACTTGTAGTAATATTTCTAACATTTACATAATGTTCAAATAAAAATCAAACCATAATTATGGAGAACAATTAAATACACAATTATGTATTTAGTTCATGCGTCACATTGCACTCAAATGTAATTCTGTATGTGCAATTGTATTTTTTTAAATAAAAACGATAAATCTATGACTGACACAATGTATATTATTTAATTGTATAAATTAGAGTAATATTATAACAACGCTACGACCATGATATCTAGAATCGTCTATCTTTACATTATTTAATGTTCTAAAGCTTTGTATAGAAAATATCTTGGTATACTTAACGATAATATCGTAGTATTTATATCTATATGACGTATAAATGTAACAGCCAAAATACCAGGCTACTATAAACTCAAAATTATCTAAAATATTCCAAGCAATTAAAGAATAAAAACCAATTGTATAGTCCTGTATTACAGCTAACTTTACGCTGATTGTATATAATATACAATAAATTAAATGATAGAGAATATAACTGTACATAATGAATTATGTATGTATATTTAATAATTGCCATATTGAGAACTTTGCAGAGAGATGGAGAGAGAATGAGGAGATGATAGATTGAGCGTGAAAATATTGATGGGGGCCTAAAGACCAAATTCATTTGTGTCGGGTAGTATGAACGTTCTTTTAAAATGCACACATGATAGAACTTATGCATACATAAATAAATCACGCCCATTTATCCCCTAAGGGGTAGTCAGAGGTGAATCCACGTTTCAACAATTAGGCGATTATTTTTGGGTTCGGTGATTTATGTATATCAGTTTCTCAGGTTGAAATCCGGCTGAAAACGCATGCGAGTTCTTAATCAGAGCGAAATAATATTTGTGAATGTAGCTGTTTTAGCTTAAACTTTAATGTAACATATATATTGTATTATATATTTTCTTTATTAATGTGCTATTAGCGTATACATTTTTTATAATAGATATTTATAGCTGTGAAAGATTTTTATACTAAATATTTGTTTTGTGATTTCGTCTCTCCGATGTGGTACAAGTCTGAAATGTACTTACAGGTTGAAGTTCAATGGTTTAACAAACTTTTATCAGGAGTTTCTGATAGTAACACTGAAATGTCTTGTTATATACGTCTGCCATAGTATATGTAGTGGATGCAGTATGCTTATTTTAATATAGGATATTAGTAGTATTGGAATATCCTATACTACTAATATAGGAGATAATGTACCCCCTATATTCATTGTTTCGTTCGCCACCACGCTATGCCCTACAGCCCCTTTAGACAATACCCAATTTATCCGAACGAACGAATAGAATACAAATGTATGCAACCGACGTATTATAGAGAATACATCATGGCGACCGCTGTGTCAAATATAAGAGGAGCTGTCAAAAATTGGCATTTGTATTCTATCCGTACGAATTGATTGGTCACTTGTCTTGGCTGTTCATTTTAAAGTGGGTTGTATTCAACCATACTGACCCTACCTACAAAAATACCGTATTTTAACGGAAAATATAAAAGTACGGATTTTAAATTCATTTCAATACTTCAGACGGACTTTTGAATGAATGAATGAATGAATGAAATAAAGTTTATTTGGCAAAAAATAAATTAACTTTTGAAGAAAAAGAAACTTTTTTGGCAGCCTTATTTAAAAATTAGTCTCCATATTTAAGGCCTATCGAAATTTGCCATTGGATTAAGAGGATCAGTATTAAATTATACTTTCTTTATGTTGTACTATTCGAATGTCTATTGATAGGTATTTAACGCTGAAACAAGGTAACCTGTTGTAGCTAACCATGCCGCTTAGTTAATTAGTTGGTATTTTTAATTATAAGTTCATTTTGTATTCCTGTAATGGGGTTCCGAGATCGTCAAGCAGCTTGAAAGTTAAGCACGTTGATTTTCTGTGTGTTTCTGTTCTGTTGCTAGGTCAAACGAATCAAACAGGCATACAAAGCTCTTAAATGCTTGATTCAAGCATCAAGTAACTGTTGCAGACGGCCAAAATGCTTGATGCAAGCTAAAATCTACGTGCTCGACGTCAAGCTGATTGACGGTCTCGGAACCCCGTAAGACCCTTGCCTTTTTTTATGTGTAAAACTTAGGTGACTTATTATGTGAATCGTAGCCAAAATGTAATCGTTTTTGTGATGTAAAGTGGGAGTTTCAGGACCGATTTGAGGGGTCTATTGGGAATAGTGTTACTGCTATGCTCTAAGAATCCATAGCAATTTTATTGTTTTTGTAAGGTGTAACCCTGTAAACTACACTGGACTTCAAACTGGTTAATTATTTGTAATTTTGTAATGACTTTAAAAATTTGCGTATGAAATTATTAAAATTACATTGTAATTATATAATGATAAAAAAAGAATTAGTGTATCAATTTTAATGTATTTTATGTTACATTGCGTGAGCTCCCTATATTTAAGATATTTTATTGAGGTTTAAAAGTCACTCGTTGTCACTGCACTGGGTGTATAATTATTGAGTAGTATATGTTATGTCACAAAATAAATAAATTATGAGTAAAGAAATTGCGGATGATTGAGTTTTGACGCTTGTGCGTGTGCAGGATAAGATAAGATAGGATTAGATTATGCAAACCTGTCCGCCTAGTATGACCACGAAATATGATATATTAAAGCCATTTATCGCGTTTAACTATCAAAACTATAGAATTTTGACAGTTCAAAGCGATAAATGGCTATATAATATCGTATTTCATTGGTCATGCTAGCCGGGCTGGTACCATCAATGCTAGAACTAATAGTTGAGTTCGGTTTCAAAGTTAAACCCCCTTGGGCTATAAGGGGGCAATCAGTAACACATTTTCTTAATAGACCCCTAGAGGGTTTGGCGACCTAACGGTGCATGACCGTTCTATGTAAAGAATTTTGTTAATTTTACTATGAAATTATATGCAAGTGTTTTATATTATCATTTGTTTTATTTTATGAGTTAAATCTAATATATATCGATTGTATTGCATTGACACCACCACTTCAACCGATTCGTTGCGGATGGCCCGTCTGCCGTGCCATCACAATTTTTTGCGTGTGGCGTTAGGCACGGGAGTCGTATCGTTTTGAAATCGATGATAATTCCTTCAAATTAAGTTTAAGGGAAATTTACCGAGATCAAAACTATCTTAAATTTTCACGTTAATTATGTTCGTAGCAATCGTTTCTGGGTATTGTATGATTAAAAAAAATAGGGTTACCAACCTTTTTGAAAGTTGCGATTTTTTGCCCAGGATGTCTGTAGACCATTCTCTACATACATAAATACATACATAAATCACGCCTATATCCCCGAAGGGGTAGGTAGAGGTGAACTAGCACCCACTTTTCGCCAAATATGTTAGGTCCCATGTAATAGGTGGCGAGCCTATTGCCATTTACCGGGCACAAATGTCGCAGTACATTGCTGGGTGGTATAAGGAACGCTGCTGCCCATTCCTTGTCACTGATTTATCCTTAGTCGCCTTGTACGACGCCCACGGGAGAGATTTGGGGTGGTGACAATTGCATTTTACTCTGCCGTCACCACACGGCCATTCTCTCGCTTATAATAATATGTACCATGCATGATCGATAATAGGTATATAACCCATTTTCTTGGGCTTGCGACAAAATGTAAACAATCTTGATGTCTCTATCTACGAACAAGAAACAATTGTATTCTAAAAATACATTATCAATAATAGACAAATCAAACTGTCACGAGCTTTGAATGAATGGTGTCATGCAATTTTATTTTTGTATTTTATATTTAAAAAACACCAAGATTGTTTACATTGTGTCTCAAGCCCAAGTGAATGGGGTATAGGTAAGTACTACATCCGAACCGTAAAACCTCATTTAGTACCTAGAGTAAAAAACAATGAGGTCCACTTACAATCTGAAAGGCTACCTGCATCGAACAAGGTATCGAGTAACAAGTGTGTGAACAATACGTTGTTAGGGTATAACATGCCGGAGTGGATAATGGACCGCCGTTGTTGGGGGCACCATGCTTTCAGAGCTTGATTCAGGACAATTTATTTTATTGGAGGTTTAATTTTAATGAAAACTTAGGCAACATGATATTCGAGCCTAAACTGTCTAGATAGATTTTTAAATTTTGAATTATTCAGTATATGGCCCCTAAACGTAGAAATATCAGATATGGACTATTTAAAAATAATGCTTATTAAAGCTACTGGGTACCGTAAAGTAAGCCTCACTGAAACAGCAGTGGTAGCGGGACGGTGGCGGTGGCGAACCCGAACAAATGTTGACCGCGCTCGTTTAAATAATGTCCTTATGTTAAATTGCCCACGTTACAACTGGTAGCCACCGCTACCACAGTTCGAGTGAGGCCTAATACCTACTTTCGTTATGGGATTATTCAGGAGAGGAATTTTTCATTTATACCTATCCAAAATTGGGGGGTGTCTCGGAAGCGTTTTTTTAAGTTTTACTACCTACATTTCGCCAATTATGTGAGGTCCCATGCACCTAATAGGTGGCGAACTTATTGCCATCTGTAATTCGTAACACATATGCGCAGAAATTTCTAAAAGATGGTCACTCCAGCCATTAACATTCTTTGTGGAATTTTAGCGACTGAACGTGAACGATTCAGTCATTTTGGAGCATTCAAGTATGCAACTAGACTTAGGTACAGTCGACATTCGTAATAGTAATACAATACAAGAAACTAGGACTAACTACCTTTCATCTTATTGATACAATGCTTCTTTAAAGACAAAAGATTACATATACACACAGCAGAAATAAATAAATACGTAGGTACACCACGCTCATAACGCCGAAAGGGTGGGCAAGGGTGATTAATCACCCACGTTTCGCCAAATTTTAGGACCCATGTAATATAAATAGGTGGCTAGCCACATTGGGCACATACCGAAGTCGCAGTGAGCAGCAGCGTTCCTCTTATACCACCTACCAGTATACCTACTGCGATTTATGTGCCCGTTAGATCACCATAGGTCCCATAGATGGGACCTAACATAATTAGCGAGACGTGGGTGTTAATTCACCTCTGCCTGCCTACCGCTTCGGGAATAAATATTAAATACTTAGGCGTGATTTATTTATGTATGTATGAAGCGGATATTTTCGTGTAACTATTCCAAATCTTTCCCGTGGGTGTCGTACAAGGTGACTAAGGATAAATCTGAATATGATTAGGAATGGGCAGCAGCATTCCTCTTTTACCACCTAGGCTAGCAATGTACTGCGACTTTTGTGCCCGATAAATGGCAATAGGCTCGCCACCTAATATATGGGAGTTGACATATTTGGCGAAACGTGGGTGGTAGTTCACCTCTGCCCACCCCTTCGGGGATATAGGCGTGATTTATGTATGTATGTATGTAGGTAACTATTTTCCAATGCACAAGGTGAATGGTGGGAATTTTATTTATTGCGTTAAGGGAGCAGACACCGATGATGAATGTCCATTTTAGGCCACCTTCCCCTACGTACCTAAGGGAGAAGCTTTACGAACATAATGGGTTAAATTCTCAATCGACTTTGTGCTTTATGCTATACAAGTTAAGGTTGCCAAGGTTCAATGATCTGCTGTTGATTGTACATTAGGACGTTCTCTCGACAATCGGGGGTTAATGCGAAACCACTAAATCTCAAGTCTTTAAGCATCGATTTTAAATAATAGGTAGGTACACAAAATGACGCCTATTGAGGTTTCAGAGGCGAACATGAATTACTTACAATACAATATACTATCTCTAGTAGGTAGGTACATGGCCGTGTGGTAACGGCAGAGTAGAATACAATTGTCACCACCCCAAATCTCTCCCGTGGGTGTCGTACAAGGCGACTAAGGATAAATCAGTGATGGATGAGGAATGGGCAGCAGCGTTCCTCTTATACCTCCTAGCAATGTACTGCGACACTTTTGTGCCCGATATATGGCAATAGGCTCGCCACCTATTACATGGGACCTAACATAATTAGCGAAACGTGGGTGCTACGGTGCTAGTTCACCTCTGCCTACCTCTTCGGGGATATAGGCGTGATTTGTGTATGTATGTATGTTTATCTAAATAATATAGGTATCCTTACGTCAGTTTCATACATTTGTATTATTTTCGTTCAGTTGTCCAATAGGGCTGTGTCCTGCGAAGTTACTGGTAATTTACAATTACCCCGTAGGTAATTACATAAAGATGGAGGTTATAGTAAAAAGTACCTATTCATTCGCTTATAAGATACAAGGGCACAGTCAAAGCACTTTGATGCTAGTGCCGTGTGTGGGGTAACTGGTATGTCCATTCTGTTTGTAATTAAGTGGCGGGTAATGCTGTAATCGCTTCCTATTCTCCCTTCTCTTGTACAGTCTAAGGGTGGGCGAGCACTCGCTGATAATGGGCAAAATTGTTAGATTGCGCGGGTGGCCGTTGGCTCACAACGTGGAGTTCAATTTTTGGGGCAATTTCGGCAAATAAATTAATTTCCTGTTTGGTCGAATGTTATAGAAAACCTTCGGGATTGCGGCGTAGGTACGGGTTTGTATTGTACCTACTTGTTTACGCCGTGTACCTACCCACCGTAATGGTGACGGCAGAGTAGAATACAATTGTCACCATCCCAAATCTCTCCCGTGGGTGTCGTACAAGGCGACTAAGGATAAATCAGTGCTGAGGAATGGGCAGCAGTGTTCCTCTTATACTCGTACAACCTAGCAATTTACTGCGACTTTTGTGCCCGATAAATGGCAATAGGTTCGCCACCTATTACATGGGACTTGACATAATTGGCGAAACGCGAGTGCTGGTTCACCTCTGCCTACCTCTTCGGGGATATAGGCGTGATTTATGTATGTAATGACAGAGCAGAATAGGTATTGTCTACGTACTATAAAACCATACCCTCGTTAAAGACGTTAATTAAAACTGGGCTACACTTAATTATAGCCCAATCTAGGAAGATTGGGCTATATTCTTCCATCCATATGGAAAACCTGTGCCCCAGCAGTGGGGACATTAAAGGGCTGGTGATAATGATGCTGTCATCCAACCACTCTCTTTACCAGTTTCAGGCCGACAGTGATTTGGCCATTCGACCAAATAGCCAGCTTAATTCACCTCTACATACCCCTTCGGGCCTACAGGCGTGATTGATTACATACATACATACATACATATGTCACGCCTTTCTCGCATAGGGGTAGGCAGAGTTCACTTCTTTCCACTTGCTTCGATCCTTACATACTTCTTTCGCTTCATCCTTATACTTCTTTTTCCTGCTCTTATCCCGCTCTAGGCGGGGTCGGCACAACATGTCTTCTTCTTCCACTCCTTTCGATCCTTCACCAATTTCTCATCCACTCCTCTCGCTATCATGTCCTCCTTTACACAATCCATTCATCTCATCTTTGGTCTTCCTCTCCTTCTACGTCCTTTCACGTTCATGCCTAACATTCTTCTGCCAAAATAGCTTTCATCTCTTCGCATAACATGAATAAACCATCCAAGTCTATTACTTCGCAATCTCTCTGTAACTGGCGCTACTTTCAAACTTCTTTCGCTTCATCCAATCTCTTCATGCATGCCCGTCGGTTTCTGGTACTCTTGACCTGGCCTTTTTTTAATGGGCGTGATTTATGTATGTATTATGTATGTAAAGAGGAAAACGTCACCCGCGCTCCGCCGCCCTAAGCTGAGCAGCGTCGGCGGCGCCGTTAAATGATCCGGAACGAGCGTCGACTCAAAGCGCGCGCGGAGAGTAGAAACGTCAAATTTATTTCCGACGATTAGCGACTGGTGTCTTTGAGACGGGGGGTGATGGGGGGAGAAGGGGGGGCAGCATCACGCTAATGGGTCGGCTATTATTTTATTTTCCGGCGTTCGCGAAATTGCCTTAATTCGCTACAAAGAGACGGGACCGGCGAATACTTTTAGATAATGATAGTATACAGCTGAGCGGGCGGCGGCGCTTTGTCGCGGGACAATTTGCCACAGCGCCGATTTGCTGGCGAGTTCGACAGGGGACCAGTTAAATATATTCTTTTCTGATATTTATCGAGTAAGAGTTGCGATTGTAACATGCATTATATGGACAACATACTGTAATAGAAACAACGCACGCCCTAAATATTACCCATTCTAACATAGTCATAAAAATACTATGGTGTTAATAAAAAATCGAAATTTGTTCGGTCAGTAGAGTAAATGTATGGAAAATTCGTAATATATATCATAATACTTACTTTATAATATTCTATAATGATAGTAACTATTTTGATTTTACTTTGAACATTAACTGCCGCACTCATAGACGTCAAATAACGTTAATGAGTACTTAACGTCAAATAATGACAATTCAAAACTAGTCGCTATTCTTGCCGGGTCTATGTTATATCTAGATTTGAACGAGAATTTTTGACCTTGAATATTCATTTAAGTTAATTGACGTCTCTGAGTGCGGCAGTTAAACATTGTACAGGTAACTGTTAGACAAATTATTATACAAAGAATATTCGATTCGCGCATCTAGACTGCTAAAATTTTTTAAACTTTTTCTAACCACAATTTTCTTTATCACTTTAAAAATGAACTATTCTACTATTCTATTAGAATATACTTATGATAGAAAACAAATGTCACTTTTTGTCAGTTTCTCTTACATTTGATACGACGGTTTTCTCTGGAATAGGTAGGTACGTTTCCATTTCATACATAAATCACGCCTATATCCCCGAAGCCGTAGGCAGAGGTGAACTAGCACCCACGTTTCGCCAATTATGTTAGGTCCCATGTAATAGGTGGCGAGGCTATTGCCATTTATCGGGCACAAAAGTCGCAGTACACTGCTATTGCTAGGTGGTACAAGAGGAACGCTGCTGCCCGTTCCTCATCATTGATTTATCCTTAGTCGCCTTGTACGACACCCACGGGAGAGATTTGGGGTGGTGACAATTATATTCTACTCTGCCGTCACCACACAGCATTTCCATTTCATACATTTAAATTTGTATTCTATTCATTCGAATCGATTGGCCACTTGGCTAGTCAAAATCTTTATCAAGGCCATATTGTAGCACCCGTTTGGCGTTGAATTGGCTCTACCAAACTATCTGAAGATTATAAATCACTTAAAAATGTCTCTAGCACGTAAATACCAGAACCTTTTCAAACAATTCGTATTTATGAAGACCTCTCTTCTAGTTAATCCGGCTGTATTGTCATTTCCGTTGCCTTTTGTTTCTAAATAGGATTAGAGCTAAGAGACCTCCCTGAAGATTCAATTATTCTTTTAATAAGGAGTGTGGCGGAGACTTAGGACGAATCATGCCAAAGGTATTGTCCGAGTGGATACCTACTTCTTAGTTGCGTTTATTTGTGAGCGTGGGAAAGTGTTTCTGGATAAGGTAGACACCATGTCAAGTGAGACAACATTTCTTCTTCTCCCTGCCCTGTTCCCAGTCTATCTGGGGTCGGCGCAGTATGTTTCCTCTTCCATTCACATCGGTCGGACGTCATCAGGCCAAGTGACCACAATTATGGTGAATTTATGCGTCACACATAGGGAAAGGTGCCCAAATCAGAATTGTTTTAGGCAGCACCTAAAGCAATTCCCGTTTATTAAACTATTTTCATTACCTACCTACCCACGCAAGACAAGGTCAGGGAGAAGGCAAGGAGACTTGCAGTATACCCGTTCTGCTCACCCTTCCCCTAATAGGTGGCGAGCCTATTGCCATTCATTGGGCCCGGAAATCGCATACATTGCTGGGTAGCATAAGAGGAACGCTGCTGCTTTCTTAACCCTTAGTCGCCTTGTACGACACCCTCGGGAGTGATGGTGTTGGTGACAATTGTAATCTGCTCTGCTGTTACCATACCCATGGCTGACGACATCTAATGACGATGGTCATTATTTTTTAGGTATTAGTCACCACCATTGAGTTTGGTAGCAGCAGCCAGTAAAAACTACTTTCATTGAGTTGGGGATTTAAAAAAAGAATATTGCCATCTTTCATTCATTACGCTCATAATAGCAAAGGCGCATGCCGTAACCTTTTTTAGGGATTATCCTAAATTAAAAAAAAAACTTGGCGCCTGGCTCGGCGAGAGATATTTATTTGTAATCTTCACAGAATGGCAGAGGTGATCTCAAATTAAGCACTGATAACAATTATTATAGGTTTGTTAAATATTAATACACATTAAATATGAGCTTTAGGAAAGGCCATCTTTGTTACATTTTTAAGGTTTTTGCCAAAGCTATGTTTGAATGAAGAACGTATTCACAATACCTAATTGAAAAGTTGTAGCCACTGAAAAGAAGTGATCTCTACCTACCCCTGTGGGAGAAAGGTGTAAATTTTGTAGGGGAAGGAGCCGCAAAGCGGGTATACCGCCTAAAGTGGGCTTTTTCGTCTATATTATTATTTCCATATATTAGGTAGGTACTACTACCCTCACTTAAATTTTCTTTTTGGTGGTAGGTATTTGCCTTGGGCTTAATAATCATACAAAATAGCTGTATATTGTATGTATGTAATAATCGTGAAAGTCTAACTGCCGCACTCAGAGACGTCAAATAACGTTAATGAGTACTTAACGTCAAAAAATGACAATTCAAAACTAATCGCTATTCTTGGCGGGTCTATGGTTTAGACTTGAATGAAAATTTTTGACATTAAATACTCATTAAAGTTAATTGACGTCTCTGAGTGCGGCAGCTATAGATTTCAGCTACTCTACATAGTACCTATTTGAATGCAAAATAAAGCTAAAAAAATCAACTAGCAATAATGAATCATTGTCGGTTTGTATGCTCTTGAGGTGGGAGCGAGGGGCATATCAGCTAAATCCCTATATTCATTACTAAAAGACCTTGGCTAGTCTAGAACTTTCGTAAGCTTTACACTGGGGAACGTGTGCCTAGGCGGTTCTCAAGGAATCTCACCAAATATGGCTGGGCAGAGAGAGAAGTCTGTGTGGCGAAGGTAATAATAAATAAATAAATATTTTTACACTCACACCTATCATCTAGCCCAAAGTAAGTAGCCTAAGCACTTGTGTTATGGATACTAGATGACGGACATATTTTTAATATAATTATGTATATAAATGTTCAAAATATACTACATAAACATATACACAACCATGACTCGGAAACAAACATTTGTGGTCATCACAAAGTTTGCCCATACCAGGATTCGAACCCGGGACCTCTGGGCCAATACCCAGCAATCTGAGCATTCGACCAAAGCGGCCGCCAAAGGTGTGTGTCGACATGTCGTGAACATTGAACTACTAGTTTACTTTATAACTCAATGGTCGTGAAGGGACCCCGTACATAACCTACACTTGGGTCACAAGTCCCAAGCGCTGCCACTGACCTCTACCACACTATGGGCCCGGGCCCGGCATTCGTACGGTGAATCCACGGAACGCTAAGAGTTTGCGTCTCATTAAAAAAATCATTAGATTACAAGTCGCACACCCAGATCTAAACAAAGCTAACTCAAAAATTTCCGGTTTTGACTATACCACTGTATTCCTTAAACCACTACGTATCGATCGACCAATAAAACAGATTTAAAAAATTTACTCTATTCGATTTGGAATGCATATATCTATTTAGAAATCTCCTGCAGTGCATAGGGAAACGGTAATCTGGTTTTCGCGTCTTTTGAAAAAAGTGCTTTTTTTTAGTTGACTCTGTTTAGATCAAGGTGTGCGAAGTGTTGTTAGCCATGGTTACGATTTGGTGCTGTCAAGCCAAACACCGTACCGAATGGACGAAAGTCAAATGTTTCACAGGAAAGCAGTTTATATGAGAAAATTAAATGGTTGTTTTTAATATTTTCCCCGCAATTTTTTCCACATTTTCTCACCTTTCGTGCCTTGCCTGTCCCATGAGAATCATTTCAAAACCAAAATCAGCTAAACCAGAACAGCCATTCTCGAGTTTTAGCGAGACAAACGCACAGAAATTAAGTTTTATACATAATTATATATAGAAGATATCATCATCACCCCTTTAATTAATATCCCCGTTGCTGGGGCAATGGACCTTTTGGACCATGGAATAATAGAATCTAGAAAGAATGAAATGGATAATGGAATTTACAATTATTTTGGAATTGACTCTACCGAAGAAAAGACTGGGTTTTCTTTTTGATTTAGATTTTGTTGTTTTTTTCATGTTAATCAATTGTACTTATATCTTTAATGCATTAGGTAAGTACATATTCAGTACCTAGATATATTAAATAATAATAAAATATATCACCTAATATTAACTACATTTTAATTGACTTAAAAACTGTGTTCATTGTTTAATTTTTATTCCAATATTATTTAAATTTTAGATAAATGCGCGTCCTCTGCATTTGGACGCGGGTATGATTCCCGCATCAGAACAAAAATTATTTCTAAATTTTTCTAACTGGCTTTATTATTTTTGTAATATCAAGTTAAAAAGAACAATTTTAAAAATGTTTCAAGCTACAATTTTAAACGAAAATATCGACGTGCGTAGGTAGGTACAGCCAGCAATCAGTTAAGTTATTAAAAAACTCGTCTCAACGTCAAACACGATTGGAATTGAATTGAAAATTCGGAGAACCCGCCGCAGACATCCGTTTCCCATGAGTGGTGGTTACAATCTAACTGAATTCATGCTCTCGCATTGCGATCCACAACCCCTCTCTTGTTCCCAGCCAATCAGAAGCCAGGGGTGCGGTGGTGGAAGGAGACAGCAACGCCCGCAACACAATACGAGTGAGCAAGACGACTGTACGTCTATGAGTCTCGGTAAATAATCCGGGCGGTTCGAACTTGTGAAGTTAGGGTCATTTATGACAGTAAGTTAGTTTCGACACCGGCGACCCACAGCGTCACACGGGTTAACTCGCAAATAATATTATTATGACGACAATTGGTTAATCGCATGTGTCCATTGCTTAACATTAAAGTGAAGTGTTGATTGTTTAATTATTAAATTAACAGTGTAGTTAAATGTTGGATTAAAAGTGTCATTGGCGAGTTTAGTTTGTTTTTAATTTTCGAAAGACTTGGAAAAGTTTGAAAATTGTCGCCATGTCGGAATCCAGTCGCCGCGGTGCTGCGTACACAATTGACAACATTTTGGGACACACAGACAGACAGACAGGTTGGTATCTCTTTATTTATTGGGTATTTCATTTTAGCAAGATCCTGGTGTAAGTTAATTTTAGCAAGATCCCCTCCATCTTACTATGGGCAGTGTACCCGCTCTAAAATACTAATACCTTTAATAAGTAGGTACCTTAAAATAATATAATTGAATATTTATTTATATCCACGTCACTAAAATTTGTAATTTAATTTGACCAACTTTAGGTAGGTATATAAATTGGCTGTTTTGGATTTATAACTGTGATTTTAATGTAAAAATGATATGCCGTAAAGTTTGCTTATAAATAAATAGATTCACATTCTAAATGATGTAAAGGCAGAAGTAGAAGGTTGTGTAATCATGTTTTAAATGGATATACTCCCGCCACTGTCCTTGTTCTTAACCCTTAAGGGGCAGTAATATAACAACGAACTGATGACAAGGTCTCGCCTTGTAGGTATATTAACTGCTACAAAGTTTTATACTCGAGAGCCAGCTTTAGGCAGTCCACTTTGGGGCACCTTCCCCTACCATTCCCCCCCTTTATTATATTCATTCAAAACACCACTCGACCAAACCAGCAGTCAATGTTTGTTGCGTAGGCATAATATAATTTGTAACATGGATAATTTATGTAATAAAGTTCTGTTTGAGCTTTTATATATGAGTTAAGAAATATTACTAAAATAAAAAGAAGAGGTCCCAAAAATTAAGAAAAATTATGTGAAATATTCGTACTTTTGTTTTTGAATCATTAACTGGTTTCATTCATTCATGTTTTATATTGAATAAAATCAATAGATACCTACCTAAATAACGTTAAATAACTTTGTTTTTCAAGCATATTCTACACCAAAAATTAACTAGGCTCAGAATGGTAAAACGACTTCGCTAAAAATAATTTTATAATTTTTTTAAATATCAAAGTTTGTTTTGTTGTTTGGCCGTGCGGTGACGGCAGAGTAGAATACAATTGTCACCACCCCAAATCTCTCCCGGGGGTGTCGTACAAGGCGACTAGAGATAAATCAATGATGAGGAACGGGCAGCAGCGTTCCTCTTATACCACCTAGCAATAGCAGTGTACTGCGACTTTTGTGCCCGATAAATGGCAATAGGCTCGCCACCTATTACATGGGACCTAACATAATTAGCGAAACGTGGGTGCTAGTTTCACCTCTGCCTACCCCTTCGGGGATATCGGCGTGATTTATGTATGTTTGTATGTAAAGTTTGTAATGTTTATATTCCCATCCATTATTATTAGCACAGTATAAAAATATTAGAAAAAAAAAGAAACTTACAATACCAAGGGTTTTTCAGGCTATTTTCGACAAAATGTCTGATCTCTATTTCTTTTTTTTATAGCATTCTACCTTAAATTGAACCCACCTTATCAGAGCTGCTATAACCGAATGTTATTTAAAAGTATGTCTTCGCAAATATTAATAAAAAAAATTGAAATATTTTACTCTACCACGCCAATCTTTCTTTTTATGCAACCACGCCAATCTTTCTTTTTATGTGACCACGCCAATCTTTCTTTTTATGTGACCACGCCAATCTTTCTCAATTCTTGTCATTACGTCCTTTTTTAAAAATGGCAAATCAATATTGACAAATTTTAACATTACAAAAATGGTTTTTACACAATTCTTCTTCAAGTTAAGCCTAGCTATTTATTTTAATTTTAAATGTGTAGGTAATTATAATAATTAATATATAACAATAATTAATACACACTATGGACCCCGCACCCACACAGTGAATGCTAAGAGTTATAAAACCTATATACCTACCAGTACCTACTTGTTATTAGTGTACTATACGAGCATCCCTTTCTCAACTCTTGTCATTACGTCTTCTTTCAAACAACACTTTTCTCTTTTCACATTATTGTACAATTGATCGGTCAGCCTTACCCCAGCCAAAAATTCTGTAGAAATGGAATAATCCTCATTACTTAATTTACAGTAATAAAGGTGTAGGTACTAATTAATTATTAAGAGCGTTTGTACGCATTGATGTCTTTTGTATTAGATAAATCGGCGAGTAGTAGGAAGTGCTTAGCATTAAACTTAAAGCAAATGTTTGAGAAACTTAGACAGTGGACGGTGAGCTAAGACAATGCACTCTTTCAACTAAGGATTGCTATTTTCCTTAAACACTATTTGAGTGCCAGTTGGATGACAGAATTCAGTTTTATAATAATATTTGGACGGTTGGATACTTAAAATTTTCGTGTAACTATTCTACCTAATACCGAGTAATGTGTAACGCTATGAAGTAGCTAGTAATCTTGGGATACGCAAGGTATATCATCAGCGAAAAGGGAAGATCTTATCTGGATATTCTGAGAGCTTTTTGTCTTTGCCGGATGGTGACAACAAAGAATACTAATAATTGTCACAACCCCCAAGCTCCCCCACGGGTTATTATACCGCCTAGGAATATAAGGCGACTAAGTGCCCGATAGACGGCAATAGACTCCTACGGGGTTAAGTAGGGGTGATTTATTTATATGTAGGTATAGATTTTGTACAAATTTGGCTGGAAGTATGGATTTTGTACAAATTCAAATACTTTAATGTGTCATCTCAAGCACTCTCCGTTTATTGGTCTAGCGACAACCTTCACTTTCTTTATTAAGTCTAGTCACTAGCACCATTGAAGGAGCTCGCTAGCGCAGTGGCATAGCGCGCTTGACCTGCGATAGCGTAAACTAAGTAATGTTCGCTAAGGCCGGTCATTGGATGGGTGACCATAAAATTATTATCTCGAGTTCCTCCGTGCTTCGGAAGGCACCTTAAGCTGGTGGTCCCGGCTGCATCTGCAGTCGATAATACCCACCAACCCGCACTGGGCCAGCGTGGTGGGTTATGGCCCAATCTCCCTATATTCTTCCATCCATAAGGAAGGCTCGTGCCCCAGCAGTGGGGACATTAAAAAGGCTGGTGATGATGACTAGCACCATTACGGTGTCAGATATTAATTGAAATTATTGTAGACTCTACAATGTAGAGCGTATTTATTGTGCAGAGAATTTCACTAAATGTCGCTGGGAAAAGAGAGAAGTCAAGGTAGTGAAGGTGAGTGTTGACATGTTGTGAAAACCTACACTTGTGTCACAAGCACTACTACTGATTTCCCTTTATGCAAAAATAGGGACCCGGTACTTGTATGGTAAATGCATTTGTTTCCCTAGCGAGTATAAAGTTCTTAATGTGTATAGGTAGATATTTATTATTTGATTGGTAGTGCGCGGCATGTTTCGGTTTATGTGATTGGCGAGTTGTGGGATTGTATTTGGTGCATAATTTACAATGTACCCGCAATGTCATAACTCGTTGACAATGGTGGGTTTCTCTACAACCTACTTGCGTGCCGTTCTGCTAGCGGAGCGTTGGGCTCTGATGCGTTTAGTATCATCTTGGTATTGAACGCCTCAGGGTCGGCGTTTCGTTGCGGATCGGGGCGTGGGCGGGTTTGGGAGACCTATCATTACAGACTGCGGCATGCTGTGCACTCCCCTATTTTTTTCTTGGACACACGGGTTTTCGGTATCTAGCATCTTGACGATTCATAAGTGTATTCTAATAATACCAGTTATGAATAAATGAATTTTGACTTTGACTTTTAAGTTTATAGGCCCGATTAAAGGTAACCGCCAGTTTTTGACATTTTATCGTGAGGACGAACTGTCAGAAACTGACGGTAATTTTTAAATCGCTTGATTCACGTGTTGATAAACTCGCGCTTTAGTCGATTAACAGCCGTACTCCAGACAAGTCAATTACCGTTAGTCAAAACTAGTCGCTACTCTTGCCGGGTCTACAGTCTAGATTTAAATGAATTTTTTGGCATTATGTACCTCATTAAAGTTAGTTGTTAAAGTTAATAAACTGCAATATACTAAGAAGTAAGAATAGAAGTAAAATAATGCACATCCTGAATAATACCCATCCTCACATGGTCATAATAAATACAACCGTGATTATAAAAAAACTAAATCGTAAATTGTTTATGTCAGACCTGATGTAAAAAGGTGATAAAAAATTTATTATCTCGAGTTCACGTTAAGGCACGTTAAGCCGTTGGTCCCCGTTGTATCTGCAGTCGTTAATACCTACCCATCTCTACTGGGCCAGCGTGGTGGTTTATCGCCCAGTCTCTCTATATTGTTCCATCCAGAGGGAAGGGCTGTGCCCCAGCATTAAAGGGCTGGTGATGGTGATGATGATGATGACGTTGGTGAGGACCACACGCTACGGGTACGGAAAATCGCACTTTCCGGTCAGGGGGTGACATAAAACTATGATCTTGCCTTGGGTGATAAAAAAGAGCATATTTATCAGACGTGCGATCTACATAATATTATAACCCTATAATAGTATACCCTATACAAATTAATCGGTCACTAAAGTAAAATGTATTTATGTGCCCGATATATGGCAATAGGCTCGCCACCTGTCACATGGGACCGAACATAATTGGCGAAAAGTGGGTGTTAATTCACCTCTGCCTACCCCTTCGGGGGTATAGGCGTGATTTATGTATGTATGTATAAAGCAAAATGTATGGAAAATCCGAAAATTAATTTAGGAATTTCGAATTTTTGATACCACCATAGTTTTTATGTGACTAAGTTGCCATGGGTAGTGTTTGCGTGCGTTATATTTCTGTTACAATTTGTATACAAACAGAAGCCCTCGAAAATCACACAAAATAATTATCCACAGAAAAAGCTCCATTCATCCCACCATATTACCGACCCCCTGCTACGCAAGCTCTGGCATTCTTCATAACTTTCATTATATTTTAACACATGTTCTGGCAAATAATAACATGGCACAAAAGCTATTATCTCAGTTCGATAGTTATTAAAGGATTATGCCATAATAATGTGATATTACAATGTAATAATGCCGGGATGAAAGATCGAGTGCCCACTTCTGGTTTTTAACGATCACTTCGGTTTGTGTGCGTCGATGTAAATAAATACATATTATTCCTATGCATACTACAGAGGAGCTCGGTAGCGCAGTGGCTTGGCGCGCTCGGCCTGCAATTGAGTGAACTAAGCATTGTTACTAAGTTGGATGGGTGGCCAAAAATTTGTTCTCTCGAGTTCCTCCGTGCTTCGGAAGGCACGTGTGGCTTTTGGTCCCGGCTACCAATAGCAACCGACTTTTCAATAGCTAAATTCCGACTAAATTTGCCATGTGATGACGGCAGAGTAGAATACAATTGTCACCACCCCAAATCTCTTCCGTGGGTGTCGTACAAGGCGACTTAGGATAAATCAGTGATGGGGAATGGGAAGCAGTATTCCTCTTATACCTACCACCTAGCAATACACTGCGATTTACTTGCCCGATAGATAGCAATAGGCTCGCCAGTTCGCCACCTAGTACATGGCTGTTAATAACCCGAAATTGCTGTATGTGCAAGATCCCGTTGCATTCTTATGAAATATAAAAAATGAACAAGCTTGGCGCCGAATAAAAACGTCATTAATTTTTTTCCACGATAAACTTTTTATTTTAATTTTCTAAGCATGTTTTTTAACAAGTTAATCTTTTATTTCCTTTCCTCTTCCTAACAATGGAACCTAATTTAATTGGCGAAAAGTGGGTGTTTAATTCGCCTACGTGTTTAATTTAATTCGCCTTGATTTATATATGTACAATATAATAGACTCTTTAATGTACATCAATCAGTTCAGAAGAAATACCTAGGGAATAATTAACCATTTCGTACAAAGAGCGACCTTATCGCTAAAAGCGACCTCTACCACCCCAGCTAGCATGACCACCGAAAAACGATATGATATAGCCATTTATCACTTTGAACTGTTAAATATAAATGTTTTTTTGACAGTTCAAATGGATATATCAGCCTTTGTGGCTAAATCATAGATATAACCATTTATCGCTTTGAACTATCAAAAATACAATCAGTTTTCACAGTTAAATGCGATAAATGGCTTTACCATATCGTGTTTGGTGGTCATGCTAGCCGGGCTGGTAACCCTGGGATGGACAGAATTAGAAAATAAAGTAATCGAAGGAAGATGGTTACGGAAAAAAAATGTATGTAAGTATTATGTTTATAGTAAAATGTATGTATGTAAATTCCGACCCAATCCAAAGCCTTTTATTTCCACCCGCGTATGCTCGATGCCTCCAATAATTGCTCCGATCACAGAACAAGATAAAGTTGCCTAGTTTAATCGGAAACATTTGTAATCCCCCCAAATTGGCACTCCACACGATCGTTGCGCTTTGATCCGCAACGCTGTACCCCATTTCGACTCTACGCCCTTTAAAAATAGGGTGTACTATTCACTGTGTTATAATAATAAGCCGTGATAAATCGGAGTACTCCCTGTTTCCGCCGTGTAGTTTGTTTTTACATGTGACGGATGAACCGAGGAGAATTCGCAATAGATAACATTTCCTTTAACGCCTTAATAGCCCTTTAACATCCCCACTGCTGGGCACAGGCATTCCATGAAAGGCTTTTTTATGCTAGACAGGGGAAGCTCTTGCCATTCATCTCACCTTACCATCAGTAAGTGGCGATAAGGGCCGAAGATGAAATCGAGCTTCACCTGGAACCCTCAACCACTGAGGGGCTGGCTATCTTATCACAATTGTTCGAACACAATAATGCTGTTAACATTATTATTATGGCGACAGATTTTAATAAGATGGTGGCAGCTAGCGAGACGGACTTGAAAGAACCAAACTATATCATCATCATCATCATCATCACCAGCCCTTTAATGTCCCCACTGCTGGGGCACGGGCCTTCCCTATGGATGGAAGAATAAAGGGAGATTGGGCCATAACCCACCACGCTGGCCCAGTGCGGGTTGGTGGGTACTAACGACTGCAGATGCACCGACCAATGAGGGCTTAACCCTTCAGAAGCACGGAGGAGTTCGAGATAATACATTTTTGGTCACCCATCTAATTAGAGGCCTTAGAGGTTGTACGCAACATTGCGAATTGGCGCAATGCGTATTCGCTACGCAGAAAACTACAACATAAATTGATGCGACGCGATTTGGTGCGGCAAGGTGTCGAAACTAAAAAATAAAACAACAAGATACCAAAAAAAGGCTCTCTTTCTTTTTAGCCGCTCAGTTATCTCAATTGTTGCTAATTAGTATTAAACTACCTAGTCAAGTAATTTAGCAATAATTACAACGAATTTCGTATCGTATCCTAAGCAAGTTAATTAATTTCAGTCAATTGTCAAATTCTATTCATCCAGTGGCATTTTGGAAGTTGCTTTATTCACGGATCACGCTTGACTGCACCGTAGTACTTTGACAGTCACTTAATAGGGTTGAATTAGGGTGACACTCGTCTTAGAATTTCGCGGGACAAGTCAAAATTTTGTAGTATGAATAAACATTTCTCAATAAAACGTTATTAATTAGTGTAAATGCCCTGTGCCCAGTTTATCTGGGGTCGGCGCAGTATGTTCCTCTTCCGTTCATGTCGCTCAGACGTCATAAAGCCTTCCACTCCCTTTTGCTTCATATTATTATCATCCACCACATCCACACCCTTTTGATTCGTCATATTATTCACCATACCGGAAAGGTGCTAGTGATGAATGAATGTACAAAAAAGAGACGGAAAAACCCATATGACAACATTCTAATGCATGTTGCTACGGTTTTGGCTTATGTTTTACAGTCGCGTGCATGACACCAACCCTCTTTGGGTATGCTGTTGTTGGTGGTTTGCCCACTACCATTTAATTCCCCCAAGGTGCTTATTAGTGTACACAGGGCAATCTACCTTAGTCGACTTTTACGACACCCATCGGAGTGAGGCGGGGCTGGCACATTCTACGTATTTTGTTCCCAGGTCAAATGAAAAACGTTTGTTAGTATTTGAAACTGTAGCAACCGTCATACAACATACCGACACTCATTTTGGATCCTACTAGTTGCGAAACCTCCTATAAAATGGGCTCATTCAAATAAAAATATTCATGAATGAGACAGCCATTCGTTTCAATTACAACCACATACTCCGACTGATTCTCCATATTGGTGACCCTAATGTGATCAGGGGGCCTATCGCCTAACTCGACTGCGAAAGCAAAAGCTATATAGTTATAGCTATATAGTTCATGACATCATGCTGTCTTTTCGCACAAAATGTACCTAAACTATTAGCGATAGCTTTGAACGAATGATCACCGAATGATTATGTATGAATTTGGCACAAAATCCGTACCGCCTAAAAATTCAGGATGTCTGCTATAGCCGTGAGCAGTGCATTTCTTTAAAGCTATCATCAGCAATATAGTTAGGCGGTAGGGCCCCTGATCTCGCAACCTGAAAGTCAAAAGGAAGGAAGAAATTGAAATGAGTGTCGGTTTGTATAGAGGAGGTCGCTACAAGGTATTTTGTATGAAGTTTAAAGCTACAAAATAAATACCTAAAATAAATGTTGTCCTGTGTGCGTCGACAGCTTGGCCACCCCAGACTGAACTCATAATTACATTTTTGGTGACAATGCGTAGCGACAAATTATTTAACACGATATTAATTTTACAGGCCGCTTTGTGACGCGCCTTTGTAGTGTGGAAGTAACTTTCTGCGTTGTGTTTCAATATTAATATGGTGCTGGGGATTGTTTTCTATACGTTTATTCATCACTGGCACCTTTCCGGTGTTATGGATGACATTAATCAAAAGGGAATGGGTGGCTTGATGACGTCTGACCGATATTAAAACAGAGAAAAGAAGACGTATTGCTTACTGCGCAGGAGGAGATGAACTAGGAACAGGAAAGGAAGACGAAGGCTGGGGATTGTTGGCCTTTTGTCATTCATCTGTTCTATTTATCAAACTTGTCAAGCTTGTTACTAAACAAGTTTATGAGAACAACGTTTTCCTATTTTAAAAATGGAAAATTACCTTTATGTCACACCTTGGGGCCTAGACAAAGTAACATACCAACAAAGATAATGAAGTTCGATAAAGCAAAATGTATGGGATTTGACGTAAGTCGTCGTGAAATCACGTGACCAAAATCAACTTCGTAAGTTCCTAGTTATGTTGGTAGCGCAAGCTAAGACGCTGTAGATACCAAAGTAATATGGCCGATCGTGACGAACCTCGACACGTTAGCGTTATGAAATGATTGCCACTTGGCTACGGGCCCTGAGCATTTGGCGATAAAACACAATGTCACAGATCCCAAGTATGATACCCGAGCTGAAGGCGAGGGCGTTTAAAAGGCCTTCCCTATGGGTGGAAGAATAGATAGTAAATTTTTGGTCACCCATCCAATGACTGGCTTTAACGAACATTGCTTAGCTTTCGCAATCGCAGGTCGTCTCTCTCTCTCTCTGTTCCTTTGGATTAATACCAATATAAATGAAATCTTTGAAAGATAAATTCAATGAGTTGACTTGTACGAATTAAAAATAACAGTTATTATAAAAAAATTAGCCAGGGGTGCCCCGCTTGCAATGTGAGACACAAATATTTTCCTATAGCCAACGGATACTTCTGTAAGCTGCATTGTTAAATCACTATTAAATCCTCTCACAATTGCTACAAAGAAATTAAAATAGAATTAGTCTAAATAAATACTGTGTTAACATGAAGTGACGTTAAGTGCTTAACAAAAAGAGTGTTTTGTGAAATATCAGGGGTCAACCCTATTGAGAGGGCTACCTGCAAATGTGTACCTTATCGCAAGCTATTACGAATGCAAATCGCTTGTGACCTCAAGCAAAAGTTTTAGTAGGGCGGCGTTTCGATGTTATAGTGATGGGAAAGTTCAGTGCACGTGATATTTTTTTTTGTTATTTTTTTTTGGGTGATTACAATGTATTAGGTAATTTAATCCTCAAGAATCGAAGCCGTAACATTTGCTTATAGTGTGTAGTATAGTGATTAGTATAAAAAATATTAATTCTGATTATCATCTTGGAATGGGCAGCAGTGCTTTCGTTAAATTGGTTATGTATAATATTTTTTATTAAATAGCGCCATAATAATATAACAACCTGTTTTTGTTGATTAACTTGTCATTAAACTGTAATAGCACCTGTCTAATCATCTTCATTGAATTAATTAGATCTAAGTCACTAAAGAGGTATGTTAGGTAGTAATAATTTAAAACCTAAACCACATAATTATATGCCATTTAACTTATACTTAGATAAATGTTAAATTACTTACAATTTCTAGCGAAAACACTAATAGTTAATTACTGAAGAAGTTAATTAAAATGTATTAATTTTGTTTACTGATTTAATGTAAATGGCAGTAAAAAGTTGGAATGACGCCAGTATATTTCCTAATTTAGTACCAATTAAACATCATTTGGATCAAATAGATGGGAACAACGGCATTTATATGTTATTATTTTGATTTATACCTTACCCTATCATTCCTTATGAAACTACGACGAATACAATAAGAGATGTACAATAGGAGATATTACTTTCGTCTACAAAATCATTTTAAAAAGAAATCCCGCATTTAGAGACAATTTTTAAGACTTAAGTATTCTTTGTACTTAATAATTTTATAACATGCAAACAAAATAATAAACTGGCTAGTACCACTCTCAGTTCATCACCTCACTTAATAATAAATTAGTAGTAGTATAGTGGGCTAGTATCCAGCTCAGTCACATCACTATTTCTGTAGTTTCGTTAAAATGGCTAATATAGTTTGTGATTTGGGGATTACGAGATACATGCCATTTATCGTTTGGTGGGAACAGTTGCAAAGGGGGAGAACCATTTTGAAACTCCATGAAAGATGTCAATAAACATAATATTGAAAGTAAATTTATTTTATAATCATGATAGGAGAGGAACAAAACGTGAGGTTCTTCCCAGATCTAGGCTTTTTGGTAGTTTAAGAACGGATGGCGCAGCTCATTGCGCTAGTTCTGTTGAAACCATTTCGACTGTGACACACACGTTAGTTGCAATATGTTTGCCATCCATTACATGGGACCGAACATAATTGGCGAAACGTGTGTGTAATAAATGTATAATACATGCATAAAAGACGCCTATATCCCCGAGTTTCGGACGTTTCAGTCACTGAGATAGCACTAGATTGTTAGGTAGCATAGGAGGAACGCTGCCGCCTATTGCTCATTGCTGCCTTAACCCTTAGTCGCCTTGTACGACACACGCGGGAGAGATGGGTTACCACTCGGCGTACAAATACCACGCGGGGACAAAAAGGCGTGATTTATGTGTATGTATATGTAAGTAAAAACGAACTCCGTTCACAGACCGCGCCGAACTCAAGAGCGAGAGCGGCGCCCACTCGGACTCCGAGCACGAGCACGACCATGAGCACGAGCACGAGCACGTCGAGCTCGAGCATAGCGAGCACAGCGATCAGGCGCACGCCGAGCACTCGGACCACTTGGAAGCGCTCGACAGCGGGCGACCGCGCAAGGTAATTTACTAACGTAACCGTATTCGGGTTTTAATTTGTCACCAAAATGTAGTTAGGAACGTCTAATCTAAAAATGAATTCCCCTTCACAATAACGTCATTGTTTTAAAGTGCCTGAAGGTACTCAAGAGTCATCGAAGCGTGCTGTCACGTTCGTGTCAAGTTGGCGACTAAATCAACCAATGATTAGCTAATTTTAGTGTGCGTGTTGTATCTGCACACTGATTGTTCATGTAAGAGTAAGAAAATGGAGGGGCGTTCATTTTAAGATTAGATGAGCTCTACCAAAGAATATAAAATCAATTCCACAATAAATCACATAAAATCATGGAGATATAGGGTCTAGTAACAAATAAATGTTTCTGTATGTATTATAATACACATACATACATACATAAATCACGCCTATATCCCCGAAGGGGTAGGCAGAGGTGAACAAGCACCCACGTCTCGCCAATTATGCTAGGTCCCATGTAATAGGTGGCGAACCTATTGCCATTTATCGGGCACAAAGGTCGCAGTACATTGCAAGGTGGTATAAGAGGAACGCTGCTGCCTATTCCCCATCACTGATATATCCTTAGTCGCCTTGTACGACACCCACGGGAGAAATTTGGGGTGGTGACAATTGTATTCTACTCTGCCGTCACCACACGGCGTATTATAATAGGTTTGTCCTAATAAGTATTTAAGCAAACTAATTTAAAGAGATCGCCAGGTTGTCTATTGTTTTACCACACCAATCGATCGATTTGGGATCAATAATTGTATTAGTCGACGTCGACCGATATCTTTTGCTTTAACAATTCCGAACTATACCTACCAATCGATGGACCTCGAATAAAAGTATCGACCGACGATCGATCGATTGGTGTGGTAACACCCTTAGTAAGCCGTGTGGTGACGGCAGAGCAGAATACAATAAATTGTCACCATCCCCATCTCTCCCGTGGGTGTCGTACAACAATGAGTAATGGGGCAGCAGCATTCTTCTTGAAGCATATAGCGATATACTGCGAGTTATGTGCCCGATAGATGGCAAAAGGCTCGTCACCCATTACATGGGACCTAGCTTAATTAACCTGCTATTGAAATTGTTTAGCATACACTACCTTTTTAAACGCAGCCAAATATTGCGTCGCTGTCATTTACATGATATTCGTCTTACTGTTTCCATCTTGCTAACGGTATCTATTTTGATATCTGTATTAATTTTACTAACTGTATCCATCTTCCTAACTGTATCCATCTTACTAAATGTATCCATCTTACGAATTGTATCCATCTTACTCACCGTTACAATTCCAATATGTATTACCAACCGAATAAGCCCATCCTTTGTCCCGTAAGCAGGTGCGTCGTAGCCGAACTACCTTTACCACGTACCAGTTACACGAGCTGGAGCGAGCCTTCGACAAGACTCAGTACCCTGACGTCTTCACCAGGGAGGAATTGGCGATGAGGCTGGATTTGAGTGAAGCGCGAGTGCAGGTATGTTTGACTCGGATTTGCCGGTGTTATTTACTAAGCATGTCCGACTCAGAAGCAGCATATAAGGCAGCAATCGTAAGGCGTATTACACAGGAGCCTCTACCTTAAATTATTGAAAAATTGAAATATAAAAATTGAAATATAAAAATCCTACCCCTGTGTCCCTTGTACACAAACTTCTGACCTACTTTTCCTACCTATTTCATTCAATATTTTTTGAAGTTTTCTGATAGAAGGTTCTTGCAATGAGAAATTAAGAAATATGGTCGAATTTTCGTTTTTTACAATAATCTTTTCTTTTTGGTAACTAGTATTATTTTTAATTTCTTTAACTGTAAATATCATTTTATAGCTAAGACAGGACAACGTCTATCAGGCCAGCTCTATAATAATACATGATATTATTATAGAGTTTACTCATTCACAGTTCAAAATGATTAATACCGGAATAAAATCTCAATTAACAGGTATCTTTATTAATTAATAACTAATTTATTAGTACAGTAGTTATTAAACAGGCGCCACTTAGCGACTAATAGTGGGGTTACCTCATTGACAAGTGAATTAATGAATTCAAAATTTAATTAGTAAACGCCTTCATTAAGATTCAATTTCGATGGCAATTACTCACGGCAAATAATGGTGAAGAATTTGGTGATTCCACACAATTAAGATTGTAATTGTTCTCACTGTCATAATTAATAATTATTACTGACTGTATTTTAATACAAAATAGTTATAAAAGTGGGACTTGGAAGAATCGTGACAAGAAAATGAAAAATAATGAGTTTCTTATTCTTACATTGAGATTATATGTTAAAAAATCGTAAATTGTTTGGAAATAAATTGAAATTTAGTTAGAAATATTTTTATAATTTCAAAGGATAGTTTGCAATAAAAATAATAATTTTGAAGATTGTTGATAAAGAGAATACTTTTTCCCTAAAATTTTTCCTTTAGGTCAACTGATCCCGCGGGATATATGTTCGAACGGGATCAGTTGATTAGAGAGCAAGCCTTGTTCGATACCTTCGGGAGAGATGGGATCCTCATCTCCCTGCCCTTATCCCATTTTATTTGGGGTCGGCGGAGTATGTCCTCTTTCTCCATTCTCTTCTGTCACTCGTCATCTCCTCATCCACATCCATCACCTTTATATCACACGTCACACAATCCATCCATCTTTTCAGAGGTCTTCCTCTACTTCGACAACATTCATGTACATAACTTTTATATTCACATTCATGGCATCCCGTCTCATAACGTGTCAATACCAAGCTCAACGGCTCCCTTACATATTTTCTGTCACTGGCGCCACTTTCAGACTCCCTCTTACGTACTCATTCCTTAACTTATCCATTTTTGTCACTCCACATCAATCTCAACAGATGGAAATTATAAGGTAAAATATAATATTTTTTCGCAAGAAAATGTCATGCATTTCTACACACACTGAAATACACATTGCCATAGACGACACGCGACACAATGTACGCTGATTGTGCTCCGGACGGCATGCAAATCTGTATGAGAATAGGTCTAATATTAATTACAGATCGCGGTTCTAACGTCGATAGTAATGACGTTAATTCCTGCCTAAATTATAGTTGCATATTAACTGTGGGAGCCATCAAAGAAAATCAATCAATAGTTGCAATACTGTGTAAGTTACGGTTTTGCCAACCCATCGTCACCTGTCGCTTAAAATCCCAACTGCTGGGGCACATGCCTTCCCTATGGATGGAGGAATATACGGAGCATGGGCCATAACCCACTACGCTGGCCCAGTGTGGATTGGTGGGTATCAAAGACTGCATATGCAGTCGGGACCGGGCTGCGAAGGATGGTATGAATCAAAAGGGCGTTGGTTTTTTAAACCTTATTAATTAATTATCATTTCGCCTCGAGAAGTCAGTCTCACTCACAGTGAGTCAGTACTCAGTATGTATTTCACCGACTGTGAGTGTGTGACTCAGTATAAAAAAAGGGAGTGGATCGCTTGATGACGTCTGACCGATAGAAATGGAAAATGAAACAAAGAGAAATAATAAAATATGAGGACTTTAAATAACTTAGTACATTTTCGGTCACCCATCATTATGACCAACCGAGGCCATTGTCGCTTAGCTTAGAGAAAACAGCGAAATAGCCTTCTACTTGTCACTCAATGATTGCGCTAATCACTCAGGCTAGTGAGGAAAATAGCCAGGAATTATAAAAAGTGCCTGCTGGAGGCGGATTACGGCATAATAGAAGACAATTATGATTGAAATAGGCGACAATTTGAGAAACTTGTTCACAAGCACAGGGCTGCCAACACGATGTTATTTATTAGCTTAGGATAATAATGGCATAATTTGATTTGAAAAAAAATTACCTACAAAGAAAATAGAGTCGGAAAAATTTCAGATGTCATTAATTTTTTCAGATGTGTGTTTTTATACAACTGGAAAACTTATTAAAATTTGATATCGTGTAATTCAATTTTAATACACATTACAACGACTTAGATATCATAATATTATTATGTTACAGGTATTTTCTCAAAATATTAATAGACTCTCATTTTATGTACATATAAGCATTTTCCAATAAAAAAAATAAGATACCTACTACTACTAAGACGTGGGTAGCCAAAGTTTGATCACTTTTTTGATAATGTTCCAAAAATAATAAAATTCCATAAAAATACATATCACATTAGTAAGTAGGTACTTTCAAATATACCTGATTATTTGATTTTTAATTTTAACATTACATAAATGTTAGAAAAATTAGTGCAAAGATTTTGGTGGTTAGAAAAAGAATTTCGAAAAATTATAATTTAATAATTCAAAAATTATAATAATTTTTCGAAATTCTTTTTCTATCCACCAATTCCTGATTAAAGAATAAAAATGGATTTTTTTTATTTTGAGGGGAAAACACTAATTTAAGTAAGTTAACCGAATTTATCATCATAAACCACCATTATCTATTACAAAATTAATGTAAATATTTTAAAATATTTTTTTTTGTTAAATCATGGACTAATGGCAACCCTACGAGGGCTGACGGACGGTGCAAGCATTAGGGTTGTTCACGGCGAGTGCATAATGACTTGCGAATTAGCAACGCATTGTGGCAACACTGGAGTACGCGCCCTGTTTGGGAGATAGCTTGCTCCATTTCAGTGATTACTGATTTGTTGTCTGTTGAACTGATATAGAGGCGGATTAAACGCCGAGATCGTCGTAGCACATTCGTAGCAAGTATCTCAGTGACGGCCCTATTTATTTATTTATTTAAACTTTATGGCACACAAAATAAAAGGTACAAATGGTGGACTTAATGCCATAAAGCATTCTCTACCAGTCATCTGGAAGACTGAGTACAGACAATATTTTGGCGATACGTAAAACGAGTATCGTTAAAGTAACGTAGTTTTAAAATAATTACTTATGTAAATTATTATGATTACATACAAATATCAATATGAATACTTACATAAAGTGCAAACACTACCTACTAAATGCAATATATAATAAATAATGAACTGATAATAAAAATAGTTCTTACTATAATATACATAGTACAAAATTGAAGCAAATTGAGGTTGTAAGCAAAACTTTTTATAATTAATAAAGTTTTTTCATCCCCCCATCTCGGAAAAAGCGTTTTTGCTCTTCGATATCTGAGTGCAAAGGCCGTTTTTATCCTCTAGAGGTTAAAGTAAATTTGAATTTAGAACATCGCGTGCAAGTGCATTATGTTTGTAAATACAAAATATATTTTTTAATTTGATTTTAATTCACCATGTTTTTTTTAGGGAACGCAAAGGGTCTGCCCATACTGTCCATAATGTCTTTAGTATATTTATTTCATATTAATATGAATAAATGAGTGAGTGAAATGAATGTATAAAATTAATTTTACATTAAAATATGGGTGTTACACATTTTATCGCATCTAGCGAGTGCTTGCCGCGAATTGAATGATGCCAGAGTTCATAATGGCGATTGATGAGGTGTGAAAACCACTTTAAAATTATTAACATCAAACACATCACAAGACTTATTTTCAATGATTATACATAATTTCACACCATCCCGGATGCTTGTGCATCAAAACAACACCACTTTCACTGCACAAAATCCACTTTGAAAAACATCATCAAAACTATTGGACCTCTATGGCGTCGAATTTATTAAGCAACCTTTTTAATTGTTAAAAATTCAGATTTGGAACCTACTTGGTGTGCTTTTTTTATTAATTTGCTTTGCACGTGCGCGTCTGAGTGGATGTTGTGGGTGTGTCCGGGTGGATGTTGTGTGTTTGTTGAGTGTGTGTGTTTGGTAGGATGGGCGTGGAAGTGTCAGGGTGTAAATAGAATTGACTGAAACTTTTAATAATGTGTTTGTAATTTTTTTTGCATATTGCCATTTCCTCGCTGTGGGGGATGAAAAGTTACGTGTTGCACTTGAGTGCAAATTAAAAAGCAACTTTTCACTCACGTATAACAAATAACTATTATTGTGTAACAAAGTGGCTTAACACCATTAAGCCTTTAATTTTTTTTTGTTATTTGGTTTGTTTTTATTTCAAAATAAATTAAAGTAGTGGTCGCCCGTGGCTTCGCTCACGTTATTCTCGGTTATTTTATACTTTATAGCCTTAAAGCCTTCCTCGATATGTGGACTATCCAACACAAAAACAATTTTTCCAACCAAAGAAACTTTCATCTTTATAACATTAAGATAAGATAGAATAATATTTAGAAACCATAAATAAAATTGAATTCACAAAAACGTCAACAAGGAAAATCAACAAAAATAATGTCCCTCGAGCTCGCTATCTTCCCAAAAAAGCTTCCAAAAAAGCTTCCCAAAAAGCTTCCCCAACAAGCTTCTCAAAAAGCTTCCAAAAAGCTTCCCAGAGAAGCTTCCTAAGAAAAGCTTCTCAAAAAGCTTCCAAAAAGCTTCCCAGAGAAGCTTCCTAAGAAAAGCTTCTCAAAAAGCTTCCCAAAAAAGCATTCCAAAAAGCTTTCCAAAAAGCCTCCCGAAATGACTGTGCGGCGGGTTAATTAAGCTAGGTTTTACTGGAGAGAGATCCGCAACTGCAATTTGGTAACTTGTGAAGGGTTCGGGAGACTCACTTCTCGCACTCGACGGTATCAAAGGAACACGTAATATCGCCTTAATACAAGAAATTGAGGGTGCGATTTGGTGCAGGAATAGCTTTGCGCGCTCGGCGTGCGATTGCGCAAACTAAGTAGCCTTCGCTAAGGCCGGTCATTGGATGGGTGACCAAATGGTAGATTTTAAACCAAGGGTAATAAAACGAAGAATGTCTCAGATTTCGATCACAGTTTTATGTCACCCCCTGACCATGAAGTGGGATTTTCCGTACTCGTAGCGGGCGAAAAAGTCCACTTTATGGTCAGGTGTGACATAATAGTAGATTTTCCATCAAGTGCACAAAACGAATCATTTTTGTCCGAGACTTTTACTGATAGTAATGTCGAGGATAAAAATGGTTTTGTGGACGAGTTAGAAACTCTACTTTTCACTTCGATTACGAGAAAATAAAACAGTAGTTTAACATATCATTTCTTAAAATTCAAACTAAAATTCGTATAGTTTTGAATACTGAGGGAAATTATTTTTCCCATTGATATTAGGCTTGGGCTGAAGACCTATACAGCCAAGTATTAAATTCTTCTTCTTCTCGTTGCCCTATTCCCAGTCTATCTGGGGTCGGCGCAGTATGTTTCCTCTTCCATTCATATCGGTCAGAAGTCATCAAGCCATCCACTCCCTTTTGATTCATATCATCCATCACACCGTAAAGGTGCTAGTGATGAATGAATGTATAGAAAAGAGACGGAACGGACCATGTCGAGAGACCGACGAACGGAGAGAGTGATTGGAATGACAACATTCCAATCCATACTGCTCAAGGTTTTGGCTTAGGTTTTACAGTCGGCCGCCTGCCTGACACCAACCCTCTTTGGGTATGCTGTTGTTGGTGGTTTGCCCTCCACCATTCGGGTGCCCCAAGGTGCTTATTGGTCTACACCGGGCAATCTCCCTTAGTCGACTTTTACGACACCCATGGGATGAGACGGGTCTGGCCTATTCTACGTTATTTGTACGCTCCCAGGCCAGCATAGAAGACCAAGTATTAAATTAATATTGAAATAATAATTTTCTTAAAATTAATTTAATAACCTATCGACTTAAATTAAAATTTTAATATATTTTATGTCTTAAAAACACATAAGAATAAAAATATTAAAAAATAACAAATTCTTTCTCCAAATTTCTTATTGTGTTTGGCTGCATGGCTCATTTTCTTTGCCTTAATATAGACACATTTATGAGTAGATACGTTAATGCTCTAGAGCACAAAATTCGATTTTGTGCAGCCTATATCCTGCCCAAATAAGCACTTTCAGAGCATGAGAAGAAAAATATATTTACTCTAGTTCTTCGTGCTTCGGTAGGCACGTTAAGCCGTTGGTCCTGGCTGCATCTGCAGTACCACGAATATAATATACCCACGAATCACCAATTGATAGGCTCTGCAAATCAAAAGGCTATTTACGTGACATTGTACTACTTTATTTCATGCATAAATTATAAACTAAAAGCATGAATACGAGTGATATTTGTATTAAAATACAAACTATAAGGCTACGAAGAAACGGCATTAACTACGAGTCATTAGCTACTACCAGACTTCGAGCGATGTAATTATGACAAACTTAAATACTACAGTCCTATTTTAGTACAACCTAAGAGCAAACAACTTTAACCCCCTATTTATAAAACATGGACTAAAGTGAGGCTAAAAATGGCTTCAAATTGAGCTAACTCTGTCTTTCATTCAGAAAATAAAAGTGACAGCATCAGTTTGAAACTATTACTACTAACTTTAGGACATCTTTTATAATAAGGAAGGGAGTAAAAGTCTACCCAGTTATGGCCCATTCTCCCTATATTCTTCCATCCATAGGAAAGGCATGTGCCAGCAGTGGGGGACATTAAAGGGCTGGTGATGATGATCCGATAAACAGCCTAAGTTAAACAATCAGTGAAGATCCTCATGACTGGCGTCATTAAAATCAAAATTGCAACACAATACACGCGAAATTCCCAACTACCCCCAAAAGCCGCGGCCTGAATACTCACTAATGATTCCACGGTTGCATTGAAGTGGTCACTTCGGGCGTCTTTATGGCGATGGCGTTAAGAGCCAGTTTTGCGTGTGCCCCCAGCTGCGCGAAAGAGACAGGGAGGCTGCTCGTGGGAGATTAGTAATCCAGCTTAATTGCAGCTCGGTACATATATCTTCATGTAATTCGGATTCGTAAAATGTTGCGTTTTAAAATATTTCCGTTTTTCTTAACTGTTTTTGGTGAAATTTAAACGAATTTAAACGCGATGAAATGTTACTAAGCTAACTAAAAATAATATAATACTCGAGGAAGTTTTATGGCAAAATAAAAATATTTCGATGCTTACAACTTTTATCGTAAACAATATTTCGTAAAGATGAAGAAGAACGTACGAACCTAGTTTTAATTATATTTACAACATATCCAAAAAAATATTAAAATTGGACAATGTTTAATATTATCGATTTTTGTACTAAAATTTACAGCTTCACAATCTCCCGTGGGTCGTGTCGTACAAGGCGACTAAGGGTAAAGACGGCGATGAGGAATGGTCAGCAGCATTCCTATCATACCACCTAGCAATGTACTCCGATTTATATGCCCAATATATGGCAATAGGCCCGCCACCCGGACCTAACCTAACTGGCGAAACGTTGCTGTTAGTTCACATCTGCCTTCGGGGATATAGGCGTGATTTATATATGTATGTCTTACTTAACCCTTAGCCTTGGAGGTCCGCGGGCGACATTGGGGATGGTGACAATTGTACTCTGCATTGCCGTGAAAGGAAATTCAACAACCAAAAAACGTTATCAAAATTTATTTTCAATGTTATAAAAAAAATATACCCATAACAAAATTCATATTATAATAGTCAATTAAATTTCTCCAAATATTCAGATCAATAACCATTTCGCTCTGGCCTATTAATTTCCGCCAAGTACACTCAGACACATGCGTCATTGTGCCTTTGTACTTAACAAGGAGTGAGGCTCACATGATATTAGGGACTCGTCTAAAATGGGCTCTATGCCCTTGTAACAGGGACTGCACGGAGTTATTAAAGAAGTACTGTGCAGCAGGGTTGTCAGCAAGACTCATCGTTCTCATTTTTATGTGTTTTTGAGGAAAAACCGGTCAGAAAAATTTCTTAAAACATTTTTCTAGTCTGGTGCTAACTTACTTATTTCTTTTAAGTCTTGTGGCTCATGTCATGATCCCACAATAGAACATGATTTCTTCTGGCTTTTTAATCGTTTTTTTTTTAAATTTTTAATTTTAAAAAAATATATTTTTATTGTAATGTTGTAATAAAGGGGTACAGTCGTTAAGAGGTACAGCAGGTTGGGTGACCAAAATGTAATATTTTCTCAATTGGATTTGTGCTTTACTGCCATCAAGTTATGGTTGCCAATCGATTGAAGAAATTTGACAGTTTGGGTTAGTCTGTAGTGCTGTCTACCGTTAAATAACTATATTCGACGATATTTAAAAAAAAACAACGACAATTTGAAACACTGAAACTTTCACAGAACATTATAATAAAATCTTTGAAAAATATTACAAAGAAAATAAAGCTAGCGACAGGGGCTGATATTTTGACAACATTTCAAAAATTATAACCCCCTCAAAATAAAAACTGTTTCTTTACTTTCCAATCCTGACTTCGAAAATATTTTTCGTTATTTTTTCATTACTTAATTATAGAGAAAAAAATCAAATGTAAGAAACATGCGATGACTTCATTGCCACGGAGTGGCCAAAAGTTATCATGCCTGTCAGTCATGAATCAAATCCATTGTCATTAATGTACATACATAAATCACGCCTATATCCCCGAAAGGGTAGGCAGAGGTGAATAAGCACCCACATTTCGCCAATTATGTTAGGTACCATGTAATAGGTGGCGAGCCTATTGTCATCGTCGAAAATAACATTATTAAAGTAACAATAAATTTGAAATCCTTCCGAGATCCTTACATTTTACTAATTTAAAACGTATTTTACTTGAAAATTAATTTCAAACATTTCAAATAATATGTTTTTATTTTTGACACCGGAAACGCCAGATTGTCAATTTTGGCAATTCCTTCGTGATTTTAGTGAAGCAAAATGTATGGAAAATCCTAAAATTAGTTTTACAATTTTTGATATCATACTAGTTTATATATGACTAACTTAGTAAGGGTAGTGTTCGGGGTGTGCCTTATTTCTGTTATATGCGGTGCGGTATATGTATAAAAATATTGTATAGAAAAATAGAAATCCAAAATAAGGCAGCCTCTAAACACTTCTCGAAAGCCGCAAAGCCTCTTCAAGTTTTAAGTCGGCAACCCTACCGCTAAGGGTGCTCCCGCACTATTCTTAAATCACACTCAACGAGCGCAAATTGCTTTTAATCCTCTCAATAGATGGCGCTTACCGCAGACCGCTTTACACGGTTCTTTCAAACGAATTAGAACTCTAACAAGAAAGTTTAAAACCCATTTTGACGGGACGGGGTTTTCGACTTCAAGGGCGTGACTGGTTCAGTTCTCCGGGAATGTGGTTTTTACGGCTGAGGTGTTAGGGGTGGTTTTGGAATGAGCTCGGTTCGAATTTTGAGGCTTTTTGATTGATCTTGAGGTCGCAATAGGAAACTCAAGTGATTGCACTTTGTAATCAACACGGCCTGTTGTTTGAAGAGCACTACAACGTGCGTCCATTCTAACTTAATTTCATAGATTCATTTTTTTCTCTCTTATTTTAATTGGGTGTCGTTAAACTGAAATTTCGAGTGGTTATTGATTTTTGTTTCTGTCTGACAAATTTATGGCTCACGCCACTATTTGTAGCGGGAAACATCAGTCCTGTTTCCGCTGTGGGGATATAGTAACGGGCGTTCATCGTTTGGGTTCTATATATATATATTTTTTTTTTAATGATATTGTATTATTAAAATATATATATTATATCTTTAGGATGTTAAAAAATATAGATTTAGGATGTTTGCAGAATATATTAAAACTAACATTATTTATTTAGAATACAAAGTGGGAAAATTACATGCAGCCGAGATAAGAATATTAAGATGGATGTGTAGAGTATATATAACAAGAATGGACAAAGTAGGGAGCATGAAAATAGCACACTGAAAGAAAAGCTGAGTGAATGGCGACTGTCCTGAGGGCCTACCGCCTAACTCGATTGCTAATGCAAAAGCTATAGTTTATGACGTCATTCTGTCATTTGCACCAAATGTACATACATACATAAATCACGCCTATATCCCCGAAGGGATAGGCAGAGGTGAACTAGCACTCACGTTCCAATTATGTTAGGTCCCATGTAATAGGTGGCGAGCCTGTTGCCATTTGTCGGGCACAAAAGTCGCAGTACTATTTTTAGGTGATAGTACCAAATGTACCCAAACTATTAGTGATAGCTTTGAACGAATGATCACCGAATGATTTTGTATGAATTTGGCACAAAATCCGTACTGCCTAAAAATTCAAGATGGCTGCTATAGCCGAAAGCAATGCATTGTTATAAAGCTATCATCAGGAGATTCTCGGTTGGTAGCTGGCAAACCTCCAACCAATCATAGCCAAGAAGGTAGCTAATGAGCAGCAGCGTTTCTCTTATGCCACCTAGCAACGTACTACGATTTCTGTGTCCGATAAATGGCAATAGGCTCACCACCTATTGTGACCTAACCTAATTGGCGAACGTAGGTGTTTGATTCACTTCTGCCTGCCCCATAGGGATATAGGCGTGTTTTATGTATGTATGTTGTACAAATTCTTTCAGTTTCCGAAGCTTACCCGCGACTGCTGGCCGTTTAATTTTTTTATTGTGTAATTGTTGGCAATTTGATTCACCCCCTCCACCCCCCACCTCAGCTCCCGACTACAATAGCCCGTAATGAAAAGCAATTACTTCATACGTGGTTTCCACACCACGCCTCAGATGTGCCAATAGCGTCTCTGGCACAATGCAACAGGGTCCATTTTTGCGGCGAGAACTCGTGAGAATAGAAATAAATTGAGCCATTCGACTCGTATTGCGCTAATAAAAAGAAATTGTTGGAGAACGAAAAAATTGGTGTAATTTTATAATTGCGAAGTGAGTTCGTGCCGTCGCATTCGCACAAAGGCGCGTATTAAGCACTGCGAATGCTTAATAAGATGCCAATTATGGCGAATTAACCCGTCGTGTGCCGGGGTGCTCTTGGCACCGTAATATTTCCGATTTCGCCAGTCGAGTCTCATAATTTATTGTATTGCAGACATACATAAATCACGACTTTATAAAATAAACAAGATGTAAGTCTTCCCCGCTGGCCTCTGAGCGAAAAAATAACGTAAAATGTGCCAGCCTTGACTCAACACAGAGGGGAGTTTCGTAAAAGTCGAGTAAGGGATATTGCCCAGTGTAGACTAATAAGCACTTTAGAGTACCCGAATGTGGAGGGAAAACCATCAACAACAGCATACCCTAAGAAGGTTGGTGTCAGGCAGGCGGCCGGCTGTAAACCCTAAGCCACAACCTTACGCTTTTGACTAAAAATTTATGTGAAAAGTTATGTTGATGGATATGGAAGATTACTGCAATCATGGATGGATTGTGTGAGATATCATCTGAAGGTTAGGTGTAATATATAAAATTTTTAACGCACAAAATACGCATAAAGCTTGTTTCTGGTACTCATTAGTGCTCATATCAAAATATGAAGACTATAATGATGTATGCAAATGTATCATGGTCATCCATAAGCATTTTTTTTAATTCTTGTCTTTTTTCAAAGGTGTGGTTCCAAAACAGAAGAGCGAAGTGGCGGAAGCGCGAGAAGGCGTTGGGCAGAGACCACGCTCCCTTCATGCATCACGAACATGGTAAGTAAACTTGGTAATACTTTTCATTATTATTTAGTGTTCCATGCTGGTCTGGGAGCGAAAAAAAGTGCCAGCCTTCCGAATGAGTCGGTCATTCCATGGATGTCGTAAAAGTCGACTAATGCCCGGTTTCTGGGCACATTTAACAGTGGTTGATCTGTTCGATATCGCTATTGGTTCGATGACTTTAAAAAATGCGTTTCTGAACTTTGCAAACTCCGTTTAAACTAAGGATAACTTAAGAGCCCTATTATATACAAATCTCACTCCTCTCATACTCAGACGGCCGGTGCATCGCATTTCGTGGTAATTTTGCAGTTATGTTTATCGTGTTTATTGAGATAGGATAATAAATTCTTATTTTAAAATTATAAAATCTTTATTTCTCATAAAGTAACAATTATTCTAGTATAAATTTTGCTCAAAAATAGTATTGTAGAAAGGAGATATTCACAGTTAACTTATAACTATTTTCGAAGTTTTTTTTGTGTAGAATAAGATTTTTTATCTATATTAAATCAATGATGTTTCAAAATTCCGAGGGCGCTACGAACTATTCGACTATATTATAGATAAAATTCTATTTTATTATTTCATTTACGTAGATCAGTAGTTCACTCCAGGGGCCTCAAAAAAGAGCCTTCCAGAATTTTATAAAATTCCTTTTCTACAATTTTGGGCTCAATTAAAAAGTTAAGCAATTTTTACAAACACCGAGGCCGCTACGAAATATGCCAATATCTATTCTACACTATTAACTAACTCAAAATTGTCCATATATTTTTGTTTCTGAGGTCAAGAACGCCAAAATTGATCATTTTACGCAAAAATCACCGTCAAAATGTAATAGGGTTTTTAACTGGCGAAAGTGCACCGTTTATAGGTTCAATAACGATGTGACAATTTTTTTTCATTTCAAAATGACAATCCCAATTATGACACTTTTGACATAATCATTAATTGTCTTTGTCATGGTTGTTTTTTTTAATCAATGATAGTATAAATAAATCAAGGGAAAAGAACTCCATTATAAAGCCACTAATATACAATATTTTGTTTGCATTGTATCATGGTATATAATAAAGCTCAAGGCGCCTGATTCCTTAACCTCCCTATTATACCGCCATAGCTAATACACACCACATGTCATAAATATCGGATTATATGTCATTTCCTCCAATCTTGGCCCGTTAGGGGCTATAATAGGAGACTCTAATGAAATACGGAACACTGTCTATTTGGGGCGATGCCGCAGCCGATAGGAAGGTTTACCGGTAATTACCGGTTATTTACCGATCGCTATCGTATCAACATGTGCGTATAATATCATTGAGCATTTTAGGGTTGAAAAATTTCATTTGAACATTTATTATACCTACATGTTAGAAAAATTAATACAAAGAAAATAAGGTTAGAAATACCGCTGTTTCAATTTTATTGATGAAGCAAATAAATATTAAAGACATGCTCATGTTATATTATAGGTTAGTTTCCTTTGCCTTCTCAAAAGGGAAAAGAAAGAGATGAGAGTTTTTGGCGGTATATTTTTAAAACGTTCAGAGGACGCGGGTTCCATTCCCGCATGAAGGCTATATTTTTTCGGAAGTTTTCTAACAAAGGCTCAGGTCTTACAGCCAACTCTCTTCGGGAATCAACCAGAACCATAACATTAAACACAAAACGACGCCTACTTCCCCGAAGGGGTAGGCAGAAATGAATTAAAACCCACGTTTCGCCAATTATGTTAGGTCCCATTAAAAGGTGGCGAGTCATTTATCGGGCCGGGACCATAACTTCAGTTAATAAAAAAAAGATTCTTGTCCCAACCCTAAGCCTAATTTGGGGTAAAGTGTGACACATAGTGGGTATAGCGACAATTACTACTAGTTACTGAGCGATGCGACGCTAATCGGTCCGATGCTTACCGATATCACACGTTACAGGGTATCTATTATTTAGGGTCGCCTGATTTCCCCATAGGCGAGGGGTAATCGCACCGTAATTATAATGATATTTACCAACGATTTAAAATGTTTGTCGCCTGTTAGTTTTGTTTGAATTTAAAGGTATTAGGGTGGCGCTGCAGTAGGTATACAGGGTTATTTTTAAAACACGAAAAACCTCGCAGTAGTAGATAGCTAACATCATAAACAACTACGTTTGTTTTAAGAGTTTTAATATAACGCAATACATTGCGCAAAATTTTTTTTAAAAGTTTTTGTTGTACTACTGTCGTGAAATTTATACGTCTATGTTTTCATTCATAAGCGAAAGAACGACGCTTCGCTAGGCCCGCGCGCAGCTTAATGCCGATGCAAGTAGGTGTACGTAGAGTTATTGACTTTTAGAGCGGTAAATTAAATTATTCTTTATATTTGTATGAAAGTAAAATCTTACGAATCATCAAAAGTCGTAGAACAAACATTGTTGCTTATGATATTAGCTGTCTACTCCTGCGAGGTTTTTCGTGTTTTAAAAATAACCCTGTATATTATTATTTAGGACGGTGCTAGCTGTAATGGTCGAGATTAAATGATTGGAAAACCTTTTTGGGTATAAATTTGAAGCTAGCCCGTCAAATAGTCAGATCGCTGGCTATCGGCCAAGAGGTCCCGGGTTCGAATCCTGGGGCCTGATTCAGCAAATGTTCATCATCATCATCACCAGTCTTTTAATGTCCCCACTGCTGAGGCACAGGCCTTCCTATGTATTGACGAAAACAGGGAGAATGGGCCCTAACCCACCACGATAGCCCAGGGCAGATTCGTGGGTATTCACGACTGTATATGCCGGCAGAGTAGAATACAATTGTCTCCACCCCAAATCTCTCCCGTGGGTGTCGTACAAGGCGACTAAGGATAAACAGTGATGAGAAATGGGTAGCAGCGTTCCTCTTATACAACATAGCAATGTACTGAGACTTTTGTGCCAATAAATGAGAATAGGCTCGCCACCGCCATTACAAGGGATCTAATATAATTGCTATTCACCTCTGCCTACCCCTTCGGGGGTAGGATACAGGCGTGATTTATGTATATATGTATACGCAGCCGGGACCAACGGCTTAACATGTGTCGGAGGAACTCGATAAAATATATTTTTGGTCACCCATCCATTGACTGGCCTTAGTGAACACTGCTTAGTTTACGCAATCGCAGGTCAAGCGGGCCGAATCACTGCGCTACCGAGCTCCCCACCCCATAACTTAACGCTAAGGTGTGTTCACACTGTTGGCAGGTGTTAAGTCATAATAAAAGTGATTGTTCGCTATCGGTGTTATTAATTCAACATTAGCCACAATACACACCTGCGAGGGGTAATGCGACAAAGTATTGACGCATATTCACTTAATAACGGGCAAATAAAATAAACCGTAAAATCAAACATATTTTGTTCCTTACCGACGACGTTGCCCGTTGGTTACCTACTTGGTTTAAGCCGGATCATTTCGAGAGACCGATGAACGGAGAGAGTTATTGGGATGATAACATGTCAATCGATACAGCTCAAGGTTCTTGCTTACGTTTTACAGCCGTCCACCTGTCTGAAATCAACCCTCTTTGGGTATGCTGTTGGTGGTGGTTTGCCCTCCACCATTCGGGTGCCCTAAGGTGTTTATTGGTTACACCGGGTAATCTCCCTGAGTCGACTTTTACGACACCCATGGGATGAGTCGGGGCTGGCCCATTCTACGTTATTTGTTCGCTCCCAGACCAGCATAGAAGACTATACTAAGAATGTACTGCGATTTATGTGCCTTAGAGATGGCAATAGGTTTGACAACTATTACATGGGACCTAACGTAATTGGCGAAAAGTGGATGTTATTTAACCGCATATTCAACCGTCTAGTCTAGTGGTTCGCCCACCGGAATGAAGATCCAGAGGTTCCGGTTTCGATCCCCATGGGGGTACAACTTTGTGCTCGGTTTGGTTGGTGGTAGGGATTTCTTTGAAGTCCGCCTGGCTAGCTACCACCATCTTATCAAAAATCTGTCGCCATAATAATAATGTTAACAGCATTATTGTGTTCCGACAATGCGTGATAAGATAGCCAGTCCCTCTGTGGTGGAGGGTTCCAGGTGAAGCTCGGTTCCATCTTAAGCCCTTATCGTCACTTACCATCAGGTGAGATGAAGGGCAAGAGCTTCCCTGTCTAACATAAAGAAAAATTCACCTCTGCCCGTGGGAGAGATTGTGTGTGTTGGTGGTCACAATCGTATTCTGCTCTGCTGTCACCACACGGCAATGGCTGGAGTAAAGTAAGGTATTATTCTCGGTCAAAAACCGTAGCCGTGTGGTGACGGCAGAGTAGAATACAATTGTCACCAGCCCAAATCTCTCCCGTGGGTGTCGTACAAGGCGACTAAGGATAAATCAGCGATGAGGAATGGGCAGCAGCGTTCCTCTTATATCACCTAACAATAGTACTGCGACTTTTGTGCCCGATAAATGGCAATAGGCTCGCCACCTATTACATGGGACCTAACATAATTGGCGGAACGTGGGTGCTAGTTCACCTCTGCCTACCCCTTCGGGGATATAGGCGTGATTTATGTATGTATGTAAAAACCGTAAGCTTACTGACTTCCGGTTGACCGGTAAAGAATGTCTTATGGCATTAAGTCCGCCATTTGTACTTTTTGTGTGCAATAATTTGCCGTCAGCTCTAGCGATATTATGCATTCGTACCTATGCTGACGATTTTTTTTTTGCAGTGGTTGGTGAGTGGGGTGGCGGAGGACCTCCCGGTGGGGAGTGGTGGGCCTTGGGGTTGGGTGCAGGTCTAGGAGCGCTCGGAGTACCAGCCCCGTTGTGGCACGAGGCGGAGCCCGCTGCGGCATTCAGGGCCTTGCTACACAGGTCAGTGATTCATCGATCAATCAATTTGTCTTCTATAATACATATACATATAATGAGGCCCCAAAGGAAATTGTCTTATATTTTCCTCGTAAGTTGTCGGAAATTTTACATAAGATGCTCTTTTAGAACAGAAAAATTGTGGTTATTAGAAAAATACCCGGATATAATATGATAATGTTATTTAAAACCTTACATTCCATCTACGTCCTTATTCTGTGAAGTTCTGAAGATACGACAGTTTGCGATCGTCCTTTTGAGTGGGTTCGAATCTTGGCTGGGGTTTCTGTGATATACACAGTAGTTTTTTCCTCGTTAATTAGTTAATTACAACCTAGTCGCCTTGTACGACACCCACGAAACAGACTGGGGTGACAATTGTATTCTCCTCTGCAGTCTCCACACGGCACGCGTTTTAATCAATAATGTAATCTTTGTAATTATTTTTCAATAATCAAATTTTCAATGATTATGCAAAATTAACATTTATAGAAAATTGTCTTTAAAGAAGCTTCGAAACATTCCCGCACCAAGACTATAATTTTTCGAAATTTTTCTAACCTCAATTGTCTTGGTACTAATTTTTCTAACATTTATATAATGTTCAAATTAAAATCAAAATAAAATATTAACATTTGTCAGTCATATAGTATCCATAGCACGTGCTTGTCAGATGATAGGTGTGGGCAGGTGGGTAGGTATAAGAAATATTTATTTAGTGATTGTACTCCTAATAAATTCCAAAGTTCTCTATCCGCCAGGTACGTGCTGGCGCTGCCGCCGCCCGCCCTGCGCCCCCCAGAGCCTGAGCCTCCCGCGCCATCTTCTCCGCCCTCTCCCCCGTCCCCGTCCTCGTCCCTCGCCCGCCTGGCCAGCGCAGAAGCCCTCCGTCTCCGAGCCCATGACGCCCTCATGCAAGAGAGGGTCGGACTCCACAACAACAGCAAAGTCCACACGTAATGTATAAAACCAACCTGTATAAAAACTAAGGTCCACAAGTAATGTTCCACCCTGTATAAACACTCGATGTTGCTAAGATAACCTAGTTGTGATATTGTTTGAGTACCAAAGAAAACATATCACGGGAACCATCTATGAATAAAGAAGGTTAATAGTCGTCACTTAGCAATACCATTTGCTGAAAGGTAAAGGGTAAGGTAATAGTTGTTCTATGCTGGTCGTAGATTTGTTTGTATATGTTGAGTTTATCTGTTAAGAAACTGTATGTTAAGGCAGATGGGAGAGGTTTTTTGACACGGCTTGGCAAGCCGCACTTGTAAACAATGATGATGATGAAAATACCGTTAATTAAAACCAGTATTCACCAACGACTACTAACTTTGAAAGTCCCTTACAACTTTCGATTTTATTTGAAATGTAATTTACTTACAATGTCAGTAGTAGATACTATTATATTCTACAATATGACTATGGCTTAAGTTGTAGTTTATTTAAAAACATTTTAATGAAATTATTTAACTGAAGGGGCTTTAAAGTTAGAGTCGTTTGTAAAAGCAGACATTAAAACGAATAAAATAATACATTGTGTACACTAAGATTTTGTTTTCTAGTTTTTCTTTTGTACTGGCAAGAAAATAATAATTTTTATGTGATTCTCAGAAATTATTTTGTTTCGCAGTTGATATGCGCATAAAAATGTTTGTAATTAAGTCGTGTGCCTTAATTGAGTCGTTGTAATTTTTCTTTTTTTCCCCCCCAAGATCTCGTTTCATTTTAGATACATTGACCTAAGTTATGAGTAATGTAAATAGTTGTTCACGCCTATTTTATTATGGATTGAATAGAACTTAATCTTAAGGATGTACTGCTAGTTTCCAACAGAGCAACAATTTTTTAGCATCATTAGTTTCGCATTGTGGTATGTGGGTGATAGGATTCTTTGTGTACAATGCAGATTTTCGATTAAACAAAGGCGTACAAAAGTATAAAAATAAATGTATTGAAACATCAGAAATTACACGAGTATGTCAAAATGCAGTTAAGAAAAATGAAGCGGTAACTAACGTCAAAAAATGACAATTCAAAACTAGTCTCTATTCTTGCCGGGTCTATGGTCTTGATTTGAATGAAAATTTTTGACATTAAATACTCATTAAAGTTAATTGACGTCTCTGAGTGCGGCAGTAAGACTTTGTTCTTCAGAAGAACCTTTTCTAGTAAAACCACTTTGTGAATTTCCTAACCAGAGAAAGCGAGCAGCTCGTCCATATTTAATCCGCTTTCTGTTTTTTTTTGGTTTTTTTTAAGATATTCTAAAGGTTTTGTGGTGAGAAAGAAGTCGACGTACAGATTAGAATTTGAGACTACACTAAATATCCGCGCCTTGATTGTTCTCGTGTAAACTTGCTAAGAAATGTATTTAATTTAATTTCATATAGATACCTACACCGTTTAAGTGAGTAACTGCCGCACTCAGAGACGTCAAATACCTTAAATGAGTACTTAATGTAAAAAAAAATCATTTAAATTTAGACACCAAACACCTGACAAGAATGGAGACTAGTTTTGAATTGTCATTTTTTGACATTCAGTACTCATTATCGTTAATTGACGTCTCTGAGTGCGGCAATAAGTGTTACCTTAATAATTCAGAATTGAGTGATGAACTATGCTTGCCTTTCCAATAACACGATGTCACCGCTCAGCAAACAAACTTGTGCTAATTTTAATAATGGACACTGGTATTGTATTGAATATCATGAGAACCATCCTAACGTAATTAAGGTTAAGGTCCTGTCAAAATAGGGCGATTTTACGGCGAATTCTTTAGTGATTTTGAATACATTACTGGTAGAATGCCAAACCGTCTTATTGGAGCCCTCTTATTAACGAGCAATGTATAATAAGACGCGACACATTCGCCCGTAGTTGTGAACAGGGTCTAGCTGCCGCACTCAGAGACGTCAAATAACTCTAATGAGTACTTAACGTCAAAAAATGACAAGTCTAAACCAGCCGCTGTTCTTGCCGGGTGTATGGTCTAGATTTGAATGAAAATGTTTGACATTAAATACTCACTAAAGTTAATTGATGTCTCTGAGTGCGGCAGTAAGGGTTGTAGTAAATCGCGACTGGTTCTATGTGTCATGATACATTTTATCCATTGACAAAGGATAAATCAGCGATGAGGAATGGGCAGCAGCATTCCTCTTATACCACCTAGCAATAGCAATGTACTGCGACTTTTGTGCCCGATAAATGGCAATAGGCTCGCCACCTATTACATGGGACCTTACATAATTAGGGAAACGTGGGTGCTAGTTCACCTCTGCCTACCCCTTCGGGGATATAGGCGTGATTTATGTATGTATGTATGTACAAAGTTAAAACAACGAATGTCCGACTTAGGCGTTTGTTTGCTGAGCGACGAATCCTGAATGATTAGAGTCTTATCTTACCAACCGACTTTCTTTTGGGTTCTGAATCCAACTTCTTGAAAATAAAAGTAGTTAAAATATTTGAGATAAAGTAGGTAGGCATATTCAATTTGAAAAGTATGTAACTATAATTATTACTTATTATTGACTAGTCATTAGAAAATCGCAACCTGTAATTGGACGCAGTGAAACGAGAAGGAACCAAATTAGCATTTTTTTATTGTTGCTCGCCGTCATAGGAAACATTCCATATTTAAAAACTTTAGAATATAAAATTATAGATACATGTACACATATTTCCAGTTTGTGTTAAGTTCAAAATGTATGTAACACTAAATAAAAACAAAAAAACCCCTGATACTTACTAAAAAAACTACTTAATAAGTCGAAAACAGACAAAATAACTGCGTTTATATACTTATTATTATGAAATGGGCTGAGGATGGTTATGTATAACATGACATCGCGCTGACTGTACACACAGAATTGACGAAATGCCCATATTATTTCGAAAGATTTTATTATTAACACATTAGTATGTAAAATAAACTTGTAAATAAATAATATTTGTCATAAAACTTATTGTCTGTACATATTGTATATTTTAGACCAACAATTTAGTTCGTTAATATAATATTAACTTGGCAAATAATCAAGGTAGTTATACAAGGTTGATTTACTGTTTTATTTTTCTTAAAGCGACTAATTTTAATATTAATTAAAATTACTATGATGGTACCAAGTTTGTGCAAAATAAATATGTATTCTGTTGAACATCCTGTATGCCAGTATCCTGTTAGCAAATTTATTTATTGAAATGGAGTAGATGTAGATGTTTGCAATAATGTATCGATGTAGTGTTAATATAATAAATATGAAATACGAAATTGCCCATCTGATGTTTTATTCAACTACCTTCTTCGAATGGTCTGTATACTGACCCCTGTTCTAAGTCTCACTGCCACACTCAGAGACGTCAAATAACGATAATGAGTGCTTAATGTAAAAAAATGACAATTTAAATTTAGACCAAAGACCTGACAAGAATAGAGACTAGTTTAGAATAGTCATTTTTTGACATTCAGTACTCATCATCGTTAATTGACGTCTCTGAGTGCGGCAGTAAGTGTTCGATTCTAAGTATAGCCCCCTATTTAGAATCGTGATATGGAGACGGGACATGGAGAAAATCCCCTCGGGAAAAGTAAATATTTTCGTCTCGTTCCAACACCCACTAAATCCCGAGATAAAAAACTGTCAAGTGGTGGAGAGAGGTTTTGTCCACGTACCGTGCTAGACCTAGTTACTTAGTAGTAGTTACTTTGAACACAGTAACTGCCGCACTCAGAGACGTCAAATAACGGTAACGAGTACATAATGTCAAAAACTGAGAAAATTCAAAACTCGTCGCTATTCTTTCCGGGTCTCGATTTCAATGATTTTTTTTGACACTAAGTACTCATTAAAGTTAATTGACGTCTCTGAGTGCGGCAGTAAGACCGGTTTCTAACTACGTGATTCATGAATGGTTCGGGCAATGTAGTAACGTCGACCAAAAGTGAATATCTAAAACTAGGACTGCAAACATAAATCATCACTCCCGAAGGAGGAATTACCATCATCATCATCATCATCATCACCAGCCACCATTAATGTCTCCACTGCTGGGGCACGGGCCCCGAAGATGGATGGAAGATTTTAGGGAGAATGGGCCATAACCCCTCACGCTGGCCCACTGCGGACTGGTGGGTATTAACGACTGCAGCTGCTGCTGACCTTAGGGCAGGGCACCTGAAATGTAAAGGGCAAACCACCAACAACATCATACCCAAAGAGGGTTGGGTCAGGCAGGCTGCCGAGGGCCTCGCCACCAGACCGGGGTCGAGCACAGGGGGGCGATGGGGAGCCCCACGGCGGCTCAGACCACCGGGGGACTGATGTCCCCTGAGTTGATGCCCGGGCCATGAGCTACCGCTCGATGCCCGCAGCCTGCCATCAGGCGGATGACCCGGATGATGATGATGATGAGGCAGGCTGCCGACTGTAAATCGTAAGACAGAACTTTGAGCAGTAAGGTTTGGAATGTTGTCATCCCAATCACTCTCTCCGTTCATCGGTCTTTCGACATTGTCCACCCAGGAAGCTTAAGACAGTCTCATCCACTCCTCTCGCTATGATATCCTTCTTTACGCCATCCATCGATTTCTTTTTTGGACTTACCTACTCTCCTTCTATAGTAAGGCCACTGACATAATCCAGCCGTGTGCTGACGGCAGAGTAGAATACAATTGCCACCACCCCAAATCTCTCCCGTGGGTGTCGTACAAGGCGACTAAGGATAAATCAATTATGAGGAATGGGCAGCAGCGTTCCTCTTATACTACCTAGCAATAGCAATATACTGCGACTTTTGTGCCCGATAAATGGCAATAGGCTCGCCACCTATTACATGGGACCTAAGATGATTGGCGAAACGTGGGTGCTAGTTCACCTCTGCTTACCCCTTCGGGGATATAGGCATGATTTATGTATGTATGTACTGAGAAAATACAAAAATAAAAATTTGTAATAGACATTGAGTTATAAAGTAAACAGTAATAGTAGTTCAATGGTAATAGGTGCCTATTTTTCAAAGTAGCTAATCATTTTGATTTTCTCAAATGCATGATGTATTTTAAAATATATCTTTCTTATTTTCAAATGCATTTCGTCTATAAATCAAGAGATATATCAAAACTGTTTACGTCGACGACGATAAGGGCCGAAGCTAGAATCGAGCTTCACCTGGAGCCTTAACCACAGAGGGGCTGGCTGTCTTATCACAAATTGTCGGAACACAATAATGCTGTTAACATTATTATTATGGCGACAGATTTTGATAAGATGGTGGTAGCTAGCCAGGCGGACTTCTAGAAAGTCCTCCCACCAATCAAACCGAGACCAAATTTGTACTTCCTTGAGGATCGAACTCGGGACCTCTGGATCTTAATTCCGGTTGGCGAAACACTAGCCCGCGGAGGGGGTTAAACTCTACTCAATTGTCAGTGTAATGACCACGACACAGTATTGAAACGGGACGCGACTCGACGTGTAGACACCGAACAATCCGGCGTCGCGTCGGATGTTCATGGTGTGATTCTGGTCATAGAACACCAATACATTTGATTCTACTCAACACGTGTCGCGTTCCATCGGGTCGCGTCGTGTTTTAAAAATGTGTTTCTACCATAATACTTCCCATGCTGCTTACAGTACCGCTCTATTCATATGCTCTCAAAGTTGTGTCGCAAATAAGTGATCGGTTAAAAGCATAATGTGATCGATAAGTGACATTAATACCCAACCTTTCAGCTACGGAACACTCGAGTGTATAATGCGGGTCTCATTCGCGCGCTCCAGATCGATTTGGGTTTTCAAGCGGTTTAGGGTTCCGCTGGAAGTTAATGGATCTTTTACAACATTATCCCCCTTATTATAAAACAAAAAACATGGACTAAAGTTTGTCATAGTTAAAAACGATGCTGTCACTTTTATTTTCTGAATGAAAGACAGAGTTAGCATCAATTTTAAACCATGACTAACATAAATGTCCACGTTTTATAATAAGCGGGTACCTTTTTTTTCCCGAGTGGAATGCTTTGAAGCACCATACCAGCCGCTAGCTAGGCGACTGGCGTGTGTGGGACTCGCCAAGGCACGAAGCGACCAGCACTACCCACTAAACCACTCCGGTGTTCCTCCTAGCCCTGTAAGAGGGGAAAGTCTGGGATCTGACTCGCGGCAATTCACCAGCCTCTCCCCAGGGCCTCCCAGCTTACGCCAGGGTTAGCGCCGAGGGGGAGATGTCCGAAACACTGGACATCCCCCCCAGACGGGGTGGCCTGTGCAATGCACACACGGGGGACACACCTAACCTAACCTAACCCATGTGTGCAGGCCACCCTTGACGGACCTAGGGAGGACGAAGATGAGCTCGCCTCCTTCAGTCCGTCCATCTGCGCCGGAGGGGAGCGGCAAGAGCATCGTTTCCCGGTCCCTCTCCGCTGCCTCCTTCTGCGACATGACAGTCCCGCAGAAGGAGGCGACAGCCTCCCAGATTCTCTCGCTCCCAACCATGGATCTAACCAAAGTTGGGAGCGAGAGATAACCACCGCCAAGCGGCACACGGAGTGTGCGGCGCGCAAGTCGCCAGGCCGGGTATGCTCAGCTGTATCATCAGGCGCGTCGCAGTGATGACATCGCAATAATAAGGGGTACCTATAATTTGTCCAAAAAAAAGTTATTCATACGGAACACCCAGCCCCTAAACCTTTTAGAATTCACCCAATTCCTTTTTTACAAACTCCCACCACCTCCCCACTGAGAATAGGTTCAGCGAGATTAAATTTGCTCCTCCGTCGATTGTTCCCCGCTGGAGTGTTTGTAGATAGATTAATTTACCCGAAATCCGGGAACACGCAAGCTTCTGGTAACTTTGAAGGGGATTCCCCAAAAAAAAAACACATCCCCCCCGCCAGGTTAATGAAATTTTAAATGTTGCCTGTGAGCGAATATCTACAGCTTTAAGGTCTCTACACACGTAACGGGAAAATACCCCGGACGGGACGTAGACTGGGCCTCTCTGATACAAAACGCCCCGTGCACGTCCCGTCCGTACTCCGTGACATGTGTCCGTCATGGTACATTTTGTATGAAATGATGTTCCTGCAGTCCCCGTCCCCGTCCCCGTCCCGTCCACGTCCTATCCGGGGTATTTTCCCGTTACGTATGCAGTGATCTTTATTTTGTTCGTTTGTTTTTGTTAAATTTTCAATAATGCTCTTCGCTTGTCGGTCACATATGAGGCATCTATGAGTAATTTATATTATTTCATGGCCAATGTAATACGTACTCTTTATCGCCCTGCCCTGTTCCCAGTCTATCTCGGGTCGGCGCAGTATGTTTCCTCTTCCATTGATATCGCTCAGACGTCATCAAGCCACCCACTCCCTTCTGATTCATATCATCTGATGAATGAATCTTACATTATTGGTGAAACTTGGGTGCTAGTTAATTTACCTCTTCCTACGCCTTCGGCGCAATCTGGGTGATTTCTAATAATAAAATTTCATTGATTTCAGATAATAAAAATCCATAACAACAGTTTTCTAAGTTTTCTAATAAGAGAAAAATAAAATAGCATATTAAATTACATTCCAAGGGTAATAAATAATCAACATAGGTACAAATAATTAGAAAAGGATGTTACAAAATGTCATAACGATACTACTACAATACAAGATCAAATTATAAATAAAACATGGTCTCAAATAACAAATGATAGAATCATGATTTAAAAAATGTAAGTACGTATGTAAGACGTATCTCCACTGTTTGCAAATCAACAGAGCTTATGACTACGCAGATAAATTATATGACTATCTGCCGCACTCAGAGACGTCAATTTACTTTAATGAGTATTTAATGTCCAAAATTTTCATTCAAATCTAGACCATAGACCCGTCAAGAATAGCGACTAGTTTTGAATTGTCATTTTTTGACGTTGGGTATTCATTAAGGTTATTTGACGTCTCTGAGTGCGGCAGTAAGACTATGATAATCATCCGTTTTATAACCGCCTTTTATAAGTCCAACATAGCTTGTGTTGGAGTTATAATAGGCGATTAGGCGCAACTTTTAAGCGAATCCCTGTAACGGCGTTGCGCCGATCTACTTACGGACTTACGGCCCTGACAATCTTCTTAAACTGTTACTCTTTGTTCCCAAGGAGGGGGGGGGGGGGAATGAGGGGGAGCCATTGTACGGAGAGTGTAATTGGTGAGACCGGAGCGTTTTTCGAAACGATTAATGAATGTATTGAACGATTTTTCGTTGAGTGCCCGATTAAGGGAGCGATTGAATTGGTTAGGGCTCCATATTGAGTTGAAAACGAGTATACTTACCTATATCACGCCTATTTATCAGAGGGTAGGCAGAGGTGAATTAACACCCAGTTTTCGCCAATTATGTTCGGCCCCATGTAGGTAATGTATATTGCTAGGTGGTACCTACAAAAGTAATGCTGCTGCCCATTACTCATCGTTGTCTTAACCGTTAGTCGCCTTGTAGGCACAACACCCTCATGAGACCCGCAGGAGGGGTGGGGGTGGCGAACATTGTATTCTGCTTTGCCGTCACCACACGGGCGGTGATATTTAGGTACCCCTTTTAAAAACTTTATTAGTTTTTGTGATAAAAAAAGTTCGCCGTGTGGCGGCGCCAGAGCAGAATACAATTGTATTTTTCTTCCTACCTTTTCCCGCTCTAGGAGGGAGCGGGACAACATGTTTTCTTCTTCCACTCCTCTCCATTTTTGAACCTATTTCTCACCATAGCCGTGTGGTGACGGCAGAGTAGAATACAATTGTCACCATCCCAAATCTCTCCCGTGGGTGTCGTACAAGGCGACTAAGGATAAATCAGTGATGAGGAATGGGCAGCAGCGTTCCTCTTATACTACCGTCCTGACAATGTACTGCGACTTTTGTGCCCGATAAATGGCAATAGGCTCGCCACCTACTACATGGGACTTAACATAATTGGCGAAACGCGGGTGAGAATTCACCTTTGCCTACCCCTTCGGGGATATAGGCGTGATTTATGTATGTATGTTCTCATCCACTCTTCTCGCTATAATTTCGCAGAATAAAATGGCCAGCAATCCCATTTTCTCCCGCGGGTAGACAAGGCAACTTACTGCCGCGCTCGGAGACGTCAATTATCTTTAATGAGTATTTAATGTCAAAAATTTTCATTCAAATCTAGACCATAGACCCGCCAAGAATAGCGGCTAGTTTTGAATTGTCGTTGTTTGACGTTAAGTACTCATTAACGTTATTTGACGTCTCTGAGTGCGGCAGTAAGTGTTAAGACAGCGATGAGTAATGGGCAGCAACGTTCCTCTTATACCACCTAGCAATATACTGCGATTTACTAGCCCGATTATGGCAATAGACTCGCCAACTACCTATTACATGGGACCTAACATAATTGGCTAAGTAGTAAAACGGTAATTCACCTCTGAATATTCCTCCGGGGCATAATAGCGGATTTATTTACGTATTATAAAAATGCATTATGCAAGAAACATGCATAATTGTTTAAATAGTTCGAATCTACTCGTCACTGGCAATCTACTCGGCCACAAGGCTTCCAAATAAAAGTATACGTATTCCAAATAATAGTACGGCGAAAATAAATGAAAAAAAAAATAAAAGTATCATTATATACATTCATGAATCGTCAATGAAATAACGTTAAATATTGAAAACGTGTGTGTCAAAAGCCTTCCGTTGGTAAGCTTCCTTTATTAAAGTAAAGTATGTACCTCAAGTCTTCTTCTTCAAGGGCCTACCGCCTAACTCGATTGCTAAAGCAAAAGCTATAGTTTATGACGTCTCGCTGTCATTTCGCACCAAATGTACCTAAACTATTAGCAATAGCTTTGAACGAATGATCACCGAATGATTTTGTATGAATTTGGCACAAAATTCGTACTGCCTAAAAATTCAAGATGGCTGCTATATAGCCGTAAGCAGTACATTGCTATATAGATATCATCAGCAATCGAGTTAGGCGGTAGGCCACCTGTTCCCAGTCTATATGGGATCAGCGCAGTATGTTTCCTCTTCCATTCATATCGGTCAGACGTCATCAAGCCATCCAGTCACTTTTGATTCATATTGTCCATCACACCGTAAAGGTGCTAGTGATGAATGAATGTATAGAAAAGAGACGGAACGGACCATGTCGAGAGACCGATGAACGGTAAAGTATGTAGCTCAAGTATGTAAAAGAAAAAGTTCCATTTCTGTGTCTGCTAGTGTAGCTCGGTAAGCCAACTAGTCTAGTCCACCTAACCCGTTTTGTAATTGGCGTCAGTCCATGCGCAATGAGGTTCATTTTGCCGTGGCGAGTTACAGGGCCGCGGCTACGTTAATTTCATTAGCGCACAGCCTCCCCGCCCACGCAAACACGCCCCCAGTTGACTTCATTGAACGCCTATTGGAGTTGTTTACGGCCAATTACTTATATGTTTGGAGCGTGTTTCTAAAGCTTATGTTGTCCGCCGCCAACTAAGCTAAATTAGCTCGCACAGTTGTGCCCGTTTTTCATAAGACATAGGTAAGACACTGATACTTGCAGATGCTGTGAACAAGAGCGTGAAACACCAATGCACCTCCTGTGCTTTTGTGAACCATTTGGCATATCCTCGAACCAGATCATATAATAACAATCCAAGCTGGGAACATCCTATCATTTTTGGACAGTGCCCAGCTAAAGGAGTTCATAGGACTTATGTAAGAAATAGCAAACCTCAAGAGTCTACTTCTTCCTTCCCTTATCCCGCTCTAGGCGGGGTCGGCACAATAGGTTTTCTTCTTCCACTCCTCTCTATCCTTCACCAATTTCTCATCCACCCCTCTCCCCATCATACCCTCCTTTACCCAAACCATCCATATTTTCTTTGGTCTTCCTCTTCTTCTGCGTCCTTCCACGTTCACACCTAACATTCTTCCGCCAACATAGCTTTCAGCTCTTCTCATAACATGACCGAACCATCTAAGTCTATTACTCCTCCTTAAATTATTGTTTTTTTTTAATATTTTAATTTGAACATTTTATAAATGTTAGTTATTATTATAAAGAATATTGTCGTTAGAAAAAGTTTGAAAACTTATAGTCTTGATGATGCAGGAATCGAACCCGCGTCCACTGCAATCCGGGCAGGTGCCTAAACCCCTCGGTCAACCACGACGTCTTACATACATACATAATCACGCCAATATCCCCGAAGGGGTAGGCAGTGGTGAACAAGCACCCGCGTTTCGCCAATTATATTAGGTCCCATGTAATAGGTGGCGAGCCTATTGCCATTTATCGGGCACAAAAGTCGCAGTAGGACCACGACGTCTTTATACGACGTTTTATAAATTTTCAAATATTTTTCTAAACACAATATTCTGAGTATTTAAAATTTACTAGATAATTAACTCTCAGCTTAGCTTAGCAGGTAAGATTAAAACGAATACTAATTACGCGCCGTAACCTGATATTACATTGTAATTGACAACGGCCTCTCTCGCACAATGGCCTCGGCCGGGACTCGAACCGAGGACAGACAATGCGAGCTCGTTACCGCTGCACTGCCACTGACAGGCCGCCGCTTTTGTCCTACGCTTAATAGAGACAGCATATTCATTAACTTGCCATCTCGTTCGCGAGGTTAAGTTTTTAACGATGGGGGTTAGGGTTGATGATTTTGTTATTGCATAATCTTCTTTTGAGGACGCTAGACTTTTCAAAAAGTTTTCAGAAAGTGGTGGTTATACTGTTTTTGTGTTTTTAGATAACACTGACTATCATTGACTTTACTTCTTAAAACAAGTAACAAGTTTCATTTAAAATGTCGTCAAGTAATTAGATGTAGTAGTAAGTACGCTAGTTCCCATTACTCGTTATCTTCACTCTTAGTCGCCTTGTACGATACCCCCAGTTGAGGTGGGTTTTGACATTTTTATTGTTTCGTTTTCAGGTTTTCCTTAATCCGAGAAACGAACATTAGTCAACTTTAAAACAGCGAGTAAGGCGCATCCTACGTTATTTTTATGATTTCCATGGCGTTTAATATTGTTTAACACCTAAAAACAAAGTGTCCACAAGCAATAAAATTTGCGGAAGTTGACTTGCGCAGGAGCCTTTCAACGTGTAAACGCTCGCGCGAGTTTTAGTGACTCGCCGAATTTGCTCGAATTTGCCGAACTCAATTGACAATTATTGAGTTCTGCAGACAATTGTGGAAGTTACCTTTTTGCCATTGGATACTTCGCATAATTATTATTATGATTTTTTTTCTGTTAGAAATTTATCACAAAGAAATTTGTGCTTAGAAAAAAATCGAAAAATAATAGTCTTACTGCCGCACTCAGAGACGCCAACTAACTTTAATGAGTATTTAATGTCAATTTTTTTTATTCAAATCTAGACCTAGACCCGGCAAGAATTGCGACTAGTTTTGAATTGTCATTTTTGACGTTAAGTACCTACTCATTAACGTTATTTGACGTCTCTGAGTGCGGCAGTTAATGCGGGAAACGAACCCGCGTCCTCCGCACTCCGGGCAGATGCCAGCACCACTCGGCGGCTCACCAAGACTATATATTTTCTAACCACATAAAAATATTGTCTACTAAACTCCTTTCGTTTGTAATTTTCTATCTCCATTTCTCGGCCCCTAACACTGAGACAATGCCAGCCCTCCTTGTTTGCACGTAGGGAGAATCATAACCAATAACAATGGGATTATTCCTTCTTATTAAGCGGTCATATTAAATACTAGTGGTCGCCCGCGGCTTCGCTCGGGTTAATGTCGGTTAGAATATAACAAACAAACATACAGCCTTCCTCTATAGATGAACTATCAAAAGTATTTTTCAATTTAGTTCCTGAGATTAGCGCGTTCAATTAAAGTAATAACCTTTTCAGGTTTATGATATAAGTATAGATTTTTGTATAAGAATATTGTAACGTTGTCATTTTGTCACTTGTCAAAGTCGTCAAAGTCAAAATTGACAAACTGACTGACAGTGACAATGACATTAGTTGTCATAATAATTTTGGGTTTGCAAAGAGAAATTGGCATAATTGGGGACTTAAAAAAAAAAAAAAAAAAAAGGAAAAAGTTCAGATAAGAGTTGCTTGGTTTGGGTGGTTATATAACCGCGAACATTAGGAAAAAGGAGGTTCTGTTACTTTTTATTATAGTCCTTGTTTCTGGTCTAATTTGCTCAGAGGAGGCTGGTCGATGACGGGCAGGATAAGAGGTTAGTTTTTTTATTTTAGGAGTGTTATCATCATTGCTATAAACTTAAACCTAATTTGTATAATTTTCTTGTGCTATAAAATATTTTAAACAGGGATATCTTCACTATTATACAGGAATTTTACATGTTAATGGAGAAACTGTAAGTTCTGTTCGATATCTGGAGTGGTTTCTTTAGTTTTTTGCACTGCATTTTTTTTATTTTGCAATTTTAATGCTATAATAAGCTAGGTATAATTAGCAGATTACTTTACTTAATTTCTTATAACCTTTTTACTGTGCCTGCGCATAACAGTGCACTATCTTGGTTCCTTTGCCTGCCTTTCCACACTTTTTTTTATCTTTTAAAGTCATATTGACATTAACATATAAATAAATAAATTAGGTTATTTGCATCATGGAGCAAAGACCAATAACTTTTAATTTGCTGTTGAAAGATGAACTTGAGTATGAAGTTAAGATTAGGGGTGCAAAGCCCACAGACACAGTGACTGCTTTGAAGGCACAGATTCGTTTACTCAATAGGGACCTGCCCTCTGATGAGGTATTGGAATGTGGTGATCTAGATTTTGTTTCAGAATTAAGAATTGTGCAGAAAAAGCTAGATGATCTGGATAAACTTGTTTCAATATCTTCATCAAAGGCAGGCACACTAAAAACTTTGAATAGGATTCAGACCCTTGCACACCATTTATTCCATCGAATCAGTCGGCTGGATGTGGGAGAAGAGATGGACAGCGACTTCTCTTCCTCATTGGCCTCCTGCCAGAAGCGTTTAGACAGTGTTTTGGTAAAAATTGATAACATTTTACACACATTTAAAAGTAGTCTTACACAGGAAAAGCCCGGTGAGCAGTCACCTAGCAGGCCACAGGATTCAAGTGTTCATCTGTTCATAAACTTGGCATAAAATTTGATGGCAAAACATGTGTGAAAGCTTTCTTGCAGCGCTTGGAGGAGCTTTGCTTATCAAGGGGTATTAATGATGGTAGACTTTTCTGTTCAGCATCTGAGTTGTTTTCCAATGAGGCTTTGTGTTGGTATCGTGGTGTCAAGTCAGATGTCAATGACTGGTTTGAATTAAAACAATTATTATTAGAAGAATATTTGCCTACTGATTATGACCACAGATTATTACAGGAAATTCGCTCTAGAACTCAAGGTGCTGATGAGAGTATAATAAACTACCTCAGCATAATGCAAAACTATTTTAGTAGGTTATCAAAGCCTTTAATAGAAGAAGAAAAATTAAACATTGTTTTATTTAACATTAGACCCTTCTATACCTCCCAGTTAGCATTGACCCCAATTGAATCTTGGACAGAGTTAAAAAAGAAATGTAGATTGCTTGAGGGTGCACAGGAGAGATGCAAACATTTCAGTGAACCTATTAGCACAACTACTTTAGCACCTGACTTGTGCTACAAACAAAAAGTTACATCTCAACAGAGGGTTTCTGCAGTTCAGCCTATAAGAGGTGATTTCTGTGTCCGTTGCAGAATCAATGGTCACAGTTTAAAGAATTGCAGGGCACCTTTTGTTGTGATTTGTTATAGTTGTGGTAAGAGGGATGTCACTGCTAGGACTTGCCCTAATTGCAATGCTAGGAAACCTACTTTTGATAATAATGTTTCAAAAAACTTGAAACAGTGAACTGGCGATTAGTAAATAATAATCAAAATTTCCCTAAATATAAAACTAGGATATTTTATTCTAATAGACATGACTATAATAAAATTAATACAATAAAGTCTACATGTCTTTCATCACCAGTTCACTCTATACATACAGATATACGTCCATATTTAAAAGTAAATATCTATGATTTAGGATTCAGAGGGTTGTTGGACTCTGGTTCGGAAATTTCAATAATGGGACAAGATACAGTAAAACATTTTATTAACTTTGCTAATATACATACTTCACATAACTTACAATTCATTAAAACTGCCAATGGTTCTTCATCTCCTGTCACTGGCTACATGTTTTTGCCGGTAACAGTTGATGGGAAAACTTGTGTAGTTAAATTTTATATAGTACCAGGGGTCACTACTGGTCTGCTTTTTGGTCTAAATTTTTGGAAGGAGTTTAATATAGCACCAGAGGTTTTGAAGTTATTGAAGGGGGGTGAATTTTTTAATGTAAATGAGCAAGTAAACACTGTTATAGCTACTGATGTGGCATTACATGATTTTGATTCATTATCTGAGGAGGAGCATAGGCAGGCTAGGGAGGTTATCTCTCAATTTGAAGATATTTCAGCTGAAAAAATAGGTTTAGGCAGGACACATTTGGTTAGTCACATAATAGACACCGGTGATCATGCCCCCATAAAACAGCGCTATTATGTGGTTTCTCCTGCCAAGCTGGCACTGATGAATGAGCATTTGGATCAGATGCTTAAGGATGATGTGGTGGAGCCTAGCAGCAGTGCTTGGAATAATCCTGTCACATTAGCCATGAAAGCTGATGGTTCTTCTCGCTTCTGCTTGGATAGTCGAAAGCTTAATTCAATTTCAAAGCATGATGCTTATCCTATGCCTTATATAAGCCATATTCTTGACCAGCTTAGGGATGCGAAGTACCTCTCTTCCATAGATTTAAAATCTTCATTTTTTCAAGTGCCTTTGCATGTAGACTCTAGGGAAAAGACAGCTTTCACCATTCCCGGAAGAGGTCTCTATCATTTTAAAGTTATGAGCTTTGGTCTTACTTCAGCTCCGGCTACGCAACAGCGTTTGATGGATCGCTTGTTTGGCCCAGAGTTTACTGGTCCTGGAAATAATATTAATATTAATTTAACTAATAATAGTAATAATAGTAAATTGTTCGTCTACGTCGATGATTTAATTTTGCTATCAAGTAATTTCCAGGAGCATTTGGAGTTGCTCCAGTTGGTGAAGGACAGGTTGAGTCATGCTGGCCTCACCATTAACATGGGAAAGTGCCAGTTCTTCAGAAAACAGCTTAAATATTTGGGTCATGTAGTTGATGAATACGGTTTGCGCACTGATCCTGAAAAGGTGAAGGCTATAGTAGATTTTCCCACCCCCACAAGTAGAAAAGAGGTGAAGAGTTTTATGGGAACAGCATCATATTACCGTCGTTTCATTGTAAATTTTAGTAACAGGGCAGGGCCGTTGAATGCTCTTACATCAACTCGCAAAGGCGCTCCACCGTTCAAATGGTCAGTCGAGGCGGACAGGGCGTTCAACGACCTAAAATTGGCATTAACCACTGCACCAGTATTAGCATGCCCCGATTTTTCCAATGAATTTGCAGTGCATTGCGATGCATCCGATTACGGGCTGGGAGGGGCCTTGACACAAACCATAGACCATGTCGAACATCCCATTGCTTTCTGTAGTCGATCTCTTTCGGCAGCGGAACGCAACTATTCAGCAACTGAACGGGAGGCATTAGCAGTGGTGCATGTCGTTGAACATTTCCGAGCGTATTTAGACAATGGCCGTCCTTTTAAAATTATTACAGATCATGCTAGTCTGAAATGGTTTCTAAATCTTAAAAATCCAACTGGCCGTCTAGCACGTTGGGGCTGTAGACTGTCACCCTATAATTTTACAATTGAGCATCGCAGTGGCTCAAAGAATATTGTACCAGACGCGCTGTCCCGTGCAGTCCCAGTAGCACCGGTAGACATTATTTCCACAAACGACTCTTGGTATAATAATATTGTACAACGTTGCACGGATAAGCCACGAGCTTGTCCAAATTTTCAATTAGTAGATGGTAGGTTAATGCGTTTTACGAAAGGCACAAATAAACTAGGTAGTGATTTCCAATGGAAAGAGGTAGTCCCATTAGAATTTAGAGAGGATATAATTTTACAAAATCATTCTGTACCTACTGCTGCACACTTGGGTGTTGCAAAATAAACGCTTAAAGTTAAGATATTTTTGGCCTGGTATGTATAAAGATACCGCGGACTTTATTAAAAAATGTACTGTTTGCAATGCTTATAAACACAGCACACTGGCAACACCGGGATTTATGGGTGAACCTAAAATTTGTTGCAGGCCATTCCAGTGCATCAGCATAGATCTAGTTGGTCCACTGCCGATGTCCCGTCAGCAAAATATCTATCTGCTAGTTGTGGTGTGTGTATTTAGTAAATATTGTTTAATGTTTCCATTACGTAGGGCCACCGGCAAAGTTATTGCTCAACGTTTGGAGGATCATGTATTTCTTGTGCACGGAATCCCTCAAACTGTAATGTCTGACAACGGTTCACAATTTGTTAGTCGAGAGATTCGTTCTATGTACGAGAAATATAATATTCCCCAAATACACTTGGGACCCGTGTACTGTCCTCAGGTGAATACCGTAGAGCGTTATAACCGTACAGTGATCACGGCGGTTGCGTCTTTCGTTGAAAGCGATCATAGAACTTGGGACGTGAATATACACAAAATACAGTTCGCAATGAATACGGCTGTGAACGAGGCGACCTCGTATACACCGTTCATGCTCGTTCACGGTAGGGAAGCCGTTGCGGATGGCAACATTTATAGTGAATTCACGGATATCGATGAGTTAATCGTGCAACCACGGGATGCGTATATCAGTGATCTAGGTCATCTCAAAGACGTCTTTGTGAATGTAAAATCATCTCTTCGCAAGGCTCATGAGCATAACGTACGGTACTATAATAAAAAGCGGCGTGATATTACGTACAACGTAGGTGATAATATTTGGAAACGTACATACAAACAAAGTGTTGCAGATAGATATTTTTCGGCAAAATTAGCTCCCAAATATGAGCTATGTAAAATCATTAGAAAACTGTCTCCGTTAGTGTATGAACTTGAGGACGAGAATGGCAAGTTCATAGGCAAATGGCACATAAAGGATTTTAAAATTTTAGTTTCGGCATCAGATGACTGATGTCACACAGTAACCTTTTTTTTCTTTTATTTACCTTTTAGCATTATTATACATTTTGCTAGATTTTTTTTTCTCATTTTCCCCCGTGTGTTGGGCGGGCGTAAGAATTCCTACACTGCCATAATTCCACCCGGCATGTTGTAAGAGTCGACTAACGTGGGTAATAGCACTCGTAACAACAGTTGGTGCGGCGGGTGTCCACCACCTCTGTGCCTCGGTTAAGATTCTCTTGTTTCCCATCTTTTCCCACTTAACGTAACTTTTTTCCAAATTTTGTAATGTAATTCTTTTTCTAACATTTATAATTTGGGGAATACACAAGAGAGTTTTAAACCGAGACACAGGGCGGGCACCGGCTAAATGGGCGTGGAGTTAATTTTACAACTTGCAACACTAGGCTTTCTAGCTTTGTGGTTTTGTGAGTTGTGTCGCCATCTGGTGGCATTGTTTTGTATTATCTCGCGAACATTTGTGCCTCTCAAGCATGCCTGTATCGCGAAATAATATTTTAATTATACCAATATTATTATTCGGTTTTTACCGTGGAATGAAATTTTCTTTTACATTTTAACATTTTACATACTGATTAACTTAAATAGATAAATTTTTGTGTTTTTGCACGTTTCATTTTAATAAAGTTAGGACTATAGTCGGGATTATGGTTTGTGAAATGTGGGGTGGTTGGTATGACAGCTGTCATACTCGTACACATTTCTGTCTATCCTTTTCGCACTTATAGCATTTAGATATTTGTTGCCTGCTGTCATATCGATCAGGCTGGGTTTTGCGAACTATAGTTCTCGGAAATTTAAATCGTTTTAATTTTTTTTTTGGCAAAAGAATTATTTTAGGGGGTTTTCAGTATCCGTTTCAGTCGTATAGGTAGGAAGGTAATGGGATTCGGGTTTGACGTGGGCGTCAAGCACGAATTCACTTACGTGAATTCTTTCGAGGGAAAGGGGATATTGTAACGTTGTCATTTTGTCACTTGTCAAAGTCGTCAAAGTCAAAATTGACAAACTGACTGACAGTGACAATGACATTAGTTGTCATAATAATTTTGGGTTTGCAAAGAGAAATTGGCATAATTGGGGACTTATAAAAAAAAAAAAAAAAAAAAAAAAAAGGAAAAAGTTCAGATAAGAGTTGCTTGGTTTGGGTGGTTATATAACCCCCAAGTGTTATAAAAAATATTACTTCACTTTTTCCTTGGTTTCCAGACGATAATTTTGTATTTCGGCAGGTTAGGATTTTATTTAGTATTTATTCGGCGTTTAGGTTTTGTTAGGTCTTCAGTGGTCATATTTGTTGCCTAAAATTCCCTTAGAATCGATTTTTTAGAGATCGAAGAAATTGTCAATTTGTCAATGTTATCTTGGCTGTATGATACAGAATCGTTGCCCTAGTCCGGCCTAGTAGCCTTAAAGAATGTCAGGATTCGATTGTCAAACCTCACGGCCAATGACGAGCGCTTATTTTGAAATTCGGAAGTGGATTTCATTCCGTTTTAAAATTCCTAGCGAGACGCTGTAAAATTTTGATGGTCTTCTTACCTTGGTGGAATTTTCCAAATTTCAGAAGAATTTTATAAATATTATATCGGAGCAAGAAAGTGATTCTCCGAATAACAGCTGTTATTAAAAGGAATACATACTGTGTCACTGACCCGAAAGGTAAACATAATGAAATGTCATAATAGGAAAGTCTCGTCTTGTCATTTTTTCTCTGTTCTAAATTCGAAAGTAAATTAAGTACATAATTTAATGCCGTAATTGTTGTGTTTCGTCATCATTTTGCATATATTTGGATCGGCAAAGTCGGTTGAAAAACCGTTGCTCGGACAATTCTCTGGATACCTTAAGTTGTATGGACAAAATTTCAAAGTAGAGTTTTTGGCGATTTTCGATATTATTTGATCTAAATTGATTATTAATATCGTTTCTTTTTAACCTCATAGGTACTTGCTGCCGGCTCGAACGTGTGCGATAGCGTTCGTCGGTGGTAATTCAGCGAAACCTGTGTATATTAGTTGGTGTTCATGTCAATTTTAGGCTTTTGATTAGGGTGTGTTTCGCATATATTGAGACGTTTTATATTGCACAACTTCAGGGTCCTTTGGTACGAGTAAAGAGACTCCAGTTAAAGCTGTCTTGATTGTGGACTGGACCTAGCGGGTAATCCTGTGAGGAATTGCTACTCCCTACTACACTTCTCTACAGTCAGGTACCTTACTAACCACCAGGCGGCTGAAGGCTCGGAGATAAAGATAGACTTCTATAGATATAGACAGATTAATATAATTTAGATTCATATACTCGTCCCACTCGTTATCGACCAGAACGACTCCACCCGAACTCCTTGGTCTTGGTTCCTTTTAAGTACTGCTTATGTAAATTTTAAATTATAAATTGTGTTAAATTTGTATTAAATTGAAATTATAAATTTACTACTGTCCAACTGGTTGTTTTTATTTTATTGTCACCATTAGGTATATTAGGTAGAAGGGGGGAAATCTAAATTATTATTATATAGGAACACATAAGCAGGAAAAAATATAAGTATTACAATATAAACGTGCATAATTAATATTGCCGTGTGGTGACGGCAGAGTAGAATACAATTGTCACCACCCCAAATCTCTCCCGTGGGTGTCGTACAAGGCGATTAAGGATCAATCAGTGATGAGGAATGGGCAGCAGCGTTCGTCTTATACCTACCACCTAGCAAAGTACTGCATGGGACCTAGCATAATTGGCGAAGCGTGGGTGCTAGTTCACCTCTGCCCCTTCGGGGATATAGGCGTGAATTATGTATGTATGTATGTATAATTAATATAAGACCTAAATTGTACTTATTCATACATAGGTACATCCCGTTTTTCTCTCACAGGGGTAGGCTACTTTGCCCTTGCTACGATCCTTAGATACTTCTTTCGCTTCATCCAATCTCATTAACCAAACATGCCCATCGGTTTCGGGTACCCTAGACCTGGCTTTTTTAGTAGGAGATTGAAGAAATTTGTTAAACAAAAAGTACTCATTCAAATTTCAGGCAGATTTCACTTCTTTTCATTTGTTTAATCCTTACATTTTCTAATCCCTGTTCCCAGTCTATCTGGGGTCGGCGCAGTATGTTTCCTCTTCCATTCTTAACGGTCAGACGTCATCAACCTATCCACTCCCTTATGATTCATATCATCCATCACACCGGAAAGGTGTTAGTGATTAACAAATGTATAGAAAAAATACTGAATAGACCATGTCGAGAGACCGATGAACGGAGAGAGTGATTGGAATGACAACGTTCCAATCCATACTGCTCAAAGTTTTGGCTTAGGTTTTATAGCCGGCCGCCTGCCTGACACCAACCCTCTTTGGGTATGCTGTTGTTGGTGATTTGCCCTCCACCATTCGGGTGCCCCAAGGTGCATATTGGTCTACACTGGGTAATCTCCCTTAGTAGACTTTTGCGACACTTTTTGTTATGAGTCATGTTCAATCCTTACATACTTCTCTCTCTTCATCCAATCTCATTAAACCTGCATTCCCGTCGGTTTACGGTACTCTAAGCCTGGAGAAGAAGAAATTCATATTACAAAAAATCCTCATTTAAATCAATGTATAGTCTCACATTTGCATACCATAACCCTTCGTCGATTGTTCACCATATTCAACGCCAACCACCTCTTCAATTATTAACATAATTGTTTTTAATTAGATCGAAGATTGAGACCCCCCATTCCCACGCCTTATTTGCGAATTGACTGACTTCTTTGACCAGTCAATTTGCAGTTCGCCAAACATAATATGCGCACTGGCCTGTGCGCACATTCGCCCGGAGCGCATATTTGCGCGTATTAGTGACGTTCCGCCGAATATTGATTTACGTGAGAAAAGTTTATGTTTGGGGTTATTTTGTAGTTGTAAGTGACTGATGAATCAAGGTCCCGTGTATTTTTTTGTCAAAGTGTTTATTTTGATGTTTATTTTGATATTTATTTTCCAGGTTGTTTTAATAAAGTGCTGTTTTTGTTTACAAGGAATATAAAGTCAGAATATTTTCGAAATATTAGTCGATTCAAGATATTTTTCTGATTCGAAATGTTTCTAATTTTTCTATCTTTCTTTACTACATGAATCATGATTACATTCATGTAGTGACGGTATAATTATAAGATTATAATCATTTGATAATTTAATTTAATTAAAATTTATTTAGGAAGTTTTTGATTAATTAATAATTTAAAAGTAAGGGGCTAAAACTAAATTACAGGTAAAATACCTCGCCTGGGTCTTCTGGAAGTGTATCAATAAAGCTGGCTGCATTGCTTCAATTAATAATTGAAATGTGACTAAATATTGTAATCCGTGCTGGTCGAAATAAATGAAATATTATTATTTACGTTACAAACATAAAAGTTTTCCTTAATAACTCTCGTTATATCGGTTCCAAAAAACGTTACACTTACGACCAAAACATTTAATAAGCGTCAAACAAAATAGATTCCCCAGAGTCATGGTACCTACTGCTACAGTCAGATCGGAAGCTAATCCTTGTAAATAAGAAGGGATTACTTGACAAGAAACTAATAACGCCGCGGGGTGGAGCAATTGACCCAATAATAACGGACGCCGACTGTAGCAGCTAAGGGGCGGCGTATACTGGACAACCCGCACGCGTGACTCAATAGCAGTAAGACTTCGAACTTTGACTGCAGCGAATTGTGACGAGTGAATTCACTGTTTTGTGAATCGCAATTTATATTAGTTATGGAAGAGTCATATCAATTGAAGGATAATAACAGCGGGTCCCTATATTCTATCTACAGTTAAAAGTAAGCTTACTAAAGTTTGGATGCCAAGCATTTATTTTAATTTACGATAAATAGCAGAAGTTGCTGTAACTAAGCTGTAGTACATCATCATCATCACCAGCCCTTTAATGTCCCCACTGCTGGGGCACGAGCCTTCCCTATGGATGGAAGAATATAGGGAGATTGGGCCATAACCCACCACGCTGATCTAGTGCGGGTAGGTGGGTATTAACGACTTCAGATGCAGCCGGGACCACCGGCTAAACGTGCCTTCCGAAGCACGGAGGAACTCGAGATAATAAATTTTTGGTCACCCATCCAATGACCGGCCTAGCGAACATTGCTAAGTTTAAGCAATCGCAAGCCAAGCGCACTGTTCCACTGTACTAGCGAGCTCCTCTAGTACGTCTAGCTTCAACTGTAGATAGAATATTGGGACCCGCCGTAACACTATTGATAAAATTATTTTACCATCAATTTTATACGTAAGAACTCATTTCCCGACATATTAAAAACTGCCGATTATCCTATGGCTGGTACATTACCTGGCTACAAAGAAAATAACTAGAACTTTCCCTCGCCACCCCCATGCAGCACAGTACAGGTAGCGCTCCTGTTATACCAGATCCCTTCAGCCCGGCTAGCATGACCACCGAAACACGTTTTGATATAGCCATTTATCGCGTTGTACAGTCAAAAATCTTTGGATTTTAACACTCGAATAACCCTGAATTGAATAAGCCTCTAAGGCTGGATTAAAAAGATATAGTCATTTATCGCTTTAACTTTCGAAAATCCAGCGATTTTTGTAAGTTCAACGCGATAAATGGCTTAATCATATCGTGTTTGGATGGTCATGCTAGCCAGGCAGATGTCAAGAGACTCGCCTATTACATGCTATTACATGGGACCTATGATAATTGGCAAAATGTAGGCGTTCATGTGTACGAACTACCTTTATGGGTAAAAATAGGTGTTATTAATAGTAATTAAGATTACCACAACTTGTCAAATTATCTTAATGTATTTTGGATTACGTCAAACAAGTTAAGATTGACAATCCATTGATATTAGATTCAAATTGACAGTTTTTAGTGTGGCACATTGACTGTAATGTATACACACAAACATATGCATAAATCACTCCTATATTCCTAAAGGAGTAGGCAGAGGTGAATTTACACACCCACTTTTCAACAATGAAAATGAAAATATGGTTTATTCATATAAGGTATGATTACATACACTCATGAATCGTCAAAGAAATAACGTTAAACACTGGAAACGAAAAGGAAAACAGTTTCCAATATTTAACGGTATAAGCTACACCACACTTAGGCTAAGTCCCATACAGTTTTCGCCAATAACGTTAGGTCTCATGTGGGTCGATAGGTCTCATAACGTTAGGTCTCATGTGGTGGCGAGCCCATTTTCACCTATCGAGCACGTAATCGCAGTAAATTGCTAGGTGGTTTAAGAGAAACGCTGCTGCCCATACTCATCGCTGTCTTCACCCCTAATATAAAAGAGCTAACACGTGTATTATATTCTCCACTTATTGAAAATAATAATATTTTATAACACTTTTATTGAACACAAACAAAACAATACTAGAAACAAATACACAACAAGAAACAGTACACAGTTCAGTACAAATAATAGGGAAAGCGTTTACCGATCCCAGTATGCGTCGCCCCCAAGCCGTCGGTGTAAAGAAGGGTACAAATCGCTGTCTAAACTTAATATCGTCTAAATTGCGGGGCTGCCGCGGGCGGTGGCAAACATCTCGGTTTATTGGGACTATCGCGTATTGATTCCGATCATAAGCCACCGTTATACGGATAATTTCATCGGCGCTCTAGGCGGAATGGGCGTCTCTTTGTCGCGGTGAACGGGGAGCCTTATTCATTTAGTAGTTATTGGTCAGTATGATTTGTGACTCAATAGTTCGTTTTAGGTACAAATATATGTACATAATAATATAAAACACGCCGTTCTTTCTACCCAAGGGGTAGGACAGAAGTGACAGCACACGCGTTTCGCCAGCCTATTTCATACTTACATACATAAATCACGCCTATATTCCCAAAGGGGTAGGCAGAGGTGAACTAGCTCCCACGTTTCGCCAACTATGTCAAGTCCCGTGTAATAGGTGGCGAGCCTATTTCAGCTGCCATGTAATAGGGGCCGAATCTATTGCAATTCAGAGGGAACTTTAATTTTATACATACATAAATATTATAGCCTATATCCCCGTAACGGTAGGCAGAGGTGAATTAACAGCCACGTTTCGCCAATTAGGTTAGGTCCCAATAGGTGGCGAGCCTATTGCCATTTATCAGGCTTGGCAATCGCAATACTTTGCTAGTTTTCTAGGTGGCATAAGAGGAACACTGCTGCCCATTTCTCATGTCTGTCTTAATCCTTAGTCACTTGTACGTTACCCACGGGAGTGATGGGGGTAGTGACATTTGTATGTATTCAGCTCTGCCGTCAGGTGTACATTATTAACCAACGAAAAAACGGAGGAGGTTACTCAATTCGTTCCCGAATGTTTGCCGTGTGGTGACGGCAGAGTAGAATACAATTGTCACCACCCCAAATCTCTCCCGTGGGTGTCGAACAAGGCGACTGAGGATAAATCAGCGATGAGGAATGGGCAACAGCGTTCCTCTTTTATCACCTTGCAATAGTACTGCGAATTTTGTGCCCGATAAATGGCAATAGGCTCGCCACCTATTACATGGGACCTAATATAATTGGCGAAACGTGGGTGCTAGTTCACCTCTGCATACCCCATAGGGGATATAGGCGTGATTTATGTATGTATGTATGTTTATTTTAGTACCTAATCATTTAAATTATTTTTTCAAAAAAATATTTTTCGTGATTGCCCTCTGCTCAAAGGGGAGGTGGCTATCATTATTTGACAATAATTAAAGCTCGCTATCACTAGCGTGTGAAAAGGCACATGTCGATAACGGCCTGTTTATATGCATTGGTTAATTATTTATTTTTGACACCTGCGCACTTAAAATGCGATTACGCGGCTATAATACAGCGAGGGTATTTACAAAGATAATAATTCGTATTTTTGATTTTATTTGAACATTAGGTACATAAATGTTGGAAAAAGTATTACAGGGAAAAAGAGTTTCGAAAAAGATCGACAATTCATTTTATTTAGGGCCTGTTTCACAATCGACAAGTAAGTTCGAAGTAGCTTACTTTGCAGTTCAATTGACATACATTTCATATTACAACTGTCAAATGATCTGCGAAGTAAGCTACTTAGAACTTACTTGCCGATTGTGAAACAGGCCCTTAATGTAATAATTATTTTTCTAACATGTTCAAAATTACAAAAGATCAAATAATAGTCAAAACAACGTCGCAAAGACTATTTATCCCGTGATTGTTGATAGGTGAAACTACACCCACGTTTCGCCAATTAGGTTAGGTCCCATATGTAGTACGTGGCGAGCCTATTGCCATCTATCGGGCATGTAAATCGCAGTACGCATTACTAGGTGGTATAAGGGAACCGATTCTGATTGACATTTATTTTGATTTTGTATTAAGTACTCATTAAAGTTAATTGACGTCTCTGAGTGCGGCAGTATATGCGCTATCGCAGGCCTCAATAATCACAGAGATAACGCGAACTAAGCCCCAACGTCAGGTGGCCTTTCCCTCAGTGATGGATCGCGAACAAAGTAAATTAATAAACTCACAACGCAGGCCGTCGACAAAAGCTATATTAAATTCATTACGGCCATCCACGTTTATCCTTATATCGAGTGTCGAACTATTACAGCGATAAAGTCGCAATTATTATTTCGTAGATTAAGATAGGGCTGCTTTGTGGAGTGCTTGATGGTGCTAATTGCGAATGCTTGTTGTTCTCGCCGAATTCGGAACGTGGTGAAGATAAAATTAAATTGCGAGCACCTACACTGGCTGGTAACGAAAAAAAATCAGTGAAAAACTAATGTTTAAATCGTTTAAAACTCTGATGTCGGAAAATTGCAAAAAAAAAACAACATACAGACGTACATAAATCACGCCTTTATCCCCGAAGGGGTAGGCAGAGGTGAACTAGCACCCACGTTTCGCCAATTATGTTAGGTCCCAAGCAATAGGTGGCGAGCCTATTGCCATTTATCGGCACAAAAGTCGCAGTACATTGCTAGGTGGTATAAGAGGAATGCTGCTGCCCATTTCTCATCGCTGTGTTTACCCTTAGTCGCCTTGTACGACACAGACGGGAGAGATTTGGGGTGGTGACAATTGTATTCTACTCTGCCATCACCACTCGGCCAACCATTATTGTGTTCCGACAATTTGTGATAAGATAGCAAGGCTTGTGTGTCTTATCGTCACTTACCATAAGGTGAGATGAAAGCCAAGAGATTCCCTCTCGAGCATTAAAACAAATGGTAAATTACACAGCTTTAATAGAACTCGCCGTCGGACAGCTTCGCCGCGTAGAGGTGGAGCGACCTAAACTCGCAGAACTGGTTCGTGCACCAGCCGCTGTGGCCGTCCATGCAGCGGCAGGAGTCGCACTCGTCCATGTACTTCTCGCCGGGGATGCACTTGAAGAACGGGTTCTTTATCACTGCAAAGCGGAGCGTGGAGAAATAAAGCATAGAACACACCTGTCCCCTGACCTGATCGGGAAGGGGTAGGCAAGGCAGAGGTGTGTTAACACCTACATATTCAGTTTTGTAACCCCTAACTTGAAAGCTTTTAGAAAATTTCTCGTCGGGGATGCACTCGAAGAACAGGTTCTTTATCACTGCAAAGAAACGCCACGATATGATAGAGCCATTTATCGCTTTGAACTGTCAAAAATAAAATGTTTTTGGCAGTTCAAAGCGATAGATAACGTTATCATAATTATCGTGTTTCGGTGGTCATTCTAGCCTGGCCGATGGATTATTAAGAATACCTTTCCTGTTACACAGGTGTGAGCTGTTCTGGTCCTCTCTGTGGGCGTGGGTTCGAATCCCACTTATGACAAATATTTTTGTTTTGTTGTTTTATCTCTGCAAAGTGAAGCCTGTATTACTAACGCCTATCCCCTTTAACTAACGCAAAAACCTTTGCCTACCGAAAGGTTAAGGGCAAAGGTGAATTAAACACCCAATACGCCTTGCCAATGGGCTAGGTCCCATGTAATAGGTGGCGAGCCTATTGCCATTTATTCGTTTAGGCACAGAAAGCGCAGTAAATTGTTAGGTGACATATAATAAGAGAACCCCTGCTGCCGAGTACTCATGTCTCTGTCTTTTCCCATTATCGCCTTGTACGAAACACGCAGAAGAGATGGGGGTTGAGACAATTGTATTCTGCTCTGCCGTCACCACACATTTTTCGCAAACATCTAACTCAAAACACAATTTTTCGCAAATTAACGAAACATCATGCCATAATTTTTCGAAAACTTCCAGACACATGCCATAATTTTTCGAAAATATCCGATACATGCCATAACTTTTCGAAAACGTCCAACTGTTACACGAGTACTGTACTCACCAGTACACCGCAGACAAGGGGTGCTCCTCTCGCAGAGAGCCGTGACGGTGGGCTCGCAGTACACGCAAGAGGGCATAGCCCTGCACGCGCCGGAGTCCTGCATCTCGCAGAGCAAGCAATTCTTGTTTTCAGGCACCAGGTTAAGGGAAGTCTCCTCTTCCCAGTACTGGTGAGGCGGCTTCGGCTTCACGAATTGCGATACCACGTAGCTGGAAAACCCTGAACCTTGAACGGTATGGATTGGAATGTTGTCATTCCAATCACTCTCTCCGATGAACGGAGAGAGTGAGAATCATCAGAAGTATTTTTCCGGTGTGATGGATGATATGAATCAAAAGGGAGTGGATGGCTTGATGACGTCTGACCGATATGAATGAAAGGGTAAACCGATAAGAATGGAGGAAGGATGGATGATTTGCCATCACACCGGTAAGGTACCAGTGATCAATGTATAGAAAAGAGATGGAACGGACCATGTCGAGAGGCCGATGAACGGAGAGAGTGATTGGAATGACAACATAAATCTATACGGCTCAAGGTTTTGGCTTAAGTTTTACAGACACCAACCCTCTTTGGGTATGCTGTTGTTGGTGGTTTGCCACCCATCAGTTGGGTGTCCCAAAATGCTTAATGGTCTATCTATCGACTTTTATAACACGCCTGATGTGAATTGGGGGCTGGCACATTCAGTGTACGTTATTTTTTCGCTCCCAGTAGGCCTATTCGCCAACTTTTTTGACAGTTGAAAGTGATGATCACCGAACTATTTACTTATCCATTACTGTTTTCACAGGACAAGTGTCACAATAGCGTTATAGTAAAATAGTAATGGATCAGTAAATAGATCAGTGATTATCACTCTCAAGTGTTAAAACAAGTTAGTGAATACGTCTCAGGTATAGTACCTGTAAAGCTGGATCCAGAAGAGTGTAACGTGTAATGTAACACGAATTCTATGTTGGAACGGCACTACGAGCATTCTTAGTGCCGTCATAACGTAGAATTCGTGTTATATTACACGTTACACTCGTCTGGATCCGGTTTAGGCTAGTAACTTTGGGACCACCTACCTCTCTCTATCACAACCCCCCCCCCCTCTCTCTCTCTCTCTCTTTCTCTCTCTCTCTTTCTCTCTCTCTCTCTCTGTGTGTGTGCATTAACGTGTGTCTTTGTAGAATCCGCATTGCTTACTAAGCTTACTTTACAGCACTTCCCCTAAACACTTACGCCTGTGAGCCAGGGCGGTAGATGGGGGGAGATTCCTCGCCGCCCCCTCCAACCGAGCTCAGGGTCCCCGGCAAGGGACCCCCTCTGCGGGAGCGAGGATCTGGAACATCACGAGGGTTCTCTACTTTGTTTTATGATTTGTCCATCCATATATTAAAGTGTCATTATTTTTACTAATCGCTAGCGCAATGGCATAGCGCGCTTGGCCTGCAATTGCATAAACGAAGCAATATTCACTATGGCCGGTCATTGGATGGGTGACCAACGATTTATTATCTCAAGTTCCTCCGTGCTTCGGAAGGCACGTTAAGCCGTTGGTCCCGGCTGCATCTGAAGTCGTTAATACCACCCGCACTGGGCCAGCGTGGTGGGTTATGGCCCAATCTCCCTATATTCTTCCACCCATAGAGACCCTTAGTAGACCCTTAGTCGCCTTGTACGACACCCACGGGAGACATAGGCACATATGTGTGGTGACAATTGTATTTTGCTCTGCCTACATCACACGGCTACTTTTAAATATTATAGCGAAAATATGTTCCAAAAATATAGTTTAATATAAGAACACAATATTTCATCACATACCATCTCCATAAGCTAAGACAGCTGGAACCACACTGAGAAATACAAGGGAAATCATCGATAGCAATCCCTGAGTGTTCAAATTGAAATTTAAAGCCAAATGTCACACCAATTTTGTAGCTGGATTTCTAGTCTCCAATTAAATCGTTGTAAACCGTACTGACCTCAGCATGGTGATAAAGCGAAAATTCAATAACTAACGTCGGTCCTAATTGGTGTTAGCCAATTAGGACTAACATATTTTATTTATCACACACCTACAGGTCGTTTCAAACTTTCCTGTCCAAAGAGTCATATATGGCTCACGAGAGAATTTTAAAAAAGTTCGGGAGTCACATGTGACTCATTTCTCTATGCGATTTCGACTGATTTTGTGAACGTGACGCGATATTTCTTCACCTAACATTGTTATTATGGCGACAGATTTTTGTTAAGACGGCGTGGTAGCTAGCCAGAGGAACTTGAAAAATATCCTACCACTAACCAAACCGCGTACAAATTTCTACACCCCTAGGAATCGAACCCGGGACCTCTGGAACTTAATTACGGTCGGCGACCACTAGACCACGGAGGTGGTTGAAAACCGATTTTGAAAATGGGTGACCAAAAATGTATTATCTCGAGTTCTTCCGTGCTTCGAAAGCACGCTAAGCTGTTGGTCGCGGCTGCATCTGCAGTCGTTAGTACCCACCAACCCGCACTGAGCCAGCTTGTGGGTTATGTATGGCCCAATCTCTTTATATTCTTCCATCCATAGGGAAGGCCCGTGCCGCAGTGGGGACATTAAAGGACTGGTGATGATGATGATGAATAGCCACCAACCCCACTGACCTCTATTTTTTAATAGAGGTCAGTGACCAACCCGCACTGGGCCAGCGTGGTGCTCTTTCTCCCTATATTCTTCAATGTATAGGGAAGGCCTGTGCCCCAGCGGGGATACATTAAAAAGCTAATGATGATTTTTATTACCCTATTTTGATATGAATCGCTACATATTTCAAAAACTACTATTAAGTACGTTACACACCCATTGCCCGTTCCTCTCAATAATTGTATTTATTTTCGCAAACCCTTTGTTGTGAACAATAATTAAACCTATAATGATGCACTTCTCTGTGCGTTACTGCGTCTTTAAAGATAGGGTTGCCAGCTATCCGATCAATAAAATCAAAGTAATGGAAATGTGAAAATTCAGATCCTTATAGTCTTTAATATGATAGTTCAATTATTTAGAACTAGCACCCACGTTTCGCCAATTATGTTAGGTCCCATGTAATAGGTGGCGAGCCTATTGCCATTTATCGGGCACAAAAGTCGCAGTACATTGCTATTGTTAGGTGGTACAAGAGGAACGCTGCTGCCCACTCCTTATCATTGATTTATCCTTAGTCGCCTTGTACGACATCCACGGGAGAGATTTGGGGTGGTGACAATTGTATTCTACTCTGCCGTCACCACACGGCTAAAACTAAATTTGGTTAATTTTATATCACATAATCTCAATTATTTCTCATATTTCTTATTTGTACATACTAATTTTAAACTGAGAGTGCCATTTGATAATTATTAATTTATCGTCAGTATTAGATTTTCTATGTTTTATTTGGAACATAATATTTATATTAAGATAAAATGTAAGATAAACCGTATAATATAGTATGTAGTGTCAAACATTAGGATTAAACTTCAAACGCTTTAATATATCTGAAAGAAATATACAATGCCTATTAAAATGAAACTGGGAGCATCTGTATTAACATGATAACATCCAGAAAAACTTACTAACAACTATTTATAAGAATAAATAAAATATTAGCTGCCCTCTACTTGGTCTACGTTTGTTGACAACCCTATTGGAGCGCGCACAGCGTGCGGTCTCAGAATAATGGTCGGGTCAATTTGTGCACTCGCTTACAACCACATAATCATTTACTTATTTATTATTTACAACAAATCTGTTCCCATACTGGAAGTGGCATTTTATAGAAACTACAGTGTGTCACCTATATATCCAGTCAGTTGGTAGTGTCGGTACTGGTGTGTCATAGAAATGTCAAAATCTGTGGATACATTTTAGATCTAATTGTCGCCGCTTAAGAAAATAAAATGGAGGCACTCTATAATATCTCAAAGTAAGCAACTATCCATAGCTGCTTAATTGCTGCTTAATATTTGTCAATGATGTACAGTCAATAGCACGTCATACTACCACAAAATGGCAAAATTTCTCAATCGATTTTGTGCTCTATTATTAGCAAGTTAAGGTTGACAATCGATTGAAGAAATTTGACAGTTTCGGGTAGTCTGAAGTGCCGTTGACTGTACTAAAAAAAGCTTTAACTATCTTGGGCATGCCGTTGTTGGTGGTTTGCCCTCCACCATTCGGGTGCCCCAAGGTGCTTATTGGTCTACACCGGGCAATCTCCTTAATCGACGCACATGATCTTGAAATAAAATAAAAATAAAATCAAGTAATTATAGATAAAAATATTGAAAATGTTAACAGCATTATTGTGTTCCGACAATGTAGCCAGCCCCTCTGTGGTTGAGGGTTCCAGGTGAAGCTCGATTCCATCTTCAGCCCTTATCGTCACTTACCATCAGGTGAGATGAAGGGCAAGAGCTTCCCTGTCTTACATAAAAAATAAAATAAAAAAAAAAACAAACACCTCTTTTACGAACCAGATACCTCTTGGTCGAAAAAAAAAATTTATAATCATTAACCAATCTAATATTTTAACCTGCATTACGTGTTGGTGGAAAAAATGCTTAATACAAGAGCAACCACGCTCAAGACAGTTCTAGTGGAAACTACATCTATGCAATTCTCCTCTAAAGAACCCAATAGTCACAACGAAAAAAAAATCAAACACCATTTAAAATCCAACATTCGTCACAATGTCGATCCGTTCCGCACTTCCGCCGACTTTGTCGCGCGACATTTTTTGTCGCATTGCGACAAAGGCGTAATGGTTTGTAATAGTAAACTATTTCGGTGTCATTTCACCGAGTATTGTGACTGTGGGCCTGTTAAGTAATGGACACCAATTGTGGTTTTGACAATAAAAAAAAACCACATCTTGTGTCGAACGGAAATTGTGTGCGGTACGTATGAAAACACAAAATTAAATATTTTTTTTTCAATCCAGAATCTGTATTAATTATATTTTTTCGGCGTTTAATCCCGTGTATCTATTTTGGTGTTTAACAAATAATAGCCATGTTGACTGTCGCACTCAGAGACGTCAACTAACGATAATGATTACTTAATGTCAGAAAATGACAATTCAAAACTAATCATTATTCCTGCCGGATCTATGGTCCAAATTTAAATGAAACTTTTTGACATAAAGTAGTCATTAAAGTTATTTGACGTCTCTGAGTGCGGCAGTAAGTCTGTAAAAGTCGTTTATAAACTATTACTTGTTTGCTGTTAGTGCCTTGTGGTAACATTAGAGCAGAATATAATGTCCACACCCAGTTATGTTCCGTGTCGCACAAGGCGACTAAGCGTAAAGACAGCGATGAATAATATGCAGCAACGTTCCTCTTATGCCACCTAGTAATATTCTGCGATTTAGGTGCTGATGATAGCTATATAGCAATGCACTGCTTACGGCTATAGCAGCCATCCTGAATTTTAGGCGGTATGGATTTTGTGCCAAATTCATACAAAATCATTCGGTGATCATTCGTTCAAAGCTATCGCTGATAGTTTAGGTACATTTGGTACGAAATGACAGCATGACGTCATAAACTATAGCTTTTGCTTTAGCCTCCATGGGACCTTACATGATTGGCGAAACATGCTTCACCATGCTTTCACCTCTGCTTGCCGCGTCAATAAAAAGTTTATTATTATTATTAAAGATTTATTATTATTATAATTACCTACGTGTGTATTTGAACAATAATACAGGTACCTACATGTTACAATCAGATTTTTTTCTAAAAACTGTCTAGGACGTGCATTCTCAGGCAGCCGCCGTGAATGCGGAAGGATATAAATTTTTCGATTTTTTTCTGACTACCAAGACACGACTGTAACGTTAACATTGGTCTAATCAATCCCAGGTAAATATTGGCAACCTTTTTAAACTCCAAAACAAGAAAAGAGTAAATACTTAACCCCTGATTACGCCAACAAAGGATGTATGAAACCTTTTACCAACACCCAATTATTTAACACTTTTCTTCACAAGCGAAGGGACTGCGAACCACAGTAGCATCTCTTCCCGTAATCCTTCCGACCACCCAGATGGCAATCATAAAGCTGTTCATCCAACAAAAAAACACCTTATCTCCTGTCGAAAGGTGTCATTGTCGGACTGCGCAGTTAAAAGGATATACGAATGATGAATTTCTAATATCATACATTTGTATCGATGTATCAATTAGGAAATATGTGTGTCGGCGGGATCAGAGACAAGCGAGGTTCCGAAGTTTTCTATACTTTGATTGCTTCCTTTTATTAAGTATCTACTCTTCTTTTCAGGGCTGTCACAATGTTAGAAACAGGTGGAAACTTAGCTTAGGCTAGATTAAGCATAAAATATACAACATGTAACAGAAGTAATGTCAGTGCGCACTATCCATCAATTTTTTATGTAGCAGTTATTTAGTATAATTATTAATGTAACAGAAAAAACGCACACCTGAACACTACCCATGCTAACATTATTATAAAAACTGTGAAAAACTGTGAAAATGTGAAAAATAGTGGAATTTTTTTTTCCATTTGTTAATAACACCATAGTATTTTTATGAATATGTCATCATAGGCAGTATTCAGGGTGTGCATTATATATGTTTCTTAATGTATAGACGACGATCGATTGTGTGAGGTGTGATATGAAGGTGATGGATGTGAATGAGGAGATGACGAGTGACAGAAGAGAAAGGAATAGGAGGACATACTGCGCCGACCCAAATAGGATGGGGTAAGGGCAGGGCAATGATGATGATGATGAATGTATAGACGACGATCAGTCGATAGACTGCTTGTAGTAATTGACTCGTCTCCTATTACATGAAACCTAAATGATTAGGCGAAAAGTGGATATAGATTAATACACCTCTGCCTACCTCTTCGTAGAACAGCTGTTGTGATTTATTTATGTGTATGTTAATGGTGTTCATTTCTCACCCAATTTATCGTATTTATTTAGAAAAAAAATTCTAAAGCACCCATAAAATTTATTGAAATAAAATTTCAAAAAAATGTCAAAAGCTCAGCAACGTCTAAACTATCGGCATTTCAACGCGCATACTTCACTGAATTTGCAAAGTATCTGTGACCAGAAAAAAAACACATTAATAATTGGCACACTTATGGTAGAACCTTAATGCACAAGACATAAGAGCGAATTTAAAAGTTCGGTGTAAAGCTTTCGCTGTGCTCCACTGTACAAGCTCGCGTAAATGTCACAATGACCCAAAGACCGCATTCACACGGTTCTTGGCAAAAAACTCGCGCGCAGAAATGTGGAATGTATTATTAATATCCAATTTTGCATGACGCGGTTCCGTATGTACAGTATGGATTTGTAGTTTATTTTGTAAGGTGTAGTCATTACAGATTTTGATTTTCACACAAGCGGTTAAAAAAGTCAAAGACGAAAACCTCAACCACCAACAAAGAAATTGTATTAAAATCATTTTAAATAATAATTGTGGTTTCTCGAACCTTAACACTTTACGCTGTATAGCAACGGATACCAGATCAATATAATATTGAAATACAAATCAAAATTACAAATTATATATTTACAAATCCAGTTCCATCATTTCCTTGCAGAACCCTAGTCATTTGGCAAACCCAAAAAAACATGGTGTGTATATCGCCCACCGCGACCACAAAGCCATGAATATGCCAAATGGTGTATGAAAATAAAGGTATCGCACCAAAGAAAACCATTGACAAATTGCGAGTTAACTATATCAAGTTACTGGACCGTTTACGATTTCTTGTTGGGCGGAAATGTGTTTTATTGACAATGAATGGCTTTGTGCGAAATTTTGCCGAAGTATGTAGTTAATTTTGTCGATGCTCATTTTCAGTTGTTATGTTATGAATAAAGTTTAATCTTTATAAGACTTACCTTGTATATTTTCATGTCGAATGGTTGAAATAACTGGAATTGGAACAGTACGAGTATTTTAATTTTATCTTCATAATTAATTGAGTTTCTTTAGTTTTGTACATACAATACATACATAAATAAATCATGCCTTTTATCCCCAGGGGTCAGCAGAGGTGTACTTAGTTGGCGAACCATATTTCGCCAATTATGCTAGGTCCTATGTAATAGGAGGGGAGCCTATCTATTGTCATCTATCGAGCAAGTCATTCGCATTATATTGTTAGGTGGTATAGTTTACTTTAGCTGTGCCTTTTCCGCATTTAGCCCCTTGATTGGGCCATTCTGCCGCGCTTACGAAAAACGCATTAAGTATGATTTTTAGCGAAATTTAGTTATATACTTATTTAAATAAAAAGGTAGATAATGAGTTTTTCGCAAGTGCGGCAGCATTGTACATGTTAGGTGGTATAATGCAAACGCTCCGCTGCCCATCACTCATGGCTGTTTTAGCCCTAACTCTCTGGGGGATGTATTCTGCTAAGTAGGCCTAGCTCGGGACGGAGACAAAATCTCTCTCCACGACTTGACAGTGTTTTGTCTCGGGTTTTAGTGGGAGTCAGAGCGAGAGGAAAATGTTTTCATTTCCCCGGGAAGATTTTCTCCATATCTCGTGCTGCGGGGGCTGCTGTATCACCTCTATGCATTTGTATTTTTAAATTTTCAGTTTCAGTAACATGAACTGTAACAAAAGCAATAAGTACTATTGAATCACTGAAATACGATTGCTATAGAATCAGCTGCCATCATATACTTGCTCCCACAGACTGGTTCTTTCGGATCATTCTCTACGTTCTTTTTAGTGTTTTGGCCTTGCATAGCATTACCTATTGTTCCATTGTTGTCTTTTATTTTAATTGTATGTTTTCTATTTGTAATTTACTATGTACTTTCAACGGCACTTCATACTACGCAAAACTGTCAAATTTCTTCAATTGATAGTCAACCTTAACTTTCTTTACCAACCTTAACTCGTAAAGCACCAAGTTGATTGAGAAAATTTGTGTTTTCGCAGTAGCTTGACATGCTGTTGGCTGTACCTGTGAGGTATATAAAATGTGTTTATGTCACACCTGACTAAAACGTGTACTTTTCCGACCGCTACACGTACGGAAAATCCCATTTTCTGGTCAGAGGGTGACATAAAATTATGATCTGACGTCTATATATAAAAAAAGGTTTCGGATCGCTTAGAGCGCTTACGCACTACATCCGATCTCTGTCCGAGTTTTTAAGACCAATAATTTTTTGACGGATTCGGATCGGATGTAGTGCGTAAGTGCTCTTATAGGTACTTGTCAAATACTGATCTGAGACATTGCTTGTTTTAGCGCCCTGGTTTATAATCTACTACTTATTTTCTTTCTATCTTACAGTCATCTTCGAGCCTCCAACTTACTCCCTCGCATCTCCTCTTCAATTTGGACTGTGGGACACTTCCCCGTTTCCCTTTTTTGAGGTCGTAATACAACGTCACTTTATTGGAAAACAGAATTTATGCAGAGGGTATTTTCAAAAATGAAATCATAGGTGCTCAAACGGTCGATCTCGAGAAAAAATCCTATTGACACAGATTTTGTTTCAGTTAGAGGTTTTTCATTGATATTTTAGAGCAGACCTACCACTTACCTTGTCTAAAAAATGCACACTGTGCAGTAAAACGAATAGATAAATACTATACCACGCAAGCACCTTACCTAGACAATCCTGCTTCACACATACTTACTTGCGGCCGCTCAAAGTCAATCGATGGTAGTCTAACAAGCTTGCGATCTGCAAGCAGATAAAGTTTGAGCACCCATGAATTAAACAATTGCCCCCTTATTATAAAACATGGACTTAAGTGAGTCAAAGTTTAAAACTGATGTTGTCACTTTTATTTGCTGAATGAAAGACAGAGTTAGCATAAATTTTTAAACCATGACTAACTTTAGTCCATGTTTTATGCTAAGGCGATTGAAACTCAACTCTTTGGCTGAATCTAAACGTACCAAACTCTGATTGGAAGTGCCAGAAATAAAGTACAATTCGGATTATTGCGTCGAAGCGGAGGATTGTGAAGTGAATACGCGGCGCGAATAATGCCTATGACATTTCCTTTTGAATACTTGTCTCGAGCGATAACGTTTTCATTCCCCTAAAACTTTATAAAATGATGATGAAATTTTGATCTTTTTAGATTCAGTACATCCTAACCTAATCTAGGTCTGTACGTTTATCTTTTTAATTAATTTAGTTTAGTTTAATTAAAAAATATACAATGCTCGAGGAAGTTATTATGTCAAAAATAAAGAAATTTCGACGCTAACAACATTTATCGTAAGTAATATAATATAATTTCGTAAAAATAAAGTAAAAATAAATATAACCTAGTTTTACATTACATTTACAATATATCCAAACACTATTAAAATTGGACAATGTTTACGGAGTGAAAAAAGTTATTGCTTTTTTGTACTGAAATTTAAAGCTTCACAATCCTTTTAAGATAGCAACACTGCGAAAGAATCTATTTCGAACTCAATGCGATCGAACCTATCACACCAACACCACAATTACGAACAGAGAACAGCTTCCGACGAGCACGAGTCTAATTCTTCAACTCAAAACACAAGTGCGAGTAATCCGACCACGGAGATTGACCAGAATAGTTTTGTCCAGGGCGAAGGCGGGTTCTAATTTCGATGCGATATCGCAACGACATCGCCCCGACGTCGTCACTGTATCGACGGGCGGGCGGGCTGGAATCTGAAACGGTACTGGCTTGGGCTGCGCAGGCGGTCGCTGTTGTGGTGACGTCATCAGAGGCCGGGTAGAACTGAGCTTGGTTAATGATAACGCATGGTTACCATTAACTAAGCTTAAGACAAGGAGACTAAGCTTAGGACAAGGAGACTAAGCTTAGGACAAGGAGACTAAGCTTAGGACAAGGAGACTAAGCTTAGGACAAGGAGACTAAGCTTAGGAAAGAGGAGCTCGCTAGCGCAGTGGCACAGCGCGCTTGGCCTGCGATTGCGTAAACTAAGCAATTTCGCTAAGGCCGGTCATTGGATGGGTGACCAAAAATTTACTATTGCGAGTTCATCCGTGCTTCGGAAGGCACGTTAAGCCGTTGGTCCCGGCTGCATCTGCAGTCGTTAGTACTCACCAACCCGGACTGGGCCAGCGTGATGGGTTATGGCCCAATCTACCTATATTCTTCCATCCATAGGTAAGGCCCGTGCCCCTGCAGTGGGGACATTAAAGGGCTGGTGATGATGATGAGGACAAGGATATAGTAGTAGCACTTTCTCACACATGCGGATGATGCCGTGTGGTGACGGCAGATCAGAATACAGTTGTCACCACCCGCAATCTCTTCAATGGGTATCGTATAAGGCGATTAAGAGTTAAGGACTTTCAGTTGGTGGTAGGATCTCTTTGAAGTCGGCCTGGCTAGCAACCAACATCTTATCAAAATCTGTCACCATAATAATAATGTTAACAGTATAATTGTGTTCGGACAAATTGTGATAAGATAGCCAGCCCCAGATGGTTGAGGGTTCCAGGTGAAGCTCGATTCCATCTTCGGCCCTTATCGGCACTTACCACCAGGTGAGATGAAGGGCGAGAGCTTCCCTGTCTAGCGTTAAAAAAATGGAGGAATCAGGAGTGATTTTTGTGTTTTTGGAATGGTGATTTTGTTGCTCTGAATTGACATTCATACAAACAAAAACCTGGGTCGTATATTCAATGTGTTTTTGTGCAACTCACTGCCGCACTCAGAGACGTCAACTAACTTTAATGAGTGCTTAGTGTCAAAAAAATAATTGAAATCGAGACCTTACTGCCGCACTCAGAGACGTCAAATAACGTTAATGAGTACTTAACGTCAAAAAATTACAATTCAAAACTAGTCGCTATTCTTGCCAGGTCTATGGTCTAGGTTTGAATGAAAATTTTTGACATTAAATACTCACTAAAGTTAATTGACGTCTCTGAGTGCGGCAGATAGTCCCGGAAAGAACAGCGACGAGTTTTGAATTCTCAGTTTTTGACATTATGTACTCATTAACGTTATTTGACGTCTGAGTGCGGCAACAGATTCATTATTACGGTGACATTTGTCAAACCAAAAATTGAAAGCACTTCGGACAAACGAAAAAAAGTTTTATTCATAATATTACGAGGTATCATTACTCTTTAGCCGTGTGGTGACGGCAGAGTAGAATACAAATGTCACCACCCCCAATCTCTCCCGTGGGTGTCTTACAAGGCGACTCTCCCGTGGGTGTCTTACAAGGCGACTAAGGATAAAACAGTGATGAGGGATGGTCAGCAGCGTTTCTCTTATACCACCTAGCAATGGACTGCGACTTTTGTGCCTGATAAATGGCAATAGGCTCGCCACCTATTACATGGGACCTAACATAATTGGCGAAACGTGGGTGCTTTCACCTCTGCCTACCCCTTCGGGGATATAGGTGTGATTTATGTATGTATGTATCATTACTCTTGCTATTAAATAGCATGCTAGAAGCTCGAGAGCGCAGTCACTCTGTAACAGCGTAAACTAAATCAATGTTCAATAAGACATTGGACGGTTAACTAAAACTATATTATCTCTAGTTCCTATGTGCATCGGGAGGCACGGCAAGCCATTGGTCCCGGCTGCATTTGCAGTCGTTAATACCCACAATCCGCACTGGACCAGCGTGGTGGGTTATGGCCCATTCCCCCTATATTCTTCCACTCATAGCGAAGGCCTGTGCCCCTGCAGTGGAGACATTAAAGGGCTGGTGGCGGTTATGATCATCATCTTTAGGTAATAAATAAATAAGTATTGAATCGTCTAAAAATTAATAAAATATGTTAAGCAAAAGTGTGTGTCAAACTCAAAACAAATCCAATATTTAACGCTGTAGCGTCATCTGTTCGAAAAGTATAAGGAGGACTTGTTCTGAGAACAACGGATAAGAAATTCAACAAACATTAATGTAGCTTCCTTTACTGAAGTGTCAGACCGTGATAAGCTTATTCATCGACTTAGGATTAATTAGCTCATCACGGATTCATCAATGTCTTCTATGCTGGCCTGGGAGCGAACAAATAACGTAGAATAGACCAGCCCCGACTCATCCCATGGGTGTCGTAAAAGTCGACTAAGGGAGATTGCCCGGTGTAGACCAATAAGCACCTTGGGGCACCCGAATGGTGGAGGGCAAACCACCAACAACAGCATACCCAAAGAAGGTTAGTGTCAGGCAGGCGGCCGGCTGTAAAACCTAAGCCAACACTTTGAGCAGTGTGGATTGGAATGTTGTCATTCCAATCACTCTCTCCATTCATCGGTCTCTCGACATGGTCCGTTCCATCTCTTTTCTATAAATTCATTTATCAGTAGCACCTTTACGGTGTGATGGATGATATGAATCAAAAGGGAGTGGATGGCTTAATGACGTCTGACCGATATGAATGGAAGAGGAAACATACTGCGCCGACCCCAGATAGACTGGGAACAGGGCAGGGAGAAGGATTCATTAATTGCCTTACAGTGTCGCCAATAATGCTAAACCACGCTTACCCAAGACTACTCTACTCTAATCAGTAGCGTAATCTTGGTTCAGCTTAGTTAACAGACGTTTGTGGAGCCGGCCTGCACATATAAGTACATCGCACCCACATATTTTACGAGTTCACACGTGCGTCTTGCCTACACGCATGTTTTGTTTCACAATCACTCGACCAGTATAACTGTACCCATCTACCAACGCCATTTTGGACAGTTAACTCGAATTTAAAGAGAACCCAACTCTGAGGCAGGGCTCTATGTAGTTTGGTCGTAGTGGGCAGCATCTGGGCGCTGTAGTAATGACTCGTACGCACCTTATTTAGTGGTTCCGAGTGAACTTTCAGCGGCTCCCGGTCAGATAGAGGAGCATTAATTGTAACAGCGTGATTGAACAACCTTGATGATTCCAAAATCAGATCTCTTTATTATTTAAACCGACGTTTAAATAATAATCGCCTGTTTAAGTGTTGGTAAACTCCAGCCTTTATTATATAACCAACGGGTTTTGTCATTTTATCATAAGGAAGAACAGTCAAAAACTTAATTGGTTATCTTTTAATTGCTTGTTTTACGTGTCGGTGAACGGTCCATCTTATAACCGTCATAAGTCCGTTATGTTATAATGTACTACTAGATTGTAAAATAATGGAACAGAATACTCTTTATTTTTTACCAAAGTACAGGACATAATACAGGAAGTAAACAGAAAGTCATTATAAATGACCGAGCACAAGAGGCGGTCTTATCGGTAAAACCAATTTTTCTAGATAATCTTAGGGATGGACATGTTCTTCTTACTATAATATAGTTTTGGTGCACAAAACTTAAATATGTAGTACCATAGCAGTTAGCAAATGTATACAATACAATGTGTTAATTTTACACTTGATCAAACGAAATGTGTGGATAGTAGATAAAAAATTATCGACAAAAACTAGAAACAAAACCTTTTTATGCAAGCAATTTTTAAAATTTTAACCACTTTAATTGTTTTTAGTGAACTTCCCGTCTTTCGGTTTAAATCATTTTCTTTTTAAGGTACTTTTTTCAAAGTATTCTTATTTGAAAGTTAGAAAGATTAACTAAAAACGAAAATTCAAAAAAGAACCTATGTAAAACCTATTATAATACGATATTTTATCAGTGGAAACTTTATTGATGAATGTGGTATTTTAATTTTAATTGTAATTGTATATAAATATTGTATGTTACCCAAATATACTAAATAAATAAATGATTTCGGGTAGTAAATTAGTGCCATGTGGTGACGGCAGAGTAGAATACAATTGTCACCACCCCAAATCTCTCCCGTGGGTGTCGTACAAGACGACTAAGAATAAATCAATGATGAGGAATGGGCAGCAGCGTTCCTCTTATACCACCTAGCAATAACAATGTTTTGCGACTTTTGTGCCCGATAAATGGCAATAGGCTCGCCACCTATTACATGGGACTTCACATAATTGGCGAAACGTGGGTGGTAGTTCACCTCTGCCTGCCCCTTCGGGGATATAGGCGTGATTTATGTATGTATGTAATTTGTAAAAAAAAATATAAGATTTTTTTTTGTTATTATTTTATTTTTTATTTGTTACTTCAAAACTAGCTCATCGACGTAATTTTCTTAGCATGTTTCATTATACTATACGAGTATACTATATCTCTTTTCGGTCGAAAATGCTTCGCAAATAATTTGAATGAATGTCGAGGATAATTTACATTTACATTACATACAAAATAATTAACAAGCAATGCTTTTTTCGGCAGATATAATATTTCTTGCCGCAAGCCTCCTTCGTAGCGGATATCACTTACTTTTTACAGTTGTAATTTTTTGTCAGCGTTATTTACTAGGTAAAGTCAACCAGACAGGCAGAAGAAGAAATTAATCGACATCATAAAATTAAATATTCTAGAAATATTTTAAATTGAAAAACTTTACAAATAAATAAAAATTAAACAAACAATTTTGCTCCTCTACCAGACCGCGAGCATTTTTCACTCTCTCACCAAATAAGCCAGCCCTCACGCGCATTCTGCAACGGCTTCTATTAATAAGTCCACGACGTATCAGCCATGGGAATGACATCCTTTAGTACAAGAGCTCAAGGTCCATTGTTGCGTGTACAGAACTACAATTTCAGACTTACCTGTTGTGTTTGTAACAAATTGTTCTCATAGGCGTCATTCCGTTTTCCAACTGACTGACACAATGTCAGATTTCCCAAGGATTTCAGTAGGCGAAGCGACACAGAGTACCGTGTGTCTCTTGTTCGAGCTTTCAAAAATTGTGAATTCAGTCTGCTTCCACTGCCGGAGCCAATTAAAATTGCACTTTAAACTTATACAGGTTGAAATTAAATTTGCTCACAAAGTTTCCGATGTTTCATAAATAGCTCTCGGAGACTCGCTCGGAGGAATAGCGATCTTATGTCGTGCGTGACTGTTTTCTTTAACGCTTGAATGACACATTGCGACTTAAGTCCTTGGGAGCAGTCATCTGAAGAGAGTTTCTCCTGAAATGGTTCTGTGATGCAACCCTGCCGTCTCTTTCTGGCGGCAAACGAAATCATGTTTCGTCCTGCTCTAGTTAAATTAGTATGGCACGTGGTTTCTTTAGTCAATTGAATATTTTCGGTGAACTCACCGGTAATACTTGTTTACCTTTCTTTGGCTTGTGAACGCTATTTATAATAGCACACACACATACATAAATCACGCAGCACTTCTGCGTGATTTGAGGCAGTAGACAGAGGTGAATTAACATCCACTTTTCGCCAGTTAAGTTAGGTCTTGTGCCGTGTGGTAATGACAGCGCAGAATACAATTATCACCACCCCCATATCCCATATCTCCCGCGGGTGTTGTACAAGGTGACTAAAGGTTAAGTCAGCGATGAGTAATGGGCAGCTGTAGCATTCCTCTTACAACCAAGCATTAAACCGTGATTTATGTCCCTGATAGATGACAATAGGTTCACCACCTAATATATGGGACTTAACCCAATTAGCGAATAGTGTTGATTCGCCTTTACTATAATGATTGATGTGGCATTTTGTATTTAAAGAAATATACAGGCGGCCGGCTGTAATTATTGTAATATTGCCGTGTGGTGACGGCAGAGTAGAATACAATTGTCACCACCCCAAATCTCTCCCGTGGGTGTCGTACAAGGCGACTAAGGATAAATCAGTGATGAGGAATGGGCAGCAGCGTTCCACTTATACCACCTAGCAATGTACTGCGACTTTTGTGCCCAACAAATGGCAATAGGCTCGCCACCTATTACATGGGACCTAACATGATTGGCGAAACGTGGGTGCTAGTTCACCTCTGCTTACCCCTTCGGAGATATAAGCGTGATTTATGTATGTATGTGTCATCGGAATCAGTCTCTCGCTCCGTTTCTCGGTCTGTCGAAATGGTCCTTTCAGTCTCTTTTCTATAAATTCACTCATCACTAACATCTTTCCAGTGTGACGGATGATTTGAATCATACGGTAGCGGCTTAATGACGTCTGACCGATATTAATGGAAGAGGAGACATACTACGCCGACTCCATAATCCGAGAACTGGGCATAAAGAAGAAGTAACATCTGGGCCCGTAGCCAAGTGGCAATCGTTTCTTAACGATAACGTGTCGTAGCATGACCACCGAACACGATATGATATAGCTATTTATCGCGTTGAACAGCCAAAAATCTTTGGATTTTAACACTTGAATAAGCCTGAATTGAATAATTGTTTAGGCTTCTAAGGCAATAAATATCATTAAGATATAGCCATTTATCGCTTTGAACTGTCGAAAATCCAATGATTTTTGTGAGTTCATCGCGATAAATGGCTATATCATATTGTGTTTGGGTGGTCATGCTAGCCCGGCTGGTTACAATCGCTATTGTTATTCCCTCCATCAATTATATAATATATTATATGTAATGCACTCTTGCAGTACATTGAGTCGAACGCAAATAGATGCAATATAATAGGTATAATTAATAGTGTCACGTTATATTTGGCTCGTAATAGATCGTAAATCCGTCGTGCTTCCTAACGAATCGCTACGACGAATGCAGTCGACAATAATGTACAGGAGAACATACATTTATCTTGACGATGACTGGTGCATTTCTCTTTGAAGGATTGTGTACAGGTGTTGACATTGTTTTAAAGTTTAAATCACGGCTATATCCCCAAAGGGGCAGGCAGTGAATTAACACCCACGTTTCGCCAATTAGGTTAGGTCCCATGTAAAAGGTGGCGAGCATAATGCCATTTATTGGGCACGGAAATCGCAGTAAATTGTTAGGTGGTATAAGAGGTATGCTGCTGCCCATTACTCATTGCTGTCTTAACCCTTAGTCGCCTTGTAAAATACCCACGCGAGATATGGGGGTGGTGACAATTGTGTTCTGCCCTGCTGTAACCACATGGCGTAACCACATGGCATAAAACTGCTTTGCTACGTACTGGGGTAGAAAATTATAAACAGTAACAAGAGTAAAAATATTACAAAGAAAGTAGATCAGAAAACGTAAGGTAAATTAGTTTTGATGCGGTAATCGAATCAGCATTTCCCGGTTTTTTCTTTCGTAATATTTTTTCTAACAATAATCTACTTCTCCCTGCCCTGTTCCCAGTTTATCTGGGGTCGGTGCAGTATGTTTCCTTTTCTATTTAAATCGGTCAGATGTCATCAAGCCATCCACTCCGTTACTGCTCAAGGTTTTGGCTTAGTTTTTACAGCCAGCCGCCTGCCTGACACAGCCTTATTTGGGTATAATATTTTTTCTAACAATTATATTATTATAATGTTCAAATAGGTTCGAAAGACCAGTCAAGACTGGCATAATATGTTAACAAGAAGAAGCAGCACAAATACTAGGATTTGGAAATCGATTTTGATCCTTACAATGCTGAATTTGATGACAAAAATGACTTTGTCACATGTCATGCCATTGATATGAGATGGGTATTATGAAATGGTGGCGGGTCGTGTGAAATATTTGGCTCGCACTTTGTCTCTTGATCTATAACAGCTGTATAACTTTCTTTCCAAGCTTATGGGCCAAGGAAAGTCGTGTACACCTCAAAAACCTTAAAGCTTTAAAAGGATTCTGAAGCTATAAATTTTAACACAAAAAGCGATAGCATTTTTCCGTGAACATTGTCCAATTTTAATAATTTTTGGATATGTTGTAAATATAATATAAAACTTGGTTCGTGCGTTTTTATTTTTAAGAAATATTGCTCACGATAAAAGTTGTTAGCATCGAAATATATTAATTTTTCACATAAAAACTTCTTCCAGCATTGTGTATATATATTTTTAAATTAACTAAACTGAATTAATTAAAAAAAACGTACAGACTTAGATTAGGGTGTACTGAATTTAACATGACAAAATTTTCTCATTTTGTAAAGTTTAAGGGGAGTGAAAACGTTATCGCTCGAGACAAGTATCAAAAAAGGAAATGTGTAGATAGATAAAGAAAGATAAATAGAAGCAAATGTAGAAATGAACTCTAATATCTATAAGGATTAATAATATGTTAATGATAAATCAGTTTGTGACGTCTAATATGTGCATCAAAATTCTGGTTAGGGTGGCATCACCCCAATATTCCCACAGCCGTATCAAATTAAATGTCGTCTGTTTGGTCAAATAATATTGGCATTTCCATTGAGGCCAGAAACATCATGGGATAACATTGGCGAATTCGCAGCAAGCTTAATTCATCTTTAAATTGTGAATAAACGGGATTTATACCACGTACCTGGATTTTGTTACATGGGCCATGGTCACGGATGGCATCATGACATCATTCTTCAAGAACAAGTCTTCTTCTTCTTCTTCTCCCTGCCTTGTTCCCAGTTTATTTGGGGTCGGCGCAGTATATACAAAGTGCTAATGATGAATGAATTTATAGAAAAGAGACGGAACGAACCATGTCGAGAGACCGATGAACGGAGAGAGTGATTGGAATTGCAGGTTTTACAGCCGGCCGCCTGTTTACACCAACCCTCTTTAGGTATGCTGTTGTTAGTGGTTTGCCCTCCACTATTCGGGTGCCCCAAGGTGCTCATTGGTCTACGCCGAGCAATCTCCCTAAGTCGACTTTTACGACACCCATGGGACGAGTCGGGGCTGGCCCATTCTACGTTATTTTTTCGCTCCCAGACCAACATAGAAGACAGACAGCAAGAAACAACAGAGTAATTGTACAAAAAAAAAGTAAATTACCCTCATCAAACTTACCGGGGTCACCAGTCAATACCGATTCCCATTATGCCTTTCCGTTCGGATTCCCTTAGCCCTAATTACCGGTACACGGGCGGACAAATGGCTAAACATCGTCGCCAATTATCGCGACATCACCCGCCCAGTGAGTCGCGGTAATCGGCGACGCACCGCGCAAAATATGCTAGCGAAATCAAATCACGAATCGCACGCTTCTTTGTCGCAAAGAGTAGGCGTGTGGCTAAGAGGGGACATGACTTTAATTTGCTGTGAAAATTCAGAATTATGAATTAAATAGTAAGTATAGTAAGTAATAATAAGTAATAATAAGTAGTAAGTAATAGTAAGTAAGTATTTATTAACAGAGGCTTTCCTTTTTACCGGTCGAGGTAAGTACAAGATTTTATTTCATTGTACTATTCTAACCTAAACATGACATTTAAAATATAATACAAACAAAACGTCAGTGATATTAGCGGGCTTAGATTTTAATCGAGGTCTATGTTTTTTTATGCTAGACTCGAAGCTCTGGGCCTTCATGTAACCTGATGGCAAGTGACGATAAAAGCCAAAGTTGGAATAGAGCTTCTTCTTCTATAAGGACTTCTTTCAAGTCCACCTAGCTAGCTACCACCATCTTACCAAAAATATCGGCCCTTATCGTCACCTACCATCAGGTGAGAGCAAGAGCTTTCCCCTGTCTAGCATAAAAAAGTAGGCAGATATAGCATTCTCAACAGTCTATGTTGACCTAGTAGGCAGATATAGCATTCTCAACATCCTGACCATTCTACGCTTGCCTAATCTGTGCCTCTGGCTGCCCCACGGGGGCGGCACTAAGTGTACAACGCGCGCGTGCCGCTCGCTGCAATCATAAATGGCTAATTGACGATTTGATGTCCTCTGTACACTGGCTGTCATTGTCGAGTATAACAAAAAGGACATACATACATACATAAATCACGCATAAATCCCTGAAGGCGTAGGCAGAGGTGTATTTAATGCCCACTATTCACCAGTTAAGTTTGGTCTCATTTTAATAGGTAGCGAACCTATTGCCATCTATCGGGCACATAGATCGCAGTATATTGCCATTCATTCTAGGTGGTATATGAGGAATGCTGCTGGCCATTGCTCTATGCTGTGTTTTCCCTTACTTGCCTTGTACGACACCCACGGGAGAGATGGGGGTGGTGACAATTTTATTCAGCTCTGCCGTCACCACACTCAAGCCGTTTCGGAGGAGAGGTTATTGAACTCCTCCGAATCGGCTTGAACGATTTTTATGAAAATTTTGACTATCTTCATGGTCAGGGGTGACATAAAACTATGACCTTCATTCAGATCGCATATTTATTGCCCTCGACTTAGGCTCGGGCGTTAATTACTTGCAATCTGAGACATTATTTGTTTTATCGTTCTTGGTATATAATTTACTATTAATGTGTTTTTTTATTTTAAATTTTTTTGATCTCCTTTTTTTTCTCAAAAATTTCAATCAGAAAAAAGAAACGGTATTTTTCTTGCGGCCAATCTCGCCGTGCCCAGTTGTACGTGCCACCCAGTGCAGCTCGTAGCTTGTTAATCCTCGGAATCGCCCGCGGCCCGTCGTGAACTTAATTCGCCCTTTATTGTGCGCTCGCGCACCCCTACAATAAACGCGCCCGTTTGCCGTATTAATTGCCAATTGTTACTCCTTCGGGACCAGCCAACACTATTATCATACATTAAATCACGCCTATATCTCCGAAGGGGTAGGCAGAGGTGAATCAACACCCACTAAGGCTGCCTGTCCATTGACGCGGAGCGAGGCTGCGGAGAGGAGAAACTATTAACCAATAGGATTGCATAAAACATTCGGCGAAAATTTTATGCAATCTTATTGGATAATATTTTCTCGTTTCTCCGCTCCGCAACCTAGCTCCGCATCAATGGACAGGCAGCCTTAGGATAGGCCCATGTTGCGAGCCTATTGCCATTTGCCATGCACGTCAATCGCAGTATATTTCTTGACGGTTTATTGGTCTGTCATTCTCAGTCTATGATAAAATGTACAATATGGGTTTAAGCGGCTCTTAAGACAGCCGCGGCTTTCTTTTGGAAAATTTCATTGGCATCTCATCCGGACATAACTTTAATATAAAAAAGAGTTCACTTTGATGAGTTCAATTAACTTTGATGAGTACTTAAGGGCAAATTTTTTTATTTAAATCTAGACCATAGACCCGGCAAGAATAGCGACTAGTTTTTAATTGTAATTTTGTGACATTAAGTACTAATTAAGTTTAAATGACTTCTCCGAGTGCGGCAGTTAATGTAGTAATAGATATTTTCAGCCGTAACATGAGGGACGTAAAGACCGGATTAGATTGAAAAAAGCTGGCACTTTGTGGCAAGCCCTACGTTTAGCCGACTGTACAATAATCCTATGAGAAAAACAGTCACCCCCCTCTATTTGTGTAATCATTTGGAGCCAATGATGTGTCAATTATTTGGGACATTTTATTGTATTGAGTTGCTAATAAATTCACACGGGGTACACTGATTTTGTTTATTCAACCATCGATGTGTCAGGACCAGTGGCTTAACGTGGCTCATGGCCACCCACAACAGAGCAGAAAGAGGGATTCGGAACATGGATTACCACCTTCCAATCCAGTTCCCAGGCTATCAGCCTGGATACACCAGGAGTACATTTATGATGACACATCATTCAGCCGAGAGACGCCCACAATGAATAGAGAGATTGATTCTGCTGACGGCTGAGGATAAATCACATACATACATAAATCACGCCTATATCCCCGAAGGGGTAGGCAGAGGTGAACTAGCACCCACGTTTCGCCAAATATGTCAAGTCCCATGAAATAGGTGGCGAGCCTATTGCCATTTATCGGGCACAAAAGTCGCAGTACATTGCTAGCCTAGTTGGTATAAGAGGAACGCTGCTGCCCATTCCTAATCATATTCAGATTTATCCTTAGTCGCCTTGTACGACACCCACGGGAAAGATTTGGGGTGGTGATAATTGTATTCTACTCTGCTGTCACCACGTGGCTATAATAAGGATAAATCAGTGATGAGGAATGGGCAACAGCGTTTCTCTTATACCATCTAGCTATGTTGTACCTACTGCGAATTTTGTGCCCGATAAATGGCAATAGGTTCGCCACCTATTACATGGGACCTAACATAACTGGCGAAACGTGGGTGCTAGTCCACCTCTGCTTACCCCTTCGGGGATATAGGCGTGATTTATGTATGTATGTATTCTGCTGACAACACTGAACAATTCACTCCAAGGTTTTAAATTAGCTTTTACAACCAGCCGCCTCCCAAAACAAAAAACAATCTTTGAACTGCTGTCGTTGTTGAAAATGCTTGTTGGTTTGTTTGTTTGGATTGTTGTTGGCTCCTTTAGTCAACTTTTACGACATACCTAGGGTGATTCGGGGCTGGCTTTCTATGCAAATTTTTTGCCCCTAAGCCAGCACGAAAGGCCAGCATCCCTGGTTGATCGAGTGGCATTCCACCTGCATCAGAACAAAGAAAAAAAAAAATCTGTCCTGTTTTTCTTTGCAGCAGGCAAGATTTATCAGGAATAATTAAATTAAACACTTTATACAATTAATTATTGTCGTTTTAAAAAACCACCGCTCTGAATCCAGTTAAAAAAATAACTTACGAAGACAATATTTTAAAAAATCGCCTCTTTATCGCAAGTCGGTATAAATAATTGCCCAAATGAAAATCGGTGCGCAACATTTTATCCCCCTAATTGGCGTACAAATTGAATCGAAAATAAAAAGAAATTAATCCCACCCAGAGTCGCCGTTGCAATATCAATGCATGCTGCAGCGGATTCGGCAGCAAAAAGGTACCAAGTCGCAACCGATCCACAATCTAAATAGAGCTTTATTTAGTACATTTTGGGTCGAAAATTGCCAAGACATAGTTGAAAGGGTCGCTTTACAATGGACCGACACGCGGTGTAAAGTATTAGTTTTATCCGAATCCGATCTCGACGATGATAAAGTCTTTTTGAGTGTTTCATATCAATTCATATGGTTTATTGATGACATCAATGAGGGTATCGTGTTACTTTGTGGGTTCATACCACAGTCATATGGGAATAGATTTTATCACTGACATCATACTTCGAGCAATTAAAATTAATATTCATTTATCAACGACATCTTATTTCTAAGGTTTTATCATAAAAATAAATCTTTATGCATTAACCGTATGCTTGTTAATGTCCTCATTTTTGGGGCACAGGACACGCCTGCCCTATAAATGGATGGTGACTAGAACTAACTACCGCACTCAGAGACGTCAATTAACTTTAATCAATACTTAATGTCAATAAATATATAAAATTTAAATTAAAAAATTTATCTCGATGACGTCTCTGAAATGCAATTTTGCAGGTGTGTGTACCTACGTGTTTGTTTGTATTGTTATTGGCTATGCACTATGAATTAGTTATGACTAACCCACAATCGAACTGCCTATTCAGCATGCCTAGAAGAGAAACACCTACTCCATTTGGCTATTCATGGTTATGACTGACTACCCACATTCGGACAACTTTATTCGGCATGCCTAGAGAAACACCTACTCCATTCCGTTCCTCATACGAGTAAGACCACGCGTCAGAGTATTATCGCATACTGCCGTGCGCCGTGTAAGGGCGGCGCGGGCGCAGACGCTCTGCGTTGGCACGCGCCGGATTTATCCCGCGGGAAATGTTCGTGTGGGGCCACAGAACGGGCGACTTGTACGGGCGACTTGTACGAAGTGAAAAAAAAAACACTACTGCCGCACTCAGAGATGACGATTAACTTTAATGAGCACCTACTTAATATCGAAAGGGGGAGCTCGCTAGCGCAGTGGCATAGCGCGCTTGGCCTGCGATTGAGTCAAAGTCAAAATCAAAATTCGTTTATTCAAACTTGTTATGATTACAATTCGCTCATGAATCGTCAAGACGTTAGATACCGAAATCCCGTGTGTCCAAGAAAAAAACATTACTGCCGCACTCAGAGAACTTAACTTTAAAGAGTACTTAATGCCAAAAAGGGGGATCTCGCTAGCGCAGTGGCATAGCGCGCTTGACTTCGATTGCGTAAACTAAGCAATCTTTGGGTGACCGAAAATTTATTATCTCAAGTCCCTCCATGCTTCAGAAGACACGTTAAGCCGTTGGTCCCGGCTGCATCTGCAGTCGTTAATACCAACCAAGCCTCACTGGACCAGCGTGGTGGGTTATGGCCCAATCTCCCTATATTGTTCCATCCATAGGGAAGGCTCGTGTCACAGCAGAGGAGCAACAATGCCCCATTGAAATTAATGAATTTTTTGCTTTTGCAATTCTGTATTTGTCAGTCTCTCTCGCACTCTGTTAGCAACTAAAAGTTAATTTCAATCGAGTATTGTTAGCATCAGAGCTACTACATCTACTCTGGACAGAATGTTCAAGATTCCAAACAGGACATGATATTTGAAATTTTTCAGTTGGTTTTTCTTCGTAATCATGTAATAGGCATGTAATGTTTAAATTTTTAAATGAAACAGCAGTGATAATTACGCTCGCTTGTTTCATAGCCACACCTAACGTATCGATCAACAATGAACTTGTGCCATTGGGTGTGTGAGTCTCACAACGTAAATAAACCACTGAGTAATCTACGTATTGATACTCCTCATCGGCAGGTATTATTGTACTGTCGACAGCACGTTGGACTGTACAAAACTGTTAAAAAATTTAGTTAGACATCAATTTTCAATCATATCATGTTTGTTGTAAGCACAAAGTCGATCGACAGTAGGTTAAAAGCACATAAGACTACAGAAAATTGTCAAATTAGTTATGAATCAATTCTCACCCTAATCTGTTTGCTGTAAAGCATAAAGTCGAACAACCATGGCTCGATCGAAAAGAAGTCTGTGTTCATGACCAACTATTGCCCCTACTGGGATTTTAGTAGTGTCAAAAAGAAACTTCTACGCCTTAAAGCTTAACTAGCTTTAAAAAAAATGTTTGTCAAGTTTAGTACATGATACAAAATAAGTTATGGCTTTTAATAAAGATTTTTTTATTCTTAAGTATGTAACCAATAAATCACCCCTCGGTCATCACCCCCAATCTCTCTCGAGGGTGTCGTACAAGGCGACTAAGTGGTAGAATAGCGACAAGTAATGGGCAGCAGCGTTCCTCCATATACCTACCATCCAGCAATATACCGCGATTTACGTACCCGATAGATGACAACGGGCTTTATTACATGGAATCGAACATTATTGACGAAACGTGAATCTTAATTCACTTCTGCCTACACCTTCGTCGTTATATTATATGCTTGATTTATTTATGTAATAAATATGTATTAGAAAAATAAAGAAATAACTGCGCCATGAGCAGTACACATATCGATACAAAATATCACTTCCTAAAGCTCAACGAGCTTTTAAATATCTTCTACAGTTTAGACGTGAAACAAATAAGTAAAGGCTTTAAATAATGGTATGATATTTCTAAAATACGGACTTAAGCAACCAATAAAGGAGATGTTCTAAAATGTATGGACTCTGGATTGCAATATCCAGAGCCACACAACAGCCTATCCTACCGTCATGGCGGAAGGAAGATGTCAATGTCATTTTATAACATTGACGTACCTACGTTTTTTTTACATTAGATGGGTACCACTTACAGATGATTTTAATGGTTTTAACATATTTTTAAGCCAAAAAAACTATACATTATATAAATTTATTTGCAATTTTCCCAGAATCATCAATTTTTTTCATTCTTCGTCGGCTGTGTAGTGACGGCAGAGTAGAATACAATTGCCACCACCCCAAGTCTCTCCCGTGGGTGTCGTACAAGGCGACTAAAGGATAAAACAGGAATATGGGCAGCAGCGTTCCTCTTCTACCACCTAGCTATAGTACTGCAACTTTTGTGCCCGATTAATGGCAATAGGCTCGCCACCTATTACATGGGACCTAACATCATTGGCGAAACGTGGGTGTTAACTCTGCCTACCCCTTCGGGGATGTAGGTGTGATTTATGTATGTATGTATGTATGTGTACAAATAAATGAGCCATTTTGGAACATCTCCTTTAAATCAATAAATTGGATCACGAATGGCCAATAAATTTCAAGCAAAGCACCGCTAGCAATCCATTATCTACGGCACCTGAGCAATGCTTCAGTCTAATCCAAACATAGCTAGACTCCCAACACTGAGTCGGTCCACCTGTCCCCTCAAATAGAATAGGCCGTTGCACTCACGTGTCGAGTGCACTATTACAAACGCATCCAACGACAACACTATTAAATCTCCAAGCTCCACACACACTGAAGCAGTAAAAGCGACAACTTTAAGCGAATCAAATAGAAAACCCGCAATGGAGACTGAAACCGGGAAGAGTACAGACCTATTCGAAACAGAAGCAGTGCAGCAGTAAGGGTATTGGTATTTAATTGAGCGAAATCAATGAATGGTGATAGTGAATGTGAATTGACCATTGTCTTAAATATAGATGTTGGTTGTCTCGGTGCAGTTAAATTTGTCTTGGCTAAGGAAGACAGAGCTAATATTAATCGTTGCTCGTAAATAAACCCCTGAGATATTGATCTAACTTTAACTGCTAATACGGTTAAGCAGTCTATGACTGTAGAGTGTTTTAACAATGAGTCAATTAGTAAATCATTTAGGATGGTTAAAGAGATTATGATAGAAGATTCGTTATGATAGTTTGTTGCCAAAAACTACAAGTTTTACGGGATTAAAACTAAGTCATTTCACACATTATATTTTATGGGTCAATATACCTATTTCATTTCAAAGATTTTGGGGTTAGAAAAAGAATTTCGAAAAATTATGATCTTGAGGCGGGAATCGAACCCGCGTCCGCTGCTATCCGGGCAGGTGCCTGACCGCTCGGCCACCCAAGACACATTCTTTTTCTAACCCCAAAATCTTTGTACTAATTTTTCTAACATTTATATAATGTTAAAATTAAAATCGAATAGTCTATTTCATTTCATTATAATTATTATATCATAAATCAGGGGTGTTTATTGCACACATCGGCCTGGACATATTTATAATATGAGGTTTCGGGAGCAGTTGGGGAAATATATTATTATTTTAAAAGCTTCACCCAACTGATCGACACATCTATGCCTTGGTAAAATGCTTTAGAAGAAATCCAAACATTCAAAAGTGCATGTGCATGATAATTGAACTCATTTTACGCCATAAACGCAATATCAATAGGAATTAATATTTGGGTGTAACCCCAAATTCTAGCATTTCATTAGATTGACATGATCTAAGGTTAAAGATTAATTTTAGAAATTGAACAATTAATAACATGGGTGCTAGTTCACCTCTGCCTACCCCTTCGAGGATATAGGCGTGATTTATGTATGTACGTATGTATGTACAATTAATAAGAACCAGAAAAATGTCTATACAATCTTTTTACAATCATCATCATCACCCTAAAGTTTAGACACGCGACTTTATAAATCTAAACCGATTAGTTCAAGACAAATCAAATTGATTTTGCATCCACTAGATTTGCGATAATCCAGCCATTTGTTTTGCCGGTGCAAAATCACTATAATCCCTTCTATCCGGAAAAAGCCAGACTTTTTCATTCATCGTTTAAGACTGTTTAGGTAGCTATAAATATGCCGATAATTTCGTGTCCATTGCGATTTCTGTAAACTCTCGAACCAAGTTGGGTAGACTTAGTGTGGTTGAAGCTGTTTCTATTTTTAGGTGTTACTCTTTAATCGGTGCTTTCGACTTCAACAAACTTTTTAAGGCAACATAGTGTATTGTTTTTTGACTAATATAAAATAAAATAACCAGACTTTCTTTTTCTTTGGTCTTATTGTCATATCAGTATTGGTCAATTGGCTATTGGCCAAAAGGTTCCGGGTTCGAAGCTGGTGGGGGCAAATATTTGCGGGGTGAACACAGACATTCACTGTTATCATAGTTCTCGAGTTGTGGTTGTTTATGTTTATGTCACACCTGAGCAGAAAGTTGCATTGTTCCTCATAAATCATCATCCTATCTGTCAGATTTCGTCGATCATGCCGGAAGGATACTAGTGATAAATGAATGTAAAAAAATGTTTAAGTGCTGCCAAGGGCTAAAGGACCATGACGAGAAGCCGATGAACTGAGAGAGTTACTGGCATGACAACATTCTGATCAATGTAGCTACATTTGGCTTAGGTTTTACAGCTGGAAACACCGATTCTCTTTGGGTCAAATAACTAGATAGGGGAAAGTAGCCCAAAACGGGCATGCTGCCTAAAGCAGATATTCGGCCGTATAAAATTCATTTTCGAAACAGTATTGACCCCGTCAGCCTTAGGGCAGATTTTTTGATGCACAGTTAACTAAACCAATTGTTTAAAATTGTTACTAATGGTTGTATATCAGTCCGTTATTTAACTATTAGTAACAATTGTTTTTTTTTACTATTTATAGTTTATTGTTAAATATTATAATGACTTTAAGTCACCCAGTTTCTAACTAACAGGTAAACATAAAAATTTGAGGCTAAGATTAATTGAAAGCCGTGTGGTGACGGCAGAGCAGAATACAATTGTCACAGACCCCCCATCTCTCCCATGGGTGTCGTACAAGGCGACTACGGGTAAAGACAGTGATGAGTGAAAGCAGCACTTCTCTCATACCACCAAGCATTATAAATGTAATACGATTAGTGCCCGTATTATTATTAGGAATGGCAATAGGCTCGCCACCTATTACATGGCCGCCGAACATAATTGGCGAAAAGTGGGTGTCAATTCACCTCTCTCTCTGCCTACCCCTTCGGGGATATAGGCTGGATTTATGTATGTATGATTAATTGAGACAGACGCAAGTACGGGGCAGTGGTGAGATTTAGAAGAAGGGAAACAGAATTATCAAAGACAAAGGCTGTAAATCTGCATTTGTTAATATTGCCCTCCTAACTAGGTCAGGGTGGTGGATTATAGAGACCATTCACTTTAGAGACCCGAAATCCATTAGGATTAGGAAGGCCTATACTCCAGCAGTAGAAATAATAAAGGACTAACGATATCTGTTTCTCTTCGACTTTTTATGTCGATAGATGATTGTAAAAGAAACGCAATTTTTACTAAAACGTAACTGAAACAATTTTAGGTCGAATCCGCACTTGGTGATAGGAGTTGATAGTTATAAATAAACTGAGGGGCATAATAATATTGCATTAACAAAACAAGCACTTTTTGATTGATGCATGCCATTTTAGGACTTTGGAATGTTAGGAAGTAGGTGTGGACCTAAAAACAATAATAACCCAAACCTAAATTATCTTTATGTACCTAATCAAAATTAAATGTAATGATAGATCAATTAATATTTGTGATAAAATTGTCAAAATTCATGCTGGAATGTTAAATAATTAATGAATTAGTAATGTATAACAAAACGTGTCATGGAGTTTTAGTTAATGAATAAATACAAGAAAAATTACCACAGCAACGCGCAATATACCTACTGAAAATAATTGTACTGCCGCATTACCAACGCTCGTTGGTACCAACGAATTCTTAACCATACAGCTTAATTATAGACTGCTGAAATTCATCTTTTTACTTTTACACATAAAGTTGCAGTGATTGACAATTTCATTGTGAATTCCAACTTTCCAACTTTTGAAGTTGGAATGAACAAATATTTTATTTTAAATAACTACGAATTTAATAATTTTTTTTACCAATTTAGAACCTGTAAAAAGCAATGAAATAGTTCTTATAAAAAATCAATCAATAGTGTTTTGATTGCAATGAAAAATCGCGTTCATAATTAGTTCCCCACAGTACGAAGCGGCTGGCGGCTATCGCCCGAAAAGGCGCATAGGGCGGCGCGGCGCACGCGCCACTTTCGGCGCGCTGCGCTGTCGTTAATCGAAGTGCGATCGATCAATCAATCGATGGGCATCGTCACCTGCATCGATATGACTGTAAGATCGGTCCCAATTTCCACTTTGCTGAAAGAAAAAAGCACGGCCGCGGCGGGTCGCGGGGCCGGCGCGCTCGCCATGTATGGCGCGCTGCGTACGCGCATGTGGCCCCTATATAAGATTCCCGCGCCGCTCTCCGCCGCACTCGCAGTCTCGCTGCCGTAGAGTCAACTTCCAGCGTCCCGACACCAACACAAACGCAAAGATGTGTGACGACGATGTTGCTGCGCTCGTAGTCGACAATGGCTCCGGCATGTGCAAGGCCGGTTTCGCCGGCGACGACGCGCCCCGCGCCGTCTTCCCGTCCATCGTCGGCCGCCCACGTCACCAGGGTGTCATGGTCGGTATGGGACAGAAGGACTCCTACGTCGGTGATGAGGCCCAGAGCAAGAGAGGTATCCTCACCCTGAAGTACCCCATCGAACACGGCATCATCACCAACTGGGACGACATGGAGAAGATCTGGCATCACACCTTCTACAACGAGCTGCGCGTCGCCCCCGAGGAGCACCCAGTCCTCCTGACTGAGGCCCCCCTCAACCCTAAGGCCAACAGGGAAAAGATGACCCAGATCATGTTTGAAACCTTCAACTCGCCCGCTATGTATGTCGCCATCCAGGCCGTGCTCTCCCTGTACGCGTCCGGTCGTACCACCGGTATCGTCTTGGACTCCGGCGATGGTGTCTCCCACACCGTTCCCATCTACGAAGGTTACGCCCTCCCCCACGCCATCCTCCGTCTGGACTTGGCTGGCCGTGACTTGACCGACTACCTCATGAAGATCCTCACCGAGAGGGGCTACTCTTTCACAACCACCGCTGAGAGGGAAATTGTCCGTGACATCAAGGAGAAGCTGTGCTATGTCGCCCTGGACTTCGAGCAGGAGATGGCCACCGCCGCCGCCTCCACCTCCCTGGAGAAGTCGTACGAGCTTCCCGACGGTCAGGTCATCACCATCGGTAACGAGAGGTTCCGTTGCCCTGAAGCCCTCTTCCAGCCTTCCTTCCTGGGTATGGAATCGTGCGGCATCCACGAGACTGTCTACAACTCCATCATGAAGTGCGACGTCGACATCCGCAAGGACCTGTACGCCAACACCGTCATGTCCGGTGGTACCACCATGTACCCCGGTATCGCCGACAGGATGCAGAAGGAAATCACCGCCCTCGCTCCCTCCACCATCAAGATCAAGATCATCGCTCCCCCCGAAAGGAAGTACTCCGTATGGATCGGTGGATCCATCCTGGCTTCCCTGTCCACCTTCCAGCAGATGTGGATCTCGAAGGAGGAGTACGACGAGTCCGGCCCTGGCATCGTCCACCGCAAGTGCTTCTAAGCGACTTGCTGGCCCGGCGGCGCCTGACATCGTGCGCGGCTGCGTGACGCTAGTGCTGTGTGTTGTGGTTTTCTCGATACGAGTTACGGAACGCGAGCATTTTGTACGTTGTACGTAGTGATACCTGACAGAACTGAACATCTTAATATAACGCCATCTATTGTAATTGTAATTTATTTGTAAAATTTATATAAATTTAATTTTTCTTTTTTATTTTTATTATATACACGGGATCGTTATGGATCTCACGCCAAATGTAATTAATAAATAAACGGTTAATTTATTTATTTTAATTACACTATTTCTTTTTTATACTTACGACGGCTTTGGTTTATTGATTGGAGTTCCTTTGCCCTGGTTCCTTCCCGTTGACGCCACCTCGTGGTGTAGCGTTACATGCATGCATAATTGAGTCAGAGGGATCACCACCTGTCTATAAGTAGGTCAGTCCAGCTGCCAACATTCCGTAGTCAGGTTGACGCCTCCTCGTCAAAATATATTAGATTCCGGAGGCACGCCGAGCGGCGCGATTCCAAAACCGTGGCTTCGAGCGCTCGTGGGGTACCAGAGAGCGACCGAGCATCGCCTGATACGAAATTAGAAGCGGAGGTTACCCCACACGCTTCAAATTTAGCCGCGGCGTGCATTACCTTAAATAGTAAAGACCCGCACCCGCGACTAAAAGCATTTTCTAAATTTAACAGAATGTGGCCGATGTGCTCGGTTACTGGATTCTGAGCCTAGTCCCGCGCCCCTAAGATCATGTTTCGGCCGCGCACGTGGCACCCGCGAGTGGGTGTAAAAAAGCGATAGTTTCAACTTTTCTATTAATAATCCAGACTCCCGGATCGCGTTTACACGGGTCGACGATGTGTGGGATATTTTGCCGGGCAATATTTACGTTCTTATTACAAAAGCGTTAGGTTTTACGGTTGCGCGTGTTTTCATCACACGTGACGTTTAGGATGACGCGTTAATCTTGTTTACTGTTTTAATTTGCGTGTTGGAGTTGTAACTGGGCGAGATGTAGTTTAGTTCTGGAGTCATCGCACTTAAAGTTTGTTATGATGATTTAGCTTGAGCATAAACGCTGAGTATAATATGGCTGCTAAAAGATGTAAGACAATAGAGCCAACAGAGTCACAATAGAGTTCCCATTGACGATGTCGAAGAATTCGTAGTAAAATATAGGGGTGTTGTACTGTTACTTGTTTTGTAAGTCAAGACAGGGTTTACTGTTTCAATTGAACTGAAAATAGACGACGAACAGAAAAAAACGTGAAGCATCCATTGCTGAATTCTTGCCAAGATTCTTTTGAATAGAAAAACGGTTACAGTTTCCAGTAAAGTTACTAGATATAGGTCTCATTATTTATGAATCATGAAGAATTACGGTTAAGATTAAATGTCAGACTTTAAACTTTCCTTTTAGGTCATGAAAAATAATCTAGATAAACGACATTTTATAGTATTATTCGTTAACGGATAGTGGCTTGAAAATAGAATCTCTAAGTTCTACCTTTTAATACCGTTGCCTCAAAATAAAGTTTATTTAAAACTAATGTTATCGCGCAATCCGAAATCAGTGTAATGAAAATGTGATTTTACGCCAACTATTTGACCTGGTTCCATTTTTGTTGATTTATCTGTAAATATTCTTTCATTACTACTTATCATTATTACTTATTACTACTTACGTCACTATAAATATTGGTTAAATAGTAAGTCTGTCTTGGAAGGTCGTTGCGGAAGTAATGCTGGAGAATTATGATTCTTATACATTTTTCTAATGTATAATAATAAAACAAGCAGCTGGTGACACAAATGTTATTGATGATGATATCGAAATAATAAAAGGATGGATCTTAGTTTCTAAGTAAAATTTTGTCACTTGTAAACTCAAAATATATTATTGCCGAAATGTCCACACTGAGGACCGGCCCAGGTCTACCATATTCAGCTGCAGCAGCAAAGACTATCGATCCGACTGACTAGATAAATAGTCTTACTGCCGCACTTACTGCCGCACTCAGAGACGTCTAGATTTGAATGAAAATTTTTGACATTAAATACTCATTAAAGTTAATTGACGTCTCTGAGTGCGGCAGTCAGTGCAGTTAGAGTTATTTCTTTATTCAACTGTCATTTAAAAATAGCTGGATGATTCAAGACATTATCAACTATAACATCGTGTTGTTCCTTGGCAAACTCTGTTACTACTATAAAAGCGAATGCCAAAAATAATTACCTCTTTCGAAAGAGTTCAGTATCATTAGGAGTACTTAGAGCTGATTCATCTTGTCTAATATTTTAAGAACTACTATTGATGGTATTTAATCACACCGTATTTTTGTGGTGTGATCTGGATTACATAGAATTGTTCTGGTAATCTTAAATTGGTTTTTATATTTGTCAATGAATATTGTGAGTGGGTTTGAGCTATGAGTGGGAAACTTCGCGTTTATCGACTAGTAGGTCAGATTCTGGAGGTCGGTGAAACTAAATTTAGGTAACCACCTACGAACATGTTTGTTTCCAGAAGATTTATTATTTGAAATACTTGTCAAGAGAAAAAGTAAAATGATAGCATGAAAGATTATAGGGGCAATAATTGACTAACGAATGCTTAGATGATAAGGAGAACTAAGATAATGTTAATGATAATATTAGATATGTTTAATCCTGTCAGGCTTGGAATGACTGTCGATCTGTAATAGATACAATGAGTGTTGAGAGTTCGGGGATATACTAGACAAAGGCGAATATCTTTTATTCAAATTGTAATCTGCTCTGACATGTAGTGATGGCAGATACATCAACACGACTATCTCTCCCGCGGGTGTCACACAAGTGTTATAAATATAGTGAGGATGATTGCCGCCTAGCAATAACATAATAATAATCTAGCAACATGGGTTTACGTGCCCAGTAGCATGGATATGGGTTATCTGAAATAATTTTCAATTAGTATGTATTAATTCAATACACGTCTGCCTACCCTTCAGGGCTAAACAGAATTTTTAGCTTCTTACTATTAATCTTTTAGGTTTATATTTGTAGTATTAATAATTAAAAATCGACAATAAATATATATCTATGCTGCTTAATCCGTTGAATCAGAAGAAAGCAAAACATCGTTTACGCAAACAAAAGATCTCTCAAAATAGTCCTGCGAAGGTAAGTAATTAATCTAGTCTCACAAACGAAACAGTCGTCTGAAAGTAATTAGGAATCGAAATGAAACAGTACAATGGGGGGCAACAACTATTTCTGTAATGAGTTCTTGGGAAACTGGGTTGAATGTGGTACACTTTATTGTTGTGGAGATTCGGTTGAGAATGCTACGAATTAATTTTCCTAGCCTGATAAATTTGGGGTGTTGTTAATGACTTGTTGCCGTTCTGAAAAAAAGGCAAGTCTACCATTACAGGTGCTGATATTAATAATGAGATTCGTACAAATGTGTATTCGTACAAATGTTTAATTAGGTATGACAAAGAAAATTTTCGTTAAAAAGAGTTCGAAAAATGAGTATAGTTTTGAAAACTATAATTTTTCGAATTTTTTCTCACCAAAATTTTCTTAAGGAATTGAATTGAAAGCCTGCTACTAAGAAAGAGTCCAGTGTTATACTATAACTTCGGGTCGTCGATCGTGGAGATCGAGAGTAACTGAAACCTACGGGCATGTATGAGGACATTGATTGCTTTGATGAAGTGTAAGAAATGTGCAAGGATGTTGGTTAATGAAAGAAAGAAAAACGCCATGCCAGAAAGCATTACTTACAAAGTAGTCACTGATTTGTAGGTAATGTATAATTATATCCTGAAATAACTCTGCGCCAGCAGTTGTTAATAAGCTGATGATTATCATGAATAAACTCGGAAGGTGATTGGCCAAATTATGTACAAACAGATTTCATGTGATCCGTTCGCTTCCGCCATTTTGTTTTGCCCATTCGCCGCCATTTCCATTCCAATTTAAATCAAACGTTAAACGAAACTAATTTCCCAGCCGAAGCGATGTTTGGCTTTGATTTAACTAAATAGTTTTACTGCTACATCAAAGGCAGTAATAACCGGATCAAACTGGATTTGGAACTGTTAATTAGTTTGCATGTTGCCAGTTTGTTTGACTATAAGTAGGTAACAGATTTTCAAATATTGATGGTTTACAGCATTTAGGTACAGTGATTACCGTGTCAGCTTCTAAGTGTTTACATCCGATGTTGGATTTTAATCCAACAAACTTAAGGCTGAAAATAGTCTTCCTTGGTGGCCTGGGAGCGAAAAAACAACTTAGAATTGGCCAGTCCCGCCTCATCCCATGGGTGTCGTATAAGTCGAATATATAGGAGATTGCCCGGTGTAGACTAATAAGCAACTTGGGGCGCCCGAATGGTGGAGGGCAAACTACCAACAACAGCGTACCCATAGAGGGTTGGTGTCGGGCAGGCGGCTGGCTGTAAAACCTAAGCCAAAACCTTGAGCTGTATAGATTTGGAATGTTGTCATCCCGATCAGTCTCTCCGTTCATCGGTTTTTAAACATGGTCCGTTCCGTCTCTTTTCTATTACATTCATTCATCACGAGCACCTTTCCGGTGTGATGGATGATATGAATCAAAAGGGAGTGGATGGCTTGATGACGTCTGACCGATATGAATGGAAGAGGAAACATACTGCGCTGACCCCAGATAGACTGGGAACAGGGCAGGGAGAAGAAGAAGAGGTTGTAACAAGAAAAGGTCGTTTGTGTTACATAAAGCTGCTTATTAGTGCAGCTGTAACAAAGACCAGTCTTGTTTGAGCGAGCTGTGCCGAGGTAATTGGAATTGCTGCTCGAGCGTTTCATATTCCATCCACTCGCTTACGGTTAGCACGGGAGCTTCCATGCGGAGAGTTGGCTTGTAAACTAGTCAAAATTCACCTACAAAATTTCTAATTATTGCTGTGCCCAACATGGTGTTTGAAGACGAAGGTCTGCAATACGTGTGTGTTACCAGCGATGACATACGGAACCGGAACGTAGCCGCTTACAATGGGCCTCATAGGAAGGCTCAAAGTCACTCAAAGGGCAATTGAGAGGGCTATGCTCGGTGTTTCCCTGTGTGATCATATCAGAAACGATGAGATCCGCAGTAGAATTAGGTCACCGACATAACCCGCAGAATTGCGGACCTTAAGTGTCGTGGGCATTGCGATGATATGTGACGGTCGTTGGTGCGTTAAAATTCTATATAATTATATGTAATGTTAAAACATACTAGCAACCATTGTAATTTTTCAAATAAATTCTCTTCCATCCATAACGGTCAGAAGGCTTCTTTTGGTAAGAAGAAGCTGCCATAGCCTACCAATCTGATCCAGTGCAGATTGGAGGTTCTAGAAACTGACTTATTACAGAGAAAACATTAGCAGCTGTCGTGTCAAATCTAAGAGAAACTGTCAAAAATTGACGTTTGTATTCTGCGCGTTCTAATATATTAGCCACTTGGCTGGTGTAGTTAATAATGTTTTTGGACGTCGGGCTCCCCTCCTAACTCCAACCGCCAGTATTTACCCGACGCGATATTAGACAAGTTCCCTCTGCGGCTCATTCAGAGCTAACGACTACTAAACTATATTAATAATCATTATTTACCTGCCGGCGACATCCGAGAGGGTGGGGGGGGGGTCGCCATTCTGTTTTGTAACGAATCAACTAGCTGACAATCTCTTAGCAGTGAGGGAGCCAATTCTCGCACAATCGTAATAATTTAGAATTCGAGAAAAAGTTCTAATTCGAAACTTTTTCGATTGATAATCAAGTCAAGCTATTCTGGACAAATCGAGAACAATACATTTCGAAGGGCAACCGTTCGAATTACTTCGAGTGCTCGGCGGAATTTCGAGATTTAGTAATCGCAATAAGAGTTCGAAATTTAAGCTCGAATTCTAAATAATCTCGTAGGTTTAAGGCGAGAATTGGCCCTCTGGATTTAAATTGAAACGACTTTGGAATATGAACCGCGTATGTGACGAGGCTGCCTTTGAATTTCCAGTTACAATGTCTCGTGTGGTTTGTTTAACAACTGTACTATTATTAAGACGTTGCTATTTAATATTAATGTGACATACTTAGATGATATCACGCCTTTCTCCCTAAGTTGGCAGAGGGGTTTTCGCCAGCTCATGACAGTACTAGTGTGATAGGGGGCAAAACTATTGCCATTTACATGAAAATGCATCATTTAAATGGATATAAATAACTAGAATACTAAAAGCCAGCACGACTGAATTCAAATGGGACTGAACATAATTGGCGAAAGGTGAGTCTATCTGCCGCACTTAGAGACGTCAATTAACTTTAATGAGTATTTAATGTCTAAAATTTTCATTCAAATCTAGACCATAGACCCGGCAAGAATAGCGACTAGTTTTGAATTGTCATTTTTTGACATTAAGTACTCATTAACGTTATTTGACGTCTCTGAGTGCGGCAGTTTAAGGACTAACTACCCCTTCGGAAATAAATAGGTATATTTATGTATGTATGTTTAATAAAATAGTACATTTATTACCAACGGCGGTAGAACAGCTCAGAGGGAGGAGCTCGGTGGTCCCGGCTGCATCTGCAGTGGTTAATACCCACCAACCCGCACGTTATGGCCCATTCTCCCTATTTCTTCCATTGGCCGCGTGGTGACGGCAGAGTAGAATACAATTGTCACCACCCCAAACCTCTCCCGTGGGTGTCATAGAAGGCGACTAAGGATAAATCAGTGATGAGGAACGGGCAGCAGCATTCCTCTTATACCTACCACCTAGCAAAGTACAGCGACTTTTGTGCCCGATAAATGGCAATAGGCTCGCCACCTATTACATGGGACCTAGCCTAATTGGCGAAGCGTGGGTGCTAGTTCACCTCTGCCTACCCCTTCGGGGATATTGGCGTGAATTATGTATGTATTAAAGGGATGACGATGAAGCGGTACCTAGTACAAAAAATGTCCCAGATCGCAAGTATTATGTTTACATTGACTTATGGTATCTGAGACTTTATTTTTTCCACCCTAGATAAGTAAAAAATTTTATGTCATCCCTAACCACTCTAACCAGGAATTGGGATTTTCAGTACGCGTAGCGTAGCGGGCGGAAAATGCCACTTTCTGGTCAGGTGTGACATAAAAAATATTGTAGTACTCTCCTCGGCAATCGGCACAGACAACATTGTCGATTCGACAAAGTCACTTTGATGTCGGGAATCCTAATTTATTTTAATAAATTGACACCCCTGAGCCAATGACAAATGCCCATTGTCGCCAACGCGACTTGTCACTGACTCGAATTTAATTGACGTCTCGCCAATAAGGCGCATAATCGCGTGTCACCGTTGTTACTTTTTCGTAGCAGCTCGACCGGAGAAGCGCGAAAGCTTTTTATTAATTTCGCGCTTAATAACTTTTGGGCCAGGGGCTGTGTGTGAAATGTTTTACGTCATCAGTTACTTTTAGTCACACGTGGCAAATACATTGACGAGGGCAATCTGCCCGGATTGCAGAGGACGCGGGTTCGATTCCCGCATCAATACTATATTTTTTTTTACTTTTTCTAACACAAATTTTCCTTAAAATCTAAAATAATAACTCCGTTGCTAAAAATACTTGATTGAAATAAATGAAATCGTTGCGTTAGCTATTAGGTATTTATAACATGTCACACATCTCTAACAACTGTAAAAAATGGCAAAAAATCATTGAATAAAGATTTAAATAAATCATCATACCTACTGATAATAAACATATTTGTGAAAATGTCTGTGATCACCACACAAGTATATTTTCTGTCAATTCGATCGAACTTAGTAACTCCTCGCTTGATTGTTACACTACAAAAAACAATTCCTTATATTTTAATTTCGATTGACAAATAACTTTTAAGCCAAAGCGAAACTGCATCCAGTCCCCTGGACAACATCGGGTGATATTCCCTCTCAATAGAGCAGCTTATTGGATGTTTTTTGCGTTCGCACAATGGCCGCGAACGTTTAAAAGTTCAAAACGCGCCCTTTTGACGTCAATTCATATGTCTTTTATCAGTTATATTGATTCGTTTACTATTCAATGTGACTCTTATGATCTGGGGTCCTTTCACAATATCATATTCATCATCGCCCTGCACTTATCCCATCCTATTTAGGGTCGGCGCAGTATGTCCTCTTTTGCCATTCTATTCTGTTATTCGTCATCTCCACATTCACATTCATCACCTTAATATGACACCGCAATCAAACTATCCATCTTTTCAGTGGTCTTCCTCTACTTCGACATCCATCAACATTCATGTCCGTAACTTTTTACTTACATTTACGGTATCCCGTCTCATAACATGGCCATACCAAGCTAAACGGTTCCCTTTCATCTTCTCTATACATAAGAACAGGTATTAAAGCAAGTATTTTCTGGGATGACGGCAGAGTAGAATACAATTGCCACCACCCCAAATCTCTCCCGTGGGTGTCGTACAAGGCGACTAAGGATAAATCAATGATGAGGAATGGGCAGCAGAGTTCCTCTTATACCACCTAGCAATAGCAATGTACCTACTGCGACTTTTGTGCCCGATATATGGCAATTACATGGGACCTAACATAATTGGCGAAACTAGTTCACCTCTGCCTACCCCTTCGGGGATATAGGCGTGATTTATGTATGTAAGTATGTATTTTCTGGGATCTTTCATGCTGGCATTGAAGCGAAAAATAACGTAGAATGTGCTAGCCTTGACTCACCCCATTGGTTTCGTAAAAGTCGTCTAAGGGAGATTGCCCTGTGTCGACAAATAATTAAGGACCTGGGGGCACCCGCATAGCAGAGGCTAAGCCACCAACAGGAGCATACCCAAAGAGGGTTGGTGTCAGGCAGGCGGTCGGCTGTAAAACCTATGTCAAAACCCTATGCAGTATGGATTGGAATATTGGTCATCCCAATCACTCTCTCCGTTCATCGGTCTCTTGACATGGACCTTTTGATTCATGTCGTTCATCGTGCCGGCGGTACTAGTGATGAATGAATGTATGGAAAAGATATTCATTCATCACTAGCGCGTTTCTGGTGTGATGGATGATACAATCAAAAGGGAGTGGATGGCTTGATGACGTCTGACCAATAAAATGGAAGAGAAACATACTGCGCCGACCCCAGATAGACTGGGAACAGGGCAGGTAGATGTTGATTACACATTTTAGGCACTACCTTTATTAGGTGTTTCTTTCTTTCTTTCTATATTCGTTTTAGGCTGCCTTACCCTGCCCGTCAGCCGTGACCGCGACAAAGTAGGAGGCAGCTTCGGCGATTCCACTCAAAAGAAACAAGCGAAGCCAGGTAGCCAAAAGCGATTACACAACCGCTAGAACTGACCAAGTCTCAAAATCCCCATTCTCATAAAGTAATTACCTATTGTGATTTTAACAATCATTACCTTCGCTTGGGCAAGTGTGAACAATTTGCGGGTTTGGGACGGCATTTTTTTTATGGTCCTTGGTGACTCCTTTCCTTTACACTTGGCACAATGCCGTCGGTAATTGATTGAACTCACCACCATGGTTTTATTTGCTTCAGGGGAAAGAGGCAAAAAGCTCAGTACTGCCTTAAACTATTACCCCCTTGTTATAAAACCGTGGACTAACATTTGGTCATAGTTTAAAACTGATACTGTCACTTTTATTTGCTGAATGAAAGACAGAGTTTGCTTCAATTTTAAACCATGACTAGCTTTAGTAGTGTTTCTAAGTATCATCATCATCATTCAGCCGAGATACGCCCACTGTTGGGCATAGGCCTCCCCCAAGAATGTTAGAAACATTCTTGGGGAGTATACCTAGTTATTATTTTGATTTTCAACAATACCTACGTATAATAATATAAATGTTAGAACATTATTACAAAGTAAATTGTAGTTAAAAAAAGCATCCATCTAAAGTATGAGTATAATTTTCGCATCAAGATTACGATTATTATAATTTTTCGATCTTTTTCTAACCACTTTTTTTTTGTTTCCAAATTCTGAGGACCTTATTAACTGATTTGCTATCCAGCCTCGGGATACCACTGCAGACCTAATGTTCTGTGGATGCAAATTCTCTAGTTATTGTCCTAATTCAATTAGCAATAGTTGTTCTGGAATTCTTGGCCTCCATCTCACCTGATGGTAAGTGACGATAAGGGCCGAAGAAGGAATCGAACTCCACCTGGAACCCTCAACCACAGAGGTGCTGGCTATCTTATCACAGTATTGTCGGAACACAATAATGCTGTTAACATTATCATTATGGCGACAGATTTTGATAAGATGGTGGTAGTTAGCCAGGTTGACCTGAAGAACATCCTGCCACCAACCAGCCAAACCAATTTACCAATTTTATTGTTACCTAGTATTCAAATTACATATTTTGATACCAGAACAGTTTTGTTTTGGTGTGAAGTGCTTTTCAATTGACCCTTAGAACATATTATTATAGACAACATTGTGCATGAAGAGGATTCGCATAATTGGTCATTTATTACCCTAATGTCTATGCAAGCTATTTACACAAAATTAGACCTTATCCTAAATAGAATAAAGCACAAATTAAACGCTTCTAACGAAACAGTAGCAGATAAAAAGTCCCTACAAAATAAATAGTAGAGGATTAGCTCGTTTTTATATTGTGAACGATCCTAACCCTTATATAGGGAGCTTTAGGGAAAGCAATTATGCACCTTAATGCCGAGATGGTTAAATGTCAGAATTCTGTACGCTCAAACGGTCGACAGTACTTTTGTTAAAATAACATTAACTTTGTTTGAATTGACCGAGATTCATGTCAAAAGAGTTGGAAATAATGAAGTTTTTTTTTCGTTTGTTTCCTGTTTATTATTCTACATGGTAATAAGCAACGTTGCCTTTTTTGGTATTTGTTTAAGTCGTGAGTAAGTTATTGTTAGAACAGTAGTGACATAAGCCTTTTCTATGAACGGGTTAATACACCGGAAAATTTTAGTGGTTGATTGATTTTTGTGGTAGCTGAAATAGGGTTACCTATTTTTACTGTTCACTACACTAAGCTAGGACGAGCTCGCTAGCGCAGTGGCATAGCGCGCTTGGCCTGCGATTGCGTAAAAGCAATCTTCATTAAGGCCGGTCATTGGATGGGTGACCAAAAAATTATTATCTCGAGTTCCTCCGTGCTTCGAAAGGCACATTTATTACTCTTAGGCCACCTAGCAGGTACATTGCTAGGTGGCCAAGATAAATGCAGCTTAATGCTTAATCGCATTGAACGACACCCGCGGGAGATGAGGATGGGTGACAACCACAGATATATCTATGTTATATATCTGTGGTGACAACTGTATTCTGCTCTGCCGTCACCACGCGGTCGTAAAATATAAATCACTTAGTAAATAATGCCTCAGGGAGATTGCCCGGTGTAAGACCAATAAGCACCTCGGGGCACCCGAATGGTGGAGGGCAAACCACCAACAAGCCGGCTGTAAAACCTAAGCCAAAACTTTGAGCAGTATGAATTGGAATGTTGTCATTCCAATCACTCTCTCCGTTCATCGGTCTCTCGACATGGTCGGTTCCGTCTCTTTTCTATAAATTCAATCATCACTAGCACCTTTACGGTGTGATGGATGATATGAATCAAAAGAGAGTGGATGGCTTGATGACGTCTGTCTGATATGAATGGAAGAGGAAACATACTGCGCCGACACCAGATAGACTGACTAGACTGGAGAAGAGAGTAATATAATGCCTCAAAAAAATTAATTCTTCGCAGTAACACACGAAGCGCTTAAGAAGCTGTAATTGCAAAGATAACTTTTCAGAAAGAGCCAACTGCAAACATATAATGTAATCGAAGCGGCGGGCCGGGGGGGAAGGGGCCCAGAATTTAATATTGGCAGTGCGCGCGGGTTAAGGCGACGTGCAAATAAAACTCTATGAGACCGCACCCCGCGTTTTAAGGGGAAGGACGGCTGGCGGATTTGGATTCGGTCAGTGTTGGAGTATTAACATAGCATGAACTTTTAAGATAGATAAATAAAAACTTCATTTACACACTCGTAATCGTATCGAGAAAGCATTCTAAAATCTTTTTCTTCTCTCTGCCCTGTTCCCAGTCTATCTGGGGTCGGCTGAATCATATTGATTCGTATCATAACGTTGATTCATATCATCCATCACACCGGAAAGGTCCTAGTGATGAATGAATGAAAAGAGACGGAACGGACCATGTCAAGAGCCCGATGAACGGAGAGAATGATTGGAATGACAACAAAGCAGTATAGATTGACTGCTCAAGGTTTTAACTTAGGTTTTATAGCCGGCCGCCTGGCTGACACCAACCCTCTTTGGGTATGCTGTCGTTGGTGGTTTGCCCTCCACCATTCGCCATAGTTGCTTATTAGTCTACACCGGGCAACCTCCCTTAGTTGACGACACCCTGGGATGAGTCGGGGCAGCACATTCTACATAAATTGTTTTCACTCCCAGGCCAGCATGGACGGCCAAGAAAGCATTCTAAAACTTGGAACCGCGCCAATCATTGATCCCAGATTTATATAAATCCCGTCTGCTTTTACCCGAAGGAGCAGTTAAAGATGTCATTTAACACCCTCATTTTAACTACTACATATTATTTAAATCCCATGTAGAGCATATTACTAGGTAGTTTAAAACAAGAATGCTTTTGACCATTCCTCGCACCCTTTTTTTAAATGTGGTGACAAATTGTAATTGCATTCAATAATCAAATTATAATACGATATGTTATGAAATAGCGCACGAAAATGTAAAACTCATACAGCACCTTCCGTAGGTAGGTACTTTCAAAATAATTGTAATTGAATCTGAGGGACGGTTTTTTGATGCATGGAGAGAGTTAACTATGCAAAAAGAAACCGGCGACTCAACCAATTTAATTCACCGTTGCTTACCCCTCCGGGGATATAAGCGTGATTTGTGTATGTGTTTATGTAAGTTACAATATGCGTCTGGACAAAGGCACATTCAGCCGTTGGTTACGGCTATATCTGCAGTCGTTAATACCCACCAACCCGCACTGAGCCAGCCCAATCTCCCTTTATTCTTCCATCCATAGGGAAGGCCCGTAGACGTATGTACGTAAGTTACAATATGCGTCTGTACAAGAGGCGTGTAAAGCTCCCAGGAGCGCATCGCCTTAAATGTGTGTATGCGGATATTTTTACAAACGTTATTACGGGCGGGCGCGGGAGCGGAGGCGGAGGCGAGGCGGGCTTTAGCTTTCTTTATTAAATTGTCGTTTAGGGGGTCGCCGCATTAACCGCTCCACTCGCTGGGACTAAGGGCGTGGCTACACTATGGCGTTAATCTTTTTTAGCTGGGAATCTATTACAATCTGGGAATCTACATGAGACCTTATGGTAATTAATGGGCAGCAGCGTTCCTCTTGTACCATCTAACAATGTACTGCGACTTTCGTGCCCGATAAATGGCAATCGGCTCGCCACTTTATGAGTCCTAACATAATTGGCGAAACGTGGGTGTTAGTTCACCACTGCCGCCCCTTCGGGGATAAATAGACGTGCTTTTTGTATGTCCAGCCCCAACTTACACTGAAACGAGTGTCCTCACACACCAAATATGACTGAGCAGGGAGAAATCGGGGTGGCGAAAGTAAGTGGTGACATGTTGTAAAGGATCCCCGTAAACCTACACTTGGGTCACAAGTTCCAGGCGCTGCCCCTGACTTCCCTCTCTGTAGCACTATGGACCCGGCACCCGCACGGTGAATCCACGGAATGCTCGTTTTCGTCTCTTCTAGAGTGTAGCAACATGGTTTTCGTCTCATCTGGACTGTAGTAAACATGGTTCTCGTCTCATCTACATAGTAGTAAACATAGTTTCGTCCCATCTAGAGTGTAGTCAACATGGTGTTCGTCTCATCTAGAGAGTAGTAACATGAATTTCATCTCATCTAGAGTGTAGTTGTATGGTTTTTGGATAATGTAGAGTGTAGTAATAATAATATGGTTTTAGTCTCATCTAGACTGTAGTAAACATGGTTTTCGTCTAATCTAAAGAGTAGCAAACATGGATTTCGACTCACCTAGAGTGTAGTAAACATGAGTTTCTTCTCATCTTATGTAGTACCATGGTTTTCGTCTCATCAAATCTGTATTTCCATGGTTTTCGTCTCATCGAGACTGTATTTCCATGGTTTTCGTCTCATCTCATCTATTCACAACAATCTAGAGTGTAGTAACATGGTTTTCGTCTCATCTAGAGTGCGTTAACGTCGTTCTCGTCTCATCTAGAGTATAGTAACAGTTGCAGGTGTGGCCGCGCCCTTAGCCACAGAGTATATCGCGAGGCAGTGTTTGCGCGCGAGCACAAATTGCGGTGCAATCTGTCAACAGCGGGGCGAGGCGGCAGCAATGTTTTTCACTATCGCCTCGTTTTGCAGCTTTGTATCACTTGCTAATTTAGTTAGTTGTCATTTTACTATACATGATGTGCCATACATATTACACTTACATGCCGTGTGGTAGAGTAGAATACAATTGTTGTCACCACTCCCATTTCTCCCGTGGATGTCGTACAAGGCGACTTATTAAGTTATATTCGAATGTTTCTAGAACTAGTTGCATTCATTGGCTAGCTGTGTGATTTTTTTAAGGTTGTGGAGCATCGTTTTTCATTTAATTCTATGACAATTCCGACCCAAGAGTAAAGCATTCGGTTAGTAATGGGCAGCAGCATTCTTCTCATACCACCTAGCAATATACTGCAATTTATGTGCCCGACAGATGGCAATAGGCTCGCCACCTACTTGGGAACTCTATTACATGGGACATACATAATTGGCGAAAAGTGAAAGATTTTAAGAGATATCTATACTAATAATATAGAGGAGAAGAGTTTGTTTGTATGGTTGGTTAAACGCGCTAATCTCAGAAACTACTAGTTCAAATAGAAAATTTATTTTTGTGTTGGATAGTGCAATTATTGAGGAAGACTATTTAAAAACCGACATTAACGAGAGCGAAGCCGCGAGCGACCACTAGTTTTCTATAATGAGTTGCAGCTTCGACATTCGCATTACGATACATAGGCCAAGTTCGAGCTGGCTTCTCAATTTGACATATAGATAAATAAGTACCTACCTAAAGAGTGAACCTCGCTAACAGAACACCTCAATCAACCCCGTCTCAATTAACCCGTTCCCAAATAAACTCGGAACATTTTTAATTACCGCGAAGTTGCTTCATTTAATGCTCCGAAATGAAAAACGAACAAACTGGTTACCCTGTTTGTGTTTATGTGGGGAGGGGGAAAGGGGGGTTTTGATAGGGATTTTTCATGTAATCAACCTTGGAATCTAGCTTACTGCTTACTGGTTTGGATTAGGTAAATTAAGTATTTGAGGATTAAAGACCATAGGTATACCTTTACATACATAAGTGACGCCTTTTATCCCCGACGAGGTAGACATAGGTGAATTCGCAAATTATGTTAGGTACATACCTACATAACATACAATAATAATGCCTATATCCCCGAAGGCGTAGGCAGAGGCAGAAGGCGTAAGCAGAATTAACACCCACGTTTCACCAATAATTATGTTAGGTTCCATGTAATAAATGGCGAGCCTATTGCCATTTATCGGGCACGAAAGTCGCAGTGCACAAAAGGAACGCTGTTGCCCATCCCTCATCACTGCCTCAACCATTAGTCCCCTTGTACGACACCAGCGGGAGAGATTTAGGGTGGTGACAATTGTATTCTGCTCAGCCGTCACCACACGTCACACACAATTATGTTACGGTCCACGTAATAGGCAGCAAGCCTATTGTCATCTATCCGGCCCATAATAGTATAGGTATATCCTATATTTTGGGGTCGGCGCAGTATGTTTCCTCTTCCATTAATAACGGTCAGACGTCATCAATCCATCCATCCCTTTTCTATTCATATTACCCACCACACTGAAAAAATTGTCAGTGATAAATGTGAATGAATGTATAGAAAATTAATGGAAAGGAGTATGTCGAGAGACCAATAAACGACTCTCCGTGAGTGTGATTGGGATGACAACATTCAAATCTATGCTGCTCAAGGTTTTGGCTTAGGTTTTACAGCCGGCCGCCTGCTTGACACCAACCCTCTTTAGGTATGCTATTGTTGATGGTATTCCCTCACAATCCGGGTGGACCAAGGTGCTTATTTGTGTACACCGGGTAATCTCCCGTCGTCTTCTTTTAGGACATTCCTGGGGGCCTAGACAAAGTAACATACCGACAAAGATAACGAAGTTCGATAAAGCAAAATGCATATGGGATTTGACGTAAGTCGTCGTGAAATCACGTGACCAAAATCGTCTTCGTAAGTTCCTAGTTATGTTGGTAGCGCAAGCTAAGACGCTGTAGATACCAATGTAATATGGCCGATCGTGACGAACTTCGACACATTATCGTTATGAAACGATTGCCACTTGGCTACGGGCCCTGGAGTGAGTCGAGGCTGGGACATTCTGTTATTTTTCCACTCCCAAGCCAGCATGGAAGACAGCCAACGTTAGAGTAAATTAACTCTGTTACCTATGAACAAAGTGTGTATGTTATAATATCTGGGGATTTTTTATAATAATGTCTAAACACATTAAAATATAAAATCCCCAGAATATAACTTATATTCAGCTTATAGGTAGGTAGGTAGGTACCTACCTGGGTACCTACTAGGTAAAAAAATATCAGGTCATAATAATAATGCAACGGCTAGCGGCACCTCTGAGATGGGAAACAAGTTATTACTACAGCTACTGTCCACTAGATGGCGTGAATATATCGGGTGTAGGAATAGCAAAGCTCCACAGAGTGCTATCGAAGCAAGAGCTTTTCAAAGCTTTCGTTAGTTACGCCCAGAAGCGGCTAGATGGCGATAGTTGTACATTGTTGGCTAACTCTGCTTATTTATACATTTTTGTTTATCTTATTAAATTGTATATTGAGCAGAAGAAAATATTCATTTGTATTTTTTTTTATGTCATACCTATAAAGTGGACTTTTTGCCCGCTACGCGTACGAAAAATCCCATGTCCAGCCCGGCCAGCATGACCACTCAAACACGATATGATATAGCCATTTATCGCATTGAACTTACAAAAATCATTGGATTTTCAACATTTCAAACCGATAAATGGCTATATATTTATGATTAAGCCTTAGAGGCTTATTCAATAATTCAATTCAGGCTTATTCAAGTATTAAAATCCAATTATTTTTTACTGTTTAACGCGATAAATGGCCATGCTAACCGGGCTGGTCAGAGGGTGACATAAAACTATGATCGTGCCTCGAGCGATAAAGGAGCCTCAGATCGCATTTTAAATCGCCCTTGGTATATAATCTACTATTTTACTAAACTAATTAAATTTTAAATAAAACAACTTTTACGGATAAGACTCGCGTATAATTTGGTGTTTGGCATATTAATTATTTAACCCGACGTTTCGATCACTTTACAGTGGCCGTGGTCACGGGGGGACTAAAGATGACAGGTGTCCTCACAATCAAGTAATAATTAACTACCGTCATAATATTTGATATTTTAGGTGTTCCGATTTACACAAACAGAGCTTACAGTATCATTGTTTTTGGCAGTATGAGGACGGTGTTGGGATTTAATTATTCTAATAATTGGGTCCCAAGCAGGTGGTATGTTCCAACCATTATCCCTATTGAAGTTTGGATGTTTCTTGATTTCAATAGCTTCACGTATCATTCTAGGTATATATCGTTTCTCTTTTGCTAGAATTTGCGGTTTGTCAAATCTTAAATAATGCTTGGGTCCGTCTAATGCATGTTCACATACTGCAGATTTTGTTTCGCGCCTATGTTTCACATCAGCTATGTGTTCTTTTACCCGGGTCCCTATACTTCTCTTTGTTTGGCCTATATAAGAGAGTCCACAGTCACAATCTAGCTTGTGAATTCCTGCATCTTGAAGGGGGATGTTACACTTTACAGGTCTTAGAAATTGGTTGATCTTCTTCAGCGGCTTGAAATAAGTTTTAATGGAAGCACGCTTCAAGATGTTCCCAATCTTGTCAGTGACACCTTATCCGTAAAAGTTGTTTTATTTCAAATGTGTAGTGCTCGTGCAAATATAAGAAAACATTAAACTAATTAAAATTAAACCACGTATAATATTTATACATCAATATAATTATTATGGACACTGACAGAATTACCTAATTATTAATGCTTTATTTGTTTTAAACACTATTTCTATAATTAATTTATAAATACATAATTATAAAAACTCGGGATCGCTCGAGATGGAGGGTTGCGTGGGAGACCTTTTCCCAGCAGTGAGATCTACAGGTCTTTGGCCTTTAGATCCCACTGCTGGGCACTGAATTCGAGTCGAATATTTTGCCAGTGCGGATACGCTCTCTGCATGACCTGTAACGGAACGGACTAGCTTTGGTTCGTATAAATTTTATGACAGAATATTTTATATTTATTTATTAGCTGTGTGGTGACGGCAGAGTTGAATACAATTGTCACCACTCCAAATCTCTCCCGTGGGTGTTGTACAAGGCGACTAAGGATAAATCAGTGATGAGGAATGGGCAGCAGCGTTCCTCTTATACCACCTAGTAATGTACTAGGCTCGCCACCTACTACATGGGACCTAATATAATTGGCGACACGTGGGTGCTAATGTACCTCTGCCTATCCCCTTCGGGGATATAGGCGTGATTTATGTATGTATGTATATTTAATTGCATGTGCCGATACGTTTAGATAGTCAGGTATGGTACGGTCGATCCCCAGGGGAGTACAAATTTGTACTCGTTTTGGTAGGTGGTAAGGGTTTTTTTGTCCGCCTGACTAGCTACCACTATCTTATCAAAATCTGTCGCTATAATAATAATGTTAACAGCATTGTTATGTTCCGACAATTTGTGATAAGGCAGCCAGTCCCTCTGTGGTTGAGGGTTCCAGGTGAAGCTCGATTCCATCTTCGGTCCTTATCGTCACTTACCATCAGGTAACATGAAGGGCAGGAGCTCCCCTGTCTAGCATAAAAAATCCATCTTTTCAAGTCTTTCTCTACTACGACATCCATCAACATTCATGTCCATAACTTTTTAAGTGTCATTCATGGCATCCCGTCTCATACCTACAGTCCTATGCATAAGAGCAGACTCAAAATACTTAATCAAGAACACGCAAATTGGTCTCTATCTGTGTATTAGCACCTCCAAGCCTCCGAACAAAGTCGGCTCCGCAAAAAACTTAATCAAGTCGCTCGCCAACAAATTTATTCAATGCACAAAAAGAAAGAGCATTTACGTTAATATGGTGGTTACATAAAATGCCTCTTTATACGCAATAAGGCAATCCAATAAGGCCGGGGGGCGAGGCCCGATAAGCCCCCATATCTACAGCAATTACGCCAAAACAAATGAGAGCTAACGAAATTCACCTCCGAGAGAGATCGGAGCGGAGCACGGGTGGCGTGGAGTGTGCGTTCGCGAATGGTGCACTAAATAATTTTGATTGTAGGTGAAATATTTAAGTATTTTTGATTTCATTTGAATTGATCAATTAACTGTATCAATTATGCCGTGTGGTGACGGCAGAGCAGAATACAATTGTCTAACCATCTCTTCTAACGGGTCGTACAAGGCGAATAAGGCTCGAGTTCACCAACACTAAAACAAGCGATCAAGAGTTAACTCTCTCTTTTTGACATTTCTTCCATACTGTTAAATGTCAAAGAGACGCGATTAAATAATAATCGACTGTTTACATGTTGGTGAACTCCAGCATAAGAGTAAAAACAGCGATGGGTAATGGGCAGCCGCATTACTCATATACTTATATAAGGATATTGAGCCATTACCCACCACGCTGGCCCAGTGCGGGTTGGTAGTTAATAACGACTGCATTAAGTAGCCGGGACCAACGGCTTATCTTGCCTTCCGAAGCAGGAAGGAACATGAGTTATTACATTTTTAGTCACCCATCCAATGACCTTAGCAAAGATTGCTTAGTTTACGCAGGCCGAGCGCACTATGCCACATTATTAAAGCGCGACGCGACTCGTCGTGTAGACGTCACGTCGGATGTTCATAATGTGATTCTGGTCATAATAGAAAATAATACATTTAATTAGATTCAACTCGCGTCGCGTTACGTCGTGTCGCGTCCTGTTTTAATAATGTGATTTTGCCGTTAGTGAGTTAACATCAAAAAACCCAAAACAAAATACTTTCTAGACAAAAAAAAAGTACTAACACGGCTCCATGCCCTCCCCGGGAATCTCTGTTCGCGCCGGAGTGCCAAAGGGCTGTGTGTCGGGTGTTTTAGGGTTTTTTCAGTGGCTTTTGACTTGCAAATTGTTGCCGCCGCCGCCAGCCCCGGGCGCGCGCGTAATTAAAAATCAGACGCGATCGCAGCGCTCGTAGCGGGGAGTAGCGGAACTAACTTGGCGAGTTAGTTAGGATTGTGCTGTATCTCACAATAAAATGTAGGCAAACCGGTAAAAACTAATTTATTTTGCAGGAGCTCACAAATATACATGCACTGTAGTCGCTTTCGCAGGGAAGAGCCGGTGTTGCCAGGAGCAATAATATTATTATTTTCAGATTATTTATTTTTTATGTTGCCAACATAAAAATCGCCCGCATGGTGAATTCATAGAATGTTAAGAGCTATCGTCTCTCTCTCTCTAAGATCCTCTTAACTTCTGCCTCTTTTCATACATTCGACGGCTGGTTTGGTCGAATCATCAGATCACTGGCTGTCTACCAAGAGGTACCCGGTTCGAATCTTGGTTGGGCATAATTAATGTAAGTGTGATGAACACAGAGAGAGTTCTCGAGAAACATAATATTTATTAATAGAATTAGATATTATTTAGAAAAAAAATTGCTAACATAAGCATAAGCACTGGTGTTATGCATACCAGATGATTTTGATGATAGTGCTTAAGCTTATGTTACTTACCTACGTATTTTGAACTATTAGATGATGAGTGCGTAAGAAAAAATATTAAGGCAAATGTTTTGCCACTACCAGGATTCGAACCCAGCTCCGATCTGACCATTCGACAAAACCAACCGTCAAATTAATTTACAAAATTTCAGACTCATAATAAACTGGCATTGAGTGCCGTCGCTATATTATTATAGTACCTACCGACTCCGTTTCAAATGCGACCCTCATTAACATCACGTTACAATAAATCTAAGTGGGTAATTAATCATCATTAATCATCCGCATCATCACCAGCCTTTTTAACGTACCTAACGCTGGGGCACATGTCCTCCCTATGGATGGAAGAATATAGGGAAATTGGTCCATAACACCACGCTGCTGGCTCAGTGGTGGGTATTAACGATTACACATGCAGTTGGGACCAAAGGCTCAACGTGCCTTCCGAAGCACGGAGGAAATCATGAATAAAAATTTTTGGTCACCCATCTAATGACGAGCCTTAGTGATCATTACTTAATTTACGCGATCGCAGGCCAAGCGCGCTAAGCGAGCTCCTCACCTTCATGTACCTCCTCTGCTTTATGTACCGACTCAGTTTAAATGCGACCCCACTCGTTAACAACACGTTACAATAAATCTAAGTGGGTAATTAATCAGCGGTAATTAAAATCATTGCCAGATAAACTTACACACGCACGGCGTCCCATTTGAAAACCTAGTAAGGAACATTTCTTCAAAATTGTTTTTATTACATTCTCCCGGATACAGAAACGCTACTCAAATTTTGAGCACTGTTTATAAACTATTCGATTTTAATTTTAACATTATATAAATGTTAGAAAAAATAGTACAAAGATTTTGGTGGTTAGAAAAAGAAATTTCGAAAAATCATGGTCTTGAGGCGGGAATCGAACCCGCGTCCGCTGCTATCCTGGCAGGTGCCTGAGGTCTTGGTGTCTTGGGTGGCCGAGCGGTCAGGCACCTGCCCGGATAGCAGCGGACGCGGGTTCGATTCCCGCCTCAAGACCATGATTTTTCGAAATTCTTTTTCTAACCACCAAAATCTTTGTACTGTTTATAAAGTTAAGTGGACAACACCTGTCAGAGTTTGTATGGAATAACGTCAATTTTGACAATTCTTAAATTTTAAGTAGGAGACAAACTTTGAGTACCGTTTCTGTATTCGGGGGTGAGTGTAGCACACCTAGTCAGTCCCTATACAATACAAAAAAACAGAGATATAAAAGCATCGATACCTAGTCACCTAGTAAGTGCACCATTCAACACCTCTACAACCGTTTAAAAACCTAGCAAAGAACTTTAACCATTTCAAAAACCTAGTAAGGCCCGAGTTCACCAACACTTAACAAGCGAATAAAAGTTAACCGTCTATTTTTGAAATTTTATTCGATACTTAATAATAATGATAATTGTCAAAAAGAATCGGTTAAATAATAATCGATTGTTTACGTGTTGCTGAACTCTAGCCTAAGTCTCTGAGACTTGTTGGGTTTTCATGTGGTTTGTGCTGTTTTCAAAGGTTGACCTGAGATTTACTATTTTACGTTTATAAGGCTCTTCTGTAAAACTTGCATTCTTGCACCATAAGAGCGATAGGTACGGTCAACGGTACTTCAGACTATCCAAAACTGTCCAATATCTTCAATCGATTGTCAACATTAACTTGTTGCTAGTAAAGCACAAAGTGATCGAGAAAATTTGCCATTTTGTGACAGCCTGCCGTGCTGTAAACTGTACAAACTCGTGTACTCCATGGCGCGTTTCACCGAAATCAGAATGCGACTTTACCAAATAAATTAATTCGAAGCGGTGATTTTTATTAATTGCTATCATTAATTAGGGCTATATTGTTTAATGTTAATGCTCGCTTCACGTGATCGCGGCAATGTTCACTAATTGTCGCGCTATGGCTCGGCTAGACCAGGGGACCGGCAAGCTGTTTTGAAAGGATGAAAAAATATTATTTGCCTAATAGAAATACCTACCTTACACGGCTCGTATCATTCCCACGGTTATCAAATCTTAAAAACAACAAACATTAAAATTATACCATACATACTTAATTTTTTACCCCCGGACGCGTAGGTTGAGGTCCACGGGACGTGGACGGGACGGGGACGCGACTGCAGAAATATCGTTTCATACAAAATGTACATGGAGGACATATAGTTACACGTCACGGAGTTACGGACGGGACGTGCACGGGACGTTTTGAACGAAAGAGGCATCATCATGTCCACGTCCCGTCCGGGGTATTTTCCCATTACGTATGTAGAGACCTTTAATACCCAAATTTTAACAGCTAAGTTCGTCTCTCGGTTCGATCTTGTAGTTATCTAACTGGGTACGTTAACATTATATTTTTCGGAAAAATCTGAAAAGGTATTGAGGCGTAGCTAAGCTAACATAATGACAACCCTTATCCCCTAGACTTCTTCATAATAGTTATTATAGAGAATATAAATCGTAGTGATTCAGTTAGCGATGGCGTATGCAAATAACGGCTCGACAAATTGTAACTACTTATGATAATTGTTATGAGGGTTAGTAGAGGTCGGTTCAGTAATATTTTGTTTTAAAGGCTTAGCCCTTTTAATTACGATAGATAGCATCACCATCATCACCCTGCCTTAATAATAACAATAATAAAGCGGTGTGGTAACGGCAGAGCAGAATACAGTTTGTCACCACCCCCATCTCTCCCGTGGGTCGTACAAGACGACTAAGGGTAAAGACAGCGATGAGTAATTGGCAACAGCATTCTTCATATACCAACTAGCATTAAACTGCGATTTATGTGCCAGATAGATGGCAATAGGCTCGCCACCTATTACATGAGACCTAACAGTCAATTTTAAATGCCTATACTAAAAAGAGTTTAATTCCATTATTGAGTTGGTCGCTTTACGTAGCTACGATTAATTCACGTGTCGTTTATATATAAACAACGGACTTATGACTGGTCAGATAGCTGTGACTGATGGCTTAAGTTAATGTTTCGACGACTGTGGGCCGGAGTCAGTTAGAAGTGAACCAAGCATGATAATGTTGAACAAACCAAAAATATGGTTTACTTATTCATCTAAGGTATAATTCATGGCGCTTACTAATGTAAATTTTGTAACATACATGAAGTTCAGATATTTTTTTATAAGGCTGTGTTTACTTTTTTGGGTTGATGCCCCAAGGGTGGTCTACACCTGGTAAACTTCCTTAGTCAAGACTTACCACACCGCTACAACATCACTTTTCAGCTCCCAGGCCAGCATGAAAGGTATGGAATAAATTCGTTGTAAATTTTGTCCTTTTTGTTAAAAATTAAATAAATAAATAGGTAATGAATTTATTTATTTGTACAGAAGCACTTTTTAATCTACATCTTCTTCCCCCTGTCCTTATCCCCCTCTAAGTAGGGTCGGCACAACATGTCTTCCTCTTCCACTCTCCTCTGTCAGCACTCATCTTTAACATTCCTCTTTCTCATGTCGTCTTCCTCTCTTTCTAGGTCCATCTACATCCAGATCATACTTAACATACCTCGAGTTACGTACCTTACATTCATTTATTCATTAACGTATGTATGGTGAAGATTTCAATACATAGTACTTATTTCAATTTTAGCCGTGTGGTGACGGCAGAGTAGAATACAATTGTCACCACCCCAAATCTCTCCCGTGGGTGTCGTACAAGGCGACCAAGGATAAATAAGTGATGAGGAATGGGCAGCAGCGTTCCTCTTATACCACCTAGCAATAGTACTGCGATTTTGTGCCCAATAAATGGCAATAGGCTCGCCACCTATTACATGGGACCTAACATAATTGGCGAAACGTGGGTGCTAGTTCACCTCTGCCTACCCTTTCGGGGATATACGCGTGATTTATGTTTGTTTTTTGTTTTGTTATTTCAATTTCGTTGGCTTGTACGCTGTTGAGGTGTAGGGTATACCAGTTAAATCCCTATAAATGGCTAGGCAGAGAGAAAAGTCGGGGTCGCGGAGGTGAGTGTTGACTAGTTGTACAGGGGCCCCGTATAGCTACACTTCACAATTCCCAGGCGCTACCACTGACTTCCTCCTCTGCCACACTGTGGACCACTAGGCACCCGCACGGTGAATCCATGGACAGCTAAGAATTAGCGTCTCATCGTAACGTGTTTGTAAAATTTATAATGCACGCTGTCACCTTACCGCATAAGCCCCTCCGAACCAACAATTTTAATACCGCTTCGCTAATATTCATGAATTTTAACTGGCGCTTTGTAAAACCCGTGTTTTGTTGCAAGCAGGAATAATTCGTGTCATAATTTGAATAGTTCGTTCTTACTACGACCCCTGGACTATGGTAATGGGCTCGTTGAAAGTATGTACGTAGCAGTCTTTATGCATGCATTAACTGGTGATTTTACGTGGATTTTGATAATGGTAATGCATGTTAAGTGAAGTAGTTAAGTTTAGTGATATCTAGTGTCGTTAGCGAAGCAATAAATAGCACACTGTCAAAATAGAAAATCGTTTATGTCACACCTGACCATAAAGTGGACTTTTCCGTTCTGGATCATTCTTTGTTTTATCACACTTGGATTTGTTTTATTGCACTTGTATATAATGTTATCATATCTGGTTCCTCAGTGTTGGAAACTGTTGAAGATGACGGCTGTAAAAGGCCTTCATAAATTGTGTGCTGGACATAGAAGTCAGTTCATTCTACAATTTTACTATCTAATTTTTATTGCAAAAAAGAATGTTTGAAAATTTTCGAAAAATGGTTGGCTGATGCGGGAATCGAACCCGTGTCCTCCGTTCGCCGAATGGTATAGGCAGCCGCTCAGTTTGTTAATTTTTTTTAAAATCAAAATCAAAATAATTATTTTTATATATTTATCTTCCAGCCTTGTACCATGAAGTATTTCTTCGTGCGATCCAAAAGCGGGAGACAAAACGGGACGCCGCTCTACTCGGATTATAGCGTTGTCTCTCTTAAACAATGGGAATTGAGTCGCGCTTAGAGTCAGTGATAAATACCCCTGTTTCCAGTATATAGTGAGCTTATTGCCATTTATCGGGTACGGAACTCGCAGTACCTACATTGCTAGGTGGCATATGAGGAACGCTGCTGCCTATTACTCATTGCTGTCTTAACCCTTAGTCGCCTTGTAGGACCTACGGCAGATATAGGGGTGGTGACAATTGTATTCTGCTCTGCCGTCACCACACAGCACTGGGAAGAAATATAATATTGTTGGAGGGAAGAGGACTAGTGGAGGGGGACAGCTATATAAGGCGCTGTCTCGGCAGTATCGGCACATTGCTCTTTAATATTTCGGACTGTGAGGGTGTTACTCTGCCGGTTTGGGTATCGATATTAGTTTTGTGAAAATTATTGAGAAGTGCTGGTCATTTTTGAGTTAAATTTGTATGTGAGAAGTTTAGTTTTGATTAGTACTATTTTTGTTTTCAATCGGATGGAAAGTTTGTTAAACGGTTATCATTTTGAAATAAATGTAATTTTGATGTAAAATTCCTAGGCTTGTTGTAATTTTCCTTTTTAAAAAAATCGCTTCTGGTCTCCTTTCCAAGAATATGTAATATTATGTAAGTATAATGGTATGTTATGAAAAAAAACACCTTGTTATAGGAAAGAGCACATTTATTAACCTCACGATAATGTTTACGATACTTTTGTTTACAACTAACAATATCCACTCACATACCACTATTTACAAGGATAATTATATAAATATTTTATTTACGAAATTATTTACATCACAGTGAGGGGACAACAGGTTTTTTTACAGTCTAAGTATTTTCAGTTAAGTAACTGACTTCTTTGTGTGTAGGCTTGCTGCACAACTTTAAATTCAATTAAATGAAAAGTATTCTAATATACATAATAAGATAGTCAAATTAACCAACGGCTAGGTGCAGTCAATTTGCTGCTATGTAATTTTTACTTTGCAGTGCCTAGTATATTTCTTAAAACATTTCACACTAAGACGAAAATTGACCTAACTCAAAAATAAATAAATGCAAAATATCTTCTTCATCTCTAAACCGTAGAACACGCTCATGTATTATCGAAATTTTAAGATAGGTCATTTTTGTTTTAGTGATGCATGGACATACCAATGTCAGGTGTACGTAAAATATGAATGTGTGTAGTAGAAAATTAATAATTCTGATACCAGAATGGTGGAGGAATAGGTTTAGGAAAGTGGCGAATTGGTATACATTGTGACTTATTATTTTATTAACAATATATTACCGCGGGCAACTCAGTTGATTTCACTTACTAATAACTATCGTTATTAAAGTATTTGTATTTAGATGGATGTCATCATCATCTTTCTCCCCTATTCCCAGGGTTATCTGGGGTCGGCGTTCTATGTTTCCTCTTCCATTCATATCGGTCAGTGTCAATATCATCCACCACACCGGAAAGGTGCTGTAATTGCTCAACGAATAAAGTGATGGATAGAATTGAATAGTACAGGTAGAATAAATAAAATGAATTAATATGGCAACACCAATGCTAACGTCTATTTACTATGTAAGTACACAATTTACAATCAACATAATCTCTATTTCTATTTAGCCACTTAATTTTACAATAATTTTAATTATATTAAATATCAATATTGTTTACTTTACAATACCTATCATTATTTTTACAACTTTGCTTTTTAAGAAATAATGTTTACAGTGATTTATTTGCGTTGATTTTTTACACTTTTATGTAACAATATCACTTAGAAGTGTTTTATAATGTCAGATTACGTTGTTGTAACTAGTTAATAAGCTTTAAATCTTGATCAAATAAAAATAAAGGTTTTTGGTAAATTTTGTCTTTTATATGACTTATTTTGATCAGAATTGCGGCACAAAAAACCTAACACCTTTCTGATTTTCAAACCCACTAGAATTTTTGTGAATATTTAGAGTTGAATCACTTTAGTTCGAAGGCTACAAATTTCTGAATTTAATTTAGGAAATTTAAAAACAAATAAAGATACAAGTCTTTTAGATACCTTAATAAAAAGAAATCATACTTTTATACTATTGGATATTTACAGAACGCAATGAAAGTTATCCATTGCACAGTGGCAAGTGGTAAATAAATTATTTTTAAATTAATATTAATCATAATTCAAGTTCAAGCTATATCGGGAAGGCTCTTAATTTTTTTTTAAATCTTGGTTTTTAAATAATCAGTAACCCCTAAGGGTATCGATAACTTTATACTTTGCAATTATTCCAAGATATTATGTATTACTGATTTTAATTCGAACATAATATTATAAATGTTGGAAAAATTATTACAAAGATCATTGTACACATCATTGTGTACATTGTACACGTCACGTCAAAGATCATTGTGTACATTGTACACGTCACCTTACATAAAGCTGCGGGAATTATGTAATTACAAAGAATATTGTTGTTAGAAAAAGTTCTAAAAGTTATGATATTGACGCCAGACTTTAATTGAAGAAATAATTGCAATACCGATCAAAAAAGGCCAATTGGTACTCTTCACATATTTCAGCACATATCGGTTGGTTACGTTAATTAATTTATTCAATCGTAATGACTATTAGCATCTTAAGCTTATACAACTTACAAGTAACTATTTACATTATTGCTTAAATTCCAATAAGTATTTTTATAAACCTCTATATTTATTCTAAAAAAAATATCTAACTGTAAAACACAATTATAATAATGAATGAAATTTTTGAGGAAACCTAACTCAAACCTTATTTATGCTTACTAACCCCCGGAATACAAAAACGCTACTCAAATTTTGAGCACTACTTACAGAGTTAAGTGGACAGTAACTGTCAGAATATGTATGGAAAAACGTCAATTTTGACAATACCTAAATGTTAAGCAGGACTCAAACTTTGAGTAGCGTTTCTGTATTTGGGGGTAAGTTTACAATTTTTAAATGCAGTGTTGATAAAATGGCAATATAAGAAAAAACAACAGATGTTACATAAATTGTTTTAAATATTACCATACACAATATGCATTATTTGCCTTAATGCAATAATCTCCTTGGTTTTTGAGCAATACAATATTATAAAAGCTTATGGTGACCATACTTACCCCCATATACCGTAATAGGACTTACTGTACTGTGTCAATTACCCCATACAGTAATGAGTGGACAATACATGCCAGAATTTGTATGGAAAAACGTAAATTTTGACAATACTTAAATGCTAAGCAGGACTCAAACTTTGAGTAGCGTTTCTGTATTCGCGGGTTAGTGTAGGTATCACAAGGGACTCTCAAGTGGAAAGAGTTCAGTCAATTCGCAGCAAGTTCATGGAGTCATCTAAGACTCGTAAAATATTTAACAAATGGTTCAAGTTACTCACTGTAACTTGAACCATTTGCCCAGTTCTCTAAACCTTTCTCTAACCCTTTATTATAGTGGACTATCTACCAAGGGGGATAAAATAAAGAATGTCTCAGATAGCAAGAATTTGATAAATATGCGATTTGCGAGGCTTTCTGTTTTATCCGCCGAGGCAAGATCACAGTTTTATGTCACCCCTGACCGTGAAGTAGGATTTTCCGTACGCTTAGCGGGTGGAGAAGTCCACTTTATGGTCAGGTGTGACATAATTGTAGGTACATTATATACCGAGGGCGATAAAAAAAAGAATGCCTCAGATCGCAGGTAATTCTATCTGAGGCATTCTTTTTTCTAACGAAGAAAAATATGCATGTACGGTCTGCATAAAAAATCACGTCTTCACCACACTCACAATCACAAATTCTATTCATAAATAAGTTACACAGCTTAAACAATTAAGAAGTCTCACTTAATAATACAATTCAGCGGAATAAATACCTGTCGGAATCTAAAGTCGGTACTACAAAAAAGTGTTTAACTGCCGTACTCAGAGACATCAAATAACTTTAATGAGTACTTAGTGTCAAAAATTTTCATTCAAATCTAGACCATAGATCTGGCAAGAATAGCGACTAGTTTTGAATTGTCATTTTTTGACGTTTAGTACTCATTAGCGTTATTTGACGTCTCTGAGTGCGGCAGTAAGACTTTTGATTACGAAGTGTCTAAATCAGATGCTGTCTCTGTCATAAACTATTTTTTTTAATTCTCCCTATATTTAAGGGAAGGCAAAGGGTCTAGCCCATACAGCCAAGTCTTTTGTGTATATTTTATCTGTAGTCTTATGAAATAATGAGTGGGTGAAAAGTATGAATGAAATGAATTTTACGTTAAAATATGGGTGCCACATATTTTAACGCATCTAGGGAGTGCTTGGCGCGAATTTAATGGTAACAGAGTTCATGATGGTGCATGATGAAATGGATAAAACCACTTTTTATAGTGATCTTCACCACAACATCAAACACATCATGAGACTTATTTTCGATGATTTTGCATAATTGCACATCAACACGCTTGTGCATCAAAATAACACCACTTTCACTGCACAAATTCCACTCTGTAACAATTTTTGAATTAGTGAAAATAAATCTGACTGACACCACGAAACGCGCCAAACACTCATCCTCCGTCATAAACCATTGAATTGACCAAAACGTGACAACATCAGATTTCAACACCTTCTAGACAAAACTCGTCTTAAACACTTTCTTGTAGTAGCTCCGTATAAAGAAATAGTTCATATCCTCAGTAGTCCTTAAATTAAATCTAGACGCTAGACCATTTGGAGTCCTTTGCTCAAACTTTCCACGTGCTCTTTCGCTTTCATCCTGAGCGCAGCTATGGAAGACGAGCGGGGGTCTGGAGGGGCAGGGGGTGCTGGAGGCGCCGGCGCCGGCGGCGTCAGGTAGCTGGGGTACCCCGAAGGGGGGTGACTGAGAAACCCTGGAACATGAAAAAGGGTTTTAAAGTTTTTATGTCTATTTTAGGTACAAAAGGGGAAAGACGATTTGTTTTTTGACAATTATAGAGAGGAATTAAGGATCGTAGCAAGTGGGAAGAAGTGATCTCTGTCTACCCCTGTGGGAGAAAGGCGTGACATATGTATGTATGTATAAAGAGGAATATAACCGTGTGGTGAAGGCAGAGCAGAATACAATTGTCAAAAACCCCATCTCTCCCGTGGGTGTCGTACACGGCGACTAAGGGCATACACACCGATGGGAAAAAGGGCAGCAGCATTCCTCATTCCTCGACCACCTAGCAATATACTACGACTTTCGTGCCCGGCCAATAGGCTTGTCACCTATTTCATGGACACTATGCTGATTGGCGAAACGTGTGCGTTGATTCACGTCTGCCTAACCCTTCGGGGATATTATAGGCGTGATTTGTATTATATTTTGGATAGTATTAATTCCGTAAAAGACGCCATTGCTCGCATTATCACAAAGAAACATTATGATCCGAAAAATATTTCTTTGTGACATTAACACTGCTTAAATAGTTAAGTGGACAAGACCTGTCACAATTTGTATAGAAAAACGTCAATTTTGACAATAAGCAGGACTCAAACTTTAACTGCCGCACTCAGAGACGTCAAATAACGTTAATGAGTACTTAACGTCAAAAAATTACATTTCAAAACTAGTGGTCTAGATTTGAATGAAAATTTTTGACATTAAATGCTCATTAAAGTTAATTGACGTCTCTGAGTGTGGCAGTAAATATCGTTTCTGTATTCAGAGACAAGTTACCGGGTTTTAATAATGCTTGTCTGATTCACTCGAAGAACAGTGATTCTTGTAAAATAGAATAGGTTGCATGTTCCCCAAAATTACATTACCTACGCGAGAGCGATTGCCTACAATCTTCAAATTTCAGCATTGGATCGTTTACAGTGAGCAGCGACATGGCATGTTCGGTAGCGTTTCATGAATTTAATATGAGCAGACATGACTGAAATTACGTAACGTCAAGGTATAAGCAGAGGGAGTTTTTAATTTACTAATGTTCTTTAGCTGTAGATTTTCGTTGAGCCCAAACAGTCATTTTTGCATTTATCATCTCAGAAAGTGGGGTAAGATGGGTTACCCCATCTTACCCCACCTTCCACTATTCGTTCAATATGGAAAAGGGGGTAAAGCTTGCCTAAAATGGTTTGGGCATCCCCGATCTTGATAGAAATATGTCACACCTGGTAAAGCGGTCAAAAGAGGCGGTGCTAGCCAAGGGTCAACTGGTAGGCCGAGCCCGCTGAGCCTGGGTATCGCACCGCCAGCTCCGCAGCCGTACTCCGAGAGGCCAAGTCTTGCAGCTTCCATCTTCTCTTGCCGACGCCATTTGGCTCGACGATTCTGGAACCAGACCTGGAAAGAAAGAAGGGATATATTTAGATTGATACATTCAATAGTTGAGCTGAAGCTGAGCTATTTTGGCAGAAGAATGTGGAAGGCCGTAAAGAGAGGCGACTAATAAAGAGATGGATGGATTAAAGGGGGATATGATAGCGTGAGGAGTGGATGAGAAATTGGTGAAGGATAAAAAGGAGTAGAAGAAGAAGTCATGTTGCGCCGTCCCCGCTTAGAGCGAGATAAGGATAAGATAAGGAAGTAGAAGACATTCAATAGTATGATGGTCTCTTCTTATGTATGAACAAGCACTACACATGACCCGGCGCCCGCACGATGAATCCATGGAATGCTAAAAGCTCTTCAATAAAACTGAAATCAGTATTAATACATCTGTTTAATTGAAATACTTCTTTATCTATTTTTGCCATAGGCGCTTTGCTATAAATAAAGAAACAGTCCAGCGATTCAGTTTAATTGTGTTAGAAAACTTTTATGTTGTCAAAAATAAGGGGCAACATTTTCAACTAATGCCTCAATAGATTCGTGACTCGCGCTAAAGATATGATAACTTTGCGTTTAGGAACAAAGTTTACGTTAATTAATGTGCCGCTATCTATTATGACGAAGTTTGCGACCCCACTGTGGGCCGAAGTTGAGCTTAGGCAATAAATCAACGAAAACACGTCACCGCTAAACAGTTCGGAGCCAGACGTAACAAAACTAACATTGAATATGGGAAAGCATGGAACACCGACTCAATCCCATAAATGGTGTACCATTACAGTGCCATCCACCCCAAACGCGTTTCACGACAGACAAAACTAAATCTTGAAGTTAACAGGGCAAAGTCGAAATTTGTTTCGCGTTAGCGATGTATGTGATATGAATGTGGTGTCAAATTGTAGTGTGAAATGATATATTCGACGGAACGGTAAAAATACGGGGCGTTCGCGTGATCGCTTCGATTCCAGCTTGGAGACGGCGGCTTAGCGGCATGCAACGTTTGATGGCTCACCTGTCCAAACCGTTAAATATGTTTGACAATGAAAATGTTTGGGACACGAGTGTGGAACGTTGTGAACTCAGAATGGGCTCAGTTTGAAAGCTGTCGCTAATTTAATAAGCTTTAACTTGCTAGCGTGGTGGATATTACCCCGTTTTCCCTATATCCTTCCATCTGTAGGGAAGGCCTGTATCATGTATGTGGGGGGGGACATTAAAGGGCTGGTGATGAGTCTGCGATTAGAATAAATTAGTAATCTTTAAGTGGTCTACTTCTTAAGTGGAAATCGTTTTTCCTAGACAAAGTAGCAAAGTTTTAAGATTAGTAAGTATTTTGAGACGAAGACTTAGCATTCCATGGATTCACAGTCCGGGTGCCAGGTTCATAGTGTGGCAGAGCGGAAATGCAGTGGCAGCGTTTGGGAGGGGGGCAAGAATTATATTAAAAGTCACGATTTTCCGGGCTTTTACCATTAGAGTTTGGAACATGCTAACTTTTACCAGTGGTGAAGTTGATTTTTTGAATAAAACAAACCTATGACGACGTTATTATTATATTTAACTATAATTTTCTACAACATATAACATACACATTGTATTAGTAGAGGAGACGTGGTAAATCTACCTTCACTGATCTGATAACCTGATGAGACAATATATTTTTTATCAAATACAATAAGCTATTTTTAATTTAAATAATTTTCTTTCGCCACCTTCACTCTTGTCATACCTAACCGAATTAGTTTTATCACATTTGATAGTGCCGTGTGGTGACGGCAGAGTAGAATACAAATGTCACCACCCCAAATCTCTCCCGTGGGTGTCGTACAAGGCGACTAAGAATAAATCAGTGATGAGGATTGGGCAGCAGCGTTCCTCTTATACCTCCTAGCTATATACCTACTGCGACTTTTGTGCCCGATAAATGGCAATAGGCTCGCCACCTATTACATGGGACCTAACATAACTGGCGAAACGTGGGTGATAGTTCACCTCTGCCTACCCCTTTGGGGATATAGGCGTGATTTATGTATGTATGTATGTACATTTGATAGTTTTTAACACACAGAATATGCCTGGGTAGGCTTGCCTACTTGATTTTGTGCATGGCTTCTTGGCAAGTAGATGTGTACAACAGGTAAGTTCATATAGGTAATTGTGGCTGTAACCTGTTTTGTGTTTAATAAATAAAGTCGCCTTTTAAGACACACTCGAGGCAAAGATTATGGTTGGTGACAATTATACAATAAGACACATCATAATGGAGATAAAGCCGTGACTAATGATATTATGTATCTACAAATATTGAGAGTTCGCGACCATGAACCCAATATTCAATCACATTAGTCAACATGAAGAATCCATACATTGGGGGGCGAATACAAAGTTCGCCCTTGTGACAATGATAGCGACTTTTATTCGACGTTTACAACCCTGATTTGGTTATCAAGGTTGTCAAACAGGTTGTAGGAGTTTTTTTTAATAATAGTTACTGATGCAATCGAAAAACGTAATTGACGCGATGTAGATCTATGTAAACGATAGACCGTAAAATTATAGTAAAACTAGTGGTCGCCCGCGACTTCGCTCGCGTTAATGTCGGTTGTTATATAGCCTATAATAGCCTTCCTCAATAAATTGACTATCCAACACAAAAATAATTTTTCAATATGATCCAGTAGTTTCTGAGATTAGCGCGTTTAACCAACCAAACAAACAAACTCTTCAGCTTTATAATATTTGTAAATACAAGTATATTATAGTTAAATGGAGCCACGCTTTGTTTTCAACACGGTGAAAATGAGTGGATTTTTTTAAATCGTCCGGTACTACACACGCAGTAGAGATGGGGGTGGTGACAATTGTAATTTGCTCTGCCGTCACCACACGGCAAATCGTACACAACAGTCACAAACGCTACAAATTATAAAATTAATCTGTTCGATTTTAATTTCAACATTATATAAATGTTAGAAAAATTAGTACCAACCAATTAACTTGATTGGCCGACATTGGCATCGGTTTTGTCTTGCCATCTCTCTCAAACGTTGCTATCATACCTAATGAGTGAGAGTGACTGGTAGACTAACTGCCGCACTCAGAGACGTCAATTAACTTTAATGAGTATTTAATGTCAAACAATTTCATTTAAATCCAGACCATAGACACGGCAAGAATAGCGGCTAGTTTTGAATTGTCATTTTTCGACGTTAAGTACTCATTAACGTTATTTGACGTCTCTGAGTGCGGCAGTAAGACGATTGCAATCGGCTTGCAGAGTTAGGTCGCAGCTCGGATTGCGGTGGACGCTGGATCGATTTCCGAATCAAGACCATATTTTTTCTAACTTTTTCTGACCACCAAAATCTTTGTAATAATATTAATATTATTTTATTAATATTATTACAATATTTGGACCGAAAACTGGCCTGCTGAAACAAAACCTGTCACCGTCCAATATGTATCTCTACGACGTAGGTAACACGAAAGTGTTGTATATAAATTACGAACAAATGTAAACTTCTCAAGAATATTGCGTGCAACAACAGCTGGCAGTGTCGCGAGCGGCAGCCCTAGAAGACGTATGGTGTCGGCTGGTGCCAACGGAGCCACGGATCCAATACGGTTTATATTTTACGATTGTTATTTGAAACTTCATAAAAGGCAGAGCATTCTAAATAATGCATATATGGACGACGACGACGTCGGATCTTTCGCGACAGTTGGAGTTTTATGGTGTGGAAGTTTTGTGATTTTTTTAACGGTTCGTAACGTTGCTCGTTGCTGACGTCACAGAGAAAACCGTACATACATACATTAATAATTACTCGCGAATTAAGATACTTATTACAAAAGTGTTAACCTATGTGGCATAGTCCGTTAAATACATTACAAACATACACAATTACTAACGAATTATAATACTTATTATTTGAATCTTCATAAAAGGCACAGCATTCTAAATAATGCATGCATATATGGACGACGTCGCGGAATCTTGTTGGAATGGCGCGAAAGTCGGAGTTTTATGGTGTGGAAGTTTTGTGATTTTTTTAACTTAGACAGAGCCGAGGTTTTGGTAAACGGTATGTGTGGCTGACATCACAAAGAAAATCGAACACTATAACGATAATAATATAGTTAATTAAGAAAAAGAGGTTAACCTATATGGCTTAACATTTAAGTATTGTCAACATTTACGTGTTTCCATACAAGTTCTAACAGTATTGTCCACTAACTACTAACTTTATGAGTTAAGTAGTGCTCAAAATTTGGGTAGCATTTCTTTATTCGGGGGATAGTCCGTTAAATAGACAAAATTGGTTGAACTATCCGATATAACAAAAATCAGATAGATAATGAAAAATCGCAAAGGTGAATTAACACCCATGTTTTGCCTATTAATTATGAGCGATTAATACACCTCTGCACAGGTACCTACTCCTTTGGGGATAGATAGTCGTGGTTTATGTATGTATTCTTCTCTGCCGTCACCAATTATTATTACAATTTGACTGCCTCCTCGGTCGAATGCTCAGATTGCTGGGTATTGGCCAAGAGGTCCCGGGTTCGAATCCTGGTAGGGGCAAACTTTGTGATGACCAAAAATGTTTGCTTCCGAGTCATGGTTGTGTATATGTTTATGTAGTACATTTTCAACATTTATATACTTAATTATATTAAAAATATGTCCCTCATCTAGTATTCATAACACAAGTGCTTAGGCTACTTACTTTGGGCTAGATGATAGGTGTGAGTGTAAAAAAAATATTTATTTATTTATTTAATTTGTCTAAGTTTAAAGTCTGTTTCTACTTACATAAAATTTTCATGGCAACGGACGACCCACTCTCATTTATCTGCTCAGTCAATGGTGCTACTTGCATGTTACAAGTTATCTATCTTATGATTACGAAGTTAAATAAACCGCCCCGTTTGCAAAAGGAAAATTACGTGAAAGTATTCCCAAGTATCGCCATTAGCCCCAAGTAGGGTAAACAGCCCTATTGTTGACACCGTACAGTTTCAAAGTTTGTAGTTGCGTGTCTGCGCTTATTAGTGCACAAACGCTTAGAATTAACCGCGCGAGCAGTAAAAGAGCAGTTTCTTGTAATTGTACTACTTTAATGGGCGATTGGTGATTTCGAAAATTTAGTTTTCGTGACTTATTCATTTTTTGCGGTACGGCGGCGCTTATGGTGATCGTAAGGATGCTTGTCCGTTGCAGATGTGCGAGAGGAGAACAGGCAAGGAACTTGGCAAGTTTTCGCTCCTCCCTTTACTCAAAAAATTATGGTAATGCACACACATACATACATAAATCACGCCCATATCCCCGAAGGGGATAAGCAGAGGTGATCGAAATTAAAAAATCATGCCCGCGTCTTCCGCATTCCGGGCGGTCACATATAACACCAACTCTTAATTTTCTTGCCCTGTTCTTAGTTCACCTGGGGTCAGCGCAGTATGCTTCCTCTTCCATTAATATGGGTTAGACGTAATCAAGCCAAGCAATCCCTTTTGATCCATATCTCTTACTCTTCTTACACATAGCTCATCTTCTCCCTGTCCTGTTAATAATGATCTTTTGTGGGGAGTTATGATGATAATGAATGAATGTGTAAAAAGGAGACGGAACGGACCATGTCAAGAGACCAATGAACGGAGAGAGTAATGGGAATGACAACATTCCAACCCATACCGCTCAAGGTTTTGGTTTAGGTTTTACAGCCGGCCGCCTGCCTGACACAAACCCTCTTTGGGTATGCTGTTCTTGGTGGTTTGCACTCCACTATTAGGGTGCCTCAAGGTGCTTATTGGTCTACACCAGGCAATCTCCCTTAGTCGACTTTTACGAAACCCATGGGATGAGTCGGGACTGGCCAAATCTAGGTTATTTTTTCGCTCACAGGCCCGCATGTTTTAATAATTAACATTATCGTTTAATTCCTCAGTACACTTCAAATGTGTCCGTCACATGCACGTTCTCCCTGCATAATTCAGCGAGTGGCTCATGTCAATGTTTGTTCAATGTAAGTTATGTGGCGTCGTCTGAGGGTAGCCGACGAAATTGGAGCTGACGTTTAACAAGCCATCGCTATGAGGTAGCGCATGCATATTCTATATCCGTTTCCGTGTTATCTTATCTGTGCGGGGACGTTAGTTTGCCTGTCCATGTGCGAGGTAAACACTGGAATTTCGGTTTGTTTTTTTCTTTTTTTTTCTTTTGCAGGTCAGTTGCATGGTGAGTTATGTTCTTTATATTCTTCCATTTGAAGGGGACGCTTGTGCCATAGCCCAGCCGAAAGCAAATTAAAAATGACGATGATTCTAATGCCAATTTGTAAATACAAAGCATCACGTTAACCTAAATCAATGTAGGCTTGCATGTTTACTATTTGATTCAATTTCAATGACCTCATTCCGAAAAATCATAATGAATTCATAACAGGGACACACCCTCGCCAAATGTCGAATTAAAAAAGCAAACGTCAAAAGTAACAATGGCGCGCAAATAATATGACAGATGTCAGATTTGCACTTGTTTCACTCTCCCCTGCTTGCGTTCGGTTTTTGAATATTGCTCAATTGTCCGGAAAACTACTATGAATTGAATAAAGTTATTTGATTATCGCTTAATTGATAATGTCATCATCTCGGAAACGTTTTATTCCAAATCATGTATTTTATTGTTACAGCCTGTAGATAAACAAATTATATCAACGACTTATAATGTTATCATTACGAGTCACTTCTATAACCATGAAGAAACAGTTACATACTATTTTGCCCCCCTGAATGAAATTTGTGCTCAGTTTGGTTGGTGGTAGGACTTTTTTCAAGTCCGCCTGGGTAGCTACCACCATCTTATCAGAATCTGTCGCCTTAATAATTTTGTTCCGAATATTTGAGATATAATTTTGTGAGATATAATATAGCCAGCACCACTGTGGTTAAGGATTTCAGGTGAAACTCGATTCCAGTTTCAGCGTTCATCGTCACTTACCACCAGGTGAGATGAAGGCCAAGAGCTTCACTGTTTAAAAAAAACATACATACATACATAAATCACGCCTATATCCCCGAAGGAGTAGGCAGAGGTGAACTAGCACACACATATCGCCAATTATGTTAGATCCCATGTAATAGGTGGCGAGCCTATTGCCATTTATCGGACACAAAAGTCGCAGTACTATTGCTAGGTGGTATAAGAGGAACGCTGCTGCCTATTCCTCATCGCTGATTTATCCTTAGTCGCCTTGTACGACGCCCACGGGAGAGACTTGGGGTGGTGACAATTGTATTCTACTCTGCCGTCACAAGGCATAGAAATAAAGTTTGCTATAAATACGTCTTTATCGTCATAATATATTATTTATTCATATTGCCCGCTTTTTCTATCAACTGAAGTCCTCGGCTCCCGTTATGCAGATATCATATACAGAATCGAATCAACGCATCAGACTCTATCCTTCGTGGAACATTCGAGATCCCCCACCTCGGATATGGTTCATATCCTTGAATTTCCAAGGCCCCGAGATGTTTCTTGTCTCCGGAGGAAGTGTCGGAAGGAACTCGCTAGCGAAGTGGCATAACGCGCTTGGCCTGCGTTTGCGTAAACTAAGCAATGTTCGCTAAGTACACACATTGGATTGGTGACCAAAAATTTAATCTATATAATAATAATATATGTTAAGCCGTTAGTCCCGCCAGCATCTGCAGTCGTTTATACCTACCCACCAACCCGCACTGGGCCAGCGTGGTGGGTTATGGCCCAATCCCCCTATATTCTTCCATCTATAGGGAAGGCCCGTGCCCCAGCAGTGGGGACTTTAAAGGGCTGGTGATGATGATGAGGGTTCCGTCTTATACTATCTAGCAATATACTGTGATTTACGTGTCTGTCTACCCCTTCAAGGATAAAGGCGTGATTTATGTATGTTTGTATGTATTAATTGTATGTATGTACATAATAATATTCAAAATAAGCCGTGTGGTGACGGCAGAGTAGAATACAATTGTCACCACCCCAAATCTCTCCCGTGGGTGTCGTACAAGGCGACTAAGGATAAATCAGCAATGCGGAATGGGCAACAGCGTTCCTCTTATATCACCTTGCAATAGTACTGCGAATTTTGTGCCCGATAAATGGCAATAGGCTCGCCACCTATTACGTGGGACTAACATAATTGGCGAAACGTGGGTGCTAATTCACCTCTGCCTACCCCTTCGGGGATATAGGCGTGGTTTATGTATGTATGTATGGAAATAAAATGCCTTCAGGATCAAATCAAATCCTTACCCAGACCTGGGGGCCTACCGCCTAACTCGATTGCTAATGATAGCTATATTGCAATGCACTGGTTACGGCTATAGCAGCCATCCTGAATTTTTAGGCGGCACGGATTTTGTGCCAAATTCATACAAAATCATTCGGTGATCATTCGTTCAAAGCTATCGCTAATAGTTTAGGTATATTTGGTGCGAAATGACACCATGACGTCATAAACTATAGCTTTTGCTTTAGCAATCGAGTTAGGCGGTAGGCCCCCTGCCCATCATGTCACCAAAGTTACGTTTCGGCGGACATCACATGTCAATAACAGCCCAGGTACGAAAATAAAAGCAATCGGGAAAAGAACGGACGGCACGTGACAAGACGAGAACCAAAAATAAAATGATCACGAGTATGAAACCGTTCGATTTACGGTAGCTATCACGAATAGCTGCGTTCTATCGTTCTATTTTGCATGATTTCATCTTGTCTTGTATATAAAAGTGAATTACTGTGCGTTTGTCTCGCTAAAACTCGAAAACGGCTGGACCGATTTAGCTGATTTCGGTTTTGAAATGATTGTCTTGGGTCAGGCAAGGCATAAAAGGTGAGAAAATATGGCAAAATTACGAGCAAAATAGTAAAACAAAACAATTTCATTTTCCCATATAAACGATGGGAATCAAATCGTAACCATGGCTACGGGATTACTTATATGGCATAACAACGTATGTCGGGTCTACCAAAAATAGGAGAGTTTGATGGCGCAATAGAAACCACGCCAGCTCCGACTCCGATTGCCCAAACTAAGCAATATTCGTAATGCCGGTCATTGGGTGAGTGAACAAAAACATAGTTTTAAAGCTCAAATAATATTTTATTTATTTATTTTATTTATTAGGACAACCAACAAAACTCACAATAACATAATATTACTTCCCTATGTAGAGATCGTCAAATCTAAAACTAAACCCCTCCATTTTCTTACTTAAACATTTTTTTTCTAACAAATAACGTGTGTCCGTTTTCGTCGGGATACAGAGACACAAGTAGAGTATGTTTGCAGCTTAATCCTTTGCCCAAACAATCGGCATTAAGACCACATGAGTAAATAAATGGGACAGAGAATAACCTTCATACGAACGCACGAATCGGTTGCACTACTAGAAAGCACGCGTGGCATGTGTGACCACTGGCCGCTGTCGCGCACGCGGCGAGACTGGAATAAACCGGCTTATGACGCACAGCCAGTTGTATAATATCAGGGTTATTGAGACGGCGTTCTTAGGAAGCTTATACTACATACATAAATCACGCCTATATCAGAGGTGAACTAGCACCCACGTTTCGCCAACTATGTCAGGTCCCATGTATTAGGTGGCGAGCCTATTGCCTTTTATCGGGCACAAAAGTCGCAGTACATTGCTAGGTAGTATAAGAGGGAACGCTGCTGCCCATTCCTCATCACTGATTTATCCTTAGTCACCTTGTACGACACCCACGGGAGAGATTTGGGGTGGTGACATTATTGTATTTTACTCTGCCGTCACCATAGCTTATACTCTGTTCGGTTTATCTACTCATGTGTTAAGACCGCCCAAGTAGCTGCGTTCCACACCACCATAAACCATTTTGGCATGACCATCGCCAGAACAAGCACGCGGGTCTCGCGGGCCCAATTAGCCAGCCGGCCGAGCACGAAATGTTTAACCGCCTTAATTTCACCCCAATATCACGTTAATTTTAACCCCCTCACCTCACGGGCTAGGTGCTATTACACAGCGAAGCGAAGCGATGGCGATGTAGCGCTATAAATCTATGTTGAATCTATACTAATATTATAAACCTGGAGAGTTTGTTTCTTTGGTTGGTTGAACGCGCTAATCTCAGGAGCTACTGACTCAAATTGAAAAGAAAAAATGCGTTGGATAGTCCATTTAGCAGGGAAGGCTATAGGCTATATAATAATCGACATTAACGCGAGCGAAACCGCAGCCGACCACAAGTATAATTAAAATAAAATCTCGTGTCACAGTGTTTGTTAAAAACTCCTCCGAAACGGCTTGACCAATATGTTATGAAACTTTTTGTGTATATTTATAGGTTGTAGGCTATTTTTTATACTCCTAGGTGACGGGCCTAACAATGTTGGCTGGATCAGCTTGTTCTCATATTTAAGTACCTATTTATTTACTAAAATTTGCTTTTGACACGTATTCTAACATCAAAGCCAAAAAGTATATCTACCTACATCGTGGCATGACGGCAAAGCAGAATACAATTGTCACCACCCCCAATCTCTCTCGCTGGTGCCGTACACGGCGACTAACGGTAAAGACAGTTATGTGCAACGGGCAGCAGCGTTCCTCTTATACTCCTTCCTTAGTATTGCGATTACATGCTATACGTTTAAATTTTTGTGTCATTTAAAACTCAAAGCGTCCCAAAATTGGTATGTAAGTTCCAATTAAGGTAAGCCCGCGCCTAGCATAATGAACTTTATATTCAACTTGTATTTTAAAAACAATATAAAATATTTTTTGTACCTTCATAATCAAAGGATAAGCGTCGCTATAGCCACGCTTGGGTTGGCGCACAGCCACACGAGATAAGACGTTCGTAATAAAAATTAAATTTGTTTAACTATAAGAGCTTAACTGGTCACGTGAGATTCTGATATCGGGTAAAATAATAATGAATAATACTCTGTTAACTGCGAAGCTAGGAAATTGGATTATTTGGTTGGGCATAAGCGAAAATGAGTCATGGGCGTAGTCGGTTTAAGGCAATTAATCATTTGGCGAAATGCTGGTGAGTAGATTCTAATTTTGGCCGAGTGATTTAAGTCATGTTTCGACTATTCATGGAATTAGTCTCATGTTAATCTCGGCTAACTTCTTGGGGGATACCTAACTAACTAAATACATAAATCATGCCAATTTTAACCCTGAAAGGGTAAACAGAAGTAAATTAATTAAATATTGAAATATACTATATACCTAAATTTAAACGTGTGTTGAAAGCAGAGCACAATACAATTGTCACCACCCCATCTCTCCCGTAGGTTTCGTACAAGGCGACTAAAGGTAAAGACAGTGATGAGTAATCAGCAGCATTCATCTTCAATGCCACCCATCACTATACTGCGATTTATGTGACCGATAGATGGCAATAGTCTCGCTACCTATAATTGGACCTAACTTAATTGGCGTAAAATTGGGTGTTTAAATCACCTCTGCGCCCCTTCGGAGATATAGGTGTGATTTATGTAGATGTATGCATGTGTACTAAATACATAATAAGCAACCATGACTCACGAGTAAATCTCCGTTTTCATCACACAAACTTTTGCCCCTGCCAGAATTTGAACCCAGGACCTATTGGCCAATAGCCAGCAATTAGCCGTATAGACCAAACTGGCCGTAAAAGAAAAAAAAATTGTTTTTTTTTTTTCATTACATAAATTCTTCAAATTGACTGATTGTGTATAGTTAATATTAACGGTAGGAAGAATATTATTTACAGTAAAAAAATTGTGTGTGATGAAAACAGGGAGACTATACTCAAGTACAGTCTCCCTGTTTATATCCTGACAAAATCGTAGCAGATCTCGTAGCAGAACTCGTAGCAAACAAAAACAAAAACGTACCGGAGTGGGCGCCGCTCGTAGCCTCGCAAATTGCCCGCCTTGGTGACAGCCGCTGTCACTTGTCGCTCCAACGTAGGGTCACTACGGTTTCCGCATGTGGTGCGGGATATGACTCAAAGTTTATTTCGATTAATATTGCCACACTGAACGAATCAATCGGTAAACGCGTATTGAAAAAAAAACTTTTCATTGTTTAAATTTCGTACCTATCTATGCCGAAACATTTAACACCATCTTTATTTGCCAAATGAAATTTGCATAATTTACATAAAAAATAATTGGCTAATATGGTTCATTACTGGTTCACCTTACTTCCTAGCAGTAATTCAAATCTTAGTATTTACATTATAGTTACCTAGATATTATTCCTTTAATCGACTGCAAACTATTTTTTGTATTAGTTTAAAACCTTTTTTATTACCATAAAATTAAAATAATTATGAATTATTAGTTTTTGGCCTGTAGTTATGAAATTGGTTTTTTGGATTTTTATTGAGATGTGACGTTAGAGCAGAGTAAGGTGAGCTCGTTAGCGCCGTGGCTTATCGCACTCAACCTACAATTGCATAAACTAAGCAATTTGCAATAGGGCCGGTCATTGTATGGGTGGACAAAAATATATTATCTCGAGTTCCACCGTGCTTGGGAAGACACGTTGAGCCGTTGAGCATTAATGTGACATGGGTAGTTGATGATACATCTCTTCATACCTATGATTAATCTATGTAGGTATGTATGTGTATGGTAGTGTCTAACTCTAATGATCTTACTTAATCACTGATTCGTCCTGCATCCAATACCGTGCACTAAGATGTTCCTGGTCACCCTACAGGATGAGAGACAGTTCCATTCATTTTACTGTCACCTAATTGGACGTCCGTATACTTACGGAGTTATTTAATTTAATTCTATTGGCTTACAGTATTAGTGGAATATGCACGATATAGCTTATTGTTTGTTGAAATTTCTGCTCGTAATAGAATGTTGCATTGTTGGGTATTAGAGAGATTGGCTTGTTGGTTACGCTTGTCTGTTTAGCTTAAAACAAAAATCCAAGTTCTATGCGTGATGTAATTTTAAGAAAAGTCTAATAATATACCTGCCAATGGGCAATAGGTACCTACCTATATTTCCTTTAAAAAATAGGTCAGAATATTTCATAAATAGGTCTGAAATTTTTCGAAATATTTGATTTGACCTCATTGTTGGTGATAGCGAACCGTGCAGTGGACTGTATAAGGATGAAGGCTGATGAAGGAAACACTAGTAAATCCAATGAATTGGTGTAATTTCGGTAAAACAGAGCAACAATACAAAACGGTAGACAACGCAATAATAATGACAACGAACAATATCAAAGTGACGTATTATAAAATACAAGTTATTATAAAACGTAGTAAAAAGGTTAGATTGCCAGCCAGTCGCTAACATTCCCACCCCCAGTGGAACACTAACACCTGGTAGTGACTGACTGACTATCCTCCAACATATTTAGTTTACGGACTGGTCGGCGTAACGTAGTTGGGACGTCCACCACGCGAACCACTCCGTCAACTCGCGTAAATGTTGTAGTTAGGGCAACTACAATATAGTGACCACAATTCATGTGAAAGGGATGGATCAAAAATGACCACCACGTCACCCTCACAACCTTTTTCCTGCTGCCTCCTCTAGCTCGTAAAGTTCAGAGATATTGGTTCATGAAGCCATCGTACCCAGAAATGGTCTGCGAGACGAGCACGGTGCTAATCGCAGCGGCGAACCACCATCTGTATTTGACAACAATCCGGGGGTCCAAGGGGCATGTAAATAGGGCCACCCACCTCTTGTCACGGCGTCTGTGCATTAATTTATGTAAGGGCCCAAGGTGATCGAGGCAAGCTTTTGATAACGCTCTCTGGTGATGCGCAGGCCGTTCCGGGGGCAAGTCTCCTAGTCGAGGGTTCTGAGGAGGTTGCTTCCTTCTGCATACAAAACAGTCACGAACAACAGCCTTGATAGAGTTTCTGGCTCTTAAGATCGTGTACTTCTGTTTCAACTCGTTCATTACTAGCTCGTGGAAACCGTGTGCGGGGTTAATGTGGGAATGGTAGATGAGAAGCCGAGATATGTGGTGTCGGCCATCCAGAATGATCGGAGAAATCGTACTGTCAGTCACCTCAGGCGCAGACCTGATCCTAGAATCCATTCTCATCACGCCTTCTTCATCGATAATTGGTGCAAGCGTTGCAATTCGGCTTTTTCTGGGCACTGTCTGGGACTCTCTCAGCAGCTTGATCTCCGCCGGGAAACTTTCCAGTTGAGCTTGTTGATAAAGCATCTTCTCTACCTGTAGCATATGCACTGTTGACAAGGTTGAGGGTGATGTGACGTCAAATACATTCAATTTGGAATTTGGAGGAATTGACCGAGTAATTTTGCATCGAAAAAGATGTGCGCTCTGCAGAAAACTGATGTGATGGGTAAAATCAGAAAGAGTTATTTCATCTCTGTTTTGTGTTTTCAAAGACAATGGCGTAATGGCCCTTGCATGCTCGATCAAATAACGGTCGGTTAGATTACGTCCTCGATTATGGAAATTCACATAACCCGCACAACAGACAACAGTTGTCATGCCGCTCACACCATCAAGTTGCAGATGTTCTTTATAGGTTGACGTGGCACCGATTCTCACAGCTATATCGCCGTCGATGAGAATTGTGGTGCTGCCTTCATCTAGGAGGGCTGTGGTGTTGAACGAGCCACCACTAGAGGGTGACGTCGTAGCGTGCACCAATTCTCTGCCAGACTTATACGTGAACACTTTTTGACATGTTGGCGATGACGCAGTAATGTCATAGGTAAAGTTGTACTTGGGCTGTCGGTCGGCTTCAAGTAACAGAAATTTTGACAAAGTCTCAAGCTTTGATGTATTTTCTAATGATGGCATATTGTCGGCCGCGTAATCAGAGAATCGACAACGCACATGCTCGCTGAGCTTTAATAAAACTGTTCGAAACAGTTCCGGTGAATATAAATATTCGTACTGGCCTAATAGCTTTATTGTTGTAACATAGTTACGAATTTTATTTGCAAGCATGTTAATTTGTTCTGGATTACTTATCTTTGGGATACTTCGAAGGCTAGCTAACTCGTGTCCCACGAGAATCTCCGGTCGTGCGAACGATTGTTCGAGCGTGCGCATGACTTCTTCTGGGTCCTGTGATACCCACAGAAGCGAAGCAACGGCTTGGTACGCAGCTCCTCGCACGGCTTGGTTATGTCGGGACATGTTCTCTGCTGGGGAATTAAGGTGTTTAGACCTATTGTAGCTAGACTTGAAGGCCATCCAACATGCTAAGTCCCCAGAACATATGCATAGTTCCGGTTGTTTTGGGCGATTGGTCAAGGCTGTAATCGCTTTATTAAGCTCGTGTAATGGCGAGGTTTGAGAGAGACCAGTCGGGGGAATGGTTGAGATTGGACCGGTTTGTGGATCTTCGTATTCTGTGGAGATCGGCCGTAGTGGAACGTATCGAGCAGGCACCGAAATGTCGGTCGGAGGTACATCGGTGGGTCGATCCAACGTGATTGGTGATGCACCATGCCTAGTGTCACGCTGGAATTGAACCTGGTTGCGTACCCACGAACTCGTTTCCTGATCGTTACGAACCGAGTGCGATCTACGAGACGAATGCGATCTACGATACGACCTTTTTGATCCATCGGAAGCGGCGAGCTTGGCCTGCATGGCCAACTCGTCGGCTTCATCTTCGAGGCGGGCGATTTCTCGCTGCCTTTCGGCTTCGCGCTCTGCAAGCTGCCGTGCTCGCTCCGCACGCCGGCGGAAGAGCTCTGCTTCCGCTTCGAGCCTCCTAGCACGAACTGTGGCGGAAGAGCAAGAGGAACGCCAGTGGGCTGAACGTTGACTGCTGTCAGTGGTGGGTGATTTATCATCGTGGGCTAACGGGCGGCGCGCATCGATATGTTGGGTTTGGATGTCACCGCTCGTTAACTTTTGGCCCACAGCGGATGGTGGTAAATCACTCACCACGGTGTCTACTTGTTGATCTGCCTTACACTTAGACTTACTGCGTGTTTCCATTGCGAGAATGATATGAAAAATGAAATGGAAAACTAACGTGGCTTATGCTGGAAAAAAATGAGAATTTGTAGGATCGTAAGGACAAATGATAGCGAACCGTGCAGTGGACTGTATAACGATGAAGGCTGATGAAGGAAACACTAGTAAATCCAATGAATTGGTGTAATTTCGGTAAAACAGAGCAACAATACAAAACGGTAGACAACGCAATAATAATGACAACGAACAATATCAAAGTGACGTATTATAAAATACAAGTTATTATAAAACGTAGTAAAAAGGTTAGATTGCCAGCCAGTCGCTAACAGTTGGTGTGCCCTGTTTCAAAGTTATCACATTTTTTTACAGTTTACAATCTTGCGAGATAGATTAAAATCTAACGGTAATTAGAAATTTACGGTGATTATTCTTTTTCTTGTGTTCTTACTTGTCATTTGTGTCATCTTTTACACCGTCCCTCCGTTCGTGCGGAATTTAATTAATATCATTACCAATTTTGAAATAGGCTCGCCACCTATTACATGAGACCTAACATAATTGGCGAATCGTCGGTGCTAGTTCACCTCTGCCTTCCCATTCAAGGATATAGGCGTGATTTATGTATGTATGTATGTAATTTTGAAACCGAATAGTTTACCTATACAGGGGAAAAGCGAGCTTAACTGACAATGGTAAAGTTATATCCGTAGGTACTCTCTACCTACTCTACCTATCTGAGGTAGAGTACGTTCGTCACGTTACGTTCTCGTATTTAAGCCCAGCAAAATTATTGCCGTGTGGTGACGGCAGAGTAGAATACAATTGTCACCACCCCAAATCTCTCCCGTGGGTGTCGTACAAGGCGACTAAGGATAAATTAGTGATGACGTGATGAGGAATGGGCAGCAGCCACCTAGCAAAGTACTAGCCACCGAACATAATTGGCGAAACGTGGGTGCTAGTTCACCTCTGCCTACCCCTTCGGGGATATAGGCGTGAATTATGTATGTATGTATGTAAAATTATTGCGGGCTTAATCTATACTAATATTACCTATAAAGCTGAAGAGTTTGTTTGTTTGGTTGGTCGCGCTAATCTCAGTAACTACTGGTTCAAATTGAAAAAAAAAATTGTTTTAGATAGTCCTTTTATTGAGGAATATAGGCTATATAACAACTGACATTAACGCGAGCGAAGCCGCGGGCCACTAGTATAGATCTGATTACCTACAAAGTTACCGAGCGCGCTAAGCTACTGATAGATCTCCTTTGCTTAGCCGAAATTTCATTAAATTATTAAGGTGTATACACACAAGGTAAAAAAAAAAAACCTAAGCCACAATGGCTTAGGTTTTTTTTTTTTTACACTCACACCTATCATCTAGCCCAAAGTATGTAGCCTAAGCACTTGTGTTATAGATACTAGATGATTTATGTAACATCTCACCATAAAGTGGACTTTTCCGCCCGCTACGCGTACGGAAAATCGCACTTCATGGTCAGGGACTATGATCTTACCTCGGGCGATAAAAAAACCTCAGATCGCATATTTATCGAATACTTGCGATCCGAGAGATTTTATATTTTATCGTCTTTGGTGTATAATCTAGGTATTTTGTTTTTTTAAATAGGTAAATAATTACATTAATGAATGAAAAAAGATGCTTTTACGATACCTAATACACATACATACATAATTCACGCCGATATCCCCGAAGGGGTAGGCAGAGGTGAACTAGCACCCACGCTTCGCCAATTAGGCTAGGTCCCATGTAATCGGTGGCGAGCCTATTGCCATTTATCGGGCACAAAAGTCGCAGTACTTTGCTAGTTGGTAGGTATAAGAGGAATGCTGCTGCCCATTCCTCATCACTGATTTATCCTTAGTCGCCTTCTACGACACCCACGGGAGAGGTTTGGGGTGGTGACAATTGTATTCTACTCTGCCGTCACCACACGGCCACGATACCTAATACTGTCTCTTTTACCGTATAGGTAGGTAGGTAGTAGGTAGTATCTGTTTTTGGGGCTTAAATGAAAATTTAGTTGAAAAAACTGACGAAGGTCTATGTTTGTATAGATTGGTCACGTCGAAAAGAAAATTGAGGGCATGATTCCTATACCGCTAAAATGAGATCATGGGATCATCTCCTATTTCCACGTGCCTTCTCAGGGGAGGCACCCAATAAGGCTAACTAGCTTTTTTTGTGTTTTCATTGTTAAAATATACCTACATACATCATACATAAATCACGCCTATATCCCCGAAGGGGTAGGCAGAGGTGAACTAGCACCCACGTTTCGCCAATTATGTTAGGTCCCATGTAATTAATGCTGCTGCCCATTCCTCATCACTAAATTTTATCCTTAGTCGCCTTGTACGACACCCACGGGAGAGATTTGGGGTGGTGACAATTGTATTCTACTCTGCCGTCACCACACGGCCACAAAATATACTTAGGTAAACTATTCGATTTTAATTTTAACATTATATAAATGTTAGAAAAATTAGTACAAAGATTTTGGTCGTTAGAAAAATAATTTAGAAAAATCATAATTTTTCGAAATTCTTTTTCTAACCACCAAAATCTTTATACTTAGGTATTTTGAAAAGATAAATTTAAATATCAATCGTATTTGTTTGTAAATAATGATTTTTCTCAAAAACAATTTATATATCTCTTATAATGTTATTCTATAAGAACAGTTCCAATGCTAAAGATTTCTCCGAGTTTCTCCTTGAAGATCCCCCGTAGGCATCCGCCATGATCGATCGCCTTTCTTTATTTACACAACAAACGAAATTGACTTTCAGATGCTCTCTCACTCTAACGCCTAACATAAACATGAACAAAAAGTACTTCACGTTCTTTCTATTACGCAAGATAAGACGCGAGACGCAGATACACCGACGCCTCAGTGCGAAAAGGACGGAGCTACATCGCCATCTTAGGATGCAGTCTGTGGACCAGAAGTTAGCCAATAACTCGTTGTGTCCGACACAAAGAAGCTTAAGTGCCGAACAATTGGTTTTGTGGATTGGTCTTTATTGTGTTTGGGTAAGGTTGAGTTTTTATTGGAGGTGACGAAGGTGAAATTAATAATAACGTTTGTCGGAGGGAAGTTCTTAAGGGGAGGGTTTTGAAGTAATGATGGGTTGTTTGTGATGGGCTCTGCGCTTGAAGCCTTTAATGTTCCACTGTTAATTTGAGTTGGAAACGTTTGAGCGACGCTGGTGTTTGTTTTTCGGCAGATTTACTTGCCTTAATCTTTTTATTTGATTAGCTTTTGTATCAAAGTGATTAAGTAGGTATAAGTACTTCATAGTTGTTGAGGAAATACTGTTCAATTTTATGTTGCCTAATCCCGATATACTGCCGCACGCAGAGACTTCAATTAACGTTAATGAGTAGGTACCTACCTAATTAGTATGAAAAAAATCATTTAAATCTAGACCAATCTAGACAATCTTAAACACCATCCGCCAAGAATAGAGACTAGTTTTGAATTGTCATTTTTTTGACAGTAGGTTTCGTTATCGATACACATAGCATACACACGTATTGGCATACCTACTTGTACTAGAGCTTGGCGCTGAGCGTGTTAAGTACTCATTTACGTTAATTGACGTCTCTGAGTGCGGCAGTTAGTAAAGGTACAAATTGAAATATTCGCATATCGTTATATCGTAGCTATGAAGTGTGATCGTAGAGTTGCCGACATAAAAAACTGATAAGGTCTGTCAGAAACGCAGAGGCTGGTCTTAAAATATTATTTTAACATAGATCAGAAACTGTAAAAAAACAATACCCACCTAGGTATCTAATACAAGAGAGATATCAAATTAATATCAATGCTCATATTCAGCAATAGGTTAGTCCTGTAATCGTCATCATCCCGTTTTTTTTGGCAAGATATATTTAAAATGTTGGTAGGTACCTACCTAGGTAACTACCTAATAAGTAGTCGAAACAATGGCACTATAAATTCTGCCAATACATAGCATTCCTTAAAGTAAAATGTCTTCAAAACAACAACGCATGATATTTATCTAAAAATACGGACAATTCGCAATTACACGCTCGCAACACTAATGAAATCACACGACCGCGTTTGCAACAAAGTGAAACGCCCCAGACGCGCTCTCAAAAACATCAATCACTCAAAACCGAGTTAATCCACAACTAAATTAACTCCCGACAAATATACTACATACCCTTAACCAATGCCACGCACAGCCGAAAGTCAACCGTAACACCGCGCAACAACTATCAATATTGCCCGAACCCAAACTCTGGCATTACCCAAGCAAACGGCTTTATTGCGTTCCGTATAGAATCTAAAATTGAATGTAGTGGCCGTTTTATCTCTTGATTTCATTCTGTCTTCCCATCATTTAGTTCTTACGTACTCTGTATAGGCGTAATTACCATTCAACGAGCAGTCTGAAGTGGGCTTTGGAACTTTTGTAATAAGGTTAGTGTTTCTTTGAGCGTAGTTTTGCGGGTGGGGTGGTTTTTTCGCTCATTAGAGGGACATTTAAGTGTTATTAGGCGTAAATAACCTTTCCTCGGGTGAGAATGTTTGCTAAACGATTCAAGGGTCGGCGGTTGTGACAAAAAACGGTTGAGGCAAATGGATCTTCGTCCAACAGCCACGACAATGGTTAGGTTTTCATTGATAATAAAATTATTTTGTTCTTTTTTGGCGTGTAAAAGGTGACTTAGGTCAGAGAAAACATACCTACTCGGGAAAATTTTAATGACGATACCTAGGTACCTACAGTGGAAACTCAAGATATACCCATCTACCTACCTACTATAGCGAAGTTAAGGTTAGGGCCTGCTATTTTATAGCGCTATAAAAATTTTTTAGTTTTCGTTAAAAAAAGCAATATATTTAAAAAAGCAAAATATTAGAATAAGTGCGTGTAAATTTTTTGTCCGGCAGAGGTGTTTTAACACCCACGTTTCGCCAGCTTGGTACCATGTAATAGGGGATGGGCCTAATGCCATTAATCTGGAACTTAAATCGCAGTAAATTGCTAGATGGCACACCAGTAGGCCTAGCACGGCACGTGGACAAAGTCTCCCTCCACCACTTGACAGTGTATTGTCTCGGGATTTAGTGGGAGTTAGAGCGAGAGGGAAATATTTTCCTTTCCCCGAGGAGATTTTGTCCACGTCCCGTGCTAGGAGAGCAGGATGCTGCTGCCCATTCCTCTATATTGCGCGGGTAAGATATGGTTTACAACGTGAGGTTGAAAGGTTAGAGACATGTTGGTAAGTTAACTAACGTCCTGATTGGCCAAGTGGAAGGTATAGGCATCTGCCTGGAACGCAGAGGTTGCGGGTTCGATTCCCGCATAAGGACACATAATTTTAGTTAGAACCAGATGTTTGTAGTGTTTGTCCTTAAACATACGGAAAGTAAGTACAAGTACCTACTTACTTATGAGAATTTTATAAATAATATTAATTTTTCTTTATTTCAAGCCTTTTTTTTACTTTATAGCGCCCAATAAGACTCATCAAATTACGATGAACTCAAAATTAATTCCTCCCCCCCCCACTCCTCTCCCCTGCCGGTGTGAAGATCGCAAACAAGGGCGCGCGCTCACAAGTTAATAGTTCTCATATCTATAGGGCACGCAATTACTACGACTGATCCTTTGTGCAAATAAATAAGTCTTTATTAAGTAGTCTGCAGCCCGTATAAATAAACAGAGGGTGCCAGCCCTCCACTGTGCGCCACGCTTAACGCTCAAGATGCATCTAAATAGCTCCGGCGTTTAGTCTCATGAGCTAAAAGAGGGTAGTCGTAATTTTTTATTTCATCGAAATTCACTTATGCGGGGGCTACATTAGCGGGCGAAGATTCGTGTCGCGTTGGCGCGCTAAAAACGTCTTGTACGGGCATACGCGATGTTCTTGTCTACATTGGGGGACAAAGATTTGTGACGCGAAACATCGTGCCCGTATCAAAGTCTAGACGATACTAAAGTGGCGTAGGTGTAGCCACCCAAGCGAATATTGTCGCGACAAATCCCTTAGATGCGCGCCAGTTTACAGACAGTGCTACGATAGCACATCGCCTTCACCCAAGCGCGGATCCAGGGGGGGGTCATGACCCCCCCCTGGGCTGGGTCTAGGACTGATGACGTCTGACCGATATGAATGAAACAGGAAACATACTGCGCCGACCCCAGATAGACTGGGAACAGGGCAGGCAGAAGAAGATATTCCGGTCAATTTAGACATTTAAAATAATAAAAATTCCCGAAGAGATATTGGTTTGGGTTTACCCTTAAATTGATATATCTGTGGGTTTACCATTACAAATAAAATTTTAAAAATGCCCAGCGTACTTATGTGTGCTACAAAAGTTATTCAGAGTCAAAGGTCAACATTTGTGGTTTTTTGGATTTTTCTCGAAAACGATAAGTTTATTAAAAAAAAAACCTCGAACCAAAGTTGTAGATTTTAAATTTCTCTACAAAAATGGTTGGTGTGATTTTTTTCCTAAGAGTTACCATTCATGATATATCGCGATTCTAAGAATCACAGTATACACCAAATGCACACATTTCCACGCCACCTGTGAGGTCACAAATATAATCTGTGCAACAATCTACCCGGCCACACTAATCGTGCCATCACGAATATTCACCGTAGCCAACTAATGTAGCCTTAGCATTAGAAGACGAACTTTTTTTGTAGGACCTAAGCTTCCTCTTAAAGCATCTAGCATTATACCGCGCTGTACTTGCCCGATAGATATCAATAGGCTCGCCGTTTATTTACATGGCACCTAACATTATGAACAAGGACCCGAAATAATTGTAAAATAGATCAATACTAACTCAATAAACGCTTTTAAAGGCTCCCTAATTGGTTCGTAGGTAGTTACCTACCTACAAATCTTTTAACGAGCTTCTGAAAGGTCTGTTCATTATCTTCCACTATTGTTTTTACTCTGCCGTTTTATTAAAAGTTAGCCCTATTCGTCCATTCCACGATCTTTCCTCATTCACTCTCTTCTTCTCTTCACATTGATTCCATTCTTCACTCAATTACTTGTCTTGTTTTACATTTTCAATTTCTTTAATTCTTCATTTGTAAACGTATGTATTACATAATTATACTCTTCGTTTTTCTTCTTTTTATATAATTTAAATATAATTATAGTCCCATAGTTAAAACTGTTTTCTAATTAAATCGAATCAAATACCATATACAAATACCAGCCAGAATTTGGAACGCTGAAAATTAATAAGGTAACATCTGTAAACAGCACCAAGTCACCTATGTCAACCTCCCTTCTACAGAACAGAATCTCTACAGAAGGGAAGGTCATTTAATTATAATAATAATAATATTATTATGAATAGTAATGGTCCTAGTATTGATCCTTGAGGGACACCCATTCACATTGGTGACAAAGCTCAAAGCCAATCAGAATTAATACAAAACCTAGCAGAAAGCCCATCAAAGCAATTGCCGCCAGACATCAATTAACCGATTGAAATTTCAATTCGCCCAACCCAATAACGGTATTAAGTAAATTATAAAATGATTTTGTACGACAACAGGTAAACATGATCAATTGAGCCCTCACAGAATAGGCTTTCAGCAACAGCCGTCGAGTTAAACGAGCAACCCCATTCGCTACATTGTGGCTGGCTGCTTTCCAATGAAACCGACGAATCAATTGAAAACAAATTACTCGCGAGCAAATGAAATCGATTCGTTAGCAACATTGTTATCGATAAAAAACGAGTTGGCAATCGAATCAACTTTGTAGAGGGAAATTAATTACGCCGCGACGCGCGACGGCGCGTGGAAACGAGTGTGTGCGTGTATTTTTTTTAATTGAGTTTTTTTCAGCGTCCATCTATTTGATTATGAAGGTAGATGGAGTTTAAATTGTTGGACCTTTTTAGTCTGTGGGTTTTTGATGAATCTTTTAAAATTGTGGGGTTGTTTCTGGTGTTATAAGAAACATTGAAATATTTACGCCAACAGATATAGACATACATAGAGTAAAAGAGTCTAAAGTTAGAAATTGTTTTAGTTAACATTTTATTTTTAAAGACACAAATTCTGTAAAATTTTACTTACCCACATCATCACCCTGTCCTGCTATTTGGGATTGGTGCAGTATGCCCTCTTTCTCTACTCTCTGCTGTCACTCCTCTGGGTCTACTCCTCTACTTCGACATTCATCAAGATTCATGTTCATATCATTTTTATTCAAATTGATAATTACATCCCGTCTCAATTCATTACTTGTCAACAGCAAGCTAAGCGGCTCCCTTTCAACTTTTCTGTCACTGGCGCCACTTTCAAACTCGTACTCTTGCGTACTTAGGTACTGAGATCAATACACTTACGGTCCTTACATATTTCTTTCGCTTCATCCAATCTCATTAATATCTCTATGCATACCCGTCGGCGTCGGTTTCGGGTAATCTTGACCTGTCCTTTTAGTAAAAGACTTTCAATTTGATTATGAAAGATCCGCCTAGGCTTTCCCCTTGCCATTTCTCCGTTCGTAACATTTTTAGAACGGTAAAATGTAAATCAAATACAAAATCTCCTTCGGTTGTTATTCTCAAAAATAGCCATTATACATTGGACACAATACGCCATTCAACACCCCATAGCTCATTAAATCGTAATAATAGACGTAAAACGTGACGCAAACATGACTCTATTTAGCTACAATCGACGGTTGGTTGCAGACAGTTCCCACTACAAACCCTCCCTCTGGATCCAAAATTACCACATCGCTATCGCCTCGGCAATTACGTTTTTAATTTGAGCTTTCCCCATTTGAAAGCCACCATTAGTGGCTTAACAAGGATTTTATTAGGTACGCGATGTTTAATAACAGTTAAATTATTGAGCTTATTCTAATTCATGCATTAAAAATAATAAGGCTTCCCTAATCCGGTTATAATAATCATTCATGTTAGACGAATCAACACAACAACTTCGGTGTTAATTTTGAACATTTTTCTACGAAAAACATTATGAAATGAAACAAAAATTTATATCGACAAGAAATTATTATTTTGATTTCTATTTGAACATTGCATAGGTAAATGTTAGAAAAAAAATATCACATTATAATTAAAATAAAATACGCCATCATAATTACTTTACTTTTCTGAATATCTGAATATCTAAGAATCTGACCTACTTTTACTTTTTGTATGTAATTATTTTTCTGAAATTTAAATTAAACATTTTAGCGGAATTGGTAGGTATGCTTGTTGCCATTTTACTCAACTTTGGGATCGCTCAATATTATCAATCGGGAACATTCTAAAATTAACAAAGTCAAAAAATTAATTAATAAGTAGGTAACCTTACTTTTACGGTTTCTTTTTGATGCTGTTTTGGTTGTTGTACGAGCTAACCATAGACTATACAGTAGGAGCTAGCTGTCAAACCTCAATTTTTCTCCCCCTTTTTTAAAAAAATAAATATTTTTTTTTTAATTTGTATTTTTAGAGAAGACAAAGGGTCTAGCGCAAACAGCCATGTCATGTTAGTTTTGTTTGCGAATGTAAATGTAAACTAATTCAAATAGTGGTCTTTTCAAGTGGTTTTTCTTTTTGTGTACTTAAATATTTTTAGTTTTTGTTTTGCGGTATACTATAATCGTTCACTGTCAAGATACTTGCGATATGGGTGGTTGAATTTTGTAGTTATTAAATTATTGATATTTTTCTTTTTTTGGTAGTGAAGGGATTTTGCCCTTTAATCTATTGATTTTGTTTTGTTTTTAATATTTTTTACATTTTTATAATAATTATTTGTTTATTTATACTATTATATAATTTATTATTTATATTTAAGATTTTACAATGACAGACAACTTATTAGATCTTGATGATAGCTTCTTTTCGTGTTCTTCTTCACCGAACAGCTTTGTTAGCGTGGAAAGTGATGATACAACCTCTGACTCTTTGCAAGACCATCTCTCCTCTCTCCGCTTCGATTTTCCTCGTAACATTAATATTGCTCACGTAAATGCCCAAAGTGTTCCTGCACATCATTCTGAGCTACTTTTATCGTTTGATTGTGCTCACCTTGACATTTTGCTCATTACCGAGTCATTTCTTAAACCTTCACTCCCTTCTACTCATTACGGTCTGCCTGGCTACATTCTAGTTAGAAATGATAGAACGGGTAAGGGTGGCGGTGGAGTTGCAATATATATTCGGGCCGATATTCAATATAAAATAGTATCTTCGACTCCATCTTTATATTCAGAGTCTGCGGAATGGCTTTTTCTTGAGATTTTGTTAAATCACACAAAATTACTACTTGGCGTATTTTACAGTCCTAATCTCCACATTGACTATTTTAGTGCCTTGGATGCAACTTTAAATGACCTGTGCATCGTGTATGATCATGTTATCATGATGGGGGATTTTAACACGTGTTTAATTAAAAATGACTCTCGGGCGTTGAAACTTAAATCTCTCATCTCTTCCTATAACCTACATATTCTACCTTTGTCACCGACCCATCATGCTCCCAACTGTTCACCTTCTCTCTTGGATTTGATGATTGTATCTTCTTTGCATAACGTATCCTATCATAATCAAATCACTGCTCCCTTCTCCTACCATGACATGATTTATCTCTCCTATCGCATAAAAATTCCTAGGAGAAGAGTGCAGTTTTCGTTGCTTCGCTCGTACGCAAATATTAATTTGGATGATTTGCAGAAGGATGCAGGCAGCATTGACTGGAGTAGTGTGATGGATAGTTCTTCTATAGATGACAAAGTTAAATGTTTTAATGACTTGGTATTGGCTCTTTTTGACAAGCATGCTCCACTACGGCGTATTAAAGTTAAGCGTGATCCGGCACCATGGGTGTCTTCCCACATCAAAGATATCATGGTTCAACGTGACAAAGCCAAACATAGATACAAGCGTAGGCCATTAGAAGAAAATCTCTTACGGTATAAGTTTCTACGAAACCGCTGTAATCGCCTATGCAGGGATGCAAAAAGACAATATTTCCATAATTCTATTGAGAAACGTAATCCATCTGAGGTGTGGAGATTTCTCAGATCTGTCGGAATGGGGAGGAGCGCTGTGGATGTTTCTTTGAGTATTGATTTGAATGAGCTGAATAAACACTTTTCTGCCACGCCTGTCTCTCTTGACCCTAATATCAAGTCGGCAACATTATTAAATTTATCGTTTTTACCTACACCCAGTGTTTCCCCTTTCTGTCTCGATGTTATCGCTGATGATGATGTTAAGAAGTCTATTCTGGCCATAACCTCTACAGCTGTAGGTATTGATGGAATTAGCCCAAGAATGATTTTTCCTATTCTATCACTCTTGCTTCCTATCCTTACACATATTCTAAATTTCTCCATATCGTCCGGCGTGTTTCCTTCTGTATGGAAATCGGCGCATGTAGTTGCCTTACCGAAAGTGTCTTCGCCGTCTTTACCATCCCATTACAGACCGATTTCCATTCTTCCTTTCCTATCCAAGGTTATTGAGCACATCATTCACCGACAGCTTTCCTTCTATTTATCTTCTAATTATCTCCTCTCTCCTTACCAATCTGGCTTTCGCCGTGGCCACAGTACAGTCTCTGCACTTGTTAAGGTGACTGATGATATTCGCTGGGCCATGGACAATAAATCCTTGACTATCCTTGTACTTCTTGACTTCAGCAACGCGTTTAACTCCGTTGATATTGATATCCTTTTAGCAACTCTTGAATCAATCAATTTTTCTACTGCTGCGTTGACTTGGTTTGATTCATATCTTCGGGGACGCTCTCAACGTATTCACTCTAAGCAGAATTTCTCTGACTGGTGTGATCTCTGAGCTGGCGTTCCTCAGGGCGGTGTGCTCTCTCCTTTACTTTTTTCTATTTTCATTAACTCTGTTACCAAAAATCTTTCTTCTAATTACCATCTTTACGCCGACGATCTCCAGATTTACTACCATTTTCAGCCGTCCGAAATTGATGATGCGATTGCTGCCGTCAACAGTGACCTTAGTACCATCTGCAGGTGGGCAGAATCTTATGGTCTCAAACTCAACGCCTCTAAGTCCCAGGCAACAATTGTTGGTAGCAGATACTTTTGCAAAGGTCTACAATTCCAATCCTTACCACCTCTTTACTTAAATGATGACCCTATCACTTACAGTAAATCCGTTAAAGATCTGGGGGTAATAATCGATTCTAATCTTGCGTGGCATGATCATATCAGTGAACTGAGCCGAAAGGTTCATTTCTCATTTCACTCACTTAAATGTCTACAGCGTTTTCTGCCATTCAAGACGAAAATCTCTCTTGCTCAGTCGCTTATTCAGCCTATCATAGATTATGCGGATGCTTGTTACTTGGATGCTAATGAAGATCTCCTCAATAAACTAGAGCGCTTGCAAAACATATGCATTAGATTTATTTTTGGGTTGAAAAAGTATGATCACGTGTCACAGTGTCGTAGGAAACTTAAGTGGCTTCCGATTCGACAGCGCAGGAACACTAGGTTATTATGCCTCCTTTTCAATGTCCTCAACGATCCTCACTACCCATCCTATCTGCTTGAACGCTTCTCGTACAACCGCTCTCCTGATTCCCTTTGTAGATCCCAACATAAACTCCGACTAAACATACAACCCCATATATCACACTTTTATTCCCACTCCTTTACGGTGCATGCGGTCAAATTGTGGAACGATCTACCGGCTGGCATAAGAGAGGCTACATCAATATCTTCGTTTAAAATTCGAGTGAAAGATCATTACTTGTCGTCACCTATGTAATTGATCGCTGTTTTATATAATGTTATATGTTGTCTTTAATTACTTTATGTTTAAATTGTTTGTAGTATCTATTTGTTGTATGAAAATTATACATTGTATAGTATTTATATTTGTATAAGTATATTGTGTATGCAAGTATTGTATTTTAGGTATATATATTTATATAAAGTTATATATAATTTTATTTATATATTCATATATATTTTGTCTTTGTTTACACTGTGTCTACCATTATTGTCAGGTTTTCCTATCGCAGGTCTGCTGGCAGAGATTTCATTAGAAATAAGCAGACCTTTGTACCACGGTTTCTTTGTGTGAGTATTTTGTCTCTTTTTTTTGTGTACATAAATAAATAAAATAAAATAAATAAATAAAATAAAGTCAAAAACATTCACTCGAGCCTTTAAAATCAAACATGGCCACACAAAATCAGTAGGGCTAATCTACTCGTACGACAGTATCGCTTGCCTTATTAGGAGCGCGGGCGCACGCGTCGCCACGTGCCCTACCTAATTAGAGGGGGTGGCGGTTACGTCACAAACAAACACTGGGCAAATTGTGTGCCCTGGGACCTTTTGGCCGTATCGAATTGCCAACAGCGTATTTAGGTGCTTACGCCTTTTTTTTAAACTGTTCACAGTCGAAGACAAAATTCGTTTGTTCATAAGAAAGGTAGATATAAATCAAATAATAAATAAATAAATATTTTTACACTCACACCTATCATCTAGCCCAAAGTAAGTAGCCTAAGCACTTGTGTTATGGGTACTAGATAACGGACATATTTTTAATATAATTATGTATATAAATGATGAAAATTTACTACATAAACATATACACAACTATGACTCGGAAACAAACATTTGTGGTCATCACAAAGTTTGCCCCTACCAGGATTCGAACCCGGGACCTCTTGGCCAATACCCAGCAATCTGAGCATTCGACCAAGGCGGCCGTCATAAGGGAGGAGAGATAAATCAAAAGGGAGTGGATGGCTTGATGACGTCTGACCGTTATGAATGGAAGAGGAAACATACTGCGCCGACCCGAGATAGACTGTGAACAGAACAGGGAGAAGAAGAGATAAGAAAGGTAGATAGCAACTCCACCTCCACCCTTTCCTACCCGGAATTACAAAATAGCCTGAAAGGCCAATTAATGTTGAGTCCAAAAATAGGTTAGAGCCAACATTCTGAAACCAGCAGTGTTCTGGTATGATTGCAATACGCTTATGAATCGTCGAGATGTTTATTTTTGGGCAGCGTGGTTGAAACCAATTTCAAGGTCGCAATAAATTAGTAGATTTTTTTTTTATAACATAAGTACAGTCAACGGCTCTTCAGACCACCCTAAACTGTCAATTTCTTCAGTCGATTGTCAACCTTATCTTGTTGGCAGTAGAGCCAAAAGTCGACTGAGAAAATTTAACATTTTGTGGTAGTTTGACGTGCACTTTGACGTCTGTACATAAATCCAGCCTACGCCCGAAGGAGTAGGCAGAGGTGAATCACAATACCCACTTTTCGCCGATTAGGTTAGCTTCCATCTTTTTAAGGTGGCGAGCACATGTCCTTATACTACTTACTTTGCGCTACATGACAGGTGTGAGTGGAAGAAAATTAAATGTTTAATTTTAATTATATGAATGCCAGAAAAAATATTACGAAAATAAAGGGTACAGAAAAAAATCAAAAAATACCTACCTAATGTTCTGATGGGGGATAGCAGTCAATGTAATAGGGAGCGTGCCTAATGCCATTTATCGGGCACGTAAATCGCTATAAGTATATTGCACAATTCTTTTAAAAAAAAATATGGGTAAGTATTATAATTTTCGTCCCACAAAATGACGTATTCTGGGTCAGGTAAACTCAACTTAAAGTTAGTCATTCTAGGCCTGTTACAAAACAGGGACATAATGTTGTACTGAATCATTATTTACCTAGGGAAATAAAGTAATTTGAATTTGGAACACTAACATAACACAAATATTGATTGAAACCTGTCTTAAATTGTTAAGCGAAAAAAAATAATGTTTTTGAATCGACACCATATATTTGTTCGAAATCCGTGGAGTCACTAAAATGTAACAAAATAACAAAAATAAATTAGTGCCGCCATCCGCCATGTTGTTTGTTTACAGTTTCAGGGGTTTTTTAATTTAATTGGACAAATATTGAATCAAGCCCATTCAGCCAAGTCTTTCGTGTTGTAACATTTTTCAAAATAGAAAAGTTTCGTGACTATAATATTTATTATGAAGATAAAAAGTTTAATTTGTTGACTACTTTTGAAATATCATGTAAGAATAAATATTGAGACACGAAAATTTTAAATATCAATTACAATAATAAGATGTGGCTGTATGTACTAAGCAATTTTAAATGTTCCTAATAAAAACAACTCTGAGTATTAATAATTGGACCAATGTTTCCAATGTTAACCTAACTGTTGATTTAACAAACGAAATATTGAATAAGGAAATTACATTTTATCAAAATTGTTTTTAGTTCCTCGCAGTTGGTACGAAAAGCAGAGTATATTCCTCGGGAAAAAGCAGTCTTATATCTTGGGTGCGCTAGAATCCCTCGCTCCATTCAGGACTCTATTCTTAAATCCTAATGTCTTCGTGAGTAAATCCAATCCTAATTTTTTTAACTCCCTCGGTTCGCTCGGGAAGTAAACCGTAGAGTCTTTCATTGCGCTCGGGATACAAGTCTGCACCCGTGACATAAAACACTGCTTTATCCCTTGTGACATAATCTACTATTAATTTTAAAAAAAACATACATACTTTGGTAGGTGCATTACAAGAGGTAATCGTAGGCAAACACCACATAGGTAATTGCATTAACCTCTTAGGTAAAGGCAACACACGGGTTTTGTCCAAATCCTCAAGTCCCCACTCCATTACGCGGTGGCAAACTGGGAATGCTTAATTAGATTTCGCACTAACTCCTACACGGCCTGCTAAGATGTTAATTCGGTATTTGTCATGCCGACACTCGGGTGCGTAACCGCCGTCAAGCCACAGGCGAAAACCGACCTTCCGCCGACCCGTTTAAGTCAGTGTTCCGCTAAAAACAAACTTGCGCACAACCGTCTAAAAGGTAATTCGAATTAAATGAGAGTTACACCAGCTGATGCCAAATTGCGATGTCTACTTGATTTGAATAGCAATTGTTTTGACAGTACATGTGTAATTAGTAAATACAATAAAGCTTTGTAATTATGTAATTACCTACTGACGTTTTGTTGTTCTTTTTCTTCCTGTCCTGTTCCCAGTTTATCTAGGGTCGGCGCAGTACGTTTCATTTTCCACTTTTATGGTTCAGACGCCATCAAGCCATTATTTCCTTTTTATTAATATATTGACGGCCGCCTTGGTCGAATGCTCAGATTGCTGGGTATTGGCCAAGAGGTCCCGGGTTCGAATCCTGGTAGGGGCAAACTTTGTGATGACGACAAATGTTTGTTTCCTAGTCATGGATGTGTATATGTTTATGTAGTATATTTTCAACATTTATATACATAATTATATTAAAAATATGTCCGTCATCTAGTATCCATAACACAAGTGCTTAGGCTACTTACTTTGGGCTAGATGATAGGTGTGAGTGTAAAAAAAAAAAAAAAAATATGATCCATCAGACCGGAAAGGTGCTTGTGATCAATGAATGTATAGGAAAGAGACGGAAAGGACCATGTCGAGAGACAGATGAACGGAGAGAGTGATTGGGATGACAACATTTCAATCCATAGGTACCTACTGCTCAAAGTTTTGGCTTCGGTTTTACAGCCGGCCGCCGGCCTGACACCAACCCTCTTTGGGTAATTGTTGTACTTACTACTTTTGCAAGCAGGTAGGTACATCATATTTTTACCTAATTAGAAATAAGTGACTAATTAGTAATTATGTTTGTACATAAATCTTTAGTGTTTTGTAGCTGGCTTTACAGTTATTTACGAGAAGATGCTTGGAATATATTGTACACATTCAAAGAAAATTATATAATATACGTCTACCAACAATTAATTATTAAACAAATCAAGGGAAGCTAATTAAGTCAGTCGTCGTATTAATTTATTCAAAGCGGAGCTGAATCTTTGATGAGGCCAGTGCCTCGCCTCGCCCATAATTAATTCTCGGCTCGCAAATCAAGTAATTACGCAATTAAGGCGAATTGTCGCGTATTAATTCGTTATTGTGGAAACGCTGAGAGGACGTTGAACTTGGCGGGACTGAAAAAAAAAGACTGTTTAGTACGGAATCTCACCAAGAGATGGCGCTGTACGAACTTGCGACGCGCCATTGAAGAGCAGAGCGAAGTACATACCTACATAAATTACGCCTTTTATCCCCGAAGGCGTGCAGAGGTGAATCAACACCCGCGTTTCCCCAATAAGGATAGGGACAATGTATTGGCGAGCCTATTGCCGTTTATCGGGCACGTAAATCGTAGTATATTGCTAGGTGGTATATAAAGAACGCTGCTGCTCATTACTCATCGCTGCTTAACCCTTAGTCGCCTTGTACGACATCCGCGGGGGAGATTGGGGGTGGTAATTGTATTCTGCTCTGCCGTCACCACACTGCATTGTAGTCCTACCATTATTGCATACAAGTACATGAACGGTCATTCCCAATAAGCTCTCTTTTGTAAAAGATATGTAACACCGGCGATAGACAGTATATTTCTATATATCCTTGACAGACGTCTCACAAAGAGCGGTAAAGCCTATCTATCTATCATTGACATTGGATAGGAGTCTTTACTGTGGGCCCTTTCACGAGTACCTTCCTGTCTTACATACATAAATCACGCCTATATCCCTGAAGGGGTAGGCAGAGGTGAATTCCTATGATTATATCAATAATCGCTAAGACAGCTTTAGAAAACCTTGCTTGACTACTGTAGTCACCTAACTTTCACGCAAGCCACTTCTGAACGAAGCTCCTTAAAAATATCAACGCTAATATATTAATGGAAGCGACAACACCCGACCAACTTATAAACAGCCAAGCACATAATGAGACACGAACATTAACGAGTTAACAGAGTAAGCAATATTCGATTAGTGCGAGCGAGCGCCGACTATCGAGTTACTTCGCAATTAATAACTATTATAACTTAGATTTTAGTGGTTAGAAAAAGAATTTCGAAAAATTATGATCTTGAGGCGGGAATCATAATTTTTCGAAATTCTTTTTTTCTAACCACTAAAATCTTTGTACTAATTTTTCTAACATTTATATAATGTTAAAATTAAAATCAAATAGTATTATAACTTAATCCCATACGAGCTAGCCGGAGCGCGGATGTAGAGAGAAAGGGTGCCGTGTGCCTCGAGCGTGGTCTGCGGCGTTGGCTGAGCGTAGTTTTATCATACATAAGCATTTTAATGTTTGTAAATAAGTGAAAACATTAATAGCAGCTTGATTGATTAGTTGTTAATTACAACTCACGAGGTGGGCTGATTGGAATTAAACTTCTTTATTGAAAATGTTACGGCACGACTACTAGATAATTATATACTGTGTAGTAAGTATCAAATTATTTCAAGAAACAAGAGGCGTTTAACATAAGATTTATCATTTATTTAATTTCAAGAATGTGAGGATCTTAGCAAGTGGAAAGAAGTGTTTTCTGCCTACCCCTGTGAGAGAAAGGCGTGAAATAGCATAGGTATAATAATGTAAAAAATCGTGAAAGAGAAAAAGAGATCTGAAAATTTTCGATAAATATAGGCAGTCCCGCCCGCACAGTGGAGGATGAGGGTTTGATTCCCGCATCAGGGTAGTAATATTTATTGGTTTTTTTAAATAGTCTCTATTTCTTTATAATAATATTCTTGACAATTTGTTTGTCTCTTCCAGTTAAGCCTAACTTCAGGGTACAAGAACGCGTGAGCTTGTATAATTCACTTATGTGCCGCCTAACGCGCAGTTAACTTAGCCTGCGCCGCATATACGAGAATAGCTAGAGGTAATTATACTGTTAGCTATGTGGAACACAGAGTAGAACCAAGAAGTTGCCATGGCAACGCGGAAAATTGTTATAATAGGTATAGACATGATTCGTAAGATCATAAGACGTAACAAAATAGCATAAGAAATGATTATTCACTGCACTGAATAACGTTTCATCCCTTTCCGTTTTATGGGGCACCATAATTTAACCTTCCCACTTATCCTCATAACATTACACCCCTGTTTAAAGCATTAAGAAGAATGTTATTATATCCCATAAACTGCAATAACATAAAATATAATCGTGGGAAATGCAGGCTGTCAAGGCTGTGATCCGTTGGCACGACAACACAACCGAAGTTCATACTACATCTTCATTATAATACCAGTGGTCGCCCGCGGCTTCGCTCGCGTTAATGTCGGTTATTAAATAGCCTTCCTCGATAGATGGACTATCCAACACAAGATAAATTTTCAATTTGAGTCAGTAGTTTCTTAAAATTAGCGCGCTCAACCAACCAAACAAGCAAACTCTTTAGCTTTATAATATTAGTAGATTATTATGACTCTATTATGACCCTACTTCGCCGTGTAGAGACGGCAGAGCAGATATCTCTCCCGTGGGCTTAAACGACTAAGATTTAGAACAGCAATGAGTAATGGGCAGCATCGTTCTTCGTATGTCACCTAGCAATGTACTACGATTTCCGTGCCCGATAGATGGCACTAGGCTTGCCACCTACATGGGACCTAAAATATTTGGCGAAGGGTGTCAATTCACCTCTACGTGATATAGGCGTGATTTATGTATGTATGTATATTTATTTATTTATCGAGACATTTCATTCGACGACGATCTACGGAAGCTATGCATTGTTTATTTAAGATCAACAAACAAACAGATCCTTCCTCTTTCCCCTCCGAACTGAATATGTATAATAATGTGAAAGTAAAACGAATCAGTAAATAAAACGCCGCGAATTGAGCAAAACCTCGTGGGAATATCAAGATGGAGGTAATTTTTGCCAATTGTGGAGGATATTGTGTATACGGGGAGTCCCCGGATCTCCCCAGTCGATGCGGACATTCGATGTAACGTCATTTGTTTTTTGGGGTGTCTGCGCCACATGAGTAGATAAACCGAACAGAGTAAAACCTTCCTAAGAACGCCGTCGCACCGCACTAACCCTGATTTTTATGTAACTGACTGTGCGCACCGACTTGTATTAAACAAGTACCCTGACTGTAAGTTCTCATCCAAAAAATGAAGCGAATTTGACTATCGCCATCTTGGCGCTGATGGTTTATGAGGGTGAACGTCCACAGAACTAATATAGAGATGCAACGTCAAATTTAGTACAAATACCGCTCGATGGGGCGCTTCAGATCGGCACAAGAAACATATGACATTTTTCGTAGAAGTATTCAGTCCAGCGTATTTATATAATAGAGGTCAGTGGTTGTGTGTCATAAGCCGGTTTTTTCCAGTCGTTCCGCGTGCGCGACAGCGGCCAGAGGTAACGCACACATGCCCCGCGTGCTTGTAGTAGTGCAACCGACTCGCGCGGTTGTATGAAGGTTATTCTCTGTTCCGTTTATTTATTCACGTGGTCTGCGCGGACTTGCGTTTGGCGGATCGTTTCGTGGGCTCTCATCAGTAGGCAGGGGTGCAACACTGGAGAATATGTTATAATTTGTGGTTTTTGTTGATTCCAACATTTAAGCGCAACGCAAACAGAAGGCGTCGAGGTGAAGGTAAGGTGCGGATAGGTACGGCGCGGGTATAGAGGTATCCTAGAACGTAACAAAAAATATCAAATTAAAAAAATACCTATATCTGCACAATTTGTGTTTTTTGTGTGTAATATCTGTAAAACCGGTCGATGTACAATAAAGTTGTATTCTATTCTATTTGATATTTTTTTGTTATTTTACTGGGATACCTTGATATCCGCGCTGTATCCGTACCTTACCTTGCCTCGCCGCCTTCTGTTTACGTTGCGCCTAAATGTTGTAAAAAATCATCACACGGAAAAAGAGGTAAAAAATTCTGTCGCCGCAGAATTTATGAAAAAAAAGACTGTTCCTTTAACATTTATATAATGTTAAAATTAAAATCGAATAGGTATTTTATTTATTTATTTTACAAATAATTTATTTCATTTATATATTAATATTTTATTTATTTTAATATTAAATATTTTATTTGAAATATCGTCTCAAAATCGAACATTAGTTGTAAGCATTGATAGTGAAAGTAGGAAACTACCATTCGCCCACAAAAAACACCGGCATTTCTACTAACGCATCGTTGGCAGACACAATGGCGGTGTAACCCGAACTTTTAGCATGATAGCCGGCCGGGCTCTTTGACAGAAGATTAGCATCGACGGTTACTTGAGAAACCGTATTCTAGGAAAACGGCTTAAAAGACGCTGTTCCAAAGGTATAAAGGTATAATTCATTACCTATTTAGTCGTATTATTAGCCATGTGGTGACGGCAGAGTCGAATACAATTGTCACCACCCCAAATCTCTCCCGTGGGTGTCGTACAAGTCGACTAAGGTTAAAGACATCGATGAGTAATGGGCAGCAGCATTCCTCTTATACCACCTAGCAATATACTTCGATTTTATATACCCAAAGAGGGTTGGTGTCAGGGTGGCGGCCGGCTGCAAAACCTAAGCCAATACTTTGAACAGTATGGATTGGAATGTCGTTATTCCAATCACTCTCTCCGTTCGATCTCTCGACATGGTCCGTTTTGTCTCTTTTCTATACATTCATTCGTCACTAGCACCTTTACGGTGTGATGGATGATATGAATCAAAAGGGAGTGGATGGTTGTCTGACCGTTATGAATGGAAGTAGAAAAATACTGCGCTGACCCCAGATAGACTGGGAATATACTGCGATTTAATGTGCCCGATAGACGGCAATAGGCTGGCCACCAATCACCTACATGGGAGCAAACTTAAAAAGAAGCGAAAAGTGTTCATTCCTGTTTGTCTACCCCTTCGGGGATATAGGCGCGATTTATGTATGTATGGTTGAAAAAATACATTGCCTATTTGGCTTGGCGTGGCACACTTCGAGGAAAGGAATCTGGTAATAGGTAATTATTAAGTTTACAGAAGAATTGTTAAATTTTAATAAATAATTCAAAAGTTTATTTTTCGCTTCTTACTGCCGCACTCAGAGACGTCAATCAACTTTAATGGGTATTTAATGTCAAAAATTTTCATTTAAATCTAGACCATAGACCCGGCAAGAATAGCGACTAGTTTTGAATTGTCATTTTTTGACGTTAAGTACTCATTAACGTTATTCGACGTCTCTGAGTGCGGCAGTTATAGTGTTTTTATTAGAGGACTTTTTTGAAGACGATTTAATTTTTGTTCTAGTTTGCTAATTTTTCCATTTGTAGATTTCTTCAAATGAAGATTATTAAAAATTTATGTCAGTATTCATAAAAAATCGTAAACTCTGACATCAATACTATTGAACAATGCATGAATGGAACGATTAGAGAATTAACTCAATGAAAAACCCGACAATACTTACAATACTTAGTCCAAAATACACTTCAATTGAAAAAAAACAACGTAATCATAACCCAATATTAGTTCTATTGTCGGGGAATAATTTGATTAAACTTTGACGGCTCTTTCCTGTGCGGGATATTTACAAAAAAAATGCATAAACAAAAACGCTCAGGAAACGGGCGAACATAAATGTAATTTGATTATAAGTTATAATGGAGCAGCCATTTTAGCTTGACCCCTTTCTGTAGGCCTAGCGCGCGACGGGGACAAAATCTCTCTCCACCACTTGACAGAGTTTGGTCTCGGGATTTAGTGGCAGTTGGAGCGAGAGGAACATGTTTTATTTTCCCCGAGGAGATTCTGTCCGTGTCTCCCACTTTCTAAGGGCTCTGGAGCAAGTTACGTTGGTTTGCAAACAAAGGCTGCACAGTCGTTGTGAGGCTAATAGTCGGTTCCGTACGTATCATGTCGGTGTCGATTACCGATTGGCCAGCGGAACTCTGAACTTGATATTTCCTTTGCGCTTTCTTTGGGCAGTCAACTGCAAAATGAGATGGCGGTACTTATGCGAATTTCGACTTCGGTTGCTGTGGCCGTACCATGAAGTATCTCGATCTAAACGCGGACGACAAAACGGGACGTCGCTGTACTTGGTTTATAGCGTTGTCTCACATTAACAAGGGAATTGAGTCGCGTTTAGAGTTGGTGGTAAGGCCCCTGCTGTTCTAAGTTTATCTGGGGTCGGCGCAGTATGTTTCCTCTTCCATTCATATCGATCAGCCGTCATCAAGCCATCCACTCCCTTTTGATTCATATCATCCATCACACCGGAAAGGTGCTAGTGATGAATGAATGTATAGAAAAGAGACAAAAGGGACCATGTCGAGAGACCGATGAACGGTGAGAGTGATTGGGATGAGAACATTTAAATTCATACTGCTCAAGAGAAAAGAGGGTATTTTGTGGTGAGTGCTGCATGGTGACAGCAGAGCAGAATACAATAATTGTTACCATCCCTCACCTGTATACAAGGCGACTAGGCGGTTGACATAGTTATGAGTAATAGACAGCAGCGTCCCTTAGAGACTTTAAATTATTTCACAAAAAAACATGTTTTTGGTAAACAAGTGAATATATATATTTGGAGAATTCCTTTATTTAAATTTCAAATAAATCTAATTATTTATAGTACTAATTTTATACTGCGATTTACGTGCTCGATAGATGGCAATAGATTCACCACCTATTACATGGCACCTAACAAGTGCCGTAACGTGGGTGTTAATACACCACTGCCTCTTCGGGAATAAAATTGGTACGCATGATTTATGGTAATATCTACTTTGGTACCTGTGTCAAATAATCACAGACACTCGTCGCTGCTAAGCAGAATACTGAAAGTACGCAATAATAAGTTTCTCGTTAAACTAAACTAATAATGTAAAGGCATTAGCAAGCCGGCAGATTAACTAAAAAAACTACTAGTGACAATAAAGCTTTTTTCTAAAGTATCATTGGTTTAAGCACCATTGACAACATGCCGCCATGTTACGCCGTCTGTAGTGTCACCACAGTTTCAGTTGCTTTGTGGACATAGTCGTAGCAGTTTCATTTATTTAATTAAATTTTCCCACTGAATTACTCGAAAAAAAGCATACAATGTGCCAGCCCATCGATTTTTTTTAATGTTATATCTTCTTTTTTTATAATTCGTGAATATTGAGAATATTGAAACCTTGCGATGAAAATTAAATACCTACAATGTCGTAATCTGTATGTATGGTTCTCTAATCGGGCCGCCTGGAGACGGCGTAGAAGAATACAATTGTCACCACCCCTATCTAAGAGTAATAATATAACGAGGAATGGGCAGCAGCTTTACTTATTACTGCAATTGAAGTTCCAGGGGTATGACAATAGGCCCGCCCCCTATTACATGGGATCTGAAATTAACTGGCGAAACACGGAAGCTAAAACACGTCTGCCTGGCCTTTAGGGGGGAAAGGAGTGATTTATATAGATATGTAAGTATGTTCTTTCATCTCCATTTATATCGGTCAGAAGTCAGCGTCATTTAAGTATGTATGTTCTTACAGCTCCATTTCCATCGATCAGAAGTCAAAGAGCAATCTCCTTTCTCTTAATTTTGTTGAAACAACAAAAACTACGCAATGTTTTTCTAATGGTCACCCTACATTGCGCAAGAGCATATTATCCGTCCAATTTACCAAACAATTCAATTCGTATTCCATTCTACACCATTGAAATCGGTGCTCTGTGAAAAGATGGCGGCTTTTAAAACTAACAACGCCTCAAGCTATTTTGCACTCTGCATCTCAGGTGTTAAGGTGGAATTACGGAACCGCATGTTGTAATGATATTTGAAACTGTCATTGAGACTACTGTAAGGATGTGTTAACAATGGGGTTTTTGTTCGAACAATAAGGGCTAATTTTACGGAAAAGGTGTTTACAGATTAAGATGGTAAATGCAAAGAGAGTCCTCAAAGACCAAAAGACACAGTGAGCTTTGTGCGTATAATTCAAAGCGAGAATAATTCCGAATTCATGTTGAAAACTATGGACTTGATACTGTTTGTGTTTATTTTAAAAAAAGTCAGTCTGTCTTACAGGTTTATATAAAAAAATTAAAAACTTTAGTAGATAGTAAGCTCTTATAATACCTACGATTTTCTCCTACCACACGTGTAAGCAGAGATCACTTCTTTCCATTTGCTACTTATGATCCGCTTTATCTCTCATTAATGTCTTCATCTTCATGCATTATATTTGAGCATTGCAACGTCATTATCTACCATCAAACAATACTGGTATTAAAGTGCCTGACTACGGCACTTGACTTGTTCCCTATATATTGGATCTAACATAAGAAAATGTGGATATATGTGATTGAGATAAGACAAACACTGTGTTTTGTATGACAACATTCCAATCCATACGTTTCCGGTGTGATAGATGATATGAATGAAAAGGGAGTGGATGGATTGATGACGTCTGACGGTTAAGAATGGAAGAGGAAACATACTGCCGAGACCCCATATAGATTGGGAACCGGGCAGGGAGAAGAAGATTCCGATACATACTGCTCAAGGTTTTGACTTATACAGCCGGCTACTTGCCTCTTTGGGTGAGCTGTTGTTGGTGGTCTGCCTTCCACCGTTCGGTTCTTATTGGTCACACCAGGCAATCTCCCCTAGTCGATTTCCCGACACCCTGGGGTAAGTCGGGACTGGCACATTCTACGTTATTATTTTCGCTCTCAGACAATAAAAGACAGCACAGATCCCGAATGGCTTGAAAGCAGGCAGTGCCGGAATAATCCCGGGGCCTGTAGCGAATTTTATCCAGCCCGGCTAGCATGACCGTCGGAACACGATATGATAAAGCCATTTATCGCTTTGAACTGACAAATAACAATGGATTTTTAGTAGGAGGATAAGAGAGTCGATAACATTTTCAGAAAACATTGGCCGCGCACCAAACATTTGCTACTCTTGATACGTGGCTAATCCGCCACTGGAAGCAGAATAGCAAGTAAGAGCGACGCATCATCCAAGAAAGAAGTGAAGTGAAGTACTCAGTGCTACAAAAACCCTAATAGCCGAAGTCATTTGCGCCCGGCAAGGGGTGAGAATTACCCACTGGTGATTTAGTTGCTAATTAAGCCTTTAGTGTTGACTCATTTTGTGGAACGGTAAATTCTTCTGTGTTTACTTCTGTTGGAGTTCCTAAAAGAGGTTACTTGAAGGTACCTAGTACTTCTACTAGAGTGATCAACTGATTCTAAATGAACGCTGTTTAAATTGAATAGTCAGATCGCTGGCTTGTGATGAACACGTTTCACGTCTTAAATGCAAAATAGGTAGGTAAGGGAAGGGGGCCCAAAATAAAACGTACATATTATAGAACGGTAAGTTAGTCTTCAAGAATCACACTACCAGTCAGGACAAGTCATTGTCATCACCAGCCTTTTTATGTCCCCACTGCTGGAGCACAGGCCTTCCCTATGGATGGAAGAATGTAGGGAGAGTTATATGCCTCGGGAGAATAGGAAAAATTGCGTAAACTAGGACCAGTCAGTCGTAGAATACGCTATCGATACGCACAAAATAAAGTATGTTAATATAAAGGCAACTTTTTTTTTTGAAAAAAACAATTTGTGGTGTGTTCTAAAAATTTTGGTGTCCGCTTTGTCGATATTTGACGTCTTTTTTGTACAAATTATGTTTAACAAAAAATAACTATTGCAATTTCCTATTGCTAGCTCGGTAGCATACATTCAGTATTTCCATATGCCCTTAACTGTAGTAATTTCGAATCACTGTGACTCTCTGTAGCAAAGTACACTCCACCTTTTTGTTCAACTGTCTACGTACTATGAAACGCGATAAAAGCAATGTTATTTTATTCCCTTCCCTTTCGCAACAATAAAGTGTTGCTAAACAAACGCTATAAAACTCGAGTAATTCGTTTTTAACAACCCTTCAAATTGAAAAAGTTGCGCCCAATGGAAAGTGCTACGTAATATTATTGGGTTAAGGTGCCTGTTTGGTTGTGTGGAGCGCTAGGGGCGCAGACGCGGGGCGAAAACGTTTATTAGCACATTTCTACCAAGTCGAGCGTGTTGGTGATAAGTGACAAGCTATTGAGAAGAGTAGGGTGTGCACTATTTCGGTCATCGGTGGGATGTTGCAGCGATAATTCTTTTTCTATAGCGTCTACTACCTTATCTAACCATTACATAATACATTCCCTTTTTTTATTAATATCTATATATTTATGTATTATTTAGTACAGCCACATGATTTAGGATGTAAGTATCACTAATATAAAAAATGCGAAAGTGAGTTTTTTGTCTGTTACGATTTCACACCTAAACCACAGAACTGGTTTTTAAAATTCTTTTACCAATAGAAAGCTACATTACATCTACATTATACATAAATCACGCCTATATCCCCGAAGGGGTAGGCTAGCTACATTATGAGCATCTTAAACAGGCATGTAATTTTTATTCATCCCTGAAGGGTTAGGCGGGGTTAAATCAACACCTACGGTACAGTCCCAAGTAATAGGTGGCGTGCCGCTTGCCATAAAATGGGCACAAAAGTTGAAGTATAATATTCCTAGATGGTATAAGAGGAACAATGCTGCCTATTACTCATAGAGGTGGGGGGTGGTGACAACAGTAATCGGCTCTGCCGTCACCGGTGCCGTCCCGGCTGTACTTTTTAAATCATTTATATTTTTTACGCAGCTAAATAATTTTCAATAGCGTGGCCACCCCGGCTTGCTCTAATGCGAACCCATCGTAGCGAATTCGATTACCATCACATTCCCATTGTTGTTTGTTTCTAATGGACTCTTAAATTCATTGTTAGCGATCCAAATTACACAGACCCCCAGATCGTTCTCGTCTCCCTACCATCACAGACCATGGAAAGTTGGACATTTTTGCTCAATGACCAATAATAAAAGACCCTACTAGTAGAAGTGGATACACTTAATGATGGCTCTACTAATACTGGACGGTTTAGAGTTGACAATAAGATTTTTATGTCTCAATGATTTTATAAAGGTGTAACATTAATTGATATAAAGATCAGATAGCATTGCTTTTAGATAGGATTCAATTTGTAGCATTCAATGGTGTTTTTTTGTCACACGTGAGCATAACGGAAAATCGCCAAGCAAAAGGGGCGGGTTTAATTAAATCGGTATTTATTTTTTATGAAAACCTTTGATAATTAAATAAAAAACTGTAACAATTACTGCCTGGTAGGTATGTTAGCGATATATGTAGTGTCTGTGAGGTAACGGCACATCAGAATACAATTGTCACTACCCCTTTTGTTTCGTAGAAGACGACTAAGGGCCGGTTTTTTTATGCATAGTTAACTGTTAACCAATTGTTAAAAATTGATACTTAATTTTAAATACCACTGATATTTAACAATTAGTAACAATATCAGACTGATATTCATCCATTAGTAACATTAGTAACTAAAATTGTTACTAATGGTTACGTATCAGACTTATATTTAGCAATTAGTAACAGTTGAGCCGTGTGGTGACGGCAGAGTAGAATACAATTGTCACCACCCCAAATCTCTCCCGTGGGTGTCGTACAAGGCGACTAAGGATAAATCAGTGATGAGCAATGGGCAGCAGCGTTCCTCTTATACCATCTAGCTATGTACCTACTGCGACTTTTATTACATGGGACCTAACATAACTGGCGAAACGTGGGTGCTAGTTCACCTCTGCCTACCCCTTCGGGGATATAGGCGTGATTTATGTATGTATGTATGTAGTAACAGTTTTGAACAATTGGTTGAGTTAACTATGGATCAAAAAACCGGCCCTAAGGGTAAACTCAGCGATAAGTAATAGGCAGCAGTGTTCCTCTCATACCGTCTAGCAATATACTACGAAATACATGCCTATTTGTTGGCAATAGGCTCGCCATCTATTACATGGGACCCCTTAGAAAAGAAAAGTATGATTTATGTGTGAATGCCATCGTCATGTCAAAAGACGGCCCCTGATGGGCATAAGCCTCTCCTAAGGATCTCCTATCCGATCGATCCTGTACTGCCCGCATCCAGGGGCTTCCGGATATATGTATTCATATCTATGTACTTCTAATAAAACTGATCATAAAAGGAATACTCCTTACAATTTTAATATTTTCCCCTACAAGCTTCGAACGCAGGACCAGCAGAAAGACTTCCACAGGAGATGCCTGCCGTAGAAAACAGAAAACCCCCTAAGTGAGTAATCGGTAGAATAGCTCGTGGACCATTAAAGGTACCCAAAAAAGCCCGGTAGATGCTGTAAAGGCTACCTATAGCTTAGATCCTTTCACAAAAATAAGACCTCTTGGCACTCAGCCCATTTAATGAATTTTTACTAGTCGAACAAAGTGGGCGTCTCTCGGTTGAATGATGATGACGATGATGACTCGAACAAAGTACCCGTCAAACAATGGAGGGGGAAATCCTGTGACAAATGGTCGATATAAATATGAAAATACGTAGCAAAAACACAAAAGAAAACACTTGTAATCCAGTGATTCACGCTTAGAAACAAATCTACGTTGTTTACAAATTGTAGGTTCGAGTTAAACCTTTGACTGGGGTACGTCATATATTGACACAGCCTCCGAGGCCCGTGTCTGCGCCGGATGGACCGGTAATTCGTTTAAGTCCATCGCACCAGCGTATGCCTACGGGTTCGAGCTTGGTGCTCTCATCAGATCGAGCCAAAAGCTTGTACCGTCAACAACTCATCAGGCGTCCACAAAATGAAAATTTTTCTCAATCGACTTAGAGGTTTTCTTGAGTCTCAATCTTATTTATTATATTAAACGTCTCAACCTTAACAATTAAGTAAAGGCTTAGACGAAATCTTTCAGCATTCCATGGATTCACCGTGCGGGTGCCGGGCTCATAGTGTGGCAGAGAGAGATGTCAGTGGCAGCGACTGGGACTTGTGACCCAAGTGTAGGTTTACCCCTTCACAACTACAGGGTGAAATCGAAATGAATCGACAAACTTTTATGGGGGGTTCTAGTGCTATTAAACATTATATTAGTGAGGTTTAAAAACAAATCTAAGTCGACAAAAAAATCAACATTTTCCTTTTCTATTACTCGAACCTGGTAAATAAACAGATTAAAAACATAAAACTAAAAAAAATTAAATATAAAATTTATTTAAGAAAAATATTCAATTCAATTCTTAATATTGAATAAAATTAAAAAAAACGTTCGTAATTCGCGGGATGCTAAGCGGAGGGGTGCGTGCGGCTAGGTAGTAGAACGCTATAAGTACAATCACGCGCAAAGTGCGTCGACTGCAACTAATAAATCTAATAATTGCGTTCTTGTATTTTATTACACTCTGTACGTAGTTCACCTCTGCCTACCCCTTCGGGGATATAGGCGTGGTTTATGTATGTATGTATGTATTTTATTACTTAATGTTTCATTACAATTTTAATTGATAATATAACGATCATTATAGTGGTTAATATGTCCCTTCGCCACCCCGACTTATCTCTCTGCCCAGCCATATTTGGTAAGATTCTGTGAGAGCCGCCTTTGACACACGTTCCAGTGTAGAACTTACGTAAGTTCTAGACAAGCCAAGGTCTTTTAGTAATGTAGGGATTTAGCTGGTATACCTCCCGTTCCCACCATACATACCAACAATGTAGCCATTTTTTGTTATTTGTTTTTTTAGAGATTAAAAAAATTATAGTTTTGGGTTGTCTGAAGTGCCTTTTGCCTTTGTAACGGTGTCCATACTTGCTATAAATAAAACTAATAACACGTAACACAATTTCAAGTTCATCCCAACCCTTTAGCTGACTGTCAGATTAGCAAACCGCCGAAGCTATTGGCTGAACCCAAGCTACAAAGATCACTCCTCAAGTGCCTTATCTCAACTTTGATAAGAGCGAAATTTCTTTGATTCCCGCGATTTTGTTATTGTATAAGAAAGCAATTAGGGGTCACCAGTGCGTCTGGAGCTCCGTAAACGTGTTCTGCGAACTGGATGCTTCAGAAAAATGGGGTGGGCGCGGCCTCACTGTGTTTGTGAAGCACGCTTGACATATGTTCGTCTCGCAAAGTCGAGGGATTGAGTGGTATAAGGAGTATAAGCCCTTTCGGTTCATTATTGCCCCCTACCCTCTTCGGGGCCCCAGTTGATGTTTGCCGGGTTTGTGCCCGTTTCGGTTAATAGAAAATGAAATTTCGTTTAGCTGGGGTTGGTTATGGCTATTAGGATCTCGTGGCACTGTATGATCGGTAAACAGAGTTTTGTCAAAGTGATGTCAGTTATGGGTTGTTATTGGGTAGTATTAGATAGCAATGGTCGTTGTTTTTAGAGCCTTTTATATGGCATAACAAGTAACAACGTATGCCGGGTCAGCTAGTAAATAAATAAAAAATAAAAAGTGCGAATCCAAATATTAGCACCACTGTCGTCTACCGCTCACCTGGACCCGCACTTCCGGCAGTATTACTAATTGAGATTAAAAAATAAGACAATAAAAAAGTGCGAATCCGAATATTCGCACCACTATCGTCTACCGCTCACCTGGACCCGCACTCCCGGCAGTATTACTAATTGAGATTAAAAAATAAGGCAATAAAAAAGTGCGAATCCGAATATTCGCACCACTATCGTCTACCGCTCACCTGGACCCGCACTCCCGGCAGTATCACTAATTGACATTAATAAATAAGAAAATAAAAAAGTGCGAATCCGAAAAATTCGCACCACAATCGTCTACCGCTCACCTGGACTCGCACTTCTGGCAAATTGACCTTCATGGCCAGCTCCTCTCTGCTGTACACGTCAGGGTAGTGGCTCTTCTCAAAAGCTCTTTCCAGCTCATGCAGCTGGTACGTGGTGAAGGTAGTTCTGTTCCGGCGGTGTTTCTTCTTGCTGTCCGCCGCTGAGCCGGGCCGGGGGGTGTCGTCGTCACTGCCGGGGGGTGATTTGTCGGGGGGCGTGCGGCTGTAGCCGTCGTTGCTGTTACAGGAGCCCTCGCCTGGGAAGGTGATTGGCAACGTTACGTTTTTTGAAAGGTAATTTTTGTTACGTGGACGGATAATAGACATTAGAAGACTTTCTCTCCCTATAATCTTCCATCCATAGGGACGGCAAGTGCCCCAGTAGTGGGGACATTAAAAGGGCTGGTGATGATGATGATGACACGTATTTTTTATTTTCTTCAATTTCGATTCTTGGTATTTTAATTTAAAATTTCAAAACTTTTTCGTAAGTGCAATTGTGAGACTTTTGTGGGTTAAGATCACAGGCTCTACAAAATTGAAAAATAAAATTGAGATCAGCCTCCTCACCTGGGCTGGAAAAGTTTTCTTTAGTAATAAGCTTCACCTTTTGTACTATTTTATATTAATGTAAGCTCGTTTGTAGGTATTATTTACATACATGGATAAATTACGCCTATATCCCAGAAGGGGTAGGCAGAGGTGAATTAGCACCCACGTTTCGCCAACTATGTCAAGTCTCATGTAATTGGTGGTGATCCTATTGCCATTTATCGGGTACAAAATTCGCAGTACATAGCTAGGTGGTATAAGAGGAGCGCTGCTGCCCATTCCTCATCACTGATTTATCCTTAGTCGCCTTTTACGACACCCACAGGAGAGATTTAAGGTGGTGACAATTGTATTCTACTCTGCCGTCACCACACGGCCGGTATTTTGAAGAATAATCTAAAAAGATTTTGGTGGTTAGAAAAAGAATTTCGAAAAATTATGATCTTGAGGCGGGAATCGAACCCGCGTCCGCTGCTATCCAGGCAGGTGCCTGACCGCTCGGCCACCCAAGACACTAATTAACTTGCCGAAATTCTTCTAACCTTTACACTTCACGTTGTAAGCCAACGGGTACCCTCGCAATGTAGAAATAAATTTCAAACATTCCAAAGCAGATATTTTTACAAATACCGTGCGTTCGGTTAAGCTTGGGTTTGCTTTATAAACTATTCGATTTTAATTTTAACATTTATATAATGTTAAAATTAAAATCGAATAATAATCTAAAAGTCACTAAAAATACAAAATCTGCCGGTTTCCGCATGACCGGAAGTGTGGAGGAGCCATTTCGTCTTCCGAAAAACGCGTTGCGGCATATAAGTCGCGAACGATTCATCTTACAAAAAAAAAGTTTAAATAAACAAAAAAGGTAATTTTATTTTACACAAAAAAGGTCTCTTTACATTTTTGTCCAAAGTTAAAACTTTTTGACTTGAAGCATCATAAAAACTCAAACTCCCGGTTTTATGAGTATATCTCGAAAACTGAGGGTGATAAAAAAAATTGATATGAAATAACGATAGTTAAATTATGTGACTTTTATTATATCTCACAATTTTTTTTCTTTCTCAAATAGAATATAATAAGCAATATTCGCTAAGGCCGGTCATTAGATGAAAAATGTATTATCTCGAGCTCCTCCGTGTTCCGGAAGGCACGTTACGTTAAGTCTCTATAGGCTGCATCTGCAGTTATAATAATACCCTCCAAATTGCACTGGACCAACGTGGCGGGTTATGGCAAATTCTTCCTATAATCTTCCATCCATAGGGAAGGCCTGTGCCCTAGCAGTGGACATAAAAGACTGGTGATGATGATGGTGATGAAATAGCTAATGATATTTTTCTATTTATGTTAATAAGCAAATCAAGAGTGAACATTGAGATCGAATGCCTAATTTGACCATTCGACAAACCAGCCGTCCGTCCGTGAAGTTTATTTACTTACTTGTAATTGCAAGTCACAAGTCACAAAAAGGTGTTACAAAAAAAAAATGATCCTGTACAGGTGACGCCCTGCTGGGGCACAGCAAACATGAGAGCATTTATTGCCTCCTTAAAAAATCAAAGTCTCTGCCGCACTCAGAGACGTCAAATAACGTTAATTAATACTTAACGTCAAAAAATGACAATTCAAAACTAGTCGCTATTCTTGCCGGGTCTATGGTCTTGATTTGAATGAAAATTTTATACGCGGTGTATTCTACATAATTTATCAACCACGAGTGTATAGATAGGCCATCCCCGTTGGTCGAAAACAAACAAATCTGCAAACACACAGTCCACAATGCAATAAATCAAACCAATCCCGCCGTTTACGTATGCAAATGGCCGACCAACAGCGCGATAGCCTCTCTTGTTACTAATGTAATTATATTCAAATCTAGCAAATCGCACCGAAAGAGTACTGTGAGCGACATGTTCCGCGGAACAACTTTACAAGAACCCAGAAGTCCACCTCAATATTTGCATACATACATAAATCACGCCTATATCCCCGAAGGGGTAGGCAGACGTGAATTAACATCCACATCCATAGGTCCCATGTAACAGGTCGCGAGCCCATTGCCATATCCTAGAAGGGTACAGTACAGTACAGTGCCAAGTGGTAGGTATGCGAGGAATGCTGCTGCCTAATTACTCAAAATTAACCATCTATTTTTCAAATTTCTTCCATACTGATAAATGTTAAAAAACTAGGTTAATAATAATCGATTGTTTTACGTGTTGGTGAACTCGGGCCTTACTTCCGCACTCAGAGATGTCAATTAACTTTAATGAGTATTTAATGACAAAAAATTTCATTCAAATCTAGACCATAGACTCGGTAAGAATAGCAACTAGTTTTGAATTGTCATTTTTTTGACGTTAAGTACTCATTAAAGTTAATTGACGTCTCTGAGTTTGGCAGTTACTCGCCTTGTACAACACCCGCGGGAGGAATGGCGGTACTGACAATTGTTTGTGCTCTGCCGTCACCACACGGATTTCTTTGATACCTATGTATGTATTCTTTAATATATAATAATGCAATCATTATTACATATTAAAGAATACATACACACCTTTCCTATCAAATGCTATTTTTTATGAAAATTTTAATAAAAAACGTTTCTTTACATTGAAATTAAATATCAACAGTCAAGCGTAGCTGTTATGCAGTTGTACACGAAAGCGTATGTTACGCCAGCGCAGTATCTGTTAGACAAATCGCGCTATAATTTGTGGCATACATCATAGTATCAGATTATGGTATCGGTACCAGCACCGGACGTCCGCGCTATCACTCGTCTAAATTACACTTGCGTTCAAAGGCACATTTCGTTGGGGAAGTGTTTGTTTTACGAAATTGATGTCGGTGGCGAAAGATTAATTACAGGGGAAGCGCGGGTACGTTGGACGTGGTGGGCAAGACGGTTGTTTGCAGTTTTGTCATTTTACAAAAATACATAATTGGATCACGCTTATTTTTAGGCAGCGATGAATTGACACCCACGTTTCGCCAATTATGTTAGGTGATTATAAATAAATAAATAATAATTATTATTTTTACACTCACACCTATCATCAGCCCAATGTAAGTAGCCTCAGCACTTGTGTTATGGATACTAGATGACGGACATATTTTTAGTATAATTATGTATATAAATGTTGAACATATACTACATAAACATATACACAACCATGACTCGGGAACAAACATTTGTGGTCATTACAAAGTTTGCCCCTACCAGCATTCAAACCCGGGACCTCTTGGCCAATACCCAGCGATCTGAGCATTCGACCAAGGCGGCCGTGATTAGTTCCATAAAATAGGTGGCGAGCCTATTGCCATCTATCGAGCATGTAAATTAATAGGTGGCCAGTAGGGTGCCATCTATCGATCACGTAAATTGCAGTAGATATATTGGTATATGACACCTATAAGAGGAACGCTTCTGCCCATTATTCATTCCCCTGTATTTACCCTTAGTCGCCTTGTATTCTTGGCGAAATGTGGGTGTTTTTATACCTCCGCTTATCTCTTCTAGGTCTAAAAAAAATGGTACGAATTGAGTAACCTCCTCCAGTATTTTGTCGGTTAAAAACGTGTATATGTGTCATAAATATTACAGGAAAAAGATGTCCCGTCAATTTTTTTTTTCCTTTTTTAAAAATTCTGTCTTATAGGTAAGTTTTTAATAGCATATTATTGTGACTATTATTAAATTTCTAATGTACCTACCTACCTACTAGAGATGTAATTCTAGTCCTTTAGAGAAATATTGGGTAGGTAACAGTAAATAGGTACAGCCTTAAACCTCAATAAGTATTTCAATTTAAGCTACCAATTTCCGCTCTCGCTCTTATATTACTGAAAAAGTTTACATTTACAGCCAACAGAATTGATAAAGTTATAATATAAATTGGGGCTTAAAAGGAATCCAAATGTCAACTGTCACTCTGTTTAACGATTAAGAAATCACAGATCGAAGTGACAAAACGAGCCATCAGTACAGCGAGATTGAGCGATCATAAGTCAAAACAGACTACTGTATTGCTGCCCCGCACTGGCACCCACAATAACCATCGGCGCGAAAGAGACAGCCGATGCACTTAGATCACCAAAACAGATTACACGCGGCCGTACAAAACAAACACAAAATATTATGGGCAGCGCATTAAGATGTTTTACACTTATCGCGATATGATCGGGCTTTTTCTTTTTTGTAATAATTATCGATAATCTGGCAACACTCGCGAGCATTATCGTCCATAATGGGTTGTCTTGTTGTTTTTTTAATGTGGCAACCCTAATCATGTGTCAGATTTGCTGGACCGCTCCATAGGTAGTTGGTGGAAGCGGAAACTCGTCTTAAGATGTTTGTTGTTTTGGGTTTTGATGTAGAAGGATCCAACGAGGGTTGTGTAGGGCAATAAAACCTAAGTCAAAACCTTGAGCAGTAGGTATAGATTGGAATGTTGTCATCCCAATCACTCTCTTCATTCATCGGTCCCAGAATTTATGTTATAATAATGTTCAAAAATTTTAAAAAAAATTTTGCCCAATATTTAGATCTGAAAATGAAAATGAAAATGAAAATGAAATCTTAATATCGGGTTCTCAAATTATTGAAATCCAATTTTAAGGTTTATGATATTATGTGAGGTTAAACTTGAGCTAGTTTATTCATGACAGAAATGAGATTACATACTTATGTAAATAAAATGGAGAATCTCCTATTAACTAAGTATGAGCTACTTTACTTAAATAAAAACAACAGCATAGGTCTCATTTGGACACAGTCATGAAGATAATTATGACACATTGGATTATGAATAAACAAAATAGAGAATCTTCTAATTTTTTGCAATGTACCTCATTTTTAATACTTAAACAACAGCATCCGTCGAAAACAAACGCAACCTTCTGAGATTCGACTGCACTACGGCGCGCGTCACTAATGATTTTCCAAAATGGCCGGCCGCGTTATTCAATTTAATCTCGTTTTTGTCGGGCACACTCAATCGATTCCGACGTCTAATTGATTGTGATTAAGTCGATTTTGTTGTTGCCTCTACCGATACTGCGACAGGCTATATATGTTAATCATAATTTTATTATTAAAATTTTTAAAACTTGAGGAGCTCGCTAGCGCAGTGGCATATGGATGGCATGCGATTGCGTAAACTAAGCAATTCCGCTAAGGCCGGCCATTGGATGGATGACCAAAAATGTATTATCTCGAGTTCCTCCGTGCTTCGGAAGGCACGTTAAGCCGTTGGTCCCGGCTACATCTGCAGTCGTTAATACCCACCAACCCGCACTGGGCCAGCGTGGTGGGTTATGGCCCAATCTCCATATATTCTTCCATCCATAGGGAGGGCCCGTGCTCCAGCAGTAACATTAAAGGGCTGGTGATGATGATGATGATGATGATGTTAATCATAATTTTATTGTCTTGTTTTAAATAAATCGTGCTTGCAGCGAAACGGCCTTTGGTCGGTAATTCGTGATAATGCCGCCCTGAAATTAATTACGGTGATTACTATCACGTTTCTGTGTCGCAACTTAATTAGGTACAAGTTTTGAGCGCTCGCTCTTAATTGCAAATTAGGTTCGACGGTTTTCTAAGCCACTAGTTTTTATCTGGATTAGCATACCTACATACATAAATCACGCCTATATCCCCGAAGGGGTAGGCAGAGGTGAATTAACACCCACTTTTCGCCAATTATGTTCGGTCCCATGTAACAGGTGGCGAGCCTATTGCCATATATCGGGCACATAAATCGCAGTACAAATTTATATTGCTAGGTGGTATGAGAGAAATGCTGCTGCCCATTACTCCTTGCTGTCTTTACCCTTAGTCGCTTTGTACGACACCCACCGGAGAGATGGGGGTGGTGACAATTGTATTCTGCTCTGCCGTCACCACACAGCTGACTATCTGGATTAGCTTACTTTATTAAATGCCGCACTCAGAGACGTCAAATAACGTTAATGAGTACTTAAAGTCAAAAAATGACAATTCTAAACTAGTCGCTATTCTTGCCGGGTCTATTGTCTAGATGTGAAGGAAAGTTTTTGACATTAAATACTCATTAAAGTTAATTGACGTCTCTGAGTGCGGCAGTATGTAAGGTATTCCTGAACGAAATAGTATTTGCTATTTTGATCTCAATTTGAATATTACATAAATATTAGAAAACATAATACAAAATTGTTAGAAAAAGTTCAAGACGTCTTGGTTGTCCGGGCGGTATAGGCATCTGCCCGGATCGCAGAGGACGCGGTGCTCGATTCCCGCATCGAAACTATAATTTTTCGAACTTTTTCTCACCACAATATTTTTTGTACCAAATAGTATTGTGAGGCGTTCGTTCCTGAACGCAGTGATTACGAATATACGAGCTAATGTTTGACGGGACGATGTGTAGCCCTCTCTCTCGCATAGGCGCTTGCTGGTTCTCCAGCGGGCTCCCCCCTTTCCCCCCTTTAATATTTATTTTATTCTGTGTGTTTGTGGTTATAGCGGCAACAGAGATACATCATCTGTGTGAAAATTTCAACGGCCTAACTAGGTATCACGGTTCATGAGATACAACCTGGTGATTCGATACGGACGGACAGCGGAGCCTCAGTTAACAGGGTGCCACCGGTTCTGCTGTGCTTACTAAAAATGCATTATCTACCTTTATCTTCTTCTCCCTGATCTTATCCTACTCTAAGTAGGGTCGGCACAACATGTCTTCTTCTTCCACTCTCCTCTATTAGACGTGAGCCCAGCCTGAACTCCCCTTTTTCCCGTATCATGTTTCACACAATCCTTCCATCGCTTCTTTGGTCTTCCTCTCATTCTAGGCACATCCATACTTTACATTCCTCTAGTCACGTAACATTCATCCCTCCTCATCACATGCCCGTACCACGCTAACCTGTTACTCCTCAATTTTTCGATCATCGGCGCTACTTTCAGACTTCCTCTAACGTGCTCATTTCCAATCCTGTCTTTCTTAGTCACCCCACACATCCATCTCAACATTCTCATTTCCGCTGCATGCATTTTTCTTTCATCCCCCGCTTTAATTGCCCATGATCTACCTTTTTACAACTTCATTTTTTTCTTAGTATCTCCAAAACTTGCTATTGATGTGAAAAGAAAATGGACTAAGAGTATATTGAAATGGTCTCTATGGGAAAGTTATATCTACGTAGAGCTAGTTTTCCTGATTTCAAATATTAATATCTTTTGTGCCCGATAGATGGCAATAGGCTTGCCACCTATTACATGGGACCTAAAATAATTGGCGAAACGTGGGTGCTAGTTCACCTCTGCCTACCCCTTCGGGGATATAGGCGTGATTTATGTATGTATGTATGTAAATATTATTATGTGGGTGTTGTACAAGGCGACTAAGGGTAAACACAGCTATAAGTAATTGGCAGCAGCATTCCTCTTATATCACTTAGCAATATACTTATACTGTGATTTCTAGGCTTTGGATTTTTAGGCTCGCCACTTATTACATGAGACCTAACTTAATTTGCGAAAAGTGGGAGTTAATTCACCTCTGCCTACCCCATCGGGGATATAGGCGTGATAAATGTACGTAAATTACTATATATAGGTATTACTCAATTCCGTAAAAAATCATGGATAATGCGTATAATGTACCTAAGCGCGGCAGCATTTTACCCTTTGGGCACAGAACCCCAAAAACAGCAAACACAATTTCGTCGCAAGCAAGACAAACATCGACACATCCGCCGAGGATTGATCCGAAACGAGCGGAAACTCGATTACGGCGCTCGATGTCGGCGAGTCGATTGTGCGGCTTACAATCGATTCGCAATCGCGATTACGAGCGAATATTCGATTACGCCCCCCAGCGCGACTGACCGCCCAGTGATTGTCTGTAATTGCTTTGGGTTTTCTAATGGGAACTAGTTATGAAATAACCCATGTATATTCGAAAAGTGTAACACCGAATACCACGTCCCCGTAAGTTTACTAATACGAATCACTTATGAATGAACGCCACTACTCATGTACTAACCTAACCAATCTACTAACCCATGTCGTAAATAAATATAAATAAATAAATTGTAACATTCACAACAATTCACAACAATCAAAGACGAATTATGACAATATGACATTCTGCGTCAACCTAATATAATTGACGAGTAGTGTAAATAAGAATTAGCTTGGTTGAAGTAAACCATGGCAATCTTCAAATTTGAGATTTTGCTTGTCAGGGATATTTTTGCAAGTGAAATATCCAAGAAATCAACCAATCTGCATCCTAGTTACAATTACTCATTGTTAAGCAAAAAGGGACCACAACATAATGACAGAAAGGTATTAATGGCAAATCACTCTTATTTATTACAAATGAAACGTACTTAAGGGAAGTTTCAGCCTTCCGATTTCCTAACCCCAAATTTTTTAAAATAAGTTTAACTAAGTATTAATATCAGGCAGTTGTTTATTTATTAGCAAAAAATAGAGGAAATATATAGTTTGGATCCTTTCTAGTACTTAACTATGCCCATTATTTTGTCTTCTCTTCCAGCTCCCGTATCTCGGGGCGGGGGGACAAAATCTCCCCGAGGAAAAGAAAATATTTTTATTCTCGCTCTAACTCCCACTAAATCCAGAGACAAAACGCTGCTATGTCAAGTGGTGGAGATAGAATTTGGTCCTTAAACCTGCAGGCCTTGCGTTTCAAATGAAACTACAGCCCTCGACGCTCCAAAAGTTTGCAACCAAACAACTCAATCGCACTGCGATTCGATTGCGGGCACAATCGATTCGAAATCGCCATTACTGGCGATTATTCGATTAGGCCTCTCGGCAGGTGTGACCGCCGAGTTAATAGGTAGGCACGGTGTTGCCAACTTCGGCCGTTGCCGTAATAATTTTCAATTTATCGACAAATAACGCGAAATTCGGTTGTTCCGCCAAACGTGACGTCATCATTGTTATGTGACTGACTCGATTTTGCAATTGGGGTTGGTTTTACCTATTTATGGTCATCTTCTTCTCCCTGCCCGGTTCCCAGTCTATCTGGGGTGGGCGCAGCATGTTACCTCTTCCATTCATATCGGGCAGACGTCATCAAACCATCTATTTCTTTTATAATCATATCATCCAGCACACCAGAAAGGTGCCAATGATGATATCTACTAAATGCAAACCTACACAAACCATGCCTGTTTGTTCCTGAAGGGATGCCACCAACTATATATAATATTTATACGCCCTTTGTAATAGGGGGCGAGCCTTATGCCATAAAATATACCTAAATTGCATCTTTTTGATAGGTGATATAAAAGGAACGGCGTTGCCCATTCCTCTTCGCTGTTTCAACCCTAATGCCCTAATAGTCAATCTAACAAGTTTATTTCCATCACTTTTTAATTCCATCATTCATTACTAGCACTGGGCAGGGAGATGATGAAAATATATGTGTGTGTGTTTGTGGGTCAGTAATAATTATGTGGTTCATCTACATAACTTTCAAATACCTAAGTACGTTTTCGACCTCATCACATTTATTAGATAAGTAGTAGGTCTTGTGACTGCAGTACCTACTTATTTAATTTATATTTGCACAGTGAGTAGGTAAATTTACCCCATTTCGTGGATCCTCCTGATCCTAAAATGTGACATTAAACAAAATCTACATTCTCCTTCCAGTTTGTCGACTGGTCGTTCAAACAACTACGTGGCTAAGCTTATGACATAATTATAACTTTCCGAATCAACCTCGACCTTAGGACTGTAAAACTGTACACAAGTAATGCACATTTTACGACCATCTAAAACTGTTTTACAAATAACAACCCAGCATTCCTCGTTGACCCATTAAAAATAACGTTTTTTATAGTTGGGTACTTTCTTGACCGCACGCCACCACGAAAGCTCGATCAAGTCGAGATTAGTAACTCGATTAGTTAATTAACAATTTCACACAAATTATAACTAACTGTGTTTTAACGAGGCCCGCTCAATCGTGTTTTGGTTCTACGTGTTGGTTATTGAAATACGGAGGTCAACATTCGTTTCACGTTATTGTAGGTAAAATTGTTTGTTTATGTTTAAAACATTCCGTGGGCTCAAGCCACAGCGGCGTGTAAAAAAACTTTTTTTTTATTAAACCAATTATAATTACAATAATAAAGCCTTTAATTCCAAATATTTACAAAGCAATAAATATAAAAGTGAGAAAATTAAACTAATATTACAAAAAGTCTCTTTTTTCGATGTGCATAACGGCAGAGGCCTTTTTTTTTGAGGGGGAAATGCTTTTGTGCATGTCCTGTACCGCAGGACAGTCGGTACAGGGGTCTGTGGGACTCCACGGTATGTCGAGAGCACCGCGACTACCCACTAAAAACCCCTCTTGCGTCTCCATCTAGCGTAACGCCGGGACTAAGGGGACAGTAAACCATATCTCCTGTCCCGGCTTGCCGCATTTGTCCAGTGGACGCGTCTCTTCGCGCGGATGTTGCGCAGTCATCACCGGCGGGCAGTCTGATGTTGTGGCTGCCGCCCTGTTTCGCTCCTAGGCTGTTGGTGTGAGTGTGACGGAGGTGTAGGCCGCCTTCCAGCCTAATAAGTTGGCTGGGATGCCAGCGTACGCCCTGCGTCGCCTGCCCACTATTCGGCGTCTCGCCGGATCGGCATTGGGGTCCTCCTCGCGGAGTCGCTCATCTGCCTCTTTCGCCTCCATGACCACCTCGCAGAACCTGCGGACTGCTTCCCAGGCCTCTTCACCTCCGACCATGGCACTCACAACATTGAGGAGCGATAGATTGCCACCAATTGTTGTTGTGAGCACCGCTCTCTCGTCTGTCCATGCATGGCACTCCTCTAAGGTGTGTTGGGCGGTATCCTCCGTCGCCCCACACTGGTGGCATTCCGTGGTTCGCTCTCTTCTCGCCACGTTGCACAGGTATCTCCCGAAGCAACCATGCCCCGAAAGAACCTGCACAAAGCGATAAGAGAGCGAACCCTTACGACGCCCTATCCACTCCTCCAGAACTGGCCTAATCGCCTCAATGGTGCGCGACCCGGCGCTAGGCGTAAGAAGCCTTCTGCGCCACCTCACAAGCGCTTCCTCTTGCGCATCAGAGCGCCAGGATGCCACCTCTTCTGGCAGGGGTTGTGTGCCTTGCTCTTTCACGTCCGCAATGTTACGGTACACCGCCAATTGTACCCCCGCGTCCAAGTCCCACGGCGGGGTGCTGGCCAAAACACAGGCCGCCTCGTAGGAGACGGTGCGATATGCCCGAGCAACTCTGACTGCCATGATTAGCTGCGAACGGCGTAGCAGCGTTCTGTTGTGGCCTAACGGCGAAGGCCTCCTCCAACTCCTTCCAGTATTTTCGGTCAGATGCCACTCTCATCCAAAGGGGTCCTACAGTCATTTTGAAATCGTCTTCCCATCTTCTTGCTTGGCGACCTCGACTTCTAGCTCCATCCCTTGGGTACCAATTATCGTTTCTAAATTTATCGAACTATCCTTTAATCATGACAAAAATAGAGGTTGTGTACCTCTATTTTTGTCATGATTAAAGGATGGTTGTAAAAAAAATTAAGGATTTCACATAAACATAAACCGATTCATAGACACAAAGTTATTAAGTCTTTTTTGTCTCCTGAAAAGTAGAGATTTGCTTAAACGGCCTGAAGCCCACGTTCTTTGTTATAACACAGGTAAGTTTATGAGTATATCAGGGGAAGTTTGAAAGTAGCGCCAGTGACAGAGAGACTGCGGAGTAATAGACTAGGATGGTTTGGTCGTGTTATGCGAAGAGATGAAAGCTATGTTGGCAGAAGAATGTTAGGCATGAACGTGGAAGTACGTAAACGGAGCGGAAGACCAAAGAAGAGATCGATGGACTGTGTAAAGGAGGACATGATAGCGAGAAGAGTGAATGAGAAATTAATGAAAGATCGAAAGGAGTGGAAGAAGAAGACATGTTGTGCCGACCCCGCCTAGAGCGGGATAAGAGCAGGAAGAAGAAAAAGGTTTGTGTAAGTGTACCTACAAGCGTTGGTAAATCAATAGTTAAAATAAATGTATCCATACATATACAAATAGGTAGATCACGGCTATTTTTCCCCGAAGGTCTAGGCAGAGGTGGAACCTAACATAAATGACGAAACGCTCTTGGTAAAACACCTCTGCCTACCCCTTAGGGGAGAAAAGCGTGATTTATGTATGTATGTATATTTAACTTTCATAGTAATAAGTTTAAAACTACATTTCACAACAACAACACAGCACGATTCAAAGATACTTATCTCCCACAAGCAAGCAATAAAAGCCAAATCGAAATACAAAACGAAACCCACGTCTAGATAGATCTCAATGTTTTAAAAACAATAAAACACTTAAACTCTTGCGCAGCCGATAATAACTGTGGTTTTAAACTCTAATGAAGTACGATCACCGGATACGGCTGTCAACGGTGGCATTCGAACGTGATCATTGTGAAACTGGCCAATGATCGATGATCAACAGCGATACGTCGATCTGGATCGATTTGTGCCGTGCGTCCGGTTGGGAAATTCCCAACGTAAATCTGTTTTGATTTAATTAGCCTGTGGTTTATTTCCATGTTACATAAATTAAGTACAGATATTTTTATAAATAAAATTTTTAAAGCATGTTATTACTTATTGGTAAATGTAAACATAAAACTTGAATTTGTATCGAGAGTGTGGGGCACTGACTTCTGTATGTAGTAGGTAGTAGCTAAACCTAGCAGTAGCTTCTCCTTCCTACCCTGTTGCCAGTCTATCTGGGGTCGGCGCAGTATGTTTCCTCTTCCATTCATATCGGACAGACATCACCAAACCATCCACTCTCTTTTGATTCATAATATATCATCCATCGCAGGAAGATGCTAGTGATGAATAAATGTGTAGACAAGAGACGGAAAGGACCATCTCGAGAGACCAATTAACAGAGAGAGTGATTGGGATGACAACACGCCAATCCATACGGCTCAAGGTTTTGGCTTAGGTTTTACAGCCGGCCGCCTGCCAGACACCAAACCTCTTTGGGTATAAACGTAGCAGTAGCAACCAATTTTATTTTTAGTAAATTACAGAAATGGCGAGGCAATAAAACTTCAATACTACCTGCTTACTTCTATTCTACATACATATACAGTTCTGCTGGGGCTCTGCCGTCATCACACGGCTTAAAACATTTGCTACCTTTTAATGTTATTGAATTAAAATATATAATATAAAATAGGCCGTGTGGTGACGGCAGAGTAGAATACAATTGTCACCACCCCAAATCTCTCCCGTGGGTGTCGTACAAGGCGACTAAGGATAAATCAGTGATGAGGAATGGGCAGCAGCGTTCCTCTTATACCATCTAGCTATGTACCTACTGCGACTTTTGTGCCCGATAAATGGCAATGGGCTCGCCACCTATTACATGGGACCTAACATAACTGGCGAAACGTGGGTGCTAGTTCACCTCTGCCTACCCCTTCGGGGATATAGGCGTGACTTATGTATGTATGTATGTAATTAAAATATAATGAAGAAAATATATAAAAATGAAAATAATTTTAATGTTTGATAGACATTCCACCAATAAACAGAAAGTTACAATTTAAATACGCCATTTGTGTTCCTCTACGATCGACTACGAGACGTCTACGAAAATATTAATAAAGCATTTATCTTGTAGTTTTTACAGTTGATCAAAAAATTATATCAATGAAGTTTGCAGTTATATCAAATAATTTAGATTTTTTTTTTAAATTAGCAATTAAATACATTAATCAAACAAAGACGTGATTAAAAAACAGACAATTTACAAACAAAGTCGTGTGGTGACGGCAGTGTAGAATACAATTGACAACATTTAAAAAATTATAACCCCCCAACATAAAAATACCGTTTCTTTAATTTCTATAATATTATTTTTTTTATCTCTTATAAAATTTTATATAATATTGAAGGTATTTGTGTTATTTATTATTGTACCTAAGTTATCTATCTAGTGTAGCTGATAGATCTAGAATAACCAATGCGTTTTATCGCCAAGCAGTGATATAGTAGGTCTAAAATGGTAATCATTGTGACTGACGCCTGTTCCATATAGGTTCATAATAGAGCGTTTTGATTCTAATTATTGAGCATTTAACTTCCATACCGCTTCTTCTTCTTCGCTACCAGAACCATTGAAAAGAGTTATTAAAGTGTTGCACTGTAATAGCTATATGGTAAAAGCGAATATGGTAAAAGCGAATATGGTAAAAGCGAATATGGTAAAAGCGAATATGGTACCTACCTACTATTTAATTGTTTTTTTTATTTTTTATTTTAAGTTTAACCTACCTAGTTATTTACCTAATTGGAGTTAATTTTAAATGCTATGCACATTTGTCATCAAAAAAATAATAATTTTTTACGCTCACACCAATTAACTTACCCAAAGTATCTAATCAGTTTTAGCCCTTGTATTACGGAAATTTGATGAGCGGTTAAAAATATTAATAATATTTTTTATAATAATTACCATAAGAATATTGAAAAAATACTGCTTATATATAAACAAAAATACCTCACGGCTCATGTCATCACACAAACAATTATCACCTACCAGGATTCGACCAAACCTTGGGCATAGCATATGTAATATTAGAGTAATTTTAAGTATTTTTTGCTTGTTTTTCTACATGATAGTTTGTTTGGCAAAAAAAAAGAAATATAACATTTACATTGTCTCTAAAAATTGTGCCATACTTAAATAAATAATAATTAATAAAGAAAGAAAAAAACTCGCTTAATTCGACTCACTTTTATTTAGTGTCTCTTTTGTAATCATGCGATAGGTGCGTATAAAATAATGTCACTTTGCGAATGTTTCATTTAGCACGGTAGGCCGACGGGCGGGCGGCAAAATAGGGCGGGCTGTGACCACGGAACGCCTCTAAGCGTTAATATTATATATAAAACACCTATTATTTTGCAAAGTATTGTATTGTTTTGTTTTAATATTTATTTGTTTAATCATTTTGTTTGTTAGGTACTTACTATACCTACATTGACATGTACTAGGAATCGGCCTGGGTTAAGAATGTTCTTAAGAACGTTATTATTTACAGAAATTAAAATGTTATGTTGTGGTTAATAAATTAATATCCTGCTTACCTAATAATATGTTAGACATCTAAGGAGTTCGGTTATTAGAAACATATCCACCAAGTAGTAATTTTAAATACAAAATGTGCAAAGAATCATGTTCAGTCCCAATATTTTTTTTTTTTATTAATTATATTCATTCCCATTTATTTTGTACCCTTAAAGGTATAGCCGACCTACCTATTTCACTTAATCATTATTATATTTACTTGCAAAATTCCATGTAGGCCTACTAAAATTGAATATATGTATGGTTATAAAGTACCATTTTACCACATATTATTTTTTAAGAAAGCTTAGATTTTTATTTAGGTCTAAGTATCTTTTATAAACATTTACCTACTTACTGAATGGCCTTTGTAAATAAGCAAATCTAATGGGATTTGAAATGTCTCTTAAAGTTTATCCGTTATTCGACAAACAATGGTGATAAAATACGCCTTTAACATGCTACGAAGCTACGAATGCTACGAATACAAAAATTATAAAAATCACTCCTAGGTAAAATCGATGTAAAAAAAATTAAAATTGAATTTCTTTTTCATTTGCATGAAATCAATGAGTACTATCCTACCTATACTGTAAGTTTTAAATAATAATTGGTATGTACAATAAATAGATCTCTACATAACAATTTCTCAAAAAAATTCCAACAAAACTCAGTGTAAGAAAGGGGCCTTATTTATAGATAAGGTTAACTGAAAGCTGTTTCAATATTCTACCGACAAATCCAAATAAACCTACCACATCTTAGTTACCTACCTAGTAACGTTCTAACCAATCCTATGTCAGGCATCAAAACCTCATGAAACTTAGAAGTGTCTATACAATATTGAAGCCCACATACAAACCTACCCTATGCCACGCATCAAAACTTAATTATGCTTAAGTACTCTTACAGATCCTGATAAGCCTACCACATCTTTGTTACCTAATAAAGTTCTAACCAACCCTATGTCAGGCATCAAAACCTCATGAAGCTTAGAAGTATCTATATACCTACAATATTGAAGCCCACATATACCAAAACCTACCCTTTCCCCTACCTACCCCATCAAAACTACATTAAGTTTAGGTACTATTAGGTACTAATAAGCAAATCTAATGGGATTTGCAATATCTTTAAACGTTTGAATAACAATGGTGATAAAATACGCCTTTAGGTAACAATAATTTATGCTACGAGAAGCTACGAATGCTTTAAAAAATTATAATAATCACTCCTAGGCAAGTAATCGATGTATCAACTTCTAATGAGGTTTGAGTCCACCGTTTAAGGCTAGAGTTCAGCAACACTTAAGAAAGCGATTAAAAGATAGTCAGTTTTTTAAATTTATCGTATGGAAGAACTATCAAAAGGCTACTTCTCTTGTTTAACGTTTTGGTGAACTCGAGCCTAAATGCAATAAATAAGAGATAACCTTACCGGCACTCTCGACTGCCCCGGGCGACACAGGCACTGGCTCACACTCCCTCTCCTCCCTTCTCTGTTCGAACTCACTCTGCACTCTATTTACTTGCCGGGCACCGTTCAGTCCCAATATCGCGTCAATAGTATGCCTGGGGCCTTGATTCGTCGGCACTTGAGTCAACCCGAGCCTAGACTTAACCGATTCGAAGCTTTGGTTGAGATGCAGCTGCTGGGCGTGGAAAAACATTCCCATTCTGTTTAAGGTTTCCAGGTTTTGCTGGTGCTGTGTCAACGAAAGCGATTGATCTGTGACGTTTATAGACGAGGTAGAGTTAGGACTGCTCATCTGGGAACGCGGGCTGTTCGTCTCGGAGCGATCGGGCGTCTGGTTGCCATAGTAACGCTCCTCAGGCGCGTCCATCTCGCACGGAAGCGCATTAGCGACTGGCGCGCGGCCGCCGCTGCTAAGGCTGGCTGAGGGCGGGGCTTAAAGGGTGGGGGGTGGCAAAATTGCCCATTGAAAGTGCGAATTTTGGGGTCGCCTTGTGATTTGTTTGGCGAGAAGCAAGAAGCGGCGTATTAGCATTCTCCCCGGAGTCGCGCGGCGTTGAGATGCGACGGTTGAATAGTTTTTTTCGGGTTTGATTGGGTCGATTGTGTGAGGCGTTAGTGTCGAAATCTAACAAATTTGGAAAAGCTTTTGGAGTGCTCCCTTTCAAGATTTCTGAGGGTAGTTCTGGGGTTTTATCGCGGTAATAAAATTCGGTTGCTTTACACAATAATGCCTCGTTCGCATAAAACTCTAATTACCTACTTAAGTGATAAAAATCTTTGACTGTGTGTCGAAATCCATTCGCTCCATTAGATGGGATTGCGAAAGTCAAACGGATTGATCTAAAAGCATAACAACAGTTAAACAAGTTACCAATTAATTACGCAAACGGTAATGAGCTCCATTCAAATTAATCAAACTAATCAATACCCAGACAAACAGATGATGTCCGTCTCGTTTCGTGAGCACGGGACAAAGCGAGACAGCACGACACCGGACATCTGCCTGTTAACACACAAATTTAACCAAATCGGTTAACCCGTAACCAAACAATAACAGCTTTTCCAACTGACCGCCCGTCGCTTTAAGCTCCTCAATAAACCTGGGATAAACAAATTAAAATGAACTCTATTTTATAAACTCAACATTCCAAGTAGTTTGAACACGCTACGCCGCTTAGCACCTTTCGGGGCGCGAAACGCAACCGTCAATATGATTTTGTCTTATTCGCACTTACATAGATCTCTCTCGCTCTCATCTCAGGTGTGGATACGGTCGTCAGGGGGCGGGGCGAGCGGTGACGTCACGCATCGATCGACCAATCGTGACGGGGATTTCGGTTTCTTTTTTCTTTTACCGCTGACTTCTTTTGTTGGCGGCTTTCTTTTGTCAGACGCACGGTGATTGTTTGACGGAGTTTTAACTTTTGGAATAACACGGTGGCGGCTGGGCAAGATAAATGAATTAGGTATACAAGGTGTTTGCTACATGGGGTATCAAGCCGGCACCTACCTACCCATGCTAACATAGTCATATAAATACTACTTATTTTGAATTTTTAATACCACCAGGTATTAAAAATTCAAAATAAGTATTTATTTTTATTTTTCACACATTTTGTTTTTCAGGTCGAAATATTTGTATGGACAATTCAAATTTTTTTTTTTAACACATTTAATTTTTTGGTATTACCATAGTATTTATATGACTATGTTAGCATGGGTAGGTGCCGGCTTGATACCCCATGTAGGTAGGTAACAAACACCTCACACCTTGTATACCTGACGGCGACGACCTACACGTTGGCACTGGTGACCAAAAAATCCAAAAATGTATTATCTCGAGTTCCTTCGTGCTTCGGAAGGCACGTTAAGCCGTTAGTCCCGCCAGCATCTGCAGTCGTTTCTACCGACCCACCAACCCGCACTGGTCCAGCGTGGTGGGTTATAGCCCGTTCTCGCTATATTCTTCCATCCATAGGGAAGGTTCATGCTTTAGCAGTCGGGCCAATAAAGGCTGGTGATGATGATGATGATGATGACGGACCTTTTACGTTTAAGCCTGCCACCCCTAGGAGCTAGATCACGCAGTGGCACGCTCGGCCTGCGATTGTGTAAACTAACCAATGTTCGCTAACGTCAGTCATTGGATGGGGGGCCAAAACAGAAATAATAGGCCAATGCATAATTATCTAATAGGTAGTTTATCTACTAGGTACCTATGTACCTACGTATAGCACGCGACATAAAACAGTGTAGTTCATAAAGGCAAATGGTAAAAGTTGATTGAATAATCAATAGCCTGTAACTAAAGGTAAATTCTTCTTCTCCCTGCCTCTTCCCAATCTATCTGGGGTCGGCGCAGTATGTTTCCTCTTCCATTCATATTAGTCAGACTTCATCAAGCCATCCATTCCTTTTTGATACATATCATCCATCACACCGCAAAGGTGCTAGTAATGAATGAATGTATATATAGAAAATAGACGGAACGGACCATGTCGAGAGACCGATGAACGGAGAGAGTGATTGGAATGTCAACATTCCAATCCATACTGCTCAAAGTTTTGGCTTAGGTTTTACAGCCGGCCGCCGCCTGACACTAACCCTCTTTGGGTATGCTGTTGTTGGTGGTTTGCCCTCCACCATTCGGGTGCCCCAAGGTGCTTATTGGTCTACACCGGGCAATCTCCCTTAGTCGACTTTTACGACAACCATGGGATAAATCGGGGCTGGCCTATTCTAAGCATAGAAGAAAAAAAAAATGTACCTAACTAAAGGTAAATGCACATTGGTATTTTAGTCATAAAAGTGGGGATAAAATACGGGACAATTTAGATTAATATCTTAAGTCGTCATCATCATCATCTTCTTGTTCTGTTTCCAGTTGGGAACAGGGATCGGTACAGGATGCTTCCTCTTCCGGCTACATCGGTCTGACGACATCAAGGGATCCATTCTCTTTATTATATTATTTTTATATGATGACTTGACGGCTTTGACGGCCGCCTTGGTCGAATGCTCAGATTGCTGGGTATTGGCCAAGAGGTCCCGGGTTCGAATCCTGGTAGGGGCAAACTTTGTGATGACCACAAATGTTTGTTTCTGAGTCATGGTTGTGTATATGTTTATGTAGTATATATTAAACATTTATATACATAATTATATTAAAAATATGTCCGTCATCTAGTATCCATAACACAAGTGGTTAGGCTTCTTACTTTGGGCTAGATGATAGGTGAGTGTAAAAATAATTACTATATATAATTACTATATATATATTTATATTATTTAGGGGTAGGCAGAGATAAATTAATAATCACCCGCCACACGTAGGCCGAGAGCCTATTTGCCATCTATCGTCAAAACTACATCACTTTAATCGGAATCCATTATTCATCGCTGTCGGCATGGCACGGCCAGGGATCGAATTCAAATGTTTATTTGCTTTAAATAGGGTACATAAACAGGTGTTCAAAACAAATTAACAGGTTAAGATCTTAAACCTATTTAACTATAAAGAATAATAGGTATGAAAAAATATATACTTAATATTATCACAGCACAGATAGAGATATTACAGAGTAGCCATATTATATTTCTTTTACATTCAATGATATAATATATTTAAAATTTACATTAGTCACTTTTACAATAATTATCAGTAATTCATTTATTAAAGTCTTATTATCCTACGGTCAACCCATTTCTTTTGGTCTTTTGAATTGGACTTTTGAAATGGTCTTTTGAATTCTTCAATTGAATAGAACGTTTTATCTCTCAGCCATCTACGTAATGTAATTTTGAATTTGCGAAGAGGTAATGTTTTTATGTGTTCTGGTATTTTATTGAAAATTGTAATGCTCATTGTTGGAGCGTTCATTAGAAATCTTTTAGTTTTTGGAAAGGTTGTAAGTTTCAATCTTAAATCTTAAGTTTCAATCCTCCGGTAGGTATTCCTACATGTAAGCGCACCCTAGTGGTAGCAATGCCCTGGTATCCTTAGGTAAGCGTTTCGAGGCGTCCTTAGGCATGTCGAGGCGTTCTTAGGTCTTGTCTTGTCGCGGGATCCCGAAGACTACCAAAGCGTTCCGAGGGATGCCAAGCCGTTCCGAAGGCTGCCGACTCGGCACGCCTAAGCATACCACGGCATAATTTTTGTGCCTTCAACCTTGAACTTTCAACTTTATTTTCATACTGTTTAGTTATATTTTTATTCGTCGCCTAAAACGCCGTGACGCCAATCTGCGCCGGCCCTTTTTGTACTAAAAATTGTTCTAGCATTTATGAAATGCTCAAATTAAAAACTAATAATAATAAAAAGCACTAATTTCTAAAACTACTTTCAATGGTAGAGCGCGTACAACACAGCAAATTGGCGCAATGCATTAGCGTGATTGCAGAGTCCTCTGAATATTTAAACAGTGCGACAATTAACTCCGAAAACTCACCACTTAATTGGCTACACGCCACCGTTTCGATAGAATGCATAGGTAGGTGATTGGTTTAGGTATTCCAAATGCTACGTGCAACGGTTGCATTGCTGAATGAAATATTGTGCGCCTTTTCACAACTGGATTTTTATGACAAAGAAAATTGTGGGTAGAAAAATCCGGAAAAATATAAAAATAATATAATACATATTTTTACACTCACACCTATCATCTAGCCCAAAGTAAGTAGCCTAAGCACTTGTGTTATGGATACTAGATGACGGACATATTTTTAATATAATTATGTATATAAATGTTGAAAATATACTACATAAACATATACACAACCATGACTCGGAAACAAACATTTGTGGTCATCACAAAGTTTGCCCCTACCAGGATTCGAACCCGGGACCTCTTGGCCAATACCCAGCAATCTGAGCATTCGACCAAGGCGGCCGAAAAAATTGATATAACTTGTTTTGCTTGATGCAGAAATCAAATCCACGTTAGCAATCTGGGAAGATGCCTATACCGCTCGGTCAACCAAGATGCGGTATTGGTCTATTAACACCTACCATTCGCCAACTATTTTCTGTCCCATGTAAGGGAGGACGGAGGGCTTATTGTCATATATCACCTAAATCGCAGTATAGTAGTTGTATAGGGATGATTCACTGCTTAAAATAACGTATGACACGGTTTGGTTTGGTGACAATTGTATTCTGCTTTGCCGTCACCACACGGCTTATGAATTAAAGGAGAGTGGATGGATGGCTGGATGACGTCTGACCGAAATGAAGCAAAAAGGAAACATACCGTGGTGACCAAAAAAACAGGGAAAGTGAAAGAAACTTGTTAGGGGAACGGGTCCAATACGTACGTACATGAGCATAGATAATATTGTCCTTAAAGCCAAGGAGACATACAGGGAAATCAATTTCAACATGTCCTCCCAAGTAAGCAATAAATTGGGTCAACGGGAACAATCCGTTATAAAATTAATTTCAGACACGAGGGTACCCTCGGGTATAAAATTAATTGTCGTCTATACTATATATATACTACTAAATAGTGACTATAATCGCTTTTACTATATTATTATCTATTATGCCGTGTGGTAAAGGCAGAGTAGAATACAATTGTCACCACCTCAAATCTTTCCCGTGGGTGTCGTACAAGGCGACTAAAGGATAAATCAATTATGAGGAACGGGCGGCAGCGTTCCTCTTATACCACCTAGCAATAGCAATGTACTGCGACTTTTGTGCCCGATAAATGGCAATAGGCTCGCCACCTATTAGATGGGACCTAACATAATTGGCGAAACGTGGGTGCTAGTTCACCTCTGCCTACCCCTTCGGGGATATAGGCGTGATTTATGTATGTATGTATGTATTATCTATTACAGTGCAACACTTTAATGACTCTCTTCACTGTCCTGTAAGCGGTCTTAGAGCTAAATTATTTACTATAGAACTTTCCTAAATGCTCATTAATTTATTAGAATTAAAACGTTCTGTTATAAACCTTTATGGCACAAGCAGTCACAATAAATACCATTAAAGGTCTACTATATCACTGTTTGATGATAAAACGCCGTGGTTAAAGAAACCTTTGTTACTTGGGGTAGTCTCGCTTTAGGCTTTATGTCCGTTTTGGGCCACAACTCCCTAATTGTCTTCTACAACTGAGTAATTCATTACAAGAAGTAACAGTTTGGGAGACAACCGTATCAACGCCTTAACTCCTGTTAAGTAATAAACCTTCAACCATAGAAACTTCAGCCGTGGAACCATGATATAATAATGAGTGGTTAATTATTAATTGAACGCTAACTTAAGCGAGTTCGTTCGAGATTGATTGGGATAAGTGGGGGGTAGGGGGGCGCTAATCTGCGACGACCATACAACAATTTGTGTTTAGTGCTGCGGTGGGTGTCGATAATTTAAATACATCGATGATTTTAATGCAGTCAGTGCCACGTCTCATAGCCTCCAATGCTAGTCTTTTATTAATGTCTTCCATGCTAGTCTAAGCCATACCGTTGAGCAGTATGGATTTGAATGTGGTCATCTCTCGCGTGGGTGCGGTGCACTAGGCAACTATGGGTTAATGCGAGAGAGATGAAAAATAACTAGCCTCTTTATGCCTACCACCTAGCAAGATACTGTGATTTACCTGCCCGGTAGATGGCAATACCTATCTATGGTAGAGATAGGGGGTGGTTTGTATTCTGCTCTGCGCCGTCAACGTAACATCAAAATGATACGTCTGTTGCATTTCCCCATTCCTTACTACCATTTAACACCAACACCTAACACATGATAACCGTAAGTTTTTGGCAGTTCTTCCATACGATAAATTGTCACAAACCGACGGTTAAATAATAATCGCCTGTTTAATTATCTATTAGTGTACGCGGGCCTTAGAAGCTTATCGACAGTTTCCCATCACTACTGTCATTTCAGTGCGACCTCTGTAATTGTTGAATGAGGCAGCATTAAAGCGCCAATTAACAAACATTGATTGGTTTTGAGCTCCCCCCCCCCCCCCTTAACCCCCCACCGCTGGGTGGCTCCCGACGAAAGGGCTAGTCCAGAAGCGGTTTTCGCCTAATAGGGGGCAATGTTTGTTTGTGGAATGAGTTCTCATCGGAACTGTTATGGTAGACTCTTGGTTCGGTTTGAACTCAGGTAACATGTTCAGGTAACAGTTGCGTTGTATTGGAAACTCGATATTCACCATAAATCATGTCTACCTTTTGTGAATTACCTCCCAGGTTTCGCTAATTATGTTAGTTATTATTTTTGATTTTTATTTCAACATTATAAATGTGAGAAAAATTATCACAAACAAATTTGTGGTTTGAAAAATTTCGAAAAACTATAGTCTATTTCCATAGTCATTATAATTTTTCGAACTTTTTCTAATCACAAATTTATTTAGAAATGTCAGGTCTCATGTAATAGGGTCAACGTCCATATTGCCATCTACCGGGCATGAAATGGGATTTTCCTCATCACTGTTATAACCCGCATTTTCCTGGTACAACACCCGCGGGAGAGATTTGGGGTGGTGACAATTGAATTCTACTCTGCCGTCGTCACACGGCAAACTAGATAGTTACCTCTACTGTCTACTCATTAATCTTGGTGGAACATTACGAATCATACCAGGAATCATACTTAATACCTACCTACTAAGGGAAATCTTTGATGATGAAGGCCAATGCAACTCATTGAAGAAGAAAATATGTTGCTTCTTCTGCTATGCTCAGATTGCTGGGTATTGGCCAAGAGGTCCCAGGTTCGAATCCTGGTAGGGGCAAACTTTGTGATGACCACAAATGTTTGTTTCCGAGTCATGTTTGTGTATGTAGTATTGTTTATGTAGTATATTTTCAACATTTATATACATAATTATATTAAAAATATTTCCGTCATCCATAACACAAGTGCTTAGGCTACTTACTTTGGGCTAGATGATAGGTGTGAGTGTAAAAATAATAATAATTAATAATAATATTAATAATTGCACACTCAATTTTGTGACGAGAATAAATTGTAACTCAAATTTAAAAGGAAATTACCTCTTTTTTATCAACTATTGTCTTAGATTTAGATTTAGATAGACGATCCGTTTTAGTTCTTTGAAAGTGATAGTCTACTTTTTCCTGTATCGTTAAATCAGAAAATACTCCTTCCCATGTCCTTAATTTTGTCTTTCCCATCTCGTTAATTCTGTCTTTCCGTTAATTCTGAAACCACTCTTTCCCCTGTCGTTAATTCTGAAAGAAATTTTTCCTATATCGTTAATTCTGCAATACTCTTTCCTAAATACTAATAATATCCCAGCTACAGAGCAGCCAAAGAGCCAAAGAGTGCGCGATACTCATTGCCTTCCAATAACTTACTTCCTACCTTCCCTTATTGTTAATTCGGAAAGTAGTCTTTCCCAAATCGTAAATTCTTATCATGCACCAGCTTCTGCAGCCAGCATCTGGACCTCAAAAATATTCCAGCAAGTAACAGCGAATGGGTTCCCAATTTTGGCACCATCACCCAAACAAAACAATTACATAAGTAGGTACATAAATCACGCCTACAGGCGGCAGAGTTGATTTACATTCTCGTTTCGTCAATTAAGTTAGGTCCTATGTAATGGGTGGCGAGCCTATTGCCATTTATCGGGCACAAAAGTCGCAGTAGGTACATTGCTAGGTGGTATAAGAGGAACGCTGCTGCCCATTCCTCATCACTGATTTATCCTTAGTCGCCTTGTACGACACCCACGGGAGATATTTGGGGTGGTGACAATTTTATTCTACTCTGCCGTCACCACACGGTCTCTGATATTGGCCTCAAAAATATTCCAGTAACAGCGAATGGGTTCCCAATTTTGGCACCATCAACCAAACAAAACAATTACATACATAGGTACAGACATAAATCACGCCGATATCCCCAAAACTGGTAGGCAGAGGTGAGTTAAACTTTCGCCAATTTGATTAGGTCCCATATACCTACCATACCTATTTAATTATAGGCAGAGGTGAGTCAACACCCACGTTTCGCCAATATATTAGGTGCCGAGCCTATAGCCATTACAAAACAAAACAATTGATTGTACAAAATCAATTAACCCGCACAATCACCTCTCTGGTAACATCATCATATCTCCCCCTCTCCCCCCCACCGGTGACCACAGAGCAGCCACTCGCTATCGGAGACAAACCTTTGAGTTAATTAATAACGTAGATTGCCGGTGAACCATTAAATGCTGAGCGCCACGGGCGGTGTTAGGGTAGCCAACAGCTCAGTCTTTAAGAGAGTAATGAAGGTCATATACTTACATAAATATCACCCCGAAGAGGTAGGCAAACGCATGCAAGTAGTTCGGTCAATAAAGCAAAACGTAGGTACGGAAAATTCTAAAATTAATTAAAAAAATAATTTTGATATCACCATAGTTTTTATATGAAAACAATAAGATGGATGGATAGTGAACGGGGTGTCCGTTATTTCTTTTACATGTTGTATAATTCACGGTTATACCTAATCAGGATAAGCAGAGTCTTCGAAAGAGGGAGCTGAAAAATACCGTAGAATGTGCCAGCCCCGACTGATGACCCCGAAGATTGCTCGGGGTGGACCAATCAGCACCTTGGGGCACCCGAATAGTGTAGGGCTATCCACTATCGCCGGCGGTGACTGGCTATAAAATCTAAGCCGAATCTTGAACAGTATGGATCGAAATGTTGTCTTCGCAATTACCCGCTCCGTTCATCGGTCTCTCGACATGCGCTATTTTAATCTCTTTCCTATATAATTTACATAATTTACATATTCATTAATCACTTGCTTTTACGATGACAATAATATGAATCAAACGGGCGAAAAAACTGGCGAAAAGTAGGTATCAATTGACCTCTGCTTACTCCTTCGGGGACATAGGAGTGATTAATTTATGTAAATAATATATTACAAACCACATAATTATTATGTATGTTTGTACCAAATAAAAAGTCCGTGCAAAATTTTGTCCGAGCCATCCCCAAAGCATGGCCACCGAGCCGCACCTGCCTCTGTCACACTTTGATCTTCGCGAATTATCCTTTATCTAGCCAACAAATCGTTACAGCCAGTTTAGACGTGATTGTTGATCGCAATTAGCAAAATAATTAACACTTACCCCGCACAAAGAGTTCAATTTGCGGGGAAAATTAATATCGGGAAGTTTTAAAGGTCTATTTTGCTGGCGAGGCGGGGGACATTACCCGGCTATAGTATGACTGTCGTGTTATGTCCCTTAGTAACAAGCGGGGAAATATACCATTTACCAATGTTGTAACTTTATTTTTTTTATTTGATTATGATTTATGTAGGTAAATGTTAGAGAAATATTTGAAAGAAAATTTTTGGTTTGATTCAAGACTATAATTTTTCGAAATATTTCCAACCAGAATTTTCTTTTGTTTTTGTTAAAGTTATTTGGTTTGTCACCTCTGCGTACACCTAATAGGTTGGCAGAGGTGAACTAACACCCAATTTTCGCCAATTAGGTTAGGTCCCATGTAACAGGTGGCGAGCCTATTGCCATTTATCGGGCACGGAAATCGCAGTACATAGCTAGGTAGCATAAAAGGAACGCTGCTGTCCGTTATTAATTGCTGTTTTATTTAATCCTTATAGTCGCCATGTGCCCACTGGAGAGATGGGGGTGGTGACAATTGTATTCTGCTCTGTCGTCACCACGGCCAGTAATAAAATGTAATAGCAGTTATTGTCAATGATTGACATTCGCTTGTTAGAAACGTTATATAATTTGCTATTTACATACATACATACATAAATCCCGCCCATATCCCCGAAGGGGTAGGCAGAGGTGAACTAGCACCCGCCTTTCGTCAATTATGTTAAGTCCCATGTAATAGGTGGCGAGCCTATTGCCATTTATCGAGCACAAAAGTCGCAGTACATTGCCAGGGCGGTGGTATAAGAGGAACGCTGCTGCCCATTCCTCATCACTGATTTATCCTTAGTCGCCTTGTACGACACCCACGGGAGAGATTTGGGGTGGTGACAATTGTATTCTACTCTGCCGTCACCACACGGCCATTTTCTATTTGGCTAGGTTATATGTCAGCCGATTGCAGTTGCTTTCGTCGTGAGTGAGAGAGATCTCACTCACTGAGAATAATAGCAAAGTGTGAGAGTGACGGGTAGGCCAAAGCAACTGAAATCGGCTTCCATAATACGGGGTCTGGTACGAACTTACTAAATATCTCCATGACACTGCTAGGTCAGTTGAAACAGTAATTCGGCGAGGTTCCCAGTTTGCGAACACAAGCGTCCAATTAACGGCGCGGTCGCCAGCCCTGGCTCATCTCGGCTGCAATCGGGTTAGTCGCCTGTTACGCCGCGTCCACTCTTGGGCAATGCGCGCAGAGTACACGCGGACACAGAGACCACTGGACTGCAAGTCCAATGTCCAGCCGAGAATTACCAAAATTTTAATAGTTATTTACTAATAAACTAGCGTAATGACTAGTGTACTGACGGCAGACTAGAATACAATTGTTACTGTCCCAAATCTCTCCCGCGGGTGTCGTACAAGGCAACTAATAATAAAACAGTGATGAGGAATGTGTAGCAGCGTTCCTCTTATACCACCTAGCAATGTACTGCGACTTTTGTGCCCGATAAATTGCAATAGGCTCGTCACCCATTACATGAGACCTAACATAATTGGCGAAACGTGGGTGTTAATTTACCTCTGCCTACCTCTAGGGGAAACAAGGTTGTAAGGATCGGATCGTAGCTTGCGAAAACAAATATTTCAGGATCGTAACTAAGGGTAAACAAGTGTGTAAGCGTTCATAACTATTGGAAAGATGCATGTAAGGATTGTAAATACGTGTGTCAGGATAGTAGCTACGGCACATAAGTGTGGAACGATTGTAGCTAACAGAAACAATTGTTTGAAGACTGTAGTTAGGTAAAAGAAGTATGTTAGGTCCGTAGGCTTCGTAGCCAAGGAAAAGAAATTAGGTTTAAGGTAGCGAGCCCTTAATACACTTGTGTTAGTGACCCGTTTATATTATTGCTACTAGTTGGCCGTTTTTTAATGTCAATATTAAATTACTTATTCGAAATTTTGTTTATTTTAATCCTTTTTTATTTTCATTCAATCTAGCAGCGTGTGTATCGCAACTTGGTATTAGAGAAAAGCTTCTGCCTACTAGCTACTCATCTCACTTAAGGGTGCCTCTTTAGGCGCGGACCTTGGCTCAAGCGTGCCATGTAGTTGGTTTAATTCAGTATTCAGCCTCTGTACCTACGCGCCTACTCTGTGCCGGCACACACGCTATCCCAAGACGTTGAACAAGTAACTAACTGACTGACCGCCGCATCTCGCAGCCGTAGCTCTTGGGGCGTAGTCATCTCACGACTATGCCGCAGCAAATTTACTACGAACTATTCCCTTGGTCATAGTTTGGTGCCTTGTTCTGGAAAATTGGTTTTTATTTATCTATATTATATGGTTGGTTGGTTGGTTGGTTAAACGCGCTAATCTCAGAAACTCTTCTCTCCCTGTCCTGTTCCCAGTCTATCTGGGGGCGACGCTGTATGTTTCCTTTACATTCATATCGGTCAGACGTCATCAAGCCATCCACTCCCTTTTGATTCATATCATCCATCACACCGTAAAGGTGCTAGTGATGAATGTATAGAAAAGAGACGGAACGGACCAAGATAAAAGTCATGTCAAGATACCGATGAACGTAGAGAGTGATTGGAATGACAACATTCCAATCCATACTGCTCAAAGTTTTGGCGTAGGTTTTACAGCCGGCCGTCTGCCTGACACTAATCCTCTTTGGGTATGCTGTTGTTGGTGGTTTGCCCTCCACCATTCGGGTGCTTATTGGTCTATACTGGGCAATCACCCTTACTAAACTTTTACGACACCCATGGGATGAGTCGAGGCCGGGCCTATTCTACGTTATATGTTCGCTCCCAGGCCAGCATAGAAGATTGATCATAGAAACTACTGGTTTAAATTGAAAAAAAAAATTTGTGTCGGATAGTTCATTTATTGAGAAAGGCCGTAGGCTATATAACAACCGACATTTACGTGAGCACAGCCGCGGGCGACCGTTACTTTCGGTGTTTGTTGCATGGTTTTCTTCTAAGAAGTTACTTTATTTTTCTCTTACTATCGAATGTTCCAATACTCCTAAATTACGGCGTGCTCATTATTATTGTGTAGTGGCGTGTGGTGACGGCAGAGCAGAATACAATTGTCACCACCCCCATCTCTCCCGTGGGTGTCGTACAAGGCGACTAAGTGTAAATACAGCGATGAGTAATTGGCAGCAGCATTCTTCTTACCACCAAATAAAATATACTGCGACGGGTGCATTACCCGATAGATGGCAATAGGCTCCCCACCTATTGGACATAGCTTAATTGGCGAAAAGTGGGTGTCAATTCACCCATTAGGGGATATAGGTGTGATTTAAGTATGTTACATAATTAATTAAGCGTTGTGAACATCTAATGCGCCTTCCGTCCACGTCGTGCTAGCGATACGCAGCAAACGATCATACAAACAGCGTCTCCATTAAAAACTGTTTATTTATTATATATTTTTGTCACTGTCATTTTCACTTTGAAAAAAACCTCTTACGAGCGATCCGCTCCGCAAAAACACACCGAACAGCTCTTTAGCGAGATCGGAATCTCGATAACTGGCTAAATTATATTTATACGCACATGTGGTTAACTGGCTTGAATATGCCAGTCATGTTTCTCTCCCACTTTAACGGAAGAGAGGATAATTGCATCATCGCATAGTGCAACCTATGCCGTTTTGTTTATAAGTAAGTAAGCTGTAAGAGATTGAATGTGGGCGTTTTACAATACTACTTACATATTGGGTGGGTTTTGGAGATCTACAAGCTGAGGCATACTGCGCACTCCCCCGATCCTCCCTTGGACACACATGACAAGTTTTCGATGTCTAACGTCTTGACGATTCATGAGTAATCATACCAGATTGACCACAAACGAATTTTGACTTTGACTTGACATACACACATACATAAATCACGCCTAGTCCCCGAAGGGGTAGGCAGAGGTGAATCAACACCCACGTTTCGCCAATTATGGCTAGGTCCCATGTAAAAAGTGGCAAGCCTATTGCCATTTATTGCGGGATAGGTAATCGTAGTACATTACAGGTGCTCTAAAAGGAACGCTGCTGCCCATTACTGTAGGTCACACCTATGGTAAGCAGGTGATTGTTAAGGTACAATGGCAAGTTACTAAAAATTATATTTTCTGGAGTTACTCCGTGCTTCGGACCCGGTTACATCTGCAGTTATCAACACTCACCACTGGGCCAGCGTGGTGGGTTATAAAAAGCTTGTATCCCAGCAGTGGGGACAATAAAGGGTCGGCGGTGCTGCTGTTGTACGACCCGCGGGAGAGATGATTATTATGGTGACAATTCATTCTAATCTTTCTTCAACACACGGTCTTAATACTTTCGTAAGATCTAATGGTATCCCAATCCTATGACAAGGCATCGAAAGTAATCAAAACAAAAGCCAACCTTCATCACAAGGTGTACATACTACGCAAGATCTAATTGTGCCGTGTGGTGACGGCAGAGTAGAATACAATTGTCACCACCCCAAATCTCTCCCGTGGGTGTCGTACAAGGCGACTAAGGATAAATCATTGATGATGAGGAATGGGCAGCAGCGTTCCTACTAGCATATACCACCTAGCAATAGCAATGTACTGCGACTTTTGTGTCCGATAAATGGCAATAGGCTCGCCACCTATTACATGGGACCTAACATAATTGGCGAAACGTGGGTGCTAGTTCACCTCTGCCTGCCCCTTCGGGGATATAGGCGTGATTTATGTAGGTATGTATGTATGTAGATCTAATTGTATCCCAATCCTATATCAAGGCATCGGGACAAAAGCCAAAACTAAAAAAAAAATATCCCGGCCCAAGCACTTCGCCCAACGTTTGATCCAATAATTGGCCAAAGAAAAACCAAACACAAATATTCGCTGACTCATCCAATCCATCACCGGATCATTATAACTCGAGCTCAAATTAATACCTGCCTATTTCTTAATAGATTTGATATATTCCTCGTCCAGTTGCCAGTGAGCTCTCAAATATTAAAGCTTTAACATTCATGGAACAAGATTCCGAAGGATCCGTCAATGCGAGAGATCTTGGTAGACTGGCGCGACTTAATACCATCTTATTAGTGATGTTAATTTTTAGGTTATATTTGGGTGAAAAAGGACACGAATGGCATTTAGAGTGCTTTTAGAACAGCCACCGATATATTTATGTAAACTCTTAACGTAATTATAACTTTGCACCGTTTCGATGTAAATTCGACGATTTGAAATGAAAATGAAAAAAATGCTGCTTATTATGAATATTATAAATCCATTATTGTCTACAAATGTGAATTTGTTGAAAACATCAAGCATAATGGTCGATTCAAACCATCAAACACTGAAATTAAAAAAGGAGACATGATTCCAACAAAATTAATAAAAAAAAACGTACTTTATGTAAGAACTGAAAATGTAATGTTTAACACAAGAAAGTAATAAATAGGAATAAACCAAAGTTATTTTTCGCAGATTTTCTGTCATCAGATTTTGTAAAAGGGATTGTAATAGTTGTATAATAACAAGTTTTACGATCTCATTGATTGCTTTCACGATTTATTATACTTAGCTTTTAACATCTGATAGACAACTAGACCAATGTAATTTTAGTAGATAAATTTTTTCTAAATTCCTTATTTGTTGGTTTTTAACTTAGGCTTTTTCTGGTTGATTAACGATTTCAATTGAGCCTTTGCCCTTTTTAGACATCCAGCTTTTTCCTTAAATTGAAGACAATATTGTATGTTATCTCGACTGTAAACCATGCTCATGAACGTAATTCAACACAATACAGCCAACCAACTACAGATCCAAGGCAATTTGAACACTTAAGTAATATGATAATTGAATTATACAGCACTCTTATAGGTGCCTTGAGTGGTCGTAAATTGTACCTGTTAAGTATTATTGGTTTTGATTGGTTGGCTTACAGTGTATCTACAGGTTAGTCTACAGGTTGTTGTACATTCGGACGCTAAGTATTTGTTCAATGTCTTGAGGGGGGAATCCCCCGAATACAGAAACGCTACTCAAATTTTTGGCACTGCTTATAAAGTTAGGTGGACATTATCTGTCAGAATTTGTACGGAAAATCGTCAATTTAGACAATATTCAAATGTTAAACAGGATTCAAACTTTGAATAGCGTTTCTGTATTCTGGGGGGCTGTTCTGTCAATGATGCAACTTTGAAAATCACTCTAACGTACCTACTTGGTTCCTTACGTATATTACTCGTAATTTACCTCTTCTTACTTGTCACCAGTACTCCGTCTTATCTCTTTTTAAAATTGTCTATACATCCCGCTTTTGGATCCATAAATTATATCAGGTTTTGTGCCATTCGTAAGTTTTAATTCTGCCATTTTATTGGCTACTTTATCCAACCATAGTTCGAAATTTTATTGTCCCGCTTGTAGACAGATTAGCAGCAGGCAGGCGGTCGAATGTAAAACCTAAGCTAAAACCTTGAGCAGTGTAAATTGGAATTAGTCCTCTCAATCCCCCTTTCTTTCAATTTCTTCATCACTAGAAAACGTCTCCGGTGCGATGGATGAACATGAACCTCTAAATATAAGAGTTGTCCACAGTCAAATAAGTATTGTAAGTAAGTACAGACTAGCTTAACAGCCTGTATAAGCTCTCTCGGTTAACAAGAAGATACTTAATGCCCTAGATGCTCCGTCATCCGTTCTGCGGTCACGAAAATGCGAGGTAATTTGATAAGTATAGCCGATGATGGTGCTTAGCTAACATCAAGTTCTGTTTGAGCTTCACTATATTTAAGTACTTACTCAAAATTAAGTTAAAAATAACCTTGGTCGTCTGAAACTGTCTTGGGAAACTGGGTGATGATACAGGTATACTATTGGAATCACAATTGGACATAGTTGAGCAGAAAGCCATACAATTCTTTAAATATTTTTTTGCTAGGTGCTATATCATAAATGCTGTCCATTACGCGTAGTTTTTTTAAATCTTACTGCCGCACTCAGAGACGTCGAATAACGTTAATGAGTACTTAACGTCAAAAAATGACAATTCAAAACTAGTCGCCATTCTTGCCGGGTCTATGATCTAAATTTGAATGAAAATTTTTGACATTAAATACTCATTAAAGTTAATTGACGTCTCTGAGTGCGGCAGTAAGTCGCCTTGGACGACAGCTGCTGGTGAAGAGATTGGGGGTGAGTGGAGAAAGGTGTTATCTAACAAAACGAAAAAAATTGGCTTTTTTGAATGAACATATTATAGGTTTTATGTGGCGGAAAGTCAACTGGTAGAGCTCAAAACGCCAAAATTTTTATCAAAAATACAGACCCTAACAAGGTGTTAACTGACAAACATGCATACATTTCAGGCATTTTAAACACCCATAATTCATTTTGAACTTCTTGCTAGTTCACACCTTTGTCCACTCACCTTTTTTATTGAATTCTGCTGTTCTGCTCTGCCTCTGACATTAAACTCTCTTCTAGAAAATTTGTCCACATAAGTGATTCCCTAGAGCAACATCACCCAAAATACCCCAAACACCCCAAACAACCCAAAATCACTTTTCTAACAGAACCAAATTGTCAATAAAACAAAACAGAGTCGAAACAGGACAACAACCGACTATCGGCGTCCCCCTCAGCGACGTAGCGGCGTCCCGCTCCCTCTAATCGTATTAAGCATCCATTTTTGTAAGCGCTCTGAGCCCGATCCAATTTCAAACTCATTTGTTAGAGCATAAAACAATTATTAAAAAACGCCAGTGATTTGGCTAGCAATTTTTGCCATTTTCCATCACTTAGGGTGGGCTACGGAAAGCCGTGGAGACTTCGACATAAGCACAACAATAATAAATAAAGGAGATGTTCCAGATTGGCCCATGTATTTATACACTGTCTCAAAAAAATAGAAAAATTACATGATTCTGGGAAAACTGCAACTAAATAATGAATAATGTATAGTTCTTTGGCTTAAAAACGTTTTAAAGCCATTAAAATGACATACATCTGTAGGTACCCATCTAATCTTCTACATATTATATAAAAATGATTTACTGTTCGTTTGTCTCGCTAAAACTCGAGAACGGTTGGGTCGATTTAGCTGATTTTGGTTTTGAAATGATTGTCTTGGACCAGGCAAGGCACGAACGGTGAGAAAATATTAAAAACAACAATTCCATTTTCCCATTTAAACTGTTTTCCTGTCAAACATTTAACGTAACCATGGCAACAAAGTCGTAGCCATGGCTACGGGATAATTTATATGAAATTAATATGAAAATGAATTACTTCGACTTGTTTATAGATATGTGTGTTAGACGGCCGCCTTGGTCGAATGCTCAGATTGCTGGGTATTGGCCAAGAGGTCCCGGGTTCGAATCCTGGTAGGGGCCAACTTTGTGATGACCACAAATGTTTGTTTCCGAGTCATGGTTGTGTATATGTTTATGTAGTATGTTTTCAACATTAATACACATAATTATATAAAAAATATGTCCGTCATCTAGTATCCATAACACAAGTGCTTAGGCTACTTACTTTGAGCTAGATGATAGGTGTGAGTGTAAAAATATTTATTATTTATTATGTTGTCCTGAATCTAAAAAAAAAACAATTATTTGACAGTCTCGTAAAGTCAGTTGACTGTAAATGTTAATATTTTTCACTGTCATCGTAAAAGCAGTGGCGCTAGGCATCGCTGTCCATTATCAGACACAGGGCATTTTTTCGCTTCGATAATGTAATCACGCGTGCGTGGGACGGCATACCCGGCATAGGCGCGTTTACCCCAGCAGGTTATGTTACAAACTTAACTTAATTTTATTTTTATTTCATTTCATGCCTATTGCTTTCCGAGTAACTTTTAATTGAACTAACTCTAAGGGCGTGTTTCACAATCGACAAGTAAGTTCTAAGTAGCTTACTTCGCAGATCATTTGACATTTGTAATATGAAAATTGTGTCAATTGAACTGCGAAGTAAGCTACTTAAAACTTACTTGTCGATTGTGAAACAGGGTTAAAAGTATAGATTTTCATACGAATAAATACTTATAAGCAATGTCTAAACATACCATATATTATTATGTAATTCACCATAGTAGGCTATATACCATAGGTATTCCCAACTGCAGATGCAGAGCTAGAACCAACGCCTTTATTATGATAATAATGATGATTTCTGTTAGGGCACAGGCCTTTCCTATGGATGGAAGAATATGGGGAGAATGGGTCATAACCCACCACGCTGGTCCAGTTCGATTTGGTGGGTATTGACGACTGCAGATGCAGCCGGGATCACCGGCTTAACGTGCCTTCCGAAGCACAGTGGAACTCGAGATAATAAATTGTTGGTCACCCATCCAACGGCCTTAAGAAACATTACTTAGTTTACGTAATCGCAGGCCGAGCGCGGCAAGCCACTGCACTATATATCGAACTCCGGAATGGAATAAGGCATTGAATCAACCAAATTCTAAATACATACATACATACATACATAAATCACGCCTATATCCCCGAAGGGGTAGGCAGAGGAACTAGCACCCGCGTTTCGCCAATTATGTTAGGTCCCATGTAATGGGTGGCGAGCCTGTTGCCATTTATCGGGCACAAGAGTCACAGTACATTGCTAGGTGGTATAAGAGGAACGCTGCTGCCCATTCCTCATCACTGATTTATCCTTAGAACTGATTTATCCTTAAAAATCTAAATGTATATTTTTAAATATAAAAAAAATCTTTCTGACATATCCTATTTAATTTGTTTGATAACAACATCAAACGTTACATATCCTGTAAGCGAAGAAACCAATTTCATGTTTTAATAATATTTTCCCAACTATAATTTAGGGGTACGCACGATAGTCGTGTTACGGTCGATTGCATCGGCCAACTAAACGTGTTATTAGGTTCCGTACACCGTAGTTAACGCAGCGGGGTATCAGTGTCGCAATTTAGGAGACTTCTTTTGTGTTGCGCTAAGTTTTCAGGGTTCCGCAAGAGGGTAACTAACCCCCGAATACAGAAACGCTACGTAAAGTAGAAGATGTGTCTTTAGAACTGAATGGTTTTCATAACTCGGGTTATGAAAAACTCTAGATTCGTGATTTCTCTTAACAACTTTCCTGTCCCCATACAACTCATTTTGAGAGTAACCCACTTCCACAGACTTTTTTCTTGTTAAGCTAAATAACATTGTTAGAATACCATAAAAAAAAATTTTCTTAAATCATAAGTCAATTTTTCATTTTGAAACACTTTTGACTCATAATCGTAGGGAAATCAATTTTCTTTACTAAGTTCAACGAGTCTTATGTGAACACGGAAAACAATACATTCCAATTCCAACAATAAACTTGTACTAAAAAGATGTTCAGTAGGTACATGTCAAATTGAAAAATAAAGGAATAGTTATTAGCTAGAAAAGTGAAGCCAATACATACTGAGTGCAAGAGGTGTGAAAAAAAGCATTATGTTAGTCAAAGATTTAAAATTTGATGTTTTTGAAGCGATTTTGTGAAATTTAGACGCGATAAATAAGATTTTTTGTAGTTCCGCGGTGTTGACCACTGTTGGTTAGGCGGTATTGCGCAGTATGAAAAAAGATAAAGAAATAAAGAAAACATTTATTGGCCTCAAACAACACAAAAAATAATAAAAAAATTACATAACAAAAAAATAAACAAACAAAAGGTTACATTGTGCAAGGCCAAAAAGTCGCTAGTCTCGGTTCTCAAGATATAGGTACGGAACCGCAACAAATCAAACAGTTTCCGCTTGCCGTTTAATTGGCAACAACAGACGGGATGCCGCCAGCGGGTGGCGCACAAGTACGGGTTCGATTCCAGGCCTGTCTAACGCTTATTTTGCCATTCACCTCGAGCTATTTTAGATATAATTGTGTTTATCTTTGATTAGGTTTAAATCAAAATGACACTGGCTCTGGCAGAACTAACGGTTCAATTCAATTTATGGCAATGGGGTTGCCATTACTAACAAACCATCATGAATGGTTATGAGTACAAACCATCAATACTAGTTATAACATACTTAAATGCATAAACCGCGCCTATATATCCCTGAAGGGGTAGGCTCTATTGCAATTTATCGGGCACGAAGCTCATGGCTATAAAAAAGGTAATATGGCATAAGAGGAATGGTGCTGTCTTAAGTCGCCTTGTACGACACCCGCGGGAGAGATGGGGTTGTAGACAATTGTATTCTGCTCTGCCGTCACCACACACGGCTTACAATTGTTATTCTGAATTCAACATTATATAAATGTTAGAAGCATAATTATAAAGATAATTCATAGTCATCATCATTGCGACATCATCACAACGTGAAGTGTTAAAGATTAGGGAAATTTCGACAAGCTAACTAACGTCTTGGTTGGACGAGTGGTAGAGGCATCTGCCCGCATCGCAGAGGGCGCGGATTCGTTTGCCGCATTAAGACTATGATTTTTAGAAGTTTTTCTAAGCACAATTTTCTTCATCATTAATGGATTTGAAATCTATAATGTTTCTCCGAAAACTTTAAGACGATTTTGTCGAAAACTCTATAATAAGACTTAACACCTTCAGCTTAAAGTAAACAATTGTCTATTTGATGAGATACATACAAATAGTCATAATCTTTCCACCTTGCCTGCTGGATACAATTTTAGGGTCGTCGATATCCTTTTTTTAATGTTTATTAACTATTGCTTGTATTGAAAGTTATAAATTTGCTTGTATTAGTGAGATTTTCAAATGGGGTGTTTTAAAAGTAGCCCGTTTAAGACGATTTTAATCTGAGATGGCTAACTATCGATAAAACAGCGGGCCTTTAAGGAAATAAGATTTCCATTAGTTCCGACGAAGCATTGCAATTGGAACTTAAAACAACTACTCGCTCTTATTGGATAGGGCGGAGGGACCGCAGAGCAGAGAATACAGCGCGACCATGGCGAGAATCTTCAGAATGTAGGTAGGTACTGAAATTTTCTCAGAAAAATTCAATCACTTAACTGTACATACTTGGCCTAGCAGAATAAAATATTGTCACCACCCACGATCTCTTCCGGAGATGTCGTAAAAGGTGACTAAGGTCAGTTACAGTAAACCTTAGTCACCTTTTACAAATTATAAAATATTATACAACCTAGCAATATACTGCGAATTACGTTCTCGATAAAAGGCAAATATAATTGGCTTAACGTGGGTGTTAATTCACCTATACTTATCCCTACTCCATCGGGGATCTTGTTTTATTGTATGTGAACCTTAGAGCACTGTGACAAAAACAATACTGTATCGATGCCAAATCATTTGGGGAACAAGGTAGGAAAAAAATTAATAATTGTAGTTGAACCACTGTCTCTCACTATGCTGTGGCGCTTATTGTATAACATATAGTAACAGAGGGTGCCTCAGATGCTATCTCCACACAGCGAGTGCCGTCAAACCACCACAAAGAACTATTTCACGGTAAATTAGACGAATCATTAATACGATCGGAGTTCAAAATGAGTGGGTGCTTTTAAATTGTCAGATTAGTTATTACATAATAAGATTTTTATTTGCACGTTATACAAATGTAAAAAAAAAATATCATAAAGATAAATGCCTTGATGCGACAATCGAAGCCTATACCACTCGCTCAATCAAGACATAGGTAGCTTCTTGCTTGGTTGACCGAGTGGTATCTATAGGCATCTGCCCGGTAACCGGATCGAGAAGATTGAAATAAAATGAGCCCGTAATTTCTAATTCCGGCTTAAAATAAAATCCTGTACCAAAAGATTGAAGCTATAATATTATCGCCTATCCCTAGCCTGCCCGCAATGGAGACGACGTGGGTTCGATTCCCGCATCAAGACTTACAATTCTTCGAACTTTTTCTAACCATAAATTTCTTTGTTAGATGAATGTCACTAGACTGTCACTAGACATTATTAGCCTGCCAATACCAATCAGTGCTAGTAGATGGTGTCTTCTTTAGAATCTTTTTTAGAATCGAATGTTGTACAATTCTTTTATGGCTTCGTCAGGTGTTCCTCAGGGTTCTGTTGTGGACCACTTGTTTTCAACATAGTTATCAACGATGTATCGAATTCAATTAACAACTGCTGACGATATAAAAGAATAAAGTTAACAAAGTTAGTTTCAAATATGGAAGACGTTAGTCTAATACACCAAAATATTTAAGCCGTAGTATTATCGCCTCGATCCGTCTTGACTTGACATAATATTTATATAAAAATTAACCACAGCAGGTCAACAATTTTACGAAATGTTCTGACCTCTTTTTCTTTGTATTAAATACTTTTTATAAAATATATATTTTACAGTGTTCAAATGAAAATCAAATCAAAACGGCTTTATATCTCTTCCACATAGGCAGCTTATTTTGAAAACGTGACTGTGACGCCATTCACATAGTATTTAGCGCCACAAAAATGTAATTGTAAATAGATGCACGAACGCATTCAAAATTTAACCCAACAATTTCCCCCGGAACGTTACTACATCGTATGCAAACTGTATTACACAGTGGTCTGGATCCGAAAAATTCTTGGCCAAAACTCCCGTCCGCAAGGAAACAAAAGAAAAAACGGCGCACCACATACACCCATCCCTGTCTACGACCCTCTCATTTGCGCAGGCTCCCCGCAGACTCGTTAGCTGAATAAATGCCATAATACAATAACACGGGAAACAGAATAAAAAACTACACACTCTTTCTACGCTCGGTTCCATTTGCTGTACGCTCGCCCTTACCACCTTGAGTTACAGTCGGTTTTCGGGTGTTCTACTCCGAATACTATGCTGGCATTATTCGTTGACGCTGACATTTGTTGAGGCGTTCACCCAATATGTTGCTTGCGACAAATAAAATTGTATTTTTCTATTTTAATTGTCGCAAATTGTCGTTTTTAAAGGGCGACTGTGACAAATTATTTTCGAACGAGATGGAGGGTGATGTTTGTTTTCGGACACATTTCTGTCAACATGGCCTGATTGGTCGGGCTTCATTTACGTTTGTCTGGCAGTTAATATCTGAACCCTGGTATATCGATGACGTTTTTAATTGTACCTATTTTATCACATTCCCCCACGGTCTCCAGTGTTTCGCAACGTAATCGTAACGAGAAAGCACATAAATTACAATAAATGGAGAATAAATTCCACCACCTATTACATGGGACCTAACCTAATTGGCGAATCGTGGGTGCTAGTTCCCCTCTGCCTACCCCTTCGGGGATATAGGCGTGATTTACGTATGTATGTAAATGAAGAATAAAACCTTAATCGGGATTTTATCAACTTACACAATTTAATAAATCTCGCCAAATTGTGAAACGGGCCCTTAGTCGCCTTGTACGACTCCTACAAGCGAGACACGGGTGGTGACAAGTGCCTATTGCCTGTGTGATGATGGCAGAGAAGAATACAATCTTGTCTGTCGTCATCACACAGGCTAATTGTCTGTATTAATTATAATTATTTTAGTTTATGGGCGGTTTTCGTCACCACACAGTGAACGCTGATTATAGGCCTTTATAGCAGACCTTCTAGTTTTGTTCTGCCCGATTTGTTGTCACCTGTACAATTTAGGCCAAGTTCGTTTTCTACACAATATGTTTTGCCATTGTTAAGTATAATGTTACTCAAACAATGTTTCGGCACTCACAAAAGCAGTAGCATTTCAAAGGCATCTCGGCGATCTTTGTGCAATAGTATCTGTGTTTGCGATCAAGGATTTGATATTTAGAAGTTGGTCCTCCGATAATCAAAGGTAATAATTATGTGACAGATTTTACCGCAGCTGTATTGAGTTCTGCAGAAAAAAAAACTAGATGTTTCGATAAAGTTCGGGTCCTGTTCTCAAAAGAAAATTATTCATTTTGTTACTTTTTTTTCTTTTTAGTGGAAGATTGAATTATTAAACTAATAAAATCAGTAACTTTTTATTTTTACAATGGTTTTAAATTGGACATTTTATTTCTGATAATGCAATAAAAAGTACCTCATACAAAAACTCACAACAACCCCACGTCACGAAACAACATTATAAAAAACAAAAATAAAAACAGACATAGATACTACTAGAATTTAAAAAGTAATATGTAATGAAGTGAACAATAGACGATGATGTCTTAAAAAACAAGCGTGTGTCTTGGTAGATTATTTTAAGCAACACTAATTTAAACCAAATTCATGCCGTAAGTGCATGCTAAATTAAACATAATGTCTTGAAAACAACGCATTTTCTAAGAGTATCTTTGAGCATATTATTCGAACAAGAGCAACTATTGTAACGATATTTCGCATTCATTCTGGCGTAATACCATTAATCTCTTATACCTCAAACCATCGCGGTCCTGTTTGCAACAACAAAATTGTTATAATAAAATAACTCATACAAATTGTCGCGAGCCCATTCATTCACAATCCGAAAACGTCAAGACCCACTCCAGAAAATAACGCCTCCAAACAAACGCATTCCAAATCACAGAGGCGAACCAATAATCTGTACGGAATCCCCTTAGAGAGCCGACAAAACCATAATACTGGTAATGGCGAAAGATTTCTTTGAATTTTTTTTGGCTTGTATCAACATGGAGTTGACCACTGTGCACTGGGCCAGTGACAATGCCAAACAAAGTCGGCATTGTGTTATATTTCAAGCGTCTCTGGTTACTATCCGAAAGTGTGATGCACAATGAATCAGAACCGCAGCAAGCAAAAAATTGGTCATAAAATGACCATTAAAGATTATGGGATCGCATTGTGGCACGGCCTTTAGAGCAAGTTTGTTTAAGTAATAAATACATTTTATTATTTGGAGGCTTTAATCCCTCTCGTTTGCCTTCTATTTTTTTTTCTATCACCAGGAGGAGCTCACCAGCGCAGTGGCATAGCGCGCTTGGCCTGCGATTACGTAAACTAAGTAGTGTTCGGTAAGGCCGGTCATTGGATGGGTAACCAAAAACTTACTATCTCGAGTTCCTCCGTGCTTCGAGAGGCGCGTCAAGCCGTTGGCTCCGGTTGCTTCTGCAGTCGTTAATACCCACCAACCCGCACTGGGCCAGAGTGGGCGGTTATGGCTCAATCTCCCTATATTACCATCCATAGGGAAGGAAGGCTAGTGCCCCAGGAACATTAAAGGGATAGTGATGTGGTGTAAATCTGTCGACTGTGTACGAATCACACAGTTTATTTCACCTTATCAAGCAATCACGTCTCCAAAACAAATTTTCGCAACGCGTCTTTTCATGTGAAGTACACAACACACACACAATCCATTAAGTGTTTTGTGTTGTATGTAACACGGAACATCACACGTCCCTGTGCACATAGAGGCAGGTGTTCTGGGGGGCGTCGGGGAGGTGCCTGAATTCGATTCCCGGCTATTGAAAAGTTTCAAGAGGCGAAAAGCTTCGACAAACGAAGCTAAGTGAATTTCGAGCCCTCACAGAGGGCAGGGCTGCATTTGGGGCGGTGGAATCGGAACTGAGGAGACGAAAACTCGTGTCTGCCGCTCAATACTTAAGGACACACAGGGTCTTCCGTATTCCCCAAAAAAAGCAACAGTTCTTTTTAAAAAGGCTGGTACGTGGCCATGCCTGGACGTGGTGGTCGAATTTTAATTGCACATTTGCGACAAAGGGCGGTATCTTGCGTAGACCAGTTAATAAACTAGAAGGTATTGATATCGAATCGAATCTACCTACGGTGGCGAGGTGTGCGGAGCGAGCGGGCGAGCGTGGCGTAGAATCAGTTATTTCTACATCGGTCATTGAATCTTCAGTATCTTCATCTTTACTTTTATCTGATAATACATCAGTGCCTGTATAATCATGTAGCGCTCCGTAAAACCATCAATAGCGGCGTCGCGACCATCTAATGTTTTTTCTAGTTTTACTGCATGGTCACAATTATTGCTCATATATTTGCAATGGGATTAAAAATTTTACAAATACCTAATTAAAACAGCAAAATATTATTAATATACGTAGCTGCTAGCGGTACAAAGAAAAGTGCATGGCAGAGTATTGACAGTTAACGGACGCACCGAGCAGTAGGCCTAGCAAGGGACATGGAAAAAATTACAGTGTTTTCTCTCGGGATTTAGTGGGAGTTAGAGCAAGAGGAAAAGATTTTTCTTTCCCCCGTAAGAGATGTGTCCACGTCCCGTGTTACGGGGGCTGAAATATTGACATTTATCAATTTAGCTAGCAGTCATCTTGAATTTTTAGGCGGTACGGATTTTCTGCCAAATTGATACAAAATCAAAAGCTATTGCTGATAGTGACAAGTTCAAAAGCTATAGCTGATAGTGACAGCATAACGTCATAAACTATAGGTTTTGCTTTAGCAATAGAGTTAGGCGGTAGGCCCGCAGGTTGTATCGAAGTTACAAAATTCACCAACAATTAATTGTCCAGTCTGTATAGTTCACTTTTCATAATCTATGATTTTCATACAAAATGTGGAATTATGCTATTAAATTAATATTAGATATGTTTAAATTAATATTTTGTTACAATTAACACACCACTATCTTATTGTTTTGTTTTTGATTGATTGTTGCATGTTTTAAACACGCAAGAAGGCATTTTTAGATCGATCTGTAGCCACAATTTCGTCAAGCAGTCGCTTCGAGCGTTGGCGAATGAATAAATTAGTTGTTGCTCCCGAGCATCAACGCACGCACTACAATTCTTGTTTGCGGTGTCGCTTCTATACGCTAGTAATAGTAGTTCAATGGGTACAGACTCTTTACTATATTCTAAAAAAAACCCCTCTTTTATGGTAGACGGGTAACGTCTTGGCCGTCATCTCACCAGATGGTAATTGACTTCACCTGGTACCTACAACAACAGAGGGAGAATTATCTTATCATACATTGTCGGAATACAATAATGCTATTAATATTATTACTATGGCGACAGATTTTGATAAGGTAGTGGTAGCCAGCCAGGCGCACTTGGAAAAAGTCTTACCACCACCCATACCGAGTACAAATTTGTGCTCCCCGGGGATCGAACCCGGGACCTCAGGATCATAATTTCGGTGGACAAACCACTAGACCACGGAAGCGGCTAAAAAGAAATTAAGTAGCACACTGGCCTGTAATACGTTATCTAAAACCTATTGCAAATCAAGTAAAAAAAAATTATAGATGAAAAATCCAAATCATGAAAAGTGGCTCTGAGTGCGACCCTGACAAGGCGGCTTGGTTCCAATTTTTATCAATCCCATTTCATTTCCCCTTACGAAAGTTTTCCTCCAATTTCGCGCTCTCGCCCCCGCCCTGTAGTGATGTTCGCATATCATTATCTGATTTTATCGATAAATTTATATACTATATCAATATATTTGAATTGATTACCCAAAGAGGGTTGGTGTTAAAACTAAACCTAAGCCAAAACCTAGAGCTGTATGCAATGTTGAATGTTTCTTTCCACCCTTTCTAAACAATCATTCATCACGAACAGCTTTCCGGTGTGATGGATGATATAAATCAAAAGTGGTGGCTTCATGACGCCTGACTGAATGAACCACAATTTTTTAGGTTCGATTATCTAAAATATAAAAATCTCGTGTCACAGTGTTTGTTAAAAAACTCCTCCGGAATGGCTTGACCAATTGTCATGAAATTTTTTGTGTATATTGGATAGGTCTGAGAATAGGTCGTAAGCTATTTTTATACCCCTAGGTGATAAGGGCAAAACAACGATTGCCAGCCCACGATATGATGTAGCCATCTCTATCGTTTTACATACATACATACATACATAACTCACGCCTATATAAGGGGCAGGCAGAGGTGAACTAGCACCCACGCTTCGCCAATTATGCTAGGTCCCATGTAATAGGTGGCGAGCCTATTGCCATTTATAGGGCACAAAAGTCGCAGTACTTTGCTAGGTGGTAGGTATAAGAGGAACGCTGCTGCCCATTCCTCATCACTGATTTATCCTTAATCGCTTTATACGATACCCACGGGAGACATTTGGGGTGGTGACAATTGTATTTTACTCTGCCGTCACCACACGGCATTGCATCTATCGTTGTAAACTGTCAAAAATCCAATGATTTTCGACAGTTCAAAGCTATATATGGCTATATCATATAGGTATCATATTTCGGTCGTCACGCTAGCCGGGCTGCTAGTATTAGAATAAATATCGACACAGTCATTATCGATATTGACACATCGGCGTTGCCCAGCCCAAAGTTTAAACATTAAACCATTTGAGACGCGGGCACCGAGCGATCATCTCTGCCGTAACAAACTCAATTGCGACCGTTCACAAGATCACCTATTAACCGGTGCTGAATGGATGATTGTGAGATGAAACGCGACGGAAGACTACGGAAGTGCGTAAGGAGGCATTCACAACACACCTTTGTCATCCTGACTTCTTTCGCTGCCCAGCCATATTTTGTAAGATTCTGTGAAAGCCGAGAGAGTGGCAACATTATTTATATTTGTACATTTGGCAAAAACTCGATTATAATAAGTGCAACACTGTATATCGCCATCTCTGTGTGCTAGAGTGCGGTTCAGATAAGTCCGCGCGCGACGGGTGGCGCTGCTCGCTTACATTGACACTTCAAGAGAAACAAAATAGAAGACGAAATTTTACTTCCAATTTAGACCACGCGCGGACTTATATGGACCGCACTCTAGTGAAAATCTGAATTTTATTTAATCCTCCAAAGCCAGTGGCCCTCCAGCAACTACAAAAACATACAGTCCACAGCACCGCCTTTATTTACCACACGTTGCAGTGTAGATCTTACGTAAGTTCTAGACAAGCCAGGGTATTTTAGTAATGAATATAGGGCAAAGGTTTTGGTGGTTAGAAAAAGAATTTCGAAAAATTATGATCTTGAGGCGGGAATCGAACCCGCGTCCGCTGCTATCCGGGCAGGTGCCTGACCGCTCGGCCACCCAAGACACTAATTAACTTGCCGAAATTCTTCTAACCTTTACACTTCACGTTGTAAGCCAACGGGTACCCTCGCAATGTAGAAATAAATTTCAAACATTCCAAAGCAGATATTTTTACAAATACCATGCGTTCGGTTAAGCTTGGGTTTTTGCTTTATAGACTATTCGATTTTAATTTTAACATTATATAAATGTTAGAAAAATTAGTACAAAGATTTTGGTGGTTAGAAAAAGAATTTCGAAAAATTATGATCTTGAGGCGGGAATCGAACCCGCGTCCGCTGCTATCCGGGCAGGTGCCTGACCGCTCGGCCACCCAAGACACTAATTAACTTGCCGAAATTCTTCTAACCTTTACACTTCACGTTGTAAGCCAACGGGTACCCTCGCAATGTAGAAATATTTTTCTAATCTATATTTCTATCTATATTTTTATCTATATTTTTCTAACATTTATATAATGTTAAAATTAAAATCGAATAGTCAATGAATATAGGGATTTAGCTGGTATACCCCTCGCTCCCACCTCAACAACATACAAAGCAACAATGTAGCCATTTTTTGTTATATGGTTTGTTGAATCAAAGTACTTATTGGTTTTTATAGCGTGGCCTGTGGGAAGGTTCGTTTCACATGGTCAAAAAAAATTGTCCGTCATCTACATAGTATACATAACACAAGTGCTTAGGCTACTTACTTTGGGCTAGATGATAGGTGTGTGCCAAAATACCAAAATATTTATTACTAGTGGACGCCCGCGGCTTCGCTCGCGTTAATATCGGTTTTTACATAGTCTATAGCCCTCCTCGATAAATGGACTATCCAACACAAAAAGAATTGTTCAATTTGAGTCAGTAGTTCCTGAGATTAGCGCGTTTAACCATAAAAACAAACAAAAAAACTCTTCAGCGTTTTAGTATAGATATTGCCTTCTATCTAGGGAGATTGCCCAATATAGACCAATAAGCACCTTAGGGCGGGCACCCGAATAGTGGATGCCAAATCAACAGCAGCATACACAAAGAGGGTTGATGTCAGGCAGGCAGTAACACTCTCTCCGTTCGTCGGGGTCTCGACATGGTCCTTTCCGTCTCTTTTTCCCAATCTCAATCGACTCTTAGCTTTACTAACAACAAATTCATTCTTCTTTTTCTCCCTGCCCTGTTTCCAGTCTATCTGGGGTCGCAGTATGTTTCCTCTTCCATTCATATCGGTCAGACGTCATCAAGCCATCCATTCCCTTTTGATTCATTACCATCCATCACACCGTAAAGGCGCTAGTGATGAATTAATGTATAGAAAAGAGACGGAACGGACCGTGTCGAGAGACCGACGAACGGAGAGAGTGATTGGAATGACATGGAATGCTGTCATCCATACTGCTCAAGGTTTTGGCTTAGGTTTTACAGCCGGCCGCCTGCCTGACACCAACCCTCTTTGGGTATGCTGTTGTTGGTGGTTTGCCCTCCACCATTCGGGTGCCCCAAGGTGCTTATTGGTCTACACCGGCAATCTCCCTTAGTCGACTTTTACGACACTCATGAGATGTCACGGCGCTGGCCTATTCTACGTCGCTCCCAGGTCAGCTTAAAAGACAAAAGGTTGACAATCGATTGAAGAAATTTGACAGTTTCAGGTAGTCTGCAATGCCGTTGATCTAACGTAGGTATCCGATGTAGGCGTTTCAATACGTTTCGGCGTTTCGTGAGAAATAAATTTGATTAGACCGTTTTTATTCTACTACTCTTATACCTTTCCTTCACACCGCTAGCATTTTGCTCCCGGAAAAACGTTTGGGACAAAAATAATTTGTCCACAGTAATCCTGTTACCGAACCATTTAAACTTCAATGAGGAATTTTAATTTGTCGGAGCAAGATATAATTTGGCGGAGTGATAAAGTAATATTGGACATTTTTGGCAGGGAATATTGAATTTGTTGTGAGATTGCTTCGAGTTATTAGTTTAGCTGTTCTATTAAATACACTCGAATAGAATTGATTATTAGTTCTCGAGATTTGTTTTTTTAGAGGGGTGCACCCGTGTTTTAAAAAAACGAGTCTTTTTTACTCTATAACATTTTCAATTTATTATTTTTTATTCAACTATGGAGTTTCTCCGCCGAAACCTTGAGCAGTATGGATTGGAAAGTTGTCATCCCAATCACTTTCTTCGTTCATCGTTCTCTTGACATCGGTTCTTCCTTAACCTTTCTATGTACCTATATTCATTCATCACTTGCACCTTTTAGGCGTTAGATATACCTATAGATTATATGGATCAAAAGAAGTGGATGACTTGATGACATAGCTCTTTCCTATTGAACTACTAATAGGTATTACCGTAAACTCAATGTTCTTTCCATACTTTTTTATACATTCATTCACCATTTGCATAGGTATATTAGGCGTCATTATGATATGGATCAAAAGTAAGTAATATCGACCAATGTAAGTGGAAGAAAACCGTTTATTACTGCGCTGGCCACAGATAAACTAGGAATAAGGATTAAGGCTAAAGAATAATCGTCTTTGTTCCTGAATGAAATAAAATAAATAAATTATTCGTCGTGCTTATATCTTGTAAATATATTATTTAATAAGCTATCCTAAGCAACTACGTATACACTTGAATGAATTACACTTACTACAGCCCATAAGTACATTTCTCAGCTTCCACAAAAACACAACAATAGGGCGAGTGCACAAAGGTGGTAATATTAGGTAATCCCGCTTTAAGGGCCCTTCACACGAGCCGCTGATGTTAGGGCAATTACACGCTGCGGAAAAATAATTCGCCGCCGTCCGTGTATACAGGCTGTTGCTTGTTTTATATTATAATTAAACAAAAAAAGTATGGAAGATAAATTTGTCTTGATGCGGGTCATTATTTCTTGTCTTCTGCAAACGTGCCATGTGCATGTAGTGCCGCGACCGTGGTGACGGCAGAGCAGAACACAATAGAATTGTCACCACCCCATCTCTTCCGTGGGTGTCGTACAAAGTGATTAAGGGTAAATACAGCAATGAATAATGGGCAGTAGCATTCATGTTGTACCACCTAGCTATACAATACTGGGATTTATATGCCCGATACATGGGACCTAGCATAATTAGCGAAAAGTGGGTGTTAAATCACCTCTGCCTACCCCTTTGGGGAAATAGACGTAATTTATGCATGTTTAGTAATAGGAACCTATTTTATTTTATTTATAAACGTGAACTGTATACTGTATCTATTGATAAGAATGTCAAATATGTGTAGTCTTTAAGCGACTTTTTGCGGAACTACTTTAATGAGCAAATTTTACTCTTTTAATAATCTTTATTATCGCAACGTTTAAAATTTCCTATTTATAGGGAAACTTAAATATAAAAAATAATTATTATTTAACGTCGCCTCGAAAAGAAAGACTTTTTATTACAATATAAAAGCCCTTCAAAGAAAATAAGATTAAAACCGAAACGTCACTTATTTTAGCTCAACCTGTATACATTAAATTCGCGACACATTCCCCGCGCATCAAACTGTGAAATATCTCATATTATTTGGACCTCCCGGCCATAACCATTAGCGTTATTTATAACGTTAACGCGTTATAATCCGTTATTGAATAACGTTATTAACACTTCATTATCCGATCACCGTGCATTGTAAAGGCGGATGGAACAGCGAGCGGTCTCGGGTCTTTTGTTGATTTGAATGTTAAGTTCGTTTCATAAAAGAAGTCCCTCCTGTAACATTATTTTCGCCCTTATTACAAGGACTTAAGGTTTAAGCCAAGAGCTTTCTTTAGGGAAACTGACTATAGGGTTTGTGGTTGGTTCCGTGTGTGTTAACGTGTGTACGTGGGTTTTAACACCGCGAGTGTGAATGAGACATGTTTTGTATTAGATGTTAGCTATATATTTTTGACAGCCGATTTAGTCGAATGGTCAGATCGCTGGCCAAGAGGTCCCGGGTTTGAATCTTGTTAGGGGCAAACGTTTGTGTGTTATACACAGACATAATATTTTTCTCGACTAATGGTTGTTTTACTATCTAGAGCAAATAGTTCATGTTCATCACAATTTGTGCCCCTATCAGGAAAAAAGGCTGGCTATCGTCCTCTTGATAGCCAGCCTTCTGACTATACTGACCATATTATCTAATTTAGTAGTTTGTAATAAAGTTAGACACAATTAATTACATATTAGATATTTGAACAACCTTATATCTCCCTCAAATTTATTTCTCGCCAAGATATTATCAAATTCGATTAAGTATTCGAGTAAGTAAGCTGTCCCTACAAGTAATAAGTATTATACGCGTTCTAATTCCCCGCGTATCCCTTAAGAACCACAATTCGCAAAAAACTCAGCTCCGTTTGTGACAGAGAGATCTATATTTCACACCGTCCTTTCGGCAAATTTTAAGTATGTTTCCAAACATCGCACAATGTCATTCTTGCGCAATGCCATTGAAAATGTCATTGTGCGAAATATAACACCTCGAGAGCTTGTAAAAAACGACTTAGAAACTCGAACACTTGGTTACTAAAACTTTATATGAAACGTTTCCTAAGTCAAGGGCTTAAGATCTATTTCCGACTGCAATTTGTATCTGACAACTGCATTTGGCAACATTCATTACAATATTTGAAACATTGAAAATTTAACTTTATTGCCAAGAATTAAAATCCAAATAGGTACCTCAGCAAGCGAACGACGATTTTCGCTTGGTCGGCTTGCAACAAAGGTGGTTCAGAAATAAGCACCTTTTCAAAAATCTATTTTGAAGTGTTATCATACAAACCTAAAGTAGCTGGTAATAAAGTGCAAAACAGCAAAGCATTCGCAGAAAGTGATGCTGATCCACAATCTCTTTTGCATTGTGCAAGCAGTATCTAATTCCGTATTAGACGCACGTGTTTCCAGAAACTTCCTTGATAAAAGGACGGATATATTACAAGAAGTATCATCTGAAGAGACCGCAAGAAGAAGATAAAAAAAAACAAATGTAAATAACACCTTTTGTTACGTACAAGTATCGAAGTAAATGAAGCCAACGCATTTGATTAAGATTCCAAATTATCGGCTCTTCGTTGACTTACGGCGGGTCCCAATATTGTATCAACAGTTGAAGATAGGCGTATTACAGTTCAGATGCTTAGCAACTTCTGTTATTTATCGTAATATAACTAAAAAATCCCCGGCAACTAAACTTTAGTAAGCTTAGGTACTTGTAATTGTAGATAGAATATTGGGACCCGCCATTAGAAGTAGCTTCATGATACCTCGTCCCATTCTTCAAAGGTTAAAAGGTTTAGGAAGGCTTCATCAAGAGAGAACACGGAACCACGCCCTCGTCAGAGTAATTTGTCAATTACTGTTGTGAATTTTATTTCGAAGACATACATCAAGAAAAATACCAAAATGGCACAGTTGCGTTCTAATCAGATGACAGGAAACTTGCGATTGTATTCAATAATCAAAACTCAAAAATTGCTATTTCTCAGTCTGGTCTGCGTGGACGCTCAGTAGCTCTTCCTACACTCCAGCTAAATTGGAGAAAGAATTTATCTTCTTCTTATCCTTACCCTGTTCCCAGTCTATCATATCGGTTAGACGTCATCAAGCCTGAAGCCAAGATGAGGGAGGGATCCCTCATCTCCCTTTTGATTCATATCATCCATCACACAGGTGGTAGTGATCAAAGTTTTGGCTTAGGTCTTACAGCCGGCCGCCTGCCTGACATCAACCAACTTTGAGTATGCTGTTGTTGGTGGTTTGCCCTCCACCATTCGGGTGCCCCAAGGTGCTTATTGGTCTACACCGGGCAATCTCCCGTAGTCGACTTTTACAACACCCATGGGATGAGTCGGGGCTGCCATTCTACGTTATTTGTTCGCTCCCAGGCCAGCAAAGAAGACAAGAGTTCCGAATTTCTCGGTTCTGTTCTTGTTTCTAGCAATGGTCGTCTCGGAAACAATCATTACTCCGAGAAATTGTCTCTTAGCCCGTTGACAATATTATAAAGTTTAATCAGCGAGCAGATGGAGCGGTAGTCGGCCTCGGAGTCGGATGGAAATGGAAAATTTAACCGCGTTAGCGCATCTGCGAGGATGCACTTTTTATTGCTTCCTCCGAGCGAATGAAGCGCTTGTCTTGCTTCTGCTGCATTAGCTGTAGGTAATTAGTGCCTAATTACCTATTGCTGAGTTATTTAGTGGTTTCACATTCTTTGATAGACTCTCTCTAGGTCATGACACGGCCCGCTTGGATTTTTTGACCATCATCGACAGAACTTTAATGTCCCCACTGCTGGAGGACAGGCCTTCCTTGTGGATGGAATAATACTATAAGGAGAATGAGCCATACCCACCAGTGCCATCCAGTGCGGGTTGGTGGGTATTAACGACTGCAGATGCAGCCGGGACCAACGGCTTAACGTAATTTCCGAAGCACGGAGGAACTCGAGATAATAAATTTTTGGTCACCCATCCAATGGCCGGCCTTGGCGAACATTGCTTAGTTTACGCAATCGCAGGCCAAGCGCGCTATGCCACTGTGCTAGCGAGCTCCTCCTAACAATCCCTCTCTTTCGTCTCTCTCTCTCTCTCTCTCTCTAACCCATGTCGGTAAATATTAAGATTGTTGCCTGGCTAGCCGCTGCATATCATTCGCAGCACTCGCACAAAGCCGCTAGTTGAACGGCGCTATTTAGTAAAGAGACTAGGCTGTTGATTCAACGGCTAATTAAGGTAGTTAACTGCGACATATACCTACATTGTCAACATAATCCAAGATCTCCAGCGGAGAGTAAACAATAATAAAGCACCCGTAGAGCAATCAGAATCCCAATTGGAATCACCGAATCATTCCGACGGACAGAACTCATCTCATCCAGCAGCGGAACGCTGAATGGAAATTCGCTCTCGAATAATCGTCCAGCAATTAAAACTGCTTATTTCCTTAATTCGCAGCAATCGGTCGCTTAAATAGCTTTCAAGTCCTCTTCCCGAAAACGCAGAGCAAATTCAACCTTAGTCCCAAGACTTACAAGCTGTTTTCCATTGAGAGCTACAGAGGACTGATGCTAGAGGCCTTGTCGTGCGAAATTGACTCTTGTTAGCGATGAGCAAGGTTCAGTCTTGATGTTAAATTCGATGATGAGACAGGGGTAAATGGGAACTTGTGCGCAAACTCACCGACGCTGGAATAAAACAACTCTTTGCGCTAATAATGAGAAAGAAAGGACAGAGCACTGAAGTGTTCTAGAGGCAGTGTCAATAAAATTTGTGATGCTTCCAGAAATAATGATCTCGAATGGTCTCTGACTATTAATTAGTCTAAGAAATATTGTGGTTAGAAAAAGTACGAACAATTAAAGTTTATATGCGGGAATCGAATGCGCGTCCTATCCGGAGGAGGACGCGGCAGAGGACGCAGGTTCGATTCCCGCATCAAAACTATTATTTTTCGATTTTTTTCTAACCTCAATATTCTTTGTATTTTCTAACATTTATATAAGGTTCAAATTTAAATCTAAATAGTATTTAATAGTATTCCATGCTGGCCTGGGAGCGAAAATATAACGTAGAATGTGCCAGCCCCGACTCACCCCAGAGGGTGTCGTATAAGACGACTAAGCGACATCGCATTGATAGAGTAATAAGTACCTTGGGGCACCCGAAAGGTGGCAGGCAAAAGCCCAACAACAGCATACCCAAAAAGGATTGGGGGCAGGCCGGCTGTATAACCTAAGCCAAAACTGAGCGTGGCTTGATGACAGGTGTGAGTGTAATCAAATCAAGATAGGTGAGAAGCTGCACAGGTGAACTCAAGGTATTTAAATATTATTGGTCACTCATTTGAAGATCGGTTTTTGCGAGACGAGCCTTACTGTTTTGATGAGCCCAATGCTGACACAAAGATAATTTCGCCCACTGTCTACATACATACATACATATATCACACCTATATCCCCGAAGGGGTAGGCAGAGGTGAATTAACATCCAAGTTTCGCCAAATAAATTAGGTCCCATGTAAGAGGTGGCAAACCTATTGCCATTTATCGGGCAACAGAAATCGCAGTACATTGCTATGTGTCCTAAGAGGAACGCTGCTGCTCATTATTGCTGTCTTATCCCTTAGTCGCTTTGTACGACACCCGCGGGAGAGATGGGAGTGGTGACAATTTTATTCTGGCCTGATTATCCAAAACTGCCAAAACCTTGGAAAATGATTTATGCTCAGGATCGAAAACCAGTGATCAAGTATGGATACCTTAAAAACTTCACTTCTTACAATAGGTACTTAGCCAGTAAGACCTTGAATAATTCCTTGAATAATTTGAAATATAACTCTAATATAAGAAATGCTTATATTTATTTTTATTATTATCTAAGTAATTCGGTAATACTAAAACATTTTGACACACAATATTTTGTATACTTCCATCTTATTTAATATAGTTTATGCCTTACTTAATAAATTGCGACATCACATTACACAACATAACAAATTAATGATAAAAACATCAAAATTTTAATAAATAATTTTCACTGATTCAATACAAAACTTTCAATGCAGCTTGCGCCATCTTGTGTCGAATAGCAATACTATACAGCTCAATCACAAAATTAATAATATTTCACTATAACCTTTCCAATTCGATAGTACCATAATAACACTTATTAAATTAACTTAAAATAATAATTATATTCAAAGTTACAATAAATTAAAAAAAAATTCATATTACACTATGAAGCAGTGCAGCGCCATCTATCGTTCGGTAGCCAGCCGTTTTGGTTGCTGCAGCGCAAGCCTCTGTTCGTCTCTGATGACATCCGCTAACCGACTCACGGCAGATTTCATGTCTTCGAAGCGTATTCTGCTAAATGTAAGTCTCAGGTACTGGCAGGGTGTACTGCTATCGTACACAAACGCATGTCCCGGCACGACCATGAGACCTCTGTCCAAAGCGGTACGGAAGGCCTGAAATAATTTTCTCAGTGTTACCTACTTAATACAATTAGGTAGTAGAACAACAGCATTGTCCGTAATAGTCGATTCACAATGATCGACCAACAATTATTAAGTACCTACTAAATCTCATTGATAGCGTAGGTAATTCTATTATTTGTAAGTTTTATTTGATGAATTTATTAGCCTCTAATAAATAAATAAATTTGAGTCATTCGGCCATTAGTATAATTGAATCATAAAACTCTCACATTAGTTGACAAATCGTTAATTTTATTAGCACAAACCAGACCACCACAGACCGTGGACCCCAAATGTATGTGATGCATAAGATGTCCTAATGTTTGAATTTACCAAATACTCACCAAAATTATAAAATAATTGTAACTACCTACATAATTATTATGTGTGTAATTGTACAAATAGTTGAATTTCATTACAATACTATTTTTTTTCCGTCAAGTGGTATCATTATTAATGTAATTTTACTACATTTAATTAATGGTCGGAGTAGGTGGTACCTATTATACCTAGGTAGGTAGGTGGTATGTAGGTAGGTACCTACCTATACCTAGTAATGAAACGGCTAGCGCCATCTATCGAAAAAGCACGGCCAACTCACCATATTGTAAACATCGTCCACACCCTTCACTCGCACCCAGAAGAACAAGCCGGCGTCAGGCAGCACCCAGTCGGCGAGGTCGTTCACCTCCTGCATGGCGCTGTGGAGTGCGTCGCGTCTCCGCCGGTAGAGGTCGCGAGCGGTCCTCAAATATGACACCAACGCTTCACGGTTCCGTAGCAGTCGAAGCACTATTACCTGGAACATTAGATATATTTAAATACATACATTAATCACGCCTATATCCCCGAAGGGAAAGGCAGAGATGAATTAACTCCCAAGGTTTACCAATTATGTTCGGTCCCATTAAATAGGTGGCGAGCGTATTGCCATTTATCGAGCATGAAAATCGCAGTAGCTAGGTGGTAAAAGAGGAACGCTGCTGCCCATACCTCATCACTGTTTTAACCCATAGTCGCCTTGTACGACACCCGCGAGAGAGATTTGTGGTGGTGACAATAGCATTCTGCTCTGCCGTCACCACACTGCATACGTCACCATTGTACTGTCGTGACATTTATAAATCTACGATTCATTTATAACCGAATGGACGGTTACAAATGAAACTTCAAAACAGTGTTTAGATATTATTTTTTTTCTTCCTGGCCTTTACCCGCTCTAAGCGGGGTCGACACAACATGTATCCTTCTTCCACTCCTTTCAATCCTTCGCCAATTTATCTTTCACTCCTCTCGCTATCATGACCTCCTTTACACAATCCATCTATCTCTTGGTCTTCCTCTCCTTCTACGTCCTTTCACGTTCATTCCTAACATTCTTCTGCCAACTTAATGATGATCTCCCTATATTCTTCCATCCATATAAGGGAAGGCCCGTGCCCCAGCAGTGGGGACATTAAAGGGCTGGTGATGATGATGATGATAGAGATGCATCCTCTTAGCGTTATTTTTGAAGAATCCGTCGCCTTAAATAATGTTAACAGCAGTAGGTATTGTGTTCCAATAATAATATGTGATAAGAGAGCCACAGGCTGATGATGTTGACGTGCCGTCGACTGTACCACAGAATGTAGAATGTGTGCTTTCGTACCCGGCGCCGTGTAGGGACGCACTGTAACGCACAAATTGACATATACTACGGGGGCATAAGGGTCCGGTGTGATCGCGCGTGTACAAGGTACAAGGTTTCGCGCTTGCAGCCACCGTTTTAGTTACAACTCTAGCGTCAACGCAAGTAGGCTCATCAACTTCGTGCGCGACCCTCCTGCGGTGGCGGGGACGGGGCACAGTAGATGTTAGCGGGGGCGGGCCAGCGGAGAGGAGCGAGTTTTTCCCCCTCCCCGCATCACCCACCTCCGCCAACATCCAGAGCGCCCCGTCCCGGCCACCGCCCCACAAACCGCAGGAAGGTCGCACACGAAGTTGTCAGACTATCGCCGACAGCCTGCAGATAAACTACTGTTCTGGGTATACTGTCCCCAACACACCTGTGACAGCGTGCAGCTGTGCAGCAGCTCGGCCTGCATGTGCAGCTCCAGTCGGCGCACCAGCGGCGCCGGCGCCGTCAGCCACCCGGCGCGGAGGCCGGCGCTCACGACCTTCGAGAAGGAGTCCAGCCGCAGCACCCGGCCGCAGCTGTCCAGCGACAGGAACGAGGGGATCGGTTTCTGGGGAGATCAGGAGAGGTTTAATGGGTATATTACACTTTGATAATAATACTTTTAGGAAGGTCCAATGTCCACTTTTTGCTTGTGGCTCGAATCTTGGAGGTCCAATGGGTACTGAACTACTGAACCTTCACGCTTATAACCCCAAAGGGCTAAGCAGACGGGATTTATCACCCACGTTTCGGAAGTTAAGTTTTGGTTCTATGCTAAACAGGGAAGCTATTGGCCCTCATCTCACCTGATGGTAAGTGACGATAAGGGGCGAAAATGGAATCGAGCTTCATCTGGACCTCAACCACAGAGGAGCTGACTATCGTATCACAAATTATTTTGCTTTTGGGTCGAATCTTGGAGGTCCAATGGGTACTGTTCATCACGCTTTTATTCCCGAAGGGTTAGGCAGAGGTTAATTAACATCCACGTTTCGCTTATTCAATAACTCTTTTAGTTACATGGATTTAGTTTCTTCTCGTAACATATCCCTACTAAGCCGAGCGGACTCCTTTCTTGCATAAGCATTCATTATTTATTCTTAATCGTTCACTGATATGAACGGACAAATGACAAAAACAACATTATAAAAGAATCGTCCATATATTCATAGTTAAACTCACCCCAATATAGTTCAGAAACATGTAGGGGTCGTCCTCTACGATGAGGAAGTCGAATCTGCAAGCCAGCTCGTATATCTTGCCCCTTCTCTCCTCAGGTATAACGGTCCCCGAGGGGTTACTGCCCGTCGGTATGAGGTACATCATCTTTGGCATCTTAAGGCCTCGAGAGAGACGATCAGTCAGCACCGACTCCAAGGTCTCTGGGATCATTCCGTGCTCATCCTCCGGGATCCCCAAGATCTCTGGGTGGTATGGTCTGAGCTGGAATCAAAGAAACATATTTTTGGCAGTTGGTAAGGTTTGGTTGGTCAGTGGTAAGAACTGTTTTTCTGTATGGTTACAGAAAAACAGTTCTTATACTATCACATCTAAATTTCCAATCCCAAGTTTTTAAGCAAAGCAAGTGAATTGCGAGCTAAAGTCGTGATCATAAGGGTGTACCAAGAAATTTGCTACTTATTTCTCATCTCATTTGGAGGAATGCAAGACAGTTCAAACTGTATCTTGCTCTGACGTCGCTATTTCAGCGAAAAACTACTCACTGTACTGAAAGCTTCGAGGAACGCGAGATAGTTGAAGAATGTACCACTAGTGTAAGTTTTTACGTAAAGTGAGTCCTGCTCTAAAGGTCACTATTTCAGCGAAATCTTACTCACTGTACTGAAAGCGCCGGTGTACGCGTACTCGTTGACGATCACCGGATCCCCGTCTTCCAGGAGCATGTCCACGCACTGGTAGATGCCGTGTTGCCCGCCGTTGGTGAATCTATTCAGTGTACCTCTGGCGTCACTACTTCAACGTAAACGTACCTGTACTGAAAGCTTGGAGGGACGCGAGATAGTTGAGACAGTCCTGCTCTAACGTCACTCATCATCACCAGCCCTTTAATGTCCCCACTGCTGGGGCTGGACCTTGCCTTTGGATGGAAGAATATAGGGACATTGGGCCATAACCCACAGCTCCTCTGACGTCACAACTTCATTAAAATCGTACTCACTGTACTGAAAGCGCCGGTGTACGCGTACTCGTTGACGATCACTGGATCCCCGTCCTCCAGGAGCATGTCCACACACTGGTAGATGCCGTGTTGCCCGCCGTTGGTGACGATCACGTCGCGAGGGATGCCCGGCGGCCTGTGTAAGTCTTGTTGCAGTTGCCGGATTTCGTCCAGGAGGGGCGGGAGGCTGCAAGGTCGAGCGCGATGGTCAGAACAAGGTTAGATGCTACCTTGTGAATATTAAACATCTATACTAATATTACAAGGCCGTGTGGTGACGGCAGAGTAGAATACAATTGTCACCACCCCAAATCTCTCCCGTGGGTGTCGTATAAGGCGACTAAGGATAAAACAGTGATGAGGAATGGGCAGCAGCGTTCCTCTTATACCACCTAGCATTGTACTACGACTTTTGTGCCCGATAAATGGCAATAGGCTCGCCACCTATTACATGGGACCTAACATAATTGGCGAAACGTGGGTGCTAGTTCACCACTGCCTACCCCTACGGGGATATGGGCGTGATTTATGTATGTATGTACTAATATTACAAAGCTGAAGAGTTTGGTTGAACGCGCTAATCTCAGAAACTACTGATTCAATTGAAAAATTATTTTTGTGTTTGATAGTACTTCAATCGAGGAAGGCTGTAGGCTATATAATAACCGACATTAACGCGAGCGAAGCCGCGGGCGACCACTAGTTTGTGATAAGATAGCCAGCTCCTTTGTGGTTGAGGGCTCCAAGTGAAGCTCGATTTCATCTTCGGACCTTATCGTCACTTATCAGGTGAATTTGCTGTCTAGCATAAATAAAATGTAGCTTACCCCTGTGACGGCAAATACTGCAGGGCAGCAGACAGCTCCCGGCCTTCAAGCAGGAAGGGCTCGGCGTCCCTCAGGCCGATGTCGATCTTGGTGAAGGGGAACACCTCCTCATTGGGCATACCCTCGGCCAGCGAGATCATTTCCTTGCCCACCCTGTAGGCCAGGTTTGCTGCAGTGGAAATAAGGACTTTGTCAAGACCACATTGAATCTATATTACTTATCTAGAGTAGAGAAGCTTGCGCAGTAGTTTATCGCGCAATGTTTGCAATGGCCGGTCATCGGATTTGTGACCAATTTATTTTTATCACGTGTTCCGCCTAACTGCCGTACTCAGAGACGTCAAATAACGTTAATGAGTACTCAATGTCAAAAAAAGACAATTCAAAATTACTGCCGCACTCAGAGACATCAATTAACTTTAATGAGTATTTAATGTCAAAAATTTTCATTCAAATCTAGACCATAGACCCGGCAAGAATAGAGACTAGTTTTGAATTGTCATTTTTTGACGTTAAGTACTCATTAACGTTTGACGTCTCTGAGTGCGGCAGTTAGTCTCTATTCTTGCCGGGTCATTAAAGTTAATTGACGTCTCTGAGTGCGGCAGTAAGACACGCAATATAATTTGAATATTTTTAAATTAAGAAATAAAATTTCGCTATCTTCTATGTTATACCTATAAAAAAATTAATTGCTGTTCGTTTGTCTTGAGAAAACTCGAGAACGGCTGGGCCGATTTAGCTGAGTTTGATTTTGAAATGATTGTCTTGGGCGAGGCAAGGCAGGAAAGGAAAGAAAATAGTAATAACAACAATTTTATTTTTCCATACAAACTGCTTTCCTGTCAAACAATTTTCACGTAACAATTAACGATGGTAACCAAATTGTAACCACGGCAACGGGATAATTTATATGGCATAACAATTGCTAATGATAGCTATATTGGAATGCACTGCTTACGGCTATAGCAGCCGTCCTGAATTTTTAGGCGGCACGGATTTTGTGCCAAATTCATACAAAATCATCCGGTGATCATTCGTTCAAAGCTATCGCTAATAGTTTAGGTACATTTGGTGCGAAATGACAGCATGACGTCATAAACTGTAGCTTTTGCTTTAGCAATTGAGTTAGGCGGTAGGCCCCCTGGTCAACTAGTTTACAATAGTTTTAATATGACTGTATTGAAACACTAATCACAGTGCGTGACGTCTTTTGTGGGCACTCATGAATGAAACGGGTATTCTCTATTAGTTTTGGTAATGAATACGATCATGACGTCACGCGCTGTCCGATTCATAATGCGGCGCTTTATTAAACAAACATTAAAAGAACATGATTTTGAGCACCTAAAAGGCATAAGCCTTGCAAATAAATAAAATTTACTAAATAAATTTATATTTTTAGCGGAATAAGGAAGATTAATTTAAAATACATACAGTATACATAAATCACGCCTATATCCCCGAAGGGGTAGGCAGAGGTGAACTAGCACCCACGTTTCGCCAATTATGTTAGGTGCCATGTAATAGGTGGCGAGCCTTTTGCCATCTATCGGGCACAAAAGTCGCAGTACATTGCTATTGCTAGGTGGTATAAGAGGAACGCTGCTGTCCATTCCACATAATTGATTTATCCTTAGTCGCCTTGTACGACACCCCCGGGAGAGATTTGGTGTGGTGACGATTGTATTCTACTCTGCCGTCACCCCACGGCATTAATTTAAATTAAAAAATTAAAATACTTTCTGAAAATTTGTCCGATCCCCTGTTGAGACACTCGAAACGTCTGAACATACGCAAATAGAAACTTATACGCAAATTAACTTAACTAGCATTTTTGTAGTCACAGCCGATAAAATTTCACGGTCAAGTTAACATTGTTTATTGTTTATGTTTCGTTATGATTATGTAACCAATTTCGATATTCGTAATCTTTCACTTTTACAGTAATATGTTATCGAACGTGAGTAATCATTATTTGGCATTTCAACTTTTACAACAAGCAACATAATATGCAACATGCAACAGAAATAACTCACACCTGAATATTACCCGCGCTCACACTGTAGTTTAAATACTATGGTGTTAAAGAAAAAAAAAATTTTTTTCCTCATACAAATTGTTCGGTCAGTAAAGCAAAAGGTTAGGTCCGACCGAGTCTATCGCATTATATTGCTAGGTGGTTTAAGAAGAGCCCATTACTCATCGCTGTCTTTAGCTCATTACTCATCCCTTAGGGCTGGTTTTTTGATGCATAGTCAACTGTTAACCAATTGTTTAAAATTGTTACTTATCTTTAAATATCACTGATATTTAACGATTAGTAACAATATCAGACTGATATTTATCCATTAGTAACATTATTAACTACAATTGTTACTAATGGTTACGTATCAGACCGATATTTAGCAATTAGTAACAGTTTTTAACAATTGGTTGAGCTAACTATGGATCAAAAAACCGGCCCTTAGTCGCCTTGTACGATACACGCGAGAGAGATGGTGACGATGACAATTATAATCTGGTTTGCCGTCACTTGTACTAATTGTAAAGATACTTTAGTATTTGTGGATGTTGATTACTTTTTAATATATTGAGCAATTTCGCCTTAACTCAAGTGTGCTGTTCAAGATAAGATAAATGTACGATTGTAAAAATCAACACACGTCCAGATAATAATGATGAAAGCCGAGATTTTTTTTACAATTGACTTAATTATGTAACGACAAATGTATAGTACCTACCTACATTAAAAGATGCTAGTTGTGAACGATTAAGTATATGAATAAAGGAGGATGTAGACGGTGGAGTAGCTAGCGCTCTCAGCCTGCAATTTCGTAAACTAAGCACTGTTCGCTAAGGCTGGTCATTGGGTGGTTAATATAGCCAAATCAATTTTTTTTTTCATATAGTAAAGTCTGTACACACTTATGAATCGTCATGACGCTCTATTAACTAGATTCATGTTCTTGTTAGTTCTGGCTCTGAAGTCGTTAGATAATGTTCAACAATCTCATCGCCAGCGTGGTGGGTTATGGCCCATTCTCCCAACATTCTTCCATCCATAGGGAAGGCCCGTGCTCCAGCAGTGGGGACATTAAAATACTGGTAATAATGATTGTGTAGATATTTAAATCATGACTTAAACTTATGTTCTTAAATAATGTTGGAGGTCTAATTTTAAACCAATATATTTATTTAATTTTAAACTTTATAAAGCTGTGTAGTGTCGGCAGATCATAATACAATTGTCTATATTTCAGCGGCTGTCGCACAAGGTAAGTAATGCCCGTTTTCACCCAAAATAGCTAACTTGAGGTGAGTGAGGTGAGTGAAATGTGATCTGAGACTTTCTTTTTTTATCGCCCGAGGTAAGATCATAGTTTTATGTCACCCTTTGACTTAAAATGGACTTTCCCGTCCGCTACGCGTACGGAAAAACCAAGTTCCTGGTCACGTGTGACTTAAAAAAATTTAATTAACTAGAGAAAAAAACAATACTCACTCATTTCCCTAGTCAAAGCCGGCTCCCGCCTCAGCGCCCTTTTGCTGAGGAATCTATTATAATCCTGCTCCGTCAAAGGTTCATATTTGCCACTGAGCCCACCCCTATCACTGTAGCACTTCAAAAAGTTGTCATTATCCACCGAATAAAACCTCCTTGCTAGCGCGAAAAGAGGTCGCAGTTCGAATACTCTTTTGACGAGTTCCGAATTCAATTTCACCGTGACGAGCATTGTGTAAAAACAAAATTAAAAAATAAAACTTAAAATTATATTTTTATTAATGACACACGGACTCGAGACGTTTTTTTTTTGTTTTATATCTGTTTGTACTTTAACAATTTATTTGGTTTATTTTTTTCTTCTTCAATTAATCAATAAAGACAAAGTGAAAGTGATCGCTTCGTACAGCGAACGCAATGCAATTAAAAGTCGTTAATTAGATACCGAGGGACGGCGTCGAGCGATTATGACGTCACGAGTGTTTATCACTCGTATGGATGTCATTAAACGATAAAAAAGAATTGTGTTTTTTTCTGCTTGTTGTCAATTTTTTTATCACTGAGTTTTTGTTACAGAGTGTTAGATAAGCGTAAACGGGTATTTATCAGTTTCTTGGAATAGAGTAGTAGTATTAGTATTCGCAGTAATGGTGAAGGGTGTGGTAACTATGGCATGGTAAGTTATGGTATGGTAAGTTTGCCGTGTGGTGACAGCAGAGCAGAATACAATTGACACCACCCTGTCTATCCCGCGGGTGTCGTACAAGGCGACTAAGGATTAAAACAGCAATGAGAAATGGGCAGCAGAGTTCCTCTTAAGCCACCTAGCAATGTACTTCGATTTCCGTGCCCTGCCCGATAAATAGCAATAGGCTTCATTGCCACTTATTACATGGGACCTAACCTAATTGGTGAAACGTGGGTGTTAATACACCGCTGCTTCCCCCTTCGGGACATAGGCGTGATATATGTATGTGTGTATGTTGTTGCCGTGCCGTGACGGCAGAGTAGAATACAATTGTCACCACCCCAAATCTCTCCCGTGGGTGTCGCACAAGGCGACTAAGGATAAACCAGTGATGAGGAATGGGCAGCAGCGTTCCTCTTATACCTACCACTTAGCAAAGTACTGCGACTTTTGTGCCCGATAAATGGCAATAGGCTCGCCACCTATTACATGGGACCTAGCATAATTGGCGCAGCGTGGGTGCTAGTTCACCTCTGCCTACCCCTTCGGGGATATAGGCGTGAATTATGTATGTATGTATGTATGTTGTTGTAATAGACTCAATTCCTATTGCTTAACATAGTTGACAAAATGTGGTGTAAATACACCTATGGTTACCCCTTCGGGGTTAAATAAGCGTGAATAATGCTTGCACTGCTCTTGTCCTAATAAATAAAAAAAATAAAAAAATATGTATGTATGTGCATGGTGACTTGCCGTTTCATGACTTGCCACTTCTCTTGGGAGTCGAGCCTTCGGATCCGGTGGGGGTGCCAGCTGTACTGGGTACTGGGAATAATCTGCAACATTTAATTAAATCGTTATTATGGATATTCTTACAATGGACACCACTCTTACCACCTTGCCGGTGTCGTGCATGGTGACTATGACTTATAACGAGGAATGGGCAGCAGCATTTCTTTTTTTTTCTATTATCGTTACCGATTAATGGCAATAGGCTTGCCCCATCCCCATGTAGGTGTTGATCCACCTCCGCCTTCCCTTTAGGGGGGAATTGAGAGACTATACGTATGCATGGGTAAATTTGTGTCGTCAGAGGCTTTAATAATCAATTTTAAGCTTGACTGTATAATTCAGTGTTTATAAAAAATGCTGCTGCTCTCTGGGGAAGTCCCTTAACTAATTTGTGAACAGAAAGGCCGGAAGATAAGCAAGTTCGCTTCATTTTCTAATGTGAATACCTTCCCTGCTATCTTTTCAGGAAAGCCATAAAGTGTACTACAGTTTTACTTAACTACGTCTTCTGGTTTTGACCACTGGAAGACCTTTGTTGAAATGCTTAAGGTAGGTACGCTGCATCATCGGCGAAAAGGGAAAATCTTCCTCTGAGCCGGGAAACTCTCGGCCTTCATTCCACTGATGGTAAGTGACTTTAAGGGCCGAAGATGGAATCGAACTTCACCTGAAAACCCTCAACCACAGTTACCACAGAGGGGCTGGCTATCTTATCACAAATTGTCGGAAAACAATATCGCTGTAACATTATTATTATGGCAAAAGATTTTTGATAAGAAGGTGGTAGCTAGCCTGGCGTGACTTGAAAAGAGTCATAGCACCAACCAAACCGAGTTCAAATTGGTACTCCCTTGGAGATCGAATCCAACAATGTTACCAATTTCACTTCATCAGATCTCGTATATATACTAGGTTCTGTCAGAAACTTCGTAATCTCGTTCTGCCTTATCGCAACAGTCATTAAGTCCAGTTTTGATTCGACTTCCAAGTACACTTACCTCATGACTTGCCTGTAAGCTGCAGTCATCTCGTCGACAGGTTCTATTGGAACCGGGTCGTAGGTTTTCAGAGCCAAATATGGGGCTCCGACGCTTACTGCTGCTGACATCTGGAAGAATAACGAGTTCAGAGAGACTATACTGCCGTAATAAGCCTAACAACAGGCAGAACAGAATACAATTGTATTGTACCACCTAGCAATATACTGCGAATTACGTACCCGATAGTGGGCAAAATGCTTGCACCCTATGACATGGGCCCTAATAAAATTGTCAAAATGCGGGTGCTAATGCTAATGCATAACCCTTCAGGAATAAATTAATAGGTGTGAGTGTACATGGGTTAAAACAGAGATGAGGAATAAGCAGCAGCGTTCCTTTTATACCACCTAGCATATTTCCGTGCCCGATAAATGGCAATTGACTCGCCACCTATTACATGGAACCTAACATAATTGGCGAAATGTGGGTATTAATTCACCTCTGACTACCCTTTCGGGGATATAGGTGTGATCTAAGTATGTATGTAATTGTATATGTTTGTCGTACATGTCACTTACTTCGCTCATGTTGGCTTTCATTTCGGCGAGTTTCCGATTTAGGTCCTGCTTAAGACCTTGCATAAGCACGAAATCTTTTTCCAATATTCCTTCAAGACCTGGACGCAATGAACATAGAGATATAACCAGCCTCATGGCAGCTATTCGGGAGAAGAATTGGATAACTCCATTTAAATAAACATTTAAGGAATTTGTGTTTAGTAAGCTCATGATTCTGGTTATATTTGTGGCAATATACTTGATTAAGAAATTCTTTCGAAATTCCTCTTGAAAGATAACTTTTTTCATCAGAAGAAACTAATGATAGTCACAAACGATCTAGTTTGTTGATTAGCAGCTAAACCTTAATTTATTTTATTTAAAAAACTTAACTAGATCTTAGAAATTCTTTTTCTAACCACCAAAATCTTTGTACTAATTTTTCTAACATTTATATAATGTTAAAATTAAAATGGAATAGTTTATAAAGCAAACCCAAGCTTAACCGAACGCACGGTATTTGTAAAAATATCTGCTTTGGAATGTTTGAAATTTATTTCTACAGTGCGAGGGTACCCGTTGGCTTACAACGTGAAGTGTAAAGGTTAGAAGAATTTCGGCAAGTTAGTTAGTGTCTTGGGTGGCCGAGCGGTCAGGCACCTGCCCGGATAGCAGCGGACGCGGGTTCGATTCCCGCCTCAAGATCATAATTTTTCAAAATTCTTTTTCTAACCACCAAAATCTTTGAGCTAAACCTTAATTTATTTTATTTAAAAAACTTAACTAGATCTTACAAAATTGACATTACAAAATTGACCTATGTCCAAAGGATAATTAAATAATTATGTATACAAAAAATAAAAACAAAAATCAATCAATGAATAAGTTCTATTCGGTCCAACCACAAAATCATCGTCACTATTGCATTATCTCATCTCATATCATCTGTCACGCAATCCATCGTTGATTTCGTCAGCCTTCTTCTCCTTCTAGGTCTAAAGAAGTGAACTGAAGAACTACCAATCTATAAAATAGCAAATTTCAATACTCAATACTCAATATCTTTATTGCAAACCATAATGTACAATGAGGTGGTAGTATAAAATATCATGCAAGATCACTATGGATTTGTCCTCTCCTTGCAGATGAGTTCTATTAACGTAGTCTAAGTAGCTTTTAACTAGTTTAATAATTGCGGTATCAGTTTTATCTTCTACTCGCGTGATAATCTTTATCGAAATGTTGTATCCTTGAACTAGCAATTTTTGGATATGCGATAACTCACCTGCAAGATTATTGTACCTATTATTAAACTAAGAATCCCTATCAGATAGATTTTAAATATTGTGCGATACTTCCGTGTATGTAGATGATTTAGAGTATGAAACTGTATTCTTACCAGCATTATTCAATAATGTTTCGAGGTCATGTGTAGGAAATTCTGCAGTGGAAGGCGCCAGAAGTCTTGGAGAAGCCAAAGTTGGTGAGCGAGGAGACGGACGAATGGACTCAGGAGCTGAAGACGAAAAATGTGAGGATTTAAAACTAGTTTCTAAAACACTTGTATCACAACAACAAGGAAGCTATTTACTCGACGACGGCAAGAAACGTCATCAGATGTATCCAGATCCAACTCCTGAATTATCCGGAGATGTTGCAGAATATATATACTAGGTAGTATAAGAGGAATGTTGCTCATTACTCGCAGCTTTTACCCTTAGTCGCCTTGTACGACACCCACGGGAGAGATGGGGGTGGTGACAATTCTTTTCTGCTCTACCGTCACCATACGCCTGTATAAATGCAAATTACGGTTATGTAGTATGTACCTATCACCAATTCATACTGTCAACATCACCAACCCGAATTTCTTGGCCAAGATCCTGATTTGATAAGCTTCGTAAGTACCCAAGAAAGAAAATCCATACACACCCAACAGCATATCTTCCGGAAGCTCCCAAATGGAAGGCCTTCGGGCCCTCAAAGTGTTGCCAGGTGGTGGCAGCATGGGGCCCAGCTCTTGGCCTTTGAGCTGGATGATGCAGACGTAGTCACAGCAGGTAAGCAGCAGCTCTGGTCGATTGAATCGGATATACTCCCTGAGGAAGAGTCATTTGGTTAAGTTATTGTCGGCCTGTTGTACCACCTAGCAAAATACTGCGAATAAGGTGAACGGAAATAGGTTCGCCCCTATAAAATGGGACCTCGCATAAACATGGATGTGTCACCTCAGTCCCTTCGTGGGTAAATTGTGAGGTTCTTCGGGGTCCCGGGTTCGATCCAAAGGGTGTACTTTGTACATACTCGGTGTGGTTGGTGGTAGGACTTTTTCCGCCTGGCTAGCTATCACCATCTTATCAATATCTGTCGGCATAATAATAATATTAAACAGCATTATTGTTTTGCAAAAATAAGATACCCAGCCTCTCTGTGGTTGGGTTCCAGACGAAGCTCGATTCCATCTTCGGTCCTTATCGTTACTAACCATTAGATGAGATGAATGCCAAGAGCTTCCCTAATCCCTATGTGCTGAAACGTACTGAAACGCACTACATTTTTTTTAATGCTACACAAGGAAGCTCTTGCCCTTCATGTCACCTGATCGTAAATGACGATAAGGGCCGAAAATGGAATCGATCTTCCCTAGAAACCTCAACCACAGAGGGGCTGGCAATCTTATCACATATTGTCGGAACACAATAATGCTGTTAACATTAGTATTGCATGTATATTTGTTGCAATCAATTGACTAACGGTTCGTTTTCCAAGCTCCGTGAGTGCCAATCGTCTCTCAGGTCTGGCTGCAGCATCAATCCTCCAGTAGACCCTTGGTACACACTGGAACCTCGTCGAGAGATCGCCTCTAGTTGTGCTTCTGAGGGGGGATCGTCGTCGCTTAGCGATTTCCTGGCTGGCCCTGGAAGCATCTTTGAAAGTGAGACATTTACATTGATGATGTCATCATCATCAGCACTAGCCATTACCACTACTAGGGTACAGGACTTCCATGTGGATGGAAGAGTAGAGGAAGAATCGTCGTATAAACCAATCGGCCTATAAACCAGTGGTAGGCGAGTGTTAATGACTGCAGTTACAGAAAATGCTTCACGTTATTTCTAAAGCAAAGTGGAACTCGAGGTATTAGATTTTAATGGCCCATCCAAAGACAGGCATTTTTGAATATTGCTTAGTACGTAATAATAATATTGCATATAGATGCGTACGTAAGAGTTGGTCTCTTACGTTATCAGGCCTTTGATGGCCTCGCTGCTGAGGCACAGGCCTTCCCTATATATGGACAAACATAGGGACAACGGGACATGATACACCACGCTGGCCCAGCGTGGATCGGTAGGTATTAACGACTGCAGATGCAGCCAGGATCAACGGCTTAACGTGCCTTCTGAAACACGAAGGAACATGAGAAAAAAATTTTTTGGACACCCATGCAATAACCAGCCTTAGCGAGCTTTGTTCCTCCTGGGATAGTTCAACGTAACTCTGAATAAATGTAGAATTAAAGATGAGTCCGGCTTACTTACCAGGATGGATACAGTACGCCCCGAACTCCACTCTCTTCCCGAGGACGCCCAAGAAAGGAAACCTCAACCTGATTGTCTGAAGCAGGCACTCTTCATACATGTCCCAAATGTTGACTGTCTGGAATGTTTGGAAAGTTAGGTAGGACCAATTTCACTTCTTTGCCTATGCTTTTACGAGTGGATAGATTATTCTTATTAGCAGTGAAATAATGAAAAAGAAAAGCAAAAGGCAATTCTTATAATAATAATGCTAGACAGTATCGCCTACAAATAACTGGTGCAATACTTACTGCCGAACTCAGAGCCGTCAATTAATTATAGACCATAGACCCGGCAAGAATAACGACTATAGTCCGAGAACTTCGTGCGAGACCCTCCTAATATAGCGCGGACTGTAGTTATGAATTGACATTTTTTGTATTAAGTACTCATTAACGTTAATTTGACTTCTCTGAGTACGGCACTTGGACATTTTATTAATGTAATCCTATTAGTAGAGGAGACGTGGTAGATCGACTTTTCCGATCTGATAACTTTATAATATAAGACATATTTTTCATCAAATATAATTTATAAACAAATATGCATATGATAACTTGCCTATCGAAAAGTGTTCATAGCTACTTTTAATTTAATTAATTTTCTTTCATCACCTTCACTCTTGTCATAACCGAATGGATTTTATCTCAATTGATAGTTTTTAACACATCGAATATGGCTGGGTAAGCTTGCCTACTTATTTCTGTGCATGGTTACCTGGCAATTATTGATCAACCTGATCACATCAAGTAGATGGCCAGGTAAAAAAATGTCTCATCGAGTTATCAGATCGGTGAAGGTCGATCTGCCACGACTATATCTGCTACTGCGGAAATCAACCAACCCTGTCTCCTACACACGCACTCTTGTCGAATATAATCCTCTACCCACTTACACAGTTCCCGCAAAACGCCAACACGATTTCCTCGGCAGCCACGACGACGACGTCTAAAACCGACGTTGGAGAGAGAGACGCGAGAGTCGCGAACGGTGTCGGCTGCGTGGTCTCCCACAGGCGGACGTAGCCGTCGGCGCTGCCAGTCGCCAGCAGGTGGAGGGGCGAGATCACGTGGAAGCAGGTGACACCCTGACCAAGAATTAAGGCGTTAGAGCGAACCCATGATCTAGGAAACTCGGACCGAATTCGGATATTGCTTACGCTACTACTCCGATCTCCGATACAAATCTAAGCAATTCAGGAGCTATATTTCGGAATTTACTTGATTTGACGGAAAGAAATCGGATGACGGTGATCGGATCTAGTGCGTATGTGACCATAGAAATAGTTCTACGGCTACAACGGACCATATTTCCACGGATTCGGATCGGACGTAGTGCGTAACCGCTCGCTCTTATGCCAGAAACACATCTTTTAAAACACGACGCGACCCGATGTATCGCTACGCGTGTTGTGTCGAAACAAATGTATTGGTTTTCTAAGACCAGAAACACACTATGGACATCCGACGTGACGCCGGATTGTTCGGTGTCTACACGTGGAGTCGCGTCGCGTTTCACTAATATGTCGGGGTCATTACTCTCTGCTTGACTGTGTGGTGACGGCAGAGCTGAAGACTTCACTATTCTAATAAGCCAAACATAGGTGCACCACTAGAACACGAAGGCGGCTTGCAATTGCAGTTCATGACACCCTTTGAGATGGCTGTAAGAAATATGAAGAATGGAAAGACGACAGGGCCTGATTGTATACCTGTTGAAGTTTGGAAGTTTCTGAAAGCGGATGGATGGAAGTGGCTGACTTTGTTCTTTAATAAGTTGTTACAGGAAGAGACGATCCCGGATGAATGGTGTAACAGTACGCTGGTGCCCATTTACAAAAACAAGGGTGATGTGCAGGACTGTAACAACTATAGAGGACAAAGCTCATGTCACATAGTATGAAAATATGGGAGAAAGTGATAGCAAGACGAATGAGAGAGGAGTGTGAAGTCACCCAGAACCAATTCGGTTTTATGCCGGGACGTGGAACAACGGATGCAATTTTCGCGCTAAGGCAACTATGCGAAAAATATCGTAGTGCACAAAAGAACTTGCACATGGTCTTTATAGACCTTGAAAAAGCATACGACCGTGTTCCGCGTACAGTTCTGTGGTGGGCTATGATAGAAAAGAGAGTGCCTGAGAAGTATGTGAGGCTTGTGTCTGAAATGTATAGAAGAGCTAGTACGAATGTTCGGTCCGAGGCTGGCGTTACCGACAAGTTCGATGTGGCCGTAGGCTTGCACCAGGGATCGGCTTTAAGCCCGTATTTGTTCCTCCTGATTATGGATGCTCTGACATCGGACATACAGGAGGAGACACCCTGGTGTATGTTGTTTGCCGACGACATTGTACTTGTCGGAGAAGATGCATCCGAGGTACAAAGTAGGCTGGGAAAATGGCAGGAGAGATTCGAGAGCGTCGGGCTTAAGATCAACCGGACCAAAACAGAACACATGTTCTATGACTTTGGCGGCCCCTCCAGTTTCTCTCCAATTGCCTTAGATGGTGTAATCCTACCAGTTTGCTTGGATTTCCGGTACCTTGGGTCGCTCTCCCAAAGCGACGGTGATTTTGACCGGGATATAAGGAATAGAGCGAATGTAGGATGGATGAAGTGGCGACAGGTCTCATCAACGATATGTGACCCACGGATGCCCCTTAAGTTAAAGGGGAAATCTATAAGGCGGTCATTAGACCTGTTGTCATGTATGGATCAGAGTGTTGGGCTATGAAGAAGACCGATGAAAGAAGAGTGCATGTAACAGAGATGGGTATGTTAAGATGGATGTGTGGTGTGACACGGAGAGATAAGATAAGAAATGAGTATATCAGGGGAAGTTTGAAAGTAGCACCAGTGACAGAGAGACTGCGGAGTAATAGACTGGGATGGTTTGGTCATGTTATGCGAAGAGATGAAAGCTATGTTGGCAGAAGATTGTTAGGCATGAGCGTGGAAGGACGTAAAAGGAGAGGAAGACCAAAGAAGAGATGGATGGACTGTGTAAAGGAGGACATGATAGCGAGAGGAGTGGATGAGAAATTGGTGAAGGATCGAAAGGAGTGGAAGAAGAAGACATGTTGTGCCGACCCTGCCTAGAGCGGGATAAGGGCAGGAAGAAGAAGAAGACACCCTTTGAGATGACATACCTATGTTGTCTTAACAAAAGTGGTACCTATCAGCAGAAACATCGTAAGGCACGTGATGATGTTGATTTTTAATAGTCTTTGCAAAAGGTTTGGAGGCTCTTAAATTTAAACTGATAACATTTACGTAACGTTCTTGAAGATTGTGTCGTGTTATGTAGGTACTCACATTCGTGAAGATTGTGTCATATTAAGTAGGTACTCACTCTCTGAACCCTGAAAATGTAATCATCCAGCTTCCCGGGAACATGTCTCGACCTGACGCTCACAGTGGAGTCGTGGGAGCAAGACAGCAAGATCTCCCCGTCTCTCGTGTACGTCACCCTGCGCACAGTACGTGAATGTACTTTCCTCCAAGTGGTAATTGTGCAATAGGTGGTGTGAGGTGGTGCTGATAGTTCCTGGGATAAAACACTCTTTGAGACCAACTGAGGTTGTAGTAATAGAACACCCACAAATCAAAGAAAAATTTTTCCATATATTTTAGATAAAGACGATTTTCTCGCTGACTGTACTTTTAATCAAAAATCTGTGAATGTTGATTGTGACCACTCAAAAAGTTGCGAAGGGTCTCCTAGGACCATTTTCGCGTGGCAGCAAGGGATCTAGTAGCTGCCCTTAATGCCCCATCTCAACTTTCCACTCTGTATAGCACTACTAATATTGGTGCTACAGCTTTGGTGCCATATTAACAAATGCTAAGGCCGACATGTTCTGTCAGAATACATCACTTTTTTTTTGTTGACCAGCACTTTTGATTTTGGACCAAAAATGTATGAAATGTGGAGGATGTCTTTTACCTATCTTTGGGACTGGAATATTGTATATCGTGTAAATAATTGCACAACAACATTCCCCTGTTCTTATCTCGTGACCATTATTATGTATATCCTGAAAGCTTTCCAGAAACCTACCGCCCAGAAGTAATAATTGATGTGCTCGGGAGTCTTGCTGTAGAACAACGACACCCTGGGCTGCAGAAATCTTATCCTGACCAAGTCACCAAGCTCAGTGCCCATCGTCAGCTCGGAGGTCGTCCCGATTAGTGACATCGGGGAATAGGCGAGGCACTGAGAACAGAACAAGAATTGTTCAAAGGCTTTAGATATTTTTTTTGAAGGGCCTAGTATGTTACCTACCGGGTTTTTTAGGGAAGGCGAAGACCTTGTCCTTAAACCTTGCAGTCGAGCACTCCCTGTGAGGGTACCTCCACAGCAGGCGTCCCCCTTGTGGGGACGGCATCTCCCGGGGGAGATATACTGCAGCGGAGAGCCTCACAGGGCGCCGAGTCGGAGCTTGGATCGGCGGGCCTGACGGTGCCTCTAAAGGCGCGGACCTCGGCTCAGGCGTGCCGTGTATTGGGGATATTTAAATGACCGTTCTAATTATGTAAAAAAAAACAAAGAAAAAATCAAAATGGTCACCTATTTTAATCAATGATCATCTTTCTTTGAGACAATACAATAAATGAAATCAATCGATATTTTAATCTCTAAAGGATGAATCCCTCCAGATGTCAAAATAACTATTACATTGCAACTTTTCTATAAAAGCACAACTTACTGACACTCGCCAACTTTGCGGCGGAAAGAGACCAGGACTACAGACCCTTGATTTCGATCCAGAATGGATACTTACAGTCGGAATGTTTTGCAGACCTGTGATGCAGAATATAGGGGTGTGGGTGAGCGTGGTCGCGTCGTACACTGTCAAACTTCTGTCAGAGGCAGACACCACTATGCATTTCACATCCTGCAGAAGTAATTAAAGATTTCAAGGAGATCATCATCATCATCATCGTAACCAGTCCTTTAATATCCCTACTGCTGGAGCACAGGCCTTCGCTGTGGATGGAATAATATAAAGAGAATGGGCCACCATAATCCATCACCCTGGCTTAGTGCAGGTTGGTGGGTATCTATTAACGACTGCAGATGCAGCCGGGACGAACGGCTTTCACGTGGAACGTTTGCACGGACGAACTCGAGATAGTGAATGTTTGGTCTTCCTTCCAATGACTGACCTTGGCTAGCTTAGTTTATGCAATATCACGCCGAAGGCGCTATGCCAGTGCGCTAGCGAGCCTTGACCGTTAAATCTTTAATGATTTGTACGTAGGTAATTTATTTATAGTATTTTAATGAAAAAGTTGTTTTTAATGTTAGCCAATCTTATTTTATAAACAGATGATTGTTCAATAAATATTTCATCTGATTGTTCCTTGTTTCAAATGTATACTTAACAAAGCAATTATTCTTATTTGTTACATTTTCTGGGAAAATCTCGCTATCATAGAAAACAGTAATATCAGTCACTATCCTGTCCCAGCATTTGCTTAAAATACAATACTTACACTCAAATACACTGCGTCAGTAATCCAGGAGTTTTTGACGCGTCGTCGCATCCCAGTCCTGTGGTAGAATACCTAAAAGAAAAATTATGTCACTTGAGAGTGAACATTAGGACGCGTTCATCATCATCATCATCAACAGCCCTTCAATTTTGTCACTGATAGGACCTTCCTTATCGATAGCAGAATATAGGAAGAATGGGGTAGGTACAACCCACCACGAACCGACTGCAGATGCAGTTGGGACCAACGGCTTAACGTGTCTTTCGAACCACGGAAGAACTCGCGATATATTTGGTCACCCATCCCACGGCTTTACCAAACATTGCTTGATTTACGCAATCGCACGAGCCGAGCATGCTATGCCACTGCGCTAAAAAGCTCCTCCTTTGCGAGCTCCTCCTTCGCAGTGGCTAATTGAATGGCATGGCTAGTGGCTTATGGCTATTGAAATCTTTTCTTTGGAAATTCTTTTAAATAATTGAAAAAGATTTAGGAGGACATACTTCGTAAGAGGACAGAAGTCGCAGGTCCCCGCTGTAGATGCCTACCCGTCCACCACGAGAGACCGCCGCGTAGCAGAAAGACTCATCCCTCTCAATGCTCACGAGCTTCACTAAAGTTTCTCTCTGCAAAAAAATTAGTGTATCCACACAAGTCTTCCATAGAACGTCTATGTGACGAACACATTTGAAGTCTGCCGTGTAATTATTAAACGATAATGTTAGTTATTAAAACATGCTGGCCTGGGAGCGAAAAAATAACGTAGAATTGGCCAGCCTCGACTCATGCCATGAGTGTCGTAAAAGTCGACTAAGGGGGATTGCCCGGTGACCAAAGCACCTTGGGGCACCCGAATGGTGGAGGGCAAACCACCAACTACAGCATACCCAAAGAGGGTTGGTGTCAGGCAGGCGGCCGGCTGTAAGCCAAAACCCATGAGCGGTATGGATTGGAATGTTGTCATTCCAAGCACTCTCACCGTTCATCGGTCTCTCGACGTGGTCCGTTCCGTCTCTTTTCTATACATTCTTTCATCACTAGGATCTTTACGGTGTGATGGATGATATGAATCAAAAGTGAGAAGTGAAGTGAGAAGTGAATGGCTTGATGACGTCTGACCGATATTAATGGAAGAGGAAACATACTGCGCCGACCCTAGATAGTCTGGGAACAGGGCAGGGAGAAGAAGAAAACTTGTTTTTTCTATCAAAATCTATTTTATTTTTACAAAAATAAAATTTATTTTAGGTAATGCAATGCGTAAAAACAACGTAGTTTTTCAAAATTAGAAAGAAAGAAAGAAAAAAGAAAAACATTTATTGACCAGCACAAAGACAACACAGACAACAAAATAAGAGAAAAAGAAAAAAAATTAACAACAAATAACAAATAAACACTACAAAATAGCCCTTTACCTTCCCTAAAATATAGGGCGAATTTAACAAAATAAAAAGAAGGAAAAAAAAGAAAATTAATGCCTTGTGCATGGGCAAAAAGTACTGCCTCAGCTTGTGTTTCTGTGACATAATTTCACAGAAACGCTGTTGTTATGGCAGGCCTTTCACAGTGACGTACGGAATTAATATAATAAATTATATATAAGTAAAAACAAAATACGAAATTAGTCATCATATCAATTGTATTCTGCTTTGCTGTCAATTGTAATTGTGAAACTGCGGTATCGAGGTCCTCGTCTTGTCCATCTTCAATAAGTTTGATTTCTTTACTCCATGTCGTGTTTTATTTTGTCTTGTTTTGCATGGCCGTATGATCAGTGACAGTAGAGCAGACTAATTGTCACCACCCCCATTCTATTCGGCGGGTGTTCTACAAGGCGACTGAGGATAAAGACAGCGAAGAATGATGGGCAGGCGTTCCTCTTATACCACCTAGCAATATACTGCAATTTACGTGCCCGTTAATAACAATAGGCTCGTTATCTATATGGGACCTAACCTAATTGGCGAAACGAAGGAGTTAACTCACCTCTGTCTACACCTTCTGGGATATGGGCGTAATAATGAATGTATGTATATTATGTGCTTTATTTACCTTACAGTGCTCTAGCCGCTTGACAGACCCTTCGCTGACAGCCGTCCAGACGTCTGCTCTAGACCTGGTCTTCCTGGCACCAGCTGCCACCAGTCTGCTGACCAGCTGCCGCCACCAGACCTTGCCCGTGGCGAACGGGTCCAGCAGTTGGAACAACTTGTGGGCGTGCGTTGTGTACTTGTGGTGTCCTAGAACATTGGGATTAAGGGTACTTTCATCATCACTAACACAAGCCCTTTAATGTCCCCACTGCTGGGGCACGGGCCTATGGAAGAATATAGAGAGAATGGGCCATAAACCCCACGCTGATCCAGTGCGGGTTGGTGGGTATTAACGACTGCAGATGTAGCCGGTACCAACGGCTTAACGTACCTTCCGAAGCACGAAGTGGATCCCACACAATTTGACCCAGGCTCAAAAAACCGCGTCACTTGGTGCAGTGCCATGCTCACCAGATTCAACAAAGGTGCATCTATGGTGTGGAACATAGTAACAAGTGACGAAACATAGATTTATTGCTACGATCCCAAATCAAAGCAGTAATCGAACACCAACCATGCGTGTGAAAAGTCCCTTCTTTTTAAATAAAACTGGACATGTGGCTATACTTAACTGTTGCTTTAGAGAATTGTCGTACCGTGAATAGTGACTGGTACACAACCATTTGTTTCCCGGAAATTATTGACGAACTCCGTAAAAATAACCATAAACGCCGTATCATGTTGCATCACGACAATGCTAGTTCCCCACGGCCTGACAGACAAACGAATTTCTGAAGGTGAAATCGTAGAACTTATTAGACATCCTGCATACAGTAGTCCCGACCGGCACCTTGTGACTTTTTTCTGTTCCCAAAAATTAAGAACCTGTCGAGGCTGTCGAAGAGTATGAAAAACACGTTTCTGAGGTTACCATGTGAATGAAACACCCACTTATCGCCAATTAAGTTAGGTCCCATGTAACAGGTGGCGAGTCTAGTACCATCTATCGGGCACATAAATCGCAGTAAATTGCTAGGTGGTATGAGAGGAAAGCTGGTACCCATTACGCACCGCTCTATTTACCCTTTTCAGCTAACTGCTAAGGTTAATCTAGTGTCTAATTTAAGGTATTCATTTTGTTTTATATTGCTTTAATTTCTTTATGCATCCTGTGCTTACGTCTAGAATGTGTGTGTAGCGGTATTGTGTCAGTTTGCTTTAGTATGTTATTCGATTGTACCCGGTTTTGTAAGCCAAATGAAAAAATAAAATAAAATAAATTGCTCTTACCAAATATGCTGTCCAGTGCACTGACGAATTTCTCCTCGTCCAGGCACAAAGCCGCCTCCGGCACCGTCGCAGGCGCAGCGAATTCGATCCCCTCCTCAGCCGCTGCCGCCCTCATTACTTCTTCCACGCGTCTGGAAACATACATACATAAATGACGCCTAGTATATCCTCGAAGGGGTAGGCAGAGATACATTAACATCCACTTTTCGCCAAATAAACTAGGTCCCATGAAATAGGTAAATAAATAAATAAATAAATATTTTTAACACTCACACCTATCATCTAGCCCAAAGTAAGTAGCCTAAGTACTTGTGTTATGGATACTAGATGACGGACATATTTTTAATATAATTACGTATATAAATGTTGAAAATATACTACATAAACATAAACACTACCATGACTCGGAAACAAATATTTGTGGTCATCACAAAGTTTGCCCCTACCAGGATTCGAACCCGGGACCTCTTGGCCAATACCCAGCAATCTGAGCATTCGACCAAGGCGGCTATATTGTCATATGGCAATAGACTCAATATCGGACCCATGAATCGCAGTATAGGTATTGCTAGGTGGTATCAGAGGAACGCTGCTGCCCATTACTCATCGCTGTCTCTACCCTTAGTCGCCTTGTAAGGCACCCACGACAGAGATGGAGGTTGTGACAATTGTGTTCTGCTCCGCCGCCACCACATGGCGTCTGGAAAGACTATAAAAATCATACTAACGACTAAGGGTAAAGGCAGCGATGTGCAATAGGCAGCAGCGTTTCTCTTATCTTAACCACCTAGCAATATACTACGATTTGCATGCCGGATGGATGGCACGAAAACACTAGTTATTTTGTAACCAAATACAAAGTTGTACTGAAACATTACGTGGCAGTTAGATGCCGAAAGGCTATAGATGGGATCTCATAATTGGGTGTTAATACACCTTGCCTGCCTGCTCCTTCGGGGATAAATAGGCGAGAATATCACTATGAAAACAATAATGCTTTTTACGCACTTACAAAATTCCAGAGCAAAGTTTATCAAAAGGAAAAAAAATGTCGATCAGCCATTTGTCATGGAATTTTGCCGGCGTAACTTTATAACAATAACAAATATTTGGACGTAAAATTTCGCGACGTATTATTATCTTGTTTATCTATGTCATTGTCGTTTTTGTAATGCAAACAATTACTTATTATTAATTGGAGTTTAACAAAACAAACTTGTAATCTTATCTGACATGTTTTGTATTTATTGATTTAAGTTAATATTTGGTATGTTCAAAATTTTAATTTAGACAATACTAGCTTCTGCCCGCGACTTTGTCTAATGTCTACCCATAGCTTTATAAGTTATTCTGCTGTGTGGGCTGTTAATATTGTAAATTTTCTACACTCAGCTTTCCGGTTGACTATCCGCCATTTGTACCTGTTTTTATGTTTAATTAATAAAAAGATCCATTTTGTATTTTGTATGTGTGAAGGGTACCTACCAGACACATCCATACAAACTTTCGTGTTTATAATACCCATTAGAGGTAAATTAGCATCCATGTTTAGCCAATTATGTTATGTCCCAGGTGGCGAGCCTTTTGCCATTTATCAGGCACTTATAATTAGGCACGTATATTCCTAGGTGGTACAGGAGGATCGCTGTCATAGCTGTCTGACCCTTAGTCGCCTAGTAAGACATCCCCGGGGAAATGGGGGTGGTGACAATTGTATTCTGCTCTGCCGTCAACACACGGCAAACCTGAATAAAGTTTTAGAAGATCAGCAAAGATAATAGAGAGATGTTGTCTGTCACTTTATTTCAAAAATAACGCTATTTAATCGGTAGACGAAGCGAATCTCGATCGTCTGATTAGACGGCGTCGAATATAAAATCTAATACTTTAATCGATACCGTAAATCCGTGCCCTAGGTAATGATAACCTTTTTTGCTAACTCACAGTTTTATGACAAAGCAAGTATAATAAAATGTTTTTTATTAATGAAAACACTTAAAAGTATTATGTTTTTGTTTATTGATTATTAATTCAATGACGTAAGAGGTTTTTCTGAAGCATAGAATACTTTTGTAATAAAACGAGCATTTGATATAATTAAAATTGTGTATAAAATTCTGTGATGAGGAAGCCAATAGGCTCGCAACCTATTAGATGGGACTTTACATGGTTGACGAAGCGTGGGTTCACCTCTGCCTACCCCTTCGGGTGTAATAGGCGTGATTTATGTATGTATGTAGTTTTATGTGCCATAATAAATAAACACACGACTGTATATGCATGAAGTTTTTATTACCTGTCAATGTCATTAAGGTGGTTCTTCTCTTTGGTCTTCTTGAAGCATCTTCTTAGCTTGCTCAGCACGGCAGGAGTCATCTTATTCATCAGCTCTCTCGCCAAGGATTCGCCATCGTCTTCGCTGCGACAGAAAATACATAAGTAAATAAAAAAATTATAGCACTCCTATTTATTCACGAAGAGTCTTGTTTCAGGAGAGGAGTAGAATAGAATTAAACTTGATTGCACATCTACACAAGTTAATAAAAAACATAATACGACAAAAAAGAAAAGAAATAAAAATAATGTAAACTGTAATATGTACAATGGGCGGTCTTATCGCAAAGAGCGATCTCTTCAAGGCAACCTCATAATGGACAGGATTTGATTTGTTAACATAGAGGGAAAGATAGAGATGCAGCAACTCGAAACTAACAATATTATACTGATAGTATTACATAATTATAGTAGTTGAGAGCAGTGGACGAGAAATTGGTGCAGGATTGAGAGGAGTGGAAGAAGAAAACATATTATGCCGACCCCACTTAGAGCGGGAGAAGGACAGGAAGAAGAAGGTTTTGTTTTACAAATGGTCCTACGAGCCGGAGTAGCTGTTCTAAATCACTTGTATAAAACTTCTCAACTCTTTATTACTATGCTTAATTAAACTATTAGAAAAGTTATAAGTAGAGGTGAATTAACACTCACTAGTCGACAACTGATTTAAGTTCTGTGTAATAGGGTCGGCCTATTGCCATCTAACGGGTATGTAAACTGTAAACCACATACATTGTTATGTGGTTCAGGAGGAACGCTGCCGCTCATTACTCATTGTTTTGTTGTTACCCTTAGTCGCTTTGTATGACACCTGCGGGAGGTAAAGGTGTTGGTGATAATTTTACGCTGCTCTTTCGCATGAGGCCCATTCTTCCTGTATATTGTTCAATCCATAGGGAAAGCCTGTGCCCGAGCAGTGAGGACATTAAGGGGCTGGTGTTGATGATAATGAATTAAACATAATATTGAAAATGCTATGAAAATATTCTTGGTACAGTCAATGGCCCGTCAGGTTACCACATTCTATACAATTTTCTCAATTTACTTTGTGTTTTATGACTAAGTTATTTAGGTTTACCATCGATTGCAGATATTTGACAGTTTTGAACTGTGATATGCTGTTGACTGTACCAGTACCTATCAGGATTTTATGTTTATTAATTTTGTGTAGATTTCTTTGATAATTCTGCACGTATACAGGGTAGAAAGTTGAAATGGGGCAGTAAGGGCAGCTACCAGATCCTTTGCTGCCTCGCGAAAATGGTCTTACGAGACCTCACCCAACTGTTTTGAGCGATGACAATCGACATTCACAGATTTTTGATAAAATGTACAGTCAGCGAAAAAATCGTCATAATTGAGATTTTTTTTTTGATGCCTTTCGATCCCATTTCCATAGAGGATTAAAACACTCTTTGAGACCAACTGAGGTTAGAGTACTAGATAGAACACCCGCAAATCAAAGAAAACTTTTACCATACATTTTAGTAGGGTAAGGCAAAGTGGAATTTGAGAGTGGAACAGTGGGGATATCGGATGTTTTGTTTCAGTTTCTGTTCTTCTCTGAAAATGTAACCTTCTTGAAATAGTTTCAAATCAAGAAAAATTTTAGATTAGTTAGAAGTTAATTTTTTGATTTTGTATCGTATTTAGTGGTTTTTTAATTATCAGAATATCGATTTTTCCTATTTTTAATGTCCTTATTGAAGTGGTCCCGATAAAAATGAATGATCTTTTACTTTTTTTATGCTTAAGAAAATTCCACTTGCCTTACCCTACTAAAATGTATGGTAAAAGTTTTCTTTGATTTGCGGGTGTTCTAGTACTCTAACCTCAGTTGGTCTCAAAGAGTGTTTTTATCCTCTATAGAAATGGGATCAATAGGCATTAAAAAAATTCTCAATTATGACGATTTTTTCGCTGTCTGTACATTTTATCAAAAATCTGTGAATGTCGATTGTCATCGCTCAAAAAGTTGGGTGAGGTCTCCAAAGACCATTTTCGCAAGGCAGCAAAGGATCTGTAGTAGCTGCCCTTACTGCCCCATTTCAACTTTTCACCCTGTATAAAATCTTACCATGATAAGCTCTCTTCAGAAGCACTGCGGACAGAATAACTCTTCTCGATGATCTCTGAGCACTCGTCATTTAAAGATTTTTGTGATTTAATTGACATTTTCAACTGTACAAATACTAAGCTACGATGGTTGAATAGGGATTTTGTTAAATCAATCCTACTTGTTGCTACGTAATAAAATGATAAAAATACAGTATTTGAAAGCAGTGACATCTAGCGGTGAGGGGTAAGACTTTCAAAGCTACGCTACCGGCATTGCTTATAATAGTATACTACATTATAGTACCTCTACTTAATTACAGATGCCGCTGTAAAATTTAGTACCTACCTAGGTAGGTAGGTAGAGTGCGCTCCAGAAAAGACTGCGCGCGATGAGTGGCGCTACTCGCTCATTGAAGCTCCTAGACAAAAAAATAGCAGGCGAAATTTTAGTTTCAAATTTTGACCATGCGTGGACTTATCTGGCGCGCACTCTACCACCTATTTTTCTGACCCGCTTGACACAACTTTTTCGTTACTTGCGCCATCTAGTTAGTAAATGAAGAATTGCAATTTAGTAGTGCTGCCATCTAGTGGCAAATAAAATTCATAGCTCTGTTGCTGTAGCGTCATCTATTGACAGTTTTATGTCAACTCAAAGCACGTACTTTTTATTTAGCTGAATATGCTTAGTAGATGGCGTATGCACCTAAAAAATAACAGAAGACCAATTTTCTGTGATTGGAATGACAAGGAACGTTCCAATCCGTACCACTCAAGGTTTTGACTTGGGTTTTCCAGCCGGCCGCCTGCCTCAAACCAACCCCCTTTGGGTATGCTGTTGTTGATGGTTTGCCCTCCACCATTCGGGTGCCCAGGGTGCTTAATATATCATTTATATATCTGTGCTTCTACCTCTTCAATCTCCCTTAGTCATGTGAGTCGGAACTGGCCAATTTTACGTTATTTTTTCGCTCCCAGGCCAGTATGGAAGAGAGATCTCGTATCACAGTGTTTGTTAACCAACTCCTCTGAAAGGCTTGTTTTTTATAAGAAATATTGTGTACCTGTCTGTATGTCTGACTGAGCCTGCGACGTATTCTCAGACTCTAAGGCCCGTTTTCTGAAACGGCACTTATGTGTAGTTTAATTTGAATACAAGTGATTATTGCTTAAATAAAGAATCCCTACTTTAATGTATGTTTTATTCCAAAACGGCTATCAAGCTTGACTTGATTATTGCTTAAATAAAGAATCCCTACTTTAATGTATGTTTTATTCCAAAACGGGTATCAAGCTTGACTTACGTAAATTTAGATTTAAATTTTTAAGTCGAGACATCCCGATTCTACCTTCAAAAGTGCGAAAAGGTGTAGCAATATAGGATAATAACTCTACTCAAGCGTGCCAATGAGGTGTTTTGGGCGATCATAGCTTAAATCTCGATTTTAATACCTATCGATTATTGCCCGAGTGACGTTTCAGAATAAACGTAAACAGAGTTCAAAGAATTGATTCTTAAATATGGTTCTAGAATAAAAGGTCCATGTTAATCATAATTAATTTAAAACGTTATTCATGTGTCGTTTCAGAATACGGGCCTAAGAATAGGTTGTAAAGGGTCGTCGTTTTAGGCTATTTTTTATACTACCAGGCGAAGGGCAAATCAACGTTTGTCGGATCAGCTAGTAGGTATTTCAATTAGTTAAGTAAGTATTTTTTAACTATTGCAAGTGAATTTCCTCCTTTATCTATATTATATCCTTTATCTATAGCATTATAGAACTAGATAGGTAATCATTTCATGATTCTTTTGTTTACCAAGTAAGACAGAAAGTGAAATATTTTACTACAAGAAAATATACCTAGGTACCTACATAATATAAGTAGAAAAATAAATAGAATTGTATACGTTTTATATCAATTAGGTATCTACTGTATTAGTCCATTATTGGCCTGGTATATTCAGTAATAAACAAACTGCTCCTCTGCCTTGACGTAATGGCGAAGCCGTGTCCGTCCGTTCCCCGAGGAATCCACATCTTGGGAGTAGGTAACTGACGTACCAACACGAATCGATTCTATTAATGCCGATGATAATTTTATTGTGAATGTCTCTCTCTTTCTTTATCCGTAAACAAAAGGAACGAGAGCTAAATGAATTAACTTCAATAATTAAGAATTATATAAGGTTATAAATAGCTAGGTTGGTGGGATAGAGCATCGCTTAAAAAATATACATACATAAATCACGCCTATATCCCCGAAGGGGTAGGCAGAGGTGAACTAGCACCCACGTATCGCCAGTTATGATAGGTCCCATGTAATAGGTGGCGAGCCTAGTGCCATTTACAAAAGGTACGGGTACAAAAGTCGCAGAAGGGACATTGCTAGGTGGTATAAGAGGAACGCTGCTGCCCATTCCTCATGACTGATTTATCCTTAGTCGCCTTGTACGACACCCACGGGAAAGATTTGGGGTAGTGACAATTGTATTCTACTCTGCCATCACCACACGGCGTATAAAAAATATCGCATCAAAAAATAGATGTTAATTAATAAAGAATTGGAATCATTATATAATTCCTATACGACGTTTTTTGTGTTAGTCCGTTATAGTTTATAAGATGTAGTTACGAAAATAATTAGATAAAATATTAGGTGTAAATTCACCTCTGCCTATCCATTTGGAAATAAATAGACCTACGTACGTGACTTATGTAAGTATTACTTATTCGTCTAAAATATATAAAACATCACAGATCTATTATTTTAAATTCAAAAGTATTTTAAATTCAAAAGTAGATAATTCTAGGTCTATACCTACCTAATATGAATTAGCTATTTACCTACAAATTGTTATTAGTACGATTCGCACCGATATTACCCTCATGTTTATAGTACTTATGGAAAAACAAAACACTATCGGGATCCTTCTTTTTTTAATTTAATATTGCGGTAAAGCAGATCATAGCGTCGCGTGCCCCTCACTAGTTCTCCCAACGCTCCCTAGAGGGTATCACTTCATTTGTCTATGCCTCCGCGTTCGACTGCAAACATGGAAATTTCATTAGGGCGCCTACCTATTATAAGCGCATGTCCATTTTATTAACACGGCAGCCATCTAACGATAGGGTAGCATTCAAACTTAGATATCCACACATTGTTACAATAGTATGGTTTCCTATTAGAATTGAATAGTTTCTGGATTATTTACTTTTTTGGGGTGGTAGCAATTGTCACCACACGACACCTTTAGCCGTAACTGTAAATCTTAAAATTTGGTTAAAGCCAAAAAATTTACTAAGTATGTTCAGATTGTTCAGTTAGTAAAATTGTTAAAACCGTACTGTGTCCAGTTACCGTATTTTTATTAGAATGAACGTCTAGTAGGTCATAGGTATTTTCTTTGGGCTAAATGATAATAGATGTGAGTGAAAGAATTCATATTTGATATTAAAAGTTCGATGATGTCGATGATGATGACGGCACAGAAACCAAAGATAGTTCTTTTAAAAGTGTTACAACAAAACCGAGTAAACAAAGCTAGCAGCCAAGGAATTTCGTAAGTTTAAAACAGAGTTATAGCTATATAGTATATGTATATGTTTCTCGTTTGGTACACCGAAAACGGTCGGATTGTTTGTACAAAAGTAGCAACTAATAGTTCTGAACTCAGTTCGTGTTTCCCAGGTTTAAATTAAAGGCACAGTGAAATTTGACTTCAGTATGTGAACTAATGGCGGGGATCTGTCATCTTAACAAGTCATTATAATTTTGATTAAATGTTAGAATTTTTTTTTGTTAGCCTGCTAGTTCCCACTGCATCACGCCTATAGATATCCCTGAAGAGACAGGCAGAGGTGAAATAAACACCCGCTTTTCGCCAATAAGATGGGACCTAACCCATGTCATAGGTGGCGAGCCAATTGCCATCTATCGGGCACATAAATCGCAGTATATTTCTAGGTGATATTAGAGGAATCCTGCTGTCTTTACCTTTAGTCGCCTTGTCCTACCTACCTACGAGAGAAATAGCGTTGGTGACAATTAAATTCTGCTATGCCGTCACCACACGGCATAGGAGCTGGAGCACACGGTTGGAGTGATATCCTGCGAAAATGGCGTTCTCCGAAAGTGACAAAACTTTTCACGAAGACATTTTGCCAGTGTGACGTTCGTGTCTAGAGTTAGCCCCGTCTGTCAGCTGTGGAACCTACTGCCTAACAGTCACTGTACAGCTCCCGTTTCCATGTAGACTAGCTTTTTATTTGCCCCCCCGTTCGCACCTCCGCGGCGAACTAAGGCGCTAAAAGCCGACAATAGAGCTCGGCACGAATTGTAACAAATGGCTTATGCAAACGCTTGCGACATGATCTTTCCGAAGCAGCGTTGGACGAGTAGCGAGTGAGATAAACAAAATGGCTGACCGCCCGCCGGTCTTTGGCAAACTAAGATAGATTGGTATGTAAGGTTTTGCCACTCCGCAGGTTTGGGTGGTCGAGCAATCTGAATGTTGGGTTCGATTCGCGGTTAGATTATCGTTCATTATACCTAATTTATTATATCTTGATTTTTTTTTCTTCTCCTCCCTGCACGTACGTTTCCTCTTACATTCATGTCAGACGTCATCAAGCCATCCACTTTCTTTCATATCATCCATCACACCGGAAAGGTATGACTTAACCTAATGTATTAGTATATTATAGATTATGATGTTCTAATATCATAACAACACGTAAGCTTTACTCAGAAGGAAAAATTAACGAAGAAAGTGCCAGGCCCGACTCATCCCAGGGGCATCTTAAAAGTCGACTAAGGTCACAGATTACCCCTTGGATGAAGTACCATAAGCATCTTGGAGTACACCACCAACAACAGCATACGTAAAGAGGGTTGGTGTCAAGCAGCTGGTCGGCTGCAAAAGCAGCCTTAAGCATCAGGTGCATACCTAAGAAAGAGCAATTTTGTCTTCCCATTCATTATCCCCAGTTATCAAGATCATGGTGAAATAAAAAAAATATGTTTTTATGTTGCTAGGTGGTTGGTATTCGAGGAATGCTGCTGCCCATTACTAATCGCTTTCTTTACCCTTAGTCGCCTTGTACGACACCCACGGGAGAGGTGGGGGTGGTGACAGTTGTATTCTGCTCTGCCGTCACCCCACGGCACCTGCGCTGTGATTTATGTGCCCGACATATGTCAATAGGCTCGCCACCTATAATATTGGGACCAGTCTTGTAATGTGCCCACTACTGCGGGACAGGCCTTCGCTATGGATGAAAGAATATAGGGATAATGGGCCAGAATCCACCATGCTGACCTTGTGCTGGTTGGTGGGTAGGTATTAGCGCCTGCAGATGCAGCCGGAACCAACGGCTTTACGTGCCTTCCGAAGCACGGAGGAACTCGAGAAAAAGTTTTGGTCACCCATCCAATGGCTGGCCTCAGGGAACAGTGCTTAGCTTGCGCAATCGCAGGCCCAGCTCCTCTTAGAGGCAGTACAACACAATGTGAAAATTGCCAAGAAGCATACATTTGTCGTGCACCGCTCGGAGCCGCCGCGACACCAGACAATTTTGCAGCTTATTAGCAATAAACAAAAACTGGGGATTACGTGCGGGACACACTTTCTTTTTTGAGTGGCGCAAGTCACGGGAGTTTGCGTTAAATAAAGTAGTAGTAATTAGTAAGTAGCATAAGCACTAGTGATACTAGTTGACGGACAAATTTTAATAGGCATAATGATTATTATAAATATTGTCTTCCATGCTGCTCTGGGAGCGAAATAATAACGTAGAATGTGCCAGCCCAGACACACGCCAGGGGTGTCGTAAAAGTCGACTAAAGGAGATTGTCCAGTGTAAACCAATAACTCTAACACTTTTCTACATTAAGTCATTACTAGCATCTTTCCGGGGTAATAGATCCTTAGTTACTTTGATATGCGCAGAAAGTGTGAACACTTTGAAAACGGCTAACTTTTCAGAGCTTATCGCAGTAGTGACAGCAGATCAGGATACATCTGTCATGGTCTCCCCTATATCTCTTGCGGGTGTCGTACAAAGCGACTAAGGGTAAAGACAGCGGTGAGTAATGGGCAGCATCATTACTCTTCTACCAGCTATAGCAATATACTGCGTACGTGCCCGATACATGGCATTAGGCTCACCACCTATTACATGGGCTCTGTCCTAATTGGCGAATCGTGGGTATTGATTCCTCCCTGCTTATAAGGTAGCATGCCTTTTTATGCATGTGTCGCTTCCAACTAGATTAATTAACCATTCAACCAACAGTCTAGACTCTTTACTAAACCGCACCGTTCAACTAGCGGCCTGAATGATATGGAGCCGTCAGCCAGGCAAAAACCTTATTATTTACCAACATGGGTTAGTAAGTTTGTTAGGTTAGGTTAGTATACCAGGAGACTTTTTGGTCACTGCAAAAATTTTTGGAATTCGTTCAGACCATCAAACTGAACAAATTTCACTATGGGTGCAACTCCAAATTCACGAAAAAATTTACAGCTGTTTCATACATTTGGGTCAATTAGGTATTATCATTTTGTATGGAACAGCTGATATTTTTTTCTTGAATTTTGAGTTGCTCCTATAGTGAAATTTGTTCAGTTTGATGGTCTGAACGAATTCCAAAAATTTTTGCAGTAACCAAAAAGTCTCCTGGTCTATGTACCAACGAAGACGTAATTTATGCTATTAAATAATTAGTAAAGAGGCTAGGTTGTTGATTGAACGGCTAATTAGGCTGCGACCTATTATATGTAGCGTAGCATATCTCCGGTGTGACGGAACCTAAGTTATTTCGACTTCCGCTCAACACTTGAAAAGCAGCCGATCTCTCAACGCATGGACCACGCCAAATAAATCACTAAGGTTAAAACATCATTAATATTAAATCACGGGCGCGGTGATTTATGGCGGGGGCGCAACCCTCCGCGATCTGTTACCTTAAACTCAGCTTAGCTTGACTTACGAGCGGAGGGTATCCGATAGTTGGCTCCGCAGATATTGTGTTTGCAAACTGTTCTATTAGATGAACACGGCAATACTACCCGGTTAAAATATCTGTAGACCAGCCCGGCTAGCATGACCACTGTAACACGATATGATATAGCCATTTGTCGCTGTCAACAGTCAAAAATCATTGGTTTTTTGACAGTTAAAAGCGATAAATGGCTTTAAATAACCTTTAAGGCTACTACAGTATAAAGCATAGATTTTTTTTTATGCTAGACAGGGAAGCTCTTGCCCTTCATCTCAGCTGATGGTAAGTGACGATAAGGGCTGAAGATGGAACCGAGCTTCACCTGGAACCCTCGACCACAGAGGGGCTGGCTATCTTATCACAATTGTCGGAACAAAATAATGCTGTTAACATTATTATTATGGCGACAGATTTGGATAAGATGGTGGTAGCTAGCCAGGCGGACTTCAAAGAAGTCCTACCACCAACCAAACTAAGTACAAATTTTGTACCCACCTGGGGATCGAACCCGGGACCTCTGGATCTTAATTCCGGTGTGCAAACCACTAGACCACGGAGACGGTTATACTGTCAAAAAACCATTGATTTTTTTCAGTTCAAAGCCATAAATGGCTATATCATATCGTGTTTTGGTGGTCATGCTACCTGGGGGCCTACCGCCTAACTCGATTGCTGATGATAGCTATATTGCAATACACTGCTTACGGCTATAGCAGCCATCCTGAATTTTTATACGGCACGGATTTTGTGCCAAATTCATACAAATACATTTGGTGATCATTCGTTTAAAGCTATCGCTAATAGTTTAGGTACATTTGGTGCGAAATGACAGCATGACGTCATAAACTATAGCTTTTGCTTTAGCAATCGAGATAGGCGGTAGGCCCCCAGGGCTGTCGTTAATATAGTCACGTCGACGCTTCTGAAGGTACGGTATAAAACAAGTAAGTATCACTAACAAGATTTAGGTGGTTAGAAAAAGAATTTCGAAAAATTATGGTCTTGAGGCGGGAATCGAACCCGCGTCCGCTGCTATCCGGGCAGGTGCCTGACCGCTCAGCCATTCAAGACACTATTTACTTCGATTTCTTTTGCTTGGGGCGTCCGTTATTATTAATTACTAGTGATTGATTTAAATGTGTTGGGAATGGCGTTGGGAATGGGGAGGGCCTATAATAATATTCTAGCCAGATCTACAGATATTTTAACCGGGTAGTACGAGCTATAAAACGTTCCCATGGCCAGTCGTTGGATGGGTGACCAAATATTTATTATCTCGATTTCCTCTTAATGATAACATCATTATTAGGTATGTTCCGACAATATGTGATAAGATATCCAGCCTCTCTGTGGTTCAAGGTTCCAGATGAAGTTTGATTCCATTCTCACACCGACGGACATAGTTTTAAAAATCATAATAATAATGTATATAAATGTTGAATATATACTACATAAACATATACACAACCATGACTCGGGAACAAATATTTGGGGTCATCACAAAATTTTCCCCTACCAGTGGGCCTACCGCCTAACTCGATTGCTGATGATAGCTCTATAGCAATGCACTGATTATCCGAGCGACCGCCTAAAATTGTATCAGCAATAAGCACAGAGTATAACAACAACTGCTAACGTGAACGAACGATATAGTTCTTTTGGTATAAGATGAGCTTTGCATTTGAGTGAGTGATTGCAAAAGTAGGGTTAGTGAAAAAAATAATATAATTAAATATTTTAAAAGAAAATTATATTTTTTTTATTAGAAAGCAAGTTATTGAGTAGTTACGAACGTATATAGGAACGGACATACACACAAATCGAACACTTAACTATCCTCCGGCTTCTCCGCCAGTCTGGTAAAACACTATTTATGTCCATAACTTATAAAAAAAATATGCTAACTCTTCTACATCGGTCATTGAATCTTCCCTATTTTCATTTTCACTCTCATCTCATGACACATCATCGCACAGATGATGTAGCGCTCCGTAAAACCATCAATAGCGGCGTCGCGACCATCAAATGCTTTTTCTTCTTTTACTGCATGGTCAAAATCATTGCCCATATATTTTCAATGGGATTAAAATTTTCACTAATGTAATACCTAATTAAAACAGCGAAATATTATTAATATATGTAGTTGCTAGCGGTACAAAGGAAAGTGCGAGACCGAGTATTGACAGTTGACGGACGCACCGAGCAGTAGGCCTAGCACGGGACGTGAAAAAAATGACAGTGTTTTCTCTCAGGATTTAGTGGGTGTTAGAGCGAGAAGAAAAGATTTTCTCTCCCCTGAAAGAGATGTGTCCACGTCCCGTGCTGCGGGGGGAGCAGTATTGACAGCTATCAATGTAGCTAGCAGTCATATTGAATTTTTAGGCGGTACGGATTATCTGCCAAATTCATACAAAATCCAAAGCTATTGCTGATAATGACAAGTTCAAAAGCTATAGTTGATAGTGACAGCATGACGTCATAAACTATAGCTTTTTCTTTAGCAAAAGAGTTAGGCGGTAGGCCCGCAGGATTCGAACCCGGGACCTCTTGGCCAATACCCAGTGATCTGGGCATTCGACGTGCCTTCTGGAGCACAAATTTGGTAATCTATCTATGCACCGACTATCAACCACTTTCATACTTACATGTATTGTACACAATACAACATAATACCTATGGGAGTGTACTTCATTCGGCGTGCCTTGCTTGTTCACATACCGCTCTGCCGTACCCAAGCGATTGTTTTACCCTAGCAATGCCTTATATACAGGCTGTTTCTATTAAGTAAGTTGCCGTGTGCTGACGGCAGAGTAGAATACAATTGTCACCACCCCAAATCTCTCCCGTGGGTGTCGTACAAGGCGACTAAGGATAAATTAGTGATGAGGAATGGGCAGCAGCGTTCCTCTTATACCACCTAGCAATGTACTGCGACTTTTGTGCCCGATAAATGGCAATGGGCTCGCCACCTATTACATGGGACTTAACATGGTTGGCGTAACGTGGGTGCTAGTTTCACCTCTGCCTACCCCTTCGGGGATATAGGCGTGATTTATGTATGTATGTATGTATGTTTCTATTAAGAGGCGAAAATCTTTTCAGCCCCCCTAGCCAGCGGGCTTACCGCCTAACTCTATTGCTAAAGAAAAAGCTATAGTTTATGACGTCATGCTGTCACTATCAGCTATAGCTTTTAAACTTGTCACTATCAGCAATAGCTTTGGATTTTGTATGAATTTAGCAGAAAATCCGTACCGCCTAAAAATTCAAGATGACTGCTAGCTAAATTGATAGCTTTCAATACTGCACCCCCCGTAGCACGGGACGTGGACACATCTCTTTCAGGGGAAAGAAAATATTTTTCATTAACCCTACTATTGCGATCACTCACTCAAACGCAAAGCTCATCTTATGCCAAAAGAACTATATTGTTCGTTCACGTTAGCAGTTGTTGTTATACTCTGTGCTTATTGCTGATACAATTTTAGGCGGTCGCTCGGATAATCAGTGCATAGCTATAGAGCTATCATCAGCAATCGAGTTAGGCGGTAGGCCCACAGGTCGCCAATCTATTGAACGCATAGAACACAAAATGTATGAAACTGACGTATTACAGAGAACGCATAGGAAACAATCAGTTTCATACTTTGTTTCCTATGCGTTCGAATAGATGAGCCACTTGGCTTGGCCCTCGGGTACACAAAGAAAATTAACCAAATGCACGGTCTTCTTCTTCTCCGTGCCCTGTTCCCAGTCTATCTGGGGTCGGCGCAGTATGTTTCCTCTTCCATCCATAACGGTCAGACGTCATCAAGCCGTCCACTCCCTTTTGATTCATATCCATCACAACGGAATGGTGCTTGTGATTAATGAGTGTATAGAAAAGTGACGGAACGGACCATGTCAAGAAATCGGTGAATGGAGAGAGTGATTGGAATGATAACATTCCAATCCATACTGCTCAAGGTTTTGGCTTAGGTTTTGCAGCCGGCCGCCTGCCTGACACCAACCCTCTTTGGGTATGAACCGTATGCACGGTATTTGTCAAAATACTCTTCCATTCACTCGTGTTAGCTGTCATCTCCTCATTCACATTCATGTCATTTGTCACGCAATCCATCCATTCCTTCTGCGGTCTTCCACTTACTGTACCTCCCTCAACATTCATGATCAAACCTCTCATCTTCCTCCTTGTTTAATTCGAATAGCTTGAGGTTTTTGGATGATTAGCAGCCTAAATTTCGTCAGCTGTGTTCTTTTAATTTTTTTTTTCCAAATCAACTCGAACATTTATTTGCTTACCAAGTGTACAATAGGTGGTTACATGTTTTGTTAGTAGTATTTAAGACTATGTTAAGCGATAGGTAACACCCTACCACATTTTAGAGCAGCCTGTACATACAGTAGCGTAGTTCACATGGAATTTTGGCGTTTACTTGCTAATTGGTGTATCAGTTCTGTGCTACCGTGCGCGCGCAGCTTCCGGCCGGCGGCCATTACGGATTTACAGTTTTACTTCTTTTTTAGGGATCCCAAGTGACTTGTGGCCAGCGTGAACCTAGGAGCTCGCTAGCCATTTCGTAAACTAAGCAATATCGCCGAGACCGGTTCTTGGATGGGTGACCAAAAATGTATTATCCCTCGTTACTCCGTTCTTCGGACGGCACGTTAAGCCGTTGGCCCCGGCTGCATCTGCATTCGTTAATACCCACCAATCCGCACTGGGCCAGCGTGGTGGGTATGGCCCAGTCTCCCTATATTCTTCCATCCATAGGGAAGGCCCTTGCCCCACCAGTGGGGACAATAAAGGGCTGGTGATGAATGTAGCGTGAGCCCGTGATATTCGGTTCTTAGTAAAATGATGAAATTATCAACTATATAGGCAGCCGCACGGATTGTGGAGGACCCGCGTTCGACTCCCGTCATCCCGTCATCAGGACAATATTTTATTCTCACCTCTTTTTCTTGTTCAAATTATAATTATAATAATGGTTTTTTTTTACAGAACAATAGTAGATTCTACAACAAGGGCTAAATTAGTAGTCATTGTAGCCTGAGACGTTTTTATCCATTTATGGATAGCAGTGGCGTGGCGTGAAAAACAAGTTAGGTCAGCCACAACTATATGAAGCCTCTTATGGTTTAAGCATTAACTTTTAACACCGCCTGCTAGGACACGGCTACAACTGTTCAACGCCATCTAGTGACGAAGCGGAGAACTACGTTGCCACTTTTGCGTGCTTGTGCTTTGTTTTATACAGCCAGAAAGAGAGATCATTATACAAACAAAAGCCGTGTTAATAAGGGAAGGACGATTCAACCCGGTCCGGAGCGGCTTGCAGGAGCGGCGCACGACCGCGATATTGAGTGCAGTTCACAAAAGAAATTCCGCTTTTATCGCTATTGCAATAAGATCTAAAATATTTACTTTTGACGGAACTTGTTTTCGTGGGAGTTTAATACTAATGTGTGCGTGTGTCGTAGTGTATCGATGCATAAGCGCGTAGGCTGCCGAAATGCCGGCTTGATGCCGGCTTGTAGGCAAACTTTAGGTACTATTTCGCGTTGCGTGCGCCTGACAAGACTACGCTTGTCTGTGTGCGTGCAGGCGCTGTATAGCAGGCGTCCATAACTCGATATTTAGCGAGTTAGTTGAAGGAATCTAGAGAGCGGGAGCGAATTGTATGTACCTGTGTTGTTTCGCGCGCGTTTAATACTGTTATGATAAGATTATATTGATGGATTTTTTTTATTTGCTTATAAAATGGTATTGTACTTGAATTATGGTAATGATTTTTTTATGCTCGCTCGTTTGGTACGGCTGTTAGGAATCGGGTTATATGGACGCTCCGCCACTGATGGATAGTAAAGTCGAGGGGTACAGTAGCTTGCTTTGGTCAGTGTTCTACACTCTGTTTTTCACTTTGATTGCGAGAAAATTAAACAATTACTTAATTTAAAATATAAACTATCATATACACAGATATATTGCGAGAAAATTAAACAATTACTTAATTAAAAATATAAACTATCATATACACAGATATATCAATTGATATATCTGTGATCATATAACATTCTATTTCATATGAAGAGCGTTAATCGAAGCACTAGAGACCATTGGGTTATACTAGTTCAATGGTAGAGACTGTGGGCGGTGACAATTGTATTCTGCTCTGCCGTCACCACGCGGTGTTTACAATTTACAATGTGTGATATGTACTCAATAATATAAAGCCATTAATGTACGGAACTTTACATCGATACCACTACGCAACACTTGTCCAATATTTTATAATTCGTACCACAATCTCACGTGTGGGAGGTCGCATCATTCTAAATCGTAAACTTTATTCACATTATGTTTTAAGGAATTTCATCAAGGAGCACAAACCAACATTATGATCGGGGTGATAGGGTTCACTTTTCAAAAACGGCGCTGATTCAGTTCGGCTTCTTTTGTTTTTGCATCATGAGAAACTCGGTACTTCACACTTTTTTTTAACAGTCGAGTGGCTCATAAGAATAGTTCCATTCATTTGTCGCATTAATAGTAATGTAATAAGCGTCATTCAAAATGTTACGTAGACTTCTATAGTATGTATGTACCGAGAAAAACAAGTAAATAAATATGTCTTTCTAGTAATACTAAGCATACTTTTTCGTTTATTAGTTTTTAGGTAAGGGTTTTTTCCCTTACCTATTTTCACCTATTTAAATAAACCACGGAGTGCTATACATACATACATAAATCATTCATAAATCACGCCTATATCCCCGAAGGGGTAGGCAGAGGTGAATTAACACCCACTTTTCGCCAATTATGTTCGGTCCCATGTAACAGGTGGCGGGCCTATTGCCATATATCGGGCACATAAATCGCAGTACAAATTTATATTGCTAGGTGGTATGAGAGAAATGCTGCTGCCCATTACTCATTGCTGTGTTTACCCTTAGTCGCCTTGTACGACACCCACGGGAGAGATGGGGGGTGGTGACAATTACTAGTAATTAGTACTATACAATCTTGATATTTATGTCCCTTTATCTACGAAATGCTTTTAAAAACAAGAAACATGTATTCTAAAATACATATTTCATTATTTTTTGTATTTTATATTAAAAGACACATCAATATTGTTTACATTTTGTCTCAAGCCCAAGTGAATGGGGTATAGTATAATCGGTCCACAACATTAGGGGCGGTAACAATTTCATTCTGCTCTACCGTATTTATATATTTTCAGCCCGCTACGCGTGCGTAAAATCCCACTTCCTGGTCGGGAGGTGACATAAAATTCTGTAGTTACCTCTGGCGGTAAGAAAGAAAGATCGCATATTTGTCGCCCCCGGCTTCAGCTCGGGCGTCAAATATTTGTGACTCTTTTTTTTATCGCTCTTACTACCGCACTCAGAGACATCAATTAAATTTAATGAGTATTTCATGTCAAAAATTTTCATTCAAATCTAGACCATAGCAAGACTCGGCAAGAATAGCGACTGGTTTTGAATTGTCAATTTTTGACGTTAAGTACTCATTAACGTTATTTGACGTCTCTGAGTGCGGCAGTTAGTATGTTACCTACATAATACATACATACATAACTATTATTATCTTCTCCCAGCCCTGTTCCCAGTCTATCTGGGGTTAGCGCAGTATGTTTCCTCTTCTATTCATATAGGTCAGACGTCATCAAGCCATCCACTCCCTTTTGATTCATATCATCTATTACACCGTAAAGGTGCTAATGATTAATGAATGTATAGAAAAGAGATGGAACGGACCATGTCGAGAAACCGATGAACGGTCTCTCCGTTCATCGAATGACAATGACCATACCGCTCAAGGTTTTGGCTTTTTTACAGCCTGCCGCCTGCCTGACACCAACCCTCTTTGGGTATGCTGTTGTTGGTGGTCTGCCCTCCACCATTCGCGTGTCCCAAGGTGCTTAGTGGTCCGGTCCACACCGGGCTATCTCCCTTAGTCGACTCTTACGACACCCATGGGATGAGTCGGGGTTGGCCTATCTACGTTATTTGTTCGGTCCCATGCCAGCATGTACTATTATTATTAGCTCTCAGAAATTCCCAGGTAATCTCCACGTCTAGTTTTATCAATACAAAGCCCCTAGACTCTAGAGTGTAAGAGGCCCGGTATGCCAAGCAAAGCAAGTGCCACATTCCACATGTGGCCCACTCGACGTCGAGTGGCGGTCTCTCGAGAGGTCCACAAAGGCAATCCTCAACCTCCTCAGCCCTTAGGAACGTTGTCATATCGAAAACGAAATGTGGTAAGAATTGACAAGTGGTTTTGTTTATCCTTAGTTTTTCTATTTACCTATTGTATACAGAATTGAAAAGACTCTTTGAAGATGTGACAATTTATAAATTTAATATTTTGACTTCATATAAATATTTAAATAAAAATCATAAATCTTAATATATACTTTAATTAAATAGGTATTGAACATAAACTATAGTCCTAGGTGAGATCCCCGAGGCACGCCCAAATTTATGCCACGAGTAGTTGAGTTAAATCCGTTCATTGCTACATAACAATTTCTATTGGAGATATAAGATACGATGGCATTGAATAAAAAATACCATGTTTTAACGGGTATTATACTTATTATAAATAAGTTTACTAACAGCTATTATGCTAAAATTAAAACGCACGTAAGACTAGGCAACGTCATCCAGTTCCCACACCTCAGCAGAGTAAACATTTTAATAACATCGCTACAATCAATCAAATGTTACCTTAACTAATATAAACTAAATCCATAAAGCCAGCTACACACTTGCTAACTACCGCCGCGTGGCGGTCACGTGTCTAACCATAGTGTACACTCTGCCAGTAGAACTCTAGAGACAGTTGCTCGTAATTCTTATGTATTATATATTTTGATATGTTCAATATGAACATTAGCACTGAATGCAGCGCTTTGTAGAGGTGGGTTTTTGATCTTATTTTCTTACCAAAGAGAGAGACGATAACTCTTAGCATTCCATAGATTCACCGTGCGGGTGCCGGTTCCATAGTGTGGTAGAGGGGGAAGTCAGTGGCGGCGCCTGGGATTCAATCTATCTGTCAAAACTATACTGTAACGCGACAGCAACGTTGGCGCATTATCAAACTTACACTATAGATTGGAAAATATACATACATACAAACATAAATCACGCCTATATCCCCGAAGGGGTAGGCAGTGGTGAACTAGCACCCACGTTTCGCCAAATATGTCAAGTCCCATGTGGCAAGCTTATTGCCATTTATCGGGCACAAAAGTCGCAGTACATTGCTAGCCTAAGTGGGCAGCAGAGGAACGCTGCTGCCCATTCCTAATCATATTCAGATTTATCCTTAGTCGCCTTGTACGACACCCACGGGAAAGATTTGGGGGAGTTGGAAAATATAGGTTTATATTAAATTCGTAATAAATACCTAAATATTTTATCCTCATATTTTGACACCTTACCTAGGGCAGCATGCACGTGTAGCTTGACCAAGTAACTTGCGTAAGTAGCCCGCACCTTGTTTATGCACTGATCAACTAACTTGAGCATGCTGCTTGCGCAAAAAGCTAGCGCCTTTACTTGCTCCAGCTACTTGCCCCGTGTAGAAGCCTATTACGGTACAAGACGCACGTTTCAGAGGCAAAGGGGTACTGGGGCCTTAGCACTAACTTTAAACGCGGCTCAATTCCCATGGTTAAAGTGAGACAATGCTATCAGCCGAGTAGAGAGGCTTTCCGTTTTGTCAGCCGCGTTTGGATCGCTCTAATAATTCATGGTACCTACAACCCACTGGACGTTTTTATGTTAAGTTGTCATACTGCTCTCCGTTCACTGGCCCCGCGCCCCGGGCCGCGTGTTATCCAGGGCGTACGGTAATCGCCTAATATCTATTTATTATTGCTCGTTGTTTGCAAGGTCATTATCGCAGCGGGAATCCGCGCGTGTGGATGCGCCCTTCGCACTGCGGCCCTGTTTGACGGACGGGGCGGACGTTCAATGTTAGGAATATTATTAGGTTTTTTTTTCTGACTCATGTATTTAACAGCAAACAGTACAATGTATATACAGAAATTTAACAGCCAGCCACACGTCAGGCTAAGCACTTTAGCACTCATCTTTCAAATTTCTCTCATCGATAAGTACGTAGTAAATAATAAAGTCTTACACTACCTTCAAGCGTTTGTGTTATGGATACTGGATACATATGATTTATACAAATATCACGCCTTTCTCTCTCAGGGGTAGTCAGAAATTACTTCTTTACACTTTCTACAATCCGTTAATCCCTACAATACGTTGATACTCTTCATACGACACAATATTTTGCTCTGTTAAATATTATACAAAAATCATGCCTATATCCCAGAAGGGGTAAGCAGGGGTGAATTAACACCCACTTTTCGCCAATTAAGTTAGGTCCCGTGTATGTGGTGGCGAGCCTATTGTCATATATCGGGCACATAGATCGCAGTATATTGCTAGGTGGTATGAGAGGAATGATGTTGCCCATTACTCATTGCTGTCTTTATCCTTAGTCGCCTTGTACGGGGTGGTAACAATTATTGTATTCTGCTCTGCCTTCACCAGATGGAGATTTTTATATGTTACATAAATAAACCTGTAGTTAAGCCAAGATGAACAGAAAAATTAAGTGTCAACTATGTAGACAGGAGAAGCGGCGCCCCCAAGCCGAACTATTCAGCGAACTCTGACATAGGCACCTACAGTTGGTACAGTATATAATTTTCATTACGCCCGAGCTCCGACAACAAAGGCCTGTCTGTCAAACAACATCAAACGGCACAATATTCGTCAATTAACGGCGGAATTCTCACGAGCACACGTCGATACGAACAGACAGGCTATATACGTATCAACACGGCCCACCTGACGAGTGACAGAGTTGCCAAGGGAATCTCGACCTTATTTGCTAGGATTAAGGAGCTGGAATGTCTGTTCGGGAGCAAAGGCAGCTTGGTTCTGTAGGTCGAATTGAATCCCCCGACTAATAAACATCAATCAGCGTACTATTAAATGCACCTTTCCTGTGCGATATTGTGGAATGTTCCACTTGGGACCTGGCGTTGCACCCGACTTTTTAATTCGTCTCGGACCATTATTGATCCATGTATTTCATTATTCTATATCTTTATCTATTTGCCGTGTGGTGTCGGCAGAGCTGATAAATTGTCACCGCCCCATCTCTCCTTCGTGGGTGTCGTACAAGGCGACTAAGGATAAATCAGTGATGAGGAATGGGCAGCAGCGTTCCTCTTATACCACCTAGCAATGTACTGCGACTTTTGTGCCTGATAAATAGCAATAGGCTCACCACCTATTACATGGGATCTAAATTAACTGGCGAAAAGTGGATGCTTAATACACCTCTGCTTATCCCTTCAGGTATATACATATAGGCATGATTTATGTATGTGTATTTGACTATTACTTATATTTCATCTCTGTCTTAGTAAACGCTCGTAAGTTCGGAAAATCCTCAACATACATACACATTGTGTATGTCACTCACGAGTGTAACTCACGAGCGTTTACTATGACAGCGATGAGATAAAAGTAATAGTCAAATATTTATTTCAAAGAAAGATCGGAGATTTACCGAGCGAGCGTTCGGACATCTAGGACAGAGGTGAGATTGGGTGCGAACGCGGGATCAGAGTGGAACGAAGCGCCGCGTCATCGCACGCGTCACCTGGCGGGCACGCGCCGCGCAACATTATTGCATTGTTGCCTGCAACAACTCGCCCTTTGACGATGACGAGTGGCGACTGACTCGCAACAATGTTGCTCAGGGGAGCATCCCAGTACAGCTTTAAGTGCTGTTTGATTTTTAATCTAACAAGGATTATTTTTTTAAGAGGTCTATGGTCTATTTAGTTTTATTGATAGGCACATCAATAAAGTTGGCTGGTAGAAATTGCTGCCATATTTTCTAAAATCAAATAGAGCATGACTGAATGAATTTGGGGGATTGAATTGCTTGCGTCCGTAGGACTTACTACCTATCCTAGGCCCACCCTACACGTGTCCCCCGGGTGATGCTAAAAGAGTAACAAGGCCGAGCTACAGGCGGCGGTAAATAACCTGTCCCTGGCTTCCACAAGCCATGGGGAATTAAATACCCCCTAAAAAGTGGCACTAGTGCCTTGGGAAAGCATTATTTGTATTTCTCCCACCCCTTATTTAAATTAGAATGTCCAAGAATAGCAATTGTGATATGTCATGCGACCCGGCTAACCCCCGGCGCCTTCTAGTACCCAGGCTGGACGGTGTGAAATCTACTACCGAAGACTCCATGAGGGTGGGTAATAAGGCCCCCATGATAGTGAATACTACTGGCCAAAGCAAGAAATATGTGCAGCAAGCTTTTCACCCTAGTCTTTTCGAGAAAAGACTAAGAAGTAACTCAGTGGCAAGTACACCACAAACAATCAAAACAGAGATGAGGCTACAAGACTCTCAACATCAAAACCTCCCTTGTTTTGATGATGATTACTGATCAACCAACCTGGCAAAGACTCCCAGCCAATAAACAACCACAAAATAAAAGGAAACTTTCTAACTATAATCTCCAGAGGTAATCACAACATCAAATAGGTTTTCTGGCCTACCTTTAACAGACTATACCCTTGAAACTAAGCAGCCCAAAGGAAAGAGCAAACCTCCTTTAATTGTACTGTATGGAGTAGAGGATGTCAACAAACTGACTGAATTTGTGGAAACCGTAGCTGAAAGATCTACACTCAATTACAAAATTGCCAACAAAAATCAGATACGGATCATAAGTTTGTGTTTATGTTTTTATGAGTCATGTAAGCCACTTTTTGACACACTAAAAATATTGACACTCCCCTCAATGTATATATTGCAAGTAGCAACTTTTGTCAAAATTAATCCTCATTATTTCACTAGGGCTTTTGATATATATCCTAGAAATACAAGAAAAGGGGAAAGATTAGTGCTTGAACACAAATTTAAAACTATGGCATGTCAAAATAATTGCTATGGTATGTGTATAAGGATTTTTAACAAAATACCTGAAGAAATTAAAAAGTTACCCCTAAAATATTTCAAAATTAAATTAAATAAATGGCTTCTTGGCAATAGATTTTATGACTTAAATGATTTTTTTAATTTTAAATTTTAATGTATGACATGTTAAATATTTAAATTAAATTGACCTATGTAATTACATAATAATTTTAAGAATAGGTACTTAAATGATAAAATTAATTAATGATAGTATTGAATGTTTAAAACATATAATTAATTTTAACATAGATCATGTTAATGCATTGCATGCTTTGATAGCAGATCACAGTAGGAACAATTTATTAATGTAACACCAATGTAACCTGTGTATCGCAATAAAGAAATTTGAATTTGAATTTAAGTAACGATACTGAAGCATACAAAAACATTATTCAGCAGTTCGAGACAAAGGACTCATAGGCCACAACTTTAACAGAAAATAGAAAAGAAACTACAGACTTGTGATAAGAAATCTACTTCATATGTGCATATGATGCATACATAAATGTATACAACCCATTATGGGTGACTTACCTGCTGTAAGAACTAACGCTACTTTCCCATTTTATGCGAGCGGTACTTCGCCGGACCATTTATGATTTCGTCTAAGAAAGGCAGAGGTGGCCGCATCTCCAAATGTTACCTGTGTTTATTTGTTTGTTTGACTTCTAGAGCGGTGCATTTGGAGGTGGTGAGCGACCTCAGTACTCAGGCCTTTGTTGCCTGTTTGAAAAGATTTGTTTCCCGTCGAGGTAAACCTTATATTATATATTGCGACAATGGCACTAATTTTGTGGGTGCAAATAATGAACTTAGTAAAATTTTGCGCTCCAGTTGTGGCTCGGTTGTTGAATACGGAAATAACGAAAAGATTAGATTTAAATTCAGTCCAGCGTATTCACCCCACTTTGGGGGTATTTGGGAGGCGGGTGTCAAGGCAGCAAAACATCATTTCAAGAGAATACTAGGAAATAAGTCTTTAGTTTATGAAGAATTAGTTACTATTTTTGCACAGATCGAAGCGATTCTGAATTCTCGTCCTCTGTCCCCCCTGTCATCCGATCCTTCTGATTTAAATCCTCTTACCCCCGGGCACTTCCTCATCGGTCGGCCTCTGGTGTCAATGCCAACTTTTCCACCTGGTATCTAGACTAATTACCATGTCTTGGAGAAGATGAGACAGGAATTTTGGAGGAGATGGCAGAGAGAGCATCTGGCTGAACTGCAACAACGGACCAAATGGAGAGTTGGAACAGCAGACCTAAAGATTGGAGATATGGTCATTATTAAGGAAAATTCACCACCTCAATACTGGCGGCTCGGGCGCATTACCAACCTGCACCCAGGTACAGATGGAATATGTCGAGTGGTGGACATCTACACTGCAAAGGGTACGATTCGAAGAGCAACGAACAATATCGTCCGGCTACCTTTAGAAGAAGAACATTGAAAGTACCTTTCAGGGTGGGGAAAATGTTCACGCCTCTCAGCGTGTCACAACACTACGCTTCATACTAGTTGTGTCACAGCACTACGTAATACACGAGAAATGTTTGCTCCCCATTATAAAGTAAAATACAAAATTCTGTAGATTAAAATAAATACTTATGAAGACTGGAATTGGTGTTTCGAATCATTACGGCGCCCCTACATCATACAACAACACACGATGCAATCAAAGACGCATTTGAGGAAACGGGCAATACAGTAAATGGGGAAATTATCAACGCCAGGTATGGACCTGATAAAAAGGCCATCTCCACATTTTTGTTGACTTGCTTCCTGGTCCAAACAATAACGTTGGCAAAACAAATCAGAACAGTCCTTCACCAAATCCTTATCATAGAGGACCCCAAGAAAAGAATAACCTTAGTGCAGTGTCAAAGATGTCAACAATACGGGCATACGAAAAACTATTGCATGAGGCCATACCGATGCCTCAAATGTGCAGAATCTCACAAGACCAAAGATTGCCCTAAACGGGACCACTCTATTCTGGCAACATGTGCCGTATGCTTTGGCCCCCATCTTTCAAACTACAAAGGGTGGGAGGTATATAAAGGGTATTAAAGAGATCGTTCGCAGCAGCGTTCCTCTTATACTACCGTCCTGACAATGTACTGCGACTTTTGTGCCCGATAAATGGCAATAGGCTCGCCACCTATTACATGGGACTTAACATAATTGGCGAAACGCAGGTGAAAATTCACCTCTGCCTACCCCTTCGGGGATATGGACGTGATTTATGTATGTATGTATGTATGTATTAAAGAGATACTCACGAGAAAAATACAGAAACGCATATTTCATCGGACAAATAATTTTGAACCACTATCTCACACCAGCAAGAAACCCGAATAATTCACGGCCAGACGGCTAACTTCGGAACGGGGGAGGGACTTTCGGGTCGTAGGTGGTCTGCAATGGTGGTGCCGGAAGAGGCAGCGCTGGCTGGTCGATGCGAGAGCCTGGTGCCTACACGTTGACGTCGGATCACCACCTAAGACGTGGTGTTTGCGGCGTCTTCTGGATGGTTTGCCTTTGGCCACCAAGCCACGTATGGTACGGATAAGGCTAATATAGATGAAATTCTCCAACAAGACTGCCAACTTGATTTTCCAACAAAACCCGTAGCAGGCAACAAGAGAAGTAATAAATACTATTAACCAACTTCAAAACGGAAAAGCGCCAGGTTTTGACTTGATTGACAAGAAAGTCCTTTCAGAGTTACCCCAAAAAGCAATAGTTTTTCTGACAACACTTTTCAACTGTATCATTAGAGCAGGACACTTTCCTGCACTATGGAAGGTCTCACAAGTGGTCATGATACATAAAGCTAGGAAGCCAACTCATGAACTTTCATCTTACAGACCAATTAGTCTGCTTCCAACTATGTCCAAGAGTCTAGAAAAGGTGTTATTGAAACAACTGCTAAAATCATTGCACGAGAATTCTGTAAATCCCGATCACCAGTTTGAGTTTCGATCGGAACATGCCACAACTGAACAGATACATAGAATATGCAGATATCTCTGACTGCCTCGAGCGTAAGGAATATTGCTCCTCGATGTTCCTAGACGTTCATTTGACCGGGTGTGGCATAAGGGTCTTCTCTGCAAAATCAAACAATTCCTTCCTCACACAATCATATCTCACTGATAGGATCTTTCAAGTTAAAGAGTGTGACTGCACTTCAGATATAGATAACATACATGCTGGAGTACCACAGGGCTCCGTTCTTGGACCGGTCCTATATACAATATTTACAGCAGATTTGCCACAGACACCTGGGGTTCTAATTGCGACCTATGCAGATGATACGGCAATTCTCGCCTCTAGTACGAACGCTGCGGAATCATCAATGATTAGTGCAAAAAGGTCTCGATAACATCAGTAGATGGTTCGATAAGTGGACAATCAAAATGAGTGCAAGCAAATCAGTACAAATTACAATCTCACTTCGTAGAGAAGAATGCCTTCCGGTAAATCTGAGCGAAGAGAACTTCCCCACACTAGTTCTGTGAAATATCATGGACTTCACTTGGACCGAAGATTGACATGGCGCAAACTTACACGTGGAGATAAAAAAAAGAGATAAACTTTAAATAACGAGGCCTATATTAGTTACTAGGAAGAAACTCAAAATTATCTGTAGATAACAAGCTCTTAATTTACAAGACTTGTATAAAACCTATCTGGACCTATGGGATTCAGCTGTGGGGAGCAACCTGTAACTCAAATTTAAACATAATTCAAAGAACTCAGAACAACATTCTTAAACGAATTGCCAACTGGCCCTGGTTTATCAAAAACACAGAAGTCCACAACCACCTAAATATGCCAATATATATAACAGTAAAAAAGAACTCAAGCAAGAAGAAAAAAAAAGGCAAAAATTCGTTATAAAAAATTACATTTCAAATGAAATTACGGTTATTTTTTTATGATTGAGCAAACACTATAAAATATGCATCGACGAGTTAGTTTACTGCCTCCTCAAAGGACAGTCTCTGAGTGTCTGTCTGAAAGAGTTAGCTTTTAGCGATAAGACCACCTCTTGTGCTCCGTTGTTCATGTTACTTCCTGTATTTTCTGTATTCAATTCTATTCTCCAAAACATTCCTCCTGAACAATAAGGTGACCTTCAAAAACTCAATATCTATTCGCTTCCCATAGCACCCTTCACTTCTGCCTTGTTTGATCTCAATCGCCATGTCGAATTAATAAAATACATACAATTTAACATCCGCACAACTATAGGGTGCAGTTACCTGTCGCGGGACGTCACTGACGCGTGCAAGCGACATATTAAATGGCGATTCAACAAGCACATTGATTAAATTAAACATGCCCTTTTAAACAACGCGTCTGCTACACATTAAAATTAAATGGTTTCGATTGACGGGGCATGGAGTGACACAAGCTCGAATTAAAACTGTGTTCTGACAGCAGTATAAATAGTAATTATTATAGCCACCGAAAAAAGGTTACCAACAATGGAATAGCATCCTCAGCATGGAATACTGCTAGGTATGTAGTAAGTGGTGACAGTAGACCAGAATACAATTATCACCAGTCACATCTCCCGTGGATGTCATACAAGGCAGCTAAGGGGAAAGACAGCCAGCGGTGACTAATGGGCAGTAGCATTCCTCTTATACCGCAATTCATTGTGATTTTCTCCAGATTGCTCCAGATTGACTACAGTTGCCAAGCAATAATTGTCCAAAAAGTTGCTCGTTCATGAAAAAATGTTTACGTCCTAGACCTTTTGCTGCATAACACAGAGGTTATCGACCAATAACGCTTCTCACGCCCAAAATACCCAAGCAGCAGAGAAAATTCTCGCTAAGGACCACCAGTATCCAACTAAAGCTATCCCGTCGTAAACACGCGAGCCGGAATACAAACGACTGGTAACTAGCCCGGCGGAGACATATTTCAAAGCGCATTAACCGCTGATTTATAAAACGGCTTTGGCCCGGCCGGGGCAACGGGGAAAAAAATCACGAACCGCCCGGGATAATGTGGTGTTATGGCCGGGATAATCATCTTTTAATAGACGTGTTTTTTGTTGCGCTCAAAACATTCTGTGTGTTGTGTAGGCGTGAGTATTATGTTGGGTGAAAATGTCGCGAGTGGTTGGGTCGCAGTTTACGTATATTCTTCATGGTCGTTCGCTCGCTGTCATAAAGCCATACACTCGCCCTTGTAATTAATATCATCTTTCACGCAACCACTGTCGTACTCTTCGCGTCCCAAATATAATTTCGTGATCTCTTCTCTTAGCATACCTTTACTAAGACAGCCTCCCTTTCAGTTTTTCTGTCACGACGGGTCCTAATTTCATATTAGAAATTTTCGAACTTTTTTAACCTGTTTGTCATTCCAAAATAAATAGTTCCTCACTTCTATTTATAATTATAAATTCTTCTTCTCACACGTTCGTCATGTCTCATATAGTGGATGCACGCGGCTACGCTCGCGTTAATGTCTTTCTCAATAAATGGACTATCCAAGACAAAAATAAATTTTCAATTTGAGTCAGTAGTTTCTGAGATTAGCGTGTTTAATTAACCATACAAACAAACTAAATCTTCAGCTTTATCATATTAGTGTAGATAGATACGTAATTTAAATTTAACAACGTAATATGGACTTCTGTTATATTTTTTACAAAAAGATCTTGACTTTACCAGATAACGTAGGGGCGCTCCTTCCTATAGATAGGGAGTGTTGTGCAAGTATTTCACAGTAGGTATTTCTGTTACAAATAACAATATATTAGTTCCCCGGGGAGAGAGAACAGGGCTTAGCTCTTACGCTGGCACCGAACTAGTGTTGTAGGTGGTGTCGATAGTTTCTTTTACGTACTTAAGTCATTTACAATTTCATTTTTGTTACTTGAGTAGATTTTACTTATGGAAAAAGACGACTGTTTAAAATTACAACGTACGTGGCCTTTTGTACACTCTTTGAGGGTCATACCTACGATCCAGTTTCATCAGTACTCTGCCAATTTTTTCCAGAAGAGTAGTAGTCTCATAACCATCTGCTTGTATAGAGATACGAGCAGATGGTTATGAGAATACTGACTTACAAAATATACATAAATCACGCCTATATCCCCGAAGGAGTAGGCAGAGGTGAATTAAACACCCACTTTTCGCCAGTTAAGTTAGGTTCTATGTAATAGGTGGCGAGCCTATTGCCATCTATCGGGCATATAAATAACAGTATATTGCTAAGTTATCTAGGAGGAATGCTGCTACCCATTACCCATTGCTGTGTTTACCGTGAGTCGCCTTGTACGACACCCAAGGGAGAGATGGGGGTGGTGACAATAATTGTATTCTGCTCTGCCGTCACCACACGGCAACACAGAACTTTTAAACAAGTGAAACCTAGAATTTTAAAGTTTAATTGAAGTTTAAGATATACACAACATGAATTTATCGACAACACGGTACACGTCCCACCACTACGCGCACGAACTTTATCCGGGCAACGGTTTAAGCGGGCGGAAGAAGTATTCATTTTGCAATGAAATATTCCGGAGACGTCTACGGCTCCACGGGCGTTTTAATTAGAGCCCACTCCTATTTACTTCGAAATGATTCAAATTAAATTGCCTCTCACATAACGTTCTCCTATTATTACAAGAGCGACGGTTATTCAATATGGGCCTATTTATGTCTTCAATGATGAGCTCTGGCCAGCCATTGCCTATTGCTTAAGTACATACACAAGAGAGAATACAATTGTAAACACCCCCATCTCTCCCGTGGGTACGACACCCACACACACACACAATGGGACAAATGGCTAGAGTGAACGAGGCCTCAGAATTTTGAAACATCATTGTTTTAATATAGAAAAAATCTTATTCTAAATAAAAAAAACTTGGAAAATAGCTTTAAATTAACTGTGAATATCTCCTTTCTACAATAATATTTTTGAGCATAATTTATACTAGGATAATTGGTACTTTATGAGGAATAAAGATTATAGCCGTGTGGTGACGGCAGAGTAGAATACAATTGTCACCACCCCAAATCTCTCCCGTGGGTATCGTACAAGGCGACTAAGGATAAAACAGTGATGAGGAATGGGCAACAGCGGTCCTCTTATACCTACCACACCTAGCAATATACTGTGACTTTTGTGCCCGATAAATGGCAATAGACTCGCCAGCTATTACTTTGTTAAATTGTTGATTTTACTATTATTTCCCTACGCAATTTTTCCATATTTTCTTACCTTTTGGCCCATGACAATCATTTCAAAACCAAAATCAGGTCGATAAAACTCGAAAACGACAAACAAACAGCAATTCATTGTATACCTATACCTATTGTTCGGTTTTCGTAGAATTTTTGAATCTCATGGGGCAACACTGAGAGGTTAACAGTTTGACATTAAAAAGTTCAAAAAATTATTGTCGTGAAACTATCGTTATCGTACCGACGTTTAGCGCTTTTGCGGCAACGTCTTCTATTTTTCGAGTTTCGTACCAAAGTTCCAAGTAAAGTTTTATCCATCTATACTAATTACCCGCTAATAGAAGTGTAAATTCAAGTGTGAACGGGCACTTCCAAGGAGTGAGTAACTAGACAGCCAGGTAACAGGTGTCCTTGTTAAGTTTGGCCAGCACAGGGTTCCTGCACCGTCCTGAGTCTGTCTGGAGCTGATTCAACGGCAGCACAATCCAAGGTGAGTGTCTGATTTCATTGGTTGAAGTTACACTTTTTTCGCGAACAAGATTAAGTTAAATACAGTCCACTATATGCTCGTTTCGTATTGTTAACATTTGTCCTTCGAGCCGGATATTGCTGTAAGGCGATCTAAGGCATTTGTTTTACTTGGAATTTTGTTAAATATTTTGTTTCTTTATTGTAATAATATATTTTACGTAATCATAATTTTATTCATATTTATGTAGGTATATTTAAAAAAAAACTTCTTCACAATAATTCTTTCGGTGGGTAGTGGCTAGTGTTGCGAACAATAATTGATTATCGGTAAGTTGGTAGCTTTGCCAACTGGATTGGTTCTCAGCTTGAATTGTTGAGGTACAACACTAGTAAAATATTTTTTTTTGTTTTTTTTTTTAACTGTCAATTGTCAGTCACGTTTGACATTTGTCTATTTAATTTGTCGAAGAAAAAAAATAGTGTTTGTTTACGTTATTTTGTCGGTTCAGTTTTTTGTTCATTTACTATGATGACGATGGAAACTAGCGCCATAATGTCCGACTCTGCCGATAAAAATCGCATCTCGCGTGATTATGCTTTCGCTAGATTGGAGATCATTAGGGATTCGGATCTTTTGGGGTATACTTTGGAAGACATCAAATCAATAGAGGATGAGTTCCACAAAGCTCAGGTTGAACTGTTGTCGTCGGTGCCTAAGGTGGATAGGCAATGCGAAATAAAGATTTCTGTTCAGTTTGAACAACAAGTGAAGTCCATAAAATGTCGCCTTGGAAATAGTGAACTTGTTGAGAAAAAGCCGAATGTGACAAGCAGTAGTTCCATTAAATTGCCTAGAATTATAATAAAGCCATTCGATGGCAAGATTGAAAACTGGGTATCTTTTATACAGCTCTTTGATTCGCTGATTCACAAAAAAGACATACCTGCAGTAGAAAAACTACACTATTTGTTTTCTAATGTTCAGGGCAGTGCTTTTGATTTGATAAAATGCTATCCACTTTCAGAGGATAATTATATGCTTGCTTATAGCACGTTAAAAAATCACTATGAAAAGAAGCGTGTGATAGCAAATATATTTTATGAAAAATTGTTGCATTGTGAATCAGTTAGATCAAAGAGTAGTTCGGAATTGCATAAGGTTTATCGAACATTTAAAGAAAATTTGGATATTTTATCAAAATATCAATTACCTGATAAAAACTTTATGCTTTTTTATTTATTGTGGTCAAAATTGGACATTTCAACTAAAGAGGCATTTGAATTGCAACTTGACTCTAATTTTGAAATACCAAATTTTACAGATTTATGTGAGTTCATTGAAAAACGTAGTCAAGCTTTAGAAAATTCAGGTATTAAGTCAAGTTTCATCAGTAACAAGCCGGTCATGAAACCTCAAGGGCTTAAGTCCAAAATTTCGTTTATCGTGCCACCGGTAAAAAATTGTATAGGTTGTTTGGGTGCTAATCATACCTTGGATGAATGTCAAGAATTCTTATCTAGGACTCCTATAGAAAGATTTAATTTAGTAAAGGAAAAAAGACTTTGTATTGGTTGTTTTCACCCTTCACATTCTGTGAAAAATTGTACTTCATCCAATTTTTGTAATAAGTGTACCTATAGACATAACACTTTACTTCACTTTAGCCCTGTGAGTAATGCAGGACCCTCGCAGTTGTCTTCGAAAGTCACAACATTAGCTGTATCGGGCTGTGACTCGCAGGTTCTGTTCTCAACGGCAATTGTTTTGGTGAAAAATAGATTTGGTAGGTTACAACCTGTTCGCATATTATTTGATAGTGCAAGTGCTTGTAATTTTATGACAGTATCATGTGCACGACAGTTGGGCCTTAAAATAAAGGGTGATGGTTTATCGGTCAACGGTATTGGTGAGGTTTCAGCTAATACTCTAGGATCGGTTAATTGTGACATAGTTCCATCGAATGGTGACTTGTCACGGAAATTATCGTTGCAAGCATTTGTTTTACCAAATATTTGTTCAGATATGCCCTCTGGGAAAATTGATATCTCGTCCTGGAGACATATACAAGGTTTAGATCTTGCAGACCCAACTTTTCATAAGCCTGGACCTGTTGACATGTTGCTCAACGTCAATATTCTCGCAGCTGCACTTCTGCCTGGCCTCGTTAAAAGTGTGTCAGGTCCGATTGCTATTCACACTGTTTTCGGCTGGATAGTGATGGGCGAATGTGCAGTTGACGTTGACACCTCTCGTTTTCGTTCACGTCAAAGATCCTACGGTGTGACCAAGAACTGCCTTCTCGTATCGAACTCGTCCTTGGACAATAGCATTAAGCGGTTCTGGGAGTTGGAAAATGTAAGCCCGCCCATTAAATCTGTCGTTCTTTCGAAATCGGAATTATCATGTGAAACCTATACAGAGGCTTCATATTATCGTACTGCTCAAGGTAGAATGGTAATACCGTTAACTTTCGTAGACCCACATGAGAAGCCCCAATTTTCGAAGTCTCGTGAAATCGCTCTCAAGCGTTTGTTAAATTTGGAGAGGAAATTTTATTTAAATCCTCATTTTCAACAACTTCATAAAAATTTCCTGGCTGACTATCTCGAATGCGGACATATGGAAGAAGTTGAACCACCTTCGTCGTCTCATGGTCACTTTTACTACATCCCACATCATGGCGTACTGCGACCTGATTCTGTCACTACTCCTCTGCGTACTGTATTCGATGCTAGTGCTAAAGATGCTGCAGGGATGTCATTGAATAACTCACTGCTGCCAGGCCCTAAATTACAGAAAAGTATTTTTGATTTGCTGGTTAGATTTCGCTGGCATGCAGTTGTGTTTACTGCAGATATCAAGCAAATGTACAGGCAGTTCCTCGTGTCTCCTCAGGACTGTGACTACCAACGAATATTATGGCGGTCCTCGCCTAAGGATCCTGTAAAAGACTATCGATTGCTCACTGTGACGTACGGTGTATCGTGCGCTCCTTATCAGGCACTTTGGTGTATCAAGAGGTTGGCTCAAGAAAGTTCGTTGCGTGCTCCTCATGGTGCTGCAGTCTTGGCCAGAGACACTTATGTGGACGATGTGGTATCAGGCATCTATTCAGTGGAAAATGCTTCCCTTATTCGTAAGGAGATATTAGAAATACTGTCGTCTGCTTGTCTGCATTTGCGTAAATGGACTTCTAATAACTCAGAGTTTTTAGGTAGTTTGTCGGATACCGATTTATATTCAGAAAAATTTCGTTATTTCGATGACAGTAATGATTTATCGTTGAAAATCTTGGGCCTTTCGTGGCTGCCAAAGGATGACACGTTCACCTTTAACACTTCGTATAGTGATTATCGTTGTACTAAGCGATCTATTTTGTCGGATATCGCTAAAATTTTTGACCCGTTAGGTCTTTTATCGCCAGTTGTATTCCTCGCTAAGTATTTGATACAGCGGTTGTGGATGATTGGAGTTGATTGGGACAGTAATGTTCCAACAACTATTGAACAGGAGTGGCGTAAATTTAAATGTCAACTGTCGATGTTGAGTACGCTTTCGATCCCTCGTAGAATGGTTGAGTCCTTCGTGTCGCTACAGCTTCACGGGTTCTGTGATGCTTCGGAGAAGGGTTACTGTGCTGTCATATTTTGTCGTGTCGTTCGTAATGATAGCTCAATTTTCGTTCGTCTGTGTTGTGCGAAGTCGAAGGTAGCCCCTCTTCGTAAGCATTCAGTTCCACGGTTGGAGTTGTTAGCGGCCGTTTTATTATCGGAGTTGATCACGTCGTTCAAAGAAGCCTTGACGGAATTTAATAGTTTCGATGAAATTTATGCCTGGTCAGATTCAAATGTAGCCTTGACATGGATCCGTTCCTGTCCATCACGATGGAAGACGTTTGTGGCTAATAGGGTCACTGATATTCAGGACAAAGTGTCTCCAGAAAATTGGCATCATATTGCGGGTTCTGAAAATCCAGCAGATTGCGGTTCTCGCGGTTTACTTCCTGCTGATCTGATCCAGAATCAATTATGGTGGGCGGGACCCCCTTGGCTTTCCGGTCCACAAGAGTCTTGGCCACAATCTGAATCATGTTTCGACAAGGTAGCTGATGATGAGCAAAAAATCTATACTCTCTTCACAGCTTCAAATATATCTTGCGTAGAAGAGATTTGGAACCGGTTTTCGTCGCTTTCTACAATTAAACATGTCGTGGCGTATATTTTTCGTTTTATCGCAAATTCCAGACGTTTAGCTGGGAATAAAATAATTGGTAATTTACAAAGTTGTGAAATTAATAAAGCCTTCATGTTCCTAATAAAGCATGTACAGCAGATTGTATTTTCGTCGGAAATTGACCTTCTGAAAAGGGGACTCCCTAATGGCTTGTCGAAGAGCATGCGCAAATTGTCACTCTTTCTCGATGATGCGGGTCTCTTGAGGGTGGGCGGTCGTTTGGCCCATGCTGACGTTGATTTTGACGTCAAGCATCCTCTGTTGTTGCCGCGAACTCATCGCCTCACTACCTTAATTATCGAAGAGTATCATAATAGATTAATGCACCCTGGTGCTCAAACACTGCAAAATATCCTTGCGCAAAGTTTTTGGATTCTTTCGCCGAAGAGAGCCATCCATTCTGTTATTACGGGATGTTTAAAATGTTTTCGGGCTAATCCAAAACCTGCTCCTGTTCCATTAATGGGGAATCTGCCTACTTATCGGGTGAATAAAATTAAACCTTTTTCTAGTGTAGCCATTGATTATGGTGGCCCTTTTGATATTGCTTTGGGTCGAGGCCGTGGAGTAAAAACGTTTAAGTCATATATTTGTGTATTTGTTTGTACATGTACGAAGGCTGTGCATGTGGAGCTCGCATCAGAGTTATCGACTGAGGCCTTTTTGGCAGCACTCAAGCGCTTTATTGCTCGTCGTGGTCGGTGCTCTCATATTGTATCGGACCAAGGGCGCAACTTTGTCGGCGCCAGTAATTATCTCGGGTCTCTGATGCAAAAGGCTGCGGAGTCAGTGGAGTTGCAGTTTTCGTTCAATCCCCCTGGAAGTCCACATTTCAATGGACTTGCTGAGGCAGGTATAAAATCCTTCAAAACTCACCTTGCTCGTGTTATTGGTAGTCAAAGGTTGACATTTGAAGAATTTTATACCGTCCTAACGCAAATAGAAGCTATGTTAAATTCGCGTCCCCTTACCCCACTTAGTTCTGATGCTAATGACTTGTCAGCATTAACCCCCGCTCATTTTCTGACTCTGGAACCCTTGTCGTTCCTTCCAGAGGAAAGCTTTATCGATGAAAAGGTTAGCGTGTTACATAGGTGGAAATTAATCCAAAAGCTCCACCAAGACTTCTGGCGTAGGTGGCAGCATGAATATCTTCACACACTGCGACAGAGGGCCAAATGGACGAAGTCTTACGCTAATGTAACCGTGGGGACCTTAGTGTTGATAATCAACGAGCAAACAGGACCGCTACAGTGGAACATGGGTCGAATCGTAGCTCTACATCCAGGGCCTGATGGTGTATGTAGGGTGGTAACAGTGAGGACTGCCTCTGGCGAGTACCGGAGACCAATTGTCAAGCTGTGTCCGCTGCCAATCACCTATGATTAATTATCGTTTATCCCCACTGTTGTTATTGTATATTAATGTGTATGTATATTTTTTAATATTTTATATGTGTATCGTAGTTAAAATACTGTGTATTTTGGTGGGCGGAATGTTCGGTTTTCGTAGAATTTTTGAATCTCATGGGGCAACACTGAGAGGTTAACAGTTTGACATTAAAAAGTTCAAAAAATTATTGTCGTGAAACTATCGTTATCGTACCGACGTTTAGCGCTTTTGCGGCAACGTCTTCTATTTTTCGAGTTTCGTACCAAAGTTCCAAGTAAAGTTTTATCCATCTATACTAATTACCCGCTAATAGAAGTGTAAATTCAAGTGTGAACGGGCACTTCCAAGGAGTGAGTAACTAGACAGCCAGGTAACAGGTGTCCTTGTTAAGTTTGGCCAGCACAGGGTTCCTGCACCGTCCTGAGTCTGTCTGGAGCTGATTCAACGGCAGCACAATCCAAGGTGAGTGTCTGATTTCATTGGTTGAAGTTACACTTTTTTCGCGAACAAGATTAAGTTAAATACAGTCCACTATATGCTCGTTTCGTATTGTTAACACCTATAGATAGCTTTGATAAGATAGGTAAGCGAAAAATTAAGCAGGTAGATATACTTTTTCCAAATTGAAAACCTTTTCTTGGTTTTAAATCGAAAAAGGGAAAATCTGAAGGAGTCTTAACGAAACGATCGATACACGCTGTTTTAAGCAATCATAAAACCGTGGATGTCGTACAGGGCGACTAAGGATAAATCAGTAATGAGTAATGGGCAGCAGCGTTCCTCTTATACCACCTAGCAATGTACTGCGACTTTTGTGCCCGATAAATGGCAATAGGCTCGCCACATATTATATGGGACCTAACATAATTGGCGTGATTTATGTATGTGTGTAAAAAAAATATCTAAGAGTTTTAAAAAGCTTAGTTAAGTTTGATATTTGTAACAACGCTAAACAAACAAACAACAAAGGAAACAATCTTAGTCCAGCCCAATAAACAATAAAAATAAACAACAAAATCCTATTAACACGAAACTGAGCCTAAGCGATGATTTTTAATAAAAAAAACACAACCATGTTTTAATATCGGTTATGCCAAGGGTATCTGACCCCTGCTCCACACGTTTAAAAGGACACTATTCCGAACTCTATTTTACACAAATTTTAAGCTTACCCCAACAACAACAAAGACCACTTTTGAACTGCTAACAAACTTTGTCGGATCTGTTTTGAAAATTGTTTACTTTCAGTCCAAATTGCACTATGAAGCTGGTTGTTTTAAAGAGCATTATCGCTCGCAGTTCTGGCGTACATAGGGCTATGACAGACTGCCGGGTTGGGTAACGCATCGCTACAGTAAAACCGCGCACAGTTTATTATAAGTTAATACGCACCCGCCTTTACCCAGCCTATGATTACACCGCTGGCCACAAAAATGCACAGCACAATAATATTTCATACATACATAAATCACGCCTATATCCCCGAAGGTGTAGGCAGAGGTGAACTAGCACCCACACTTCGCCAATTATGTTAGGTCCCATGTAATAGGTGGCGAGCCTATTGCCGTTTATCGGGCCCCAAAGTCGCAGTACATTGCTATTGCTAGGTGGTATAAGAGGAACGCTGCTCATCATTGATTTATCCTTAGTCGCCTTGTACGACAGCCACGGGAGAGATTTGGGGTGGTGACAAATGTATTCTACTCTGCCGTCACCACACGGCAATAAAAATATATTACCATAATAAAAGACTTAGTATTTCTGATGATGTGTGTGCTTACCCTGACTTTCCCTGATAAAAGGCGTGATTTGTGTAATGATATTGCTATTAAAACACAGAAATAAAAGACACTAGTTATTTGATTTAGAAAAGAGTAGTCGAAAAAACGAATAAAATTTAATACTTAACCACCATAAACATAGAAAATTTAGATAACAAATACTAAAAAAACACACTTACTGCCGCACTCAGAGACGTCAAATAACTATAATGAGTATCTAATGTCAAAAAAAATATTTAATCTAGACCATAGACCCGGCAAGGATAGCGATTAGTTTTGAATTGTCATCTTTTGACATTAAGTACTCATTATCGTTATTTGACGTCTCTGAGTGCGGCAGTTAATGATATTAATTTAATACATAAGCAGAAATCTTTTATATATCAATAGGTATCTACTTTTTACAATTGCAACCCCATGATTTTTTTTTCATTTGCTGTTAGAAAACTGGTTTTCTTCACACATTAAAAAGATGCAAATAATAAATAAACAGATTTCGGTCAACGCATGTCATGATCACGTTTCATCACAATCATATAATCTAAAAATCGATTGTAACTTCGTTTTTGGTAAGACAAGAATACGATTGACTACCACATTGCAATGTCCTCCAGTGTACGGCCGCACCCCAGCTTAGCCCGATCGTAATAAACTTACACGCTTTTCAACTTTGCGCGTAGGTACACTTCCCGGTTGCGAGGCAAACGATTCATTTTATATTGCAAAGTTGAGGAAAAAAATTACAATGTTTAAAATTAAATATTTATCTTTTTGCTATTTTTTATCTACCTAACCAAAGAGGGTTCTGTCAGGCGGGCGGCTGGCTGTATGTTTTCCAGAAATAAAATTAAGTTAGAAAAAAATCGAAACATTAATTGTTCTGATCCTTCAGTCAGAAATTGCTAAGCAACTAAGCTGTAATACCTACCTACGTCTATCTGCAACTGTTTATAAAATATTGGGACTCGCGGTTAAAGTAATTTTCGCAAGCAATACGACCATCATCATCGTCACCAGCTTTTTAAATGTCCCCATTGCTGGGACACACGCCTTCCCTATGGATGGAAGAATATAGGGAGAAATCGGCCACCACGACTGCACAATCGATTCTATTTCGCAAGATCAATCTAGTACTGGAATTCGCTAGCGCAGTGGCACAGCGCGCTTGGCCTGTGATTGCGTAAACTAAGCAATTTCGCTAAGGCCGGTCATTGGATGGGTGACCAAAAATGTATTATCTCGTGTTCCTCCGTGCTTCGGAAGGCACGTTAAGCTGGTGGTCCCGGCTGCATCTGCAGTCGTTAATAATACCCACCAACCCGCACTGGGCCAGCGTGGTGGGTTATGGCAATCTCCCTATATTCTTCCATGCATAGGGAAGGCCCGTGCCCCAGCAGTGGAGACATTAAAGGGTTGGTGATGATGATGATGATGAATCTAGTACTGAAACATTACTTATTCTACAAAGTACATTGTGATTAGAATAACTTTGAAAAATTAGAATCTTGATACGGGAACTACCTATAATTTTTCGAACTTTTTCTAGTCACACTGTTCTTTGTAGGTATACAAATTTTTCTAATAATATATAAATATTAGAAAAATATAATGTTCAAATTAAAATCAAAATAATAATTACCTTACTTACTTAATCTAGTTTGAATAGATTGTAGATAGAATTGAAGTGGGATCGGATGATTTTATGCAAGTAAAGCTGGGGGCCTACCGCCTAACTCGATTAGGTACTGATGATAGCTATATTGCAATGCACTGCTTACGGCCATAGCAGCCATCCTATATTTTTAGGCGGTACGGATTTTGTGCCAAATTCATTCGAAATCATTCAGTGATCATTCGTTCAAAGCTATCGCTAATAGTTTAGGTACATTTGGTGCGAAAAGACAGCATGACGTCATAAACTATAACTTTTGCTTTAGCAATGGAGTTAGGCGGTAGGCCCCCTGGTCTTAAATGAGCAATCGCAATACTAAGCAATGCTCACTATGACCGATCATCGGATTGTCCTAAAAATATATACTTAGAGCTCCTCCGTGCTTCGGAAGACACGTTAAGCTATTCGATTTTAATTTTAACATTATTCAAAAATTTGTACAAAAGTTTTCTAACCACCAAAATCTTTGTACACGTTAAGCTGTTGGTTGTCGTTATGCCTATGAATCTGCACTGGGTCAGCGTGGCGGGTTATGGGCCATTCTTCCTATACATATATTCTTCAATCTCCAGAGCTCCACGTGTTTCGGAAGAAACGTTAAGTTGTTGGTCCGGGCTGCATATGCAGTAGTTAATACCTAACAATCCGCGCTTGGCCATTGTGGCGGGTTAGGGCCCATTGTTCATATATTCTTCCATCTGCATCCACAGTATTATGCCATAGCAGTTAGGGGGACATTGAAATGATGATGATGTGATGTGATCTGTAATGTAATGTGACGTGTGGTGACGGCGGAACAGAATACAATTAATTGTCACCACCCCAAATCGCTCCCGCGGGTGGTGGTGGTAGGTACAAGTCGACTAAGGGTCAAAACAGTAATGAGAAATGGGCAGCAACGTTCCTCTTATTCCACCTAGCAATTTATTACGACTTTCGAGCCAGATAAATGGCAATAGGCTCGCTACATTACCTACATGGGAGCTAACATAATTGGTGAACCGTGGGTGTTTATTCACCTCTGTCTCCCCTGCGGGGATATAGGCGTGACTTATTTATGTATGTAATCTGTAAAGAGAATTTAATAATGTTGCCGCACTATTCCTCAACATTCTGTTCTCAGTTTGGCCCCCAAAACTTTGCCAATTTTAAATCTTGTTTAAGCAGGTATCTACCTAGGTTTAATAACGGCACGCTACCAAATCTGAAATGACAAAATACAATTTCAATGGCGGCGCCACTCCCTAGTCTGGAATTCCTATCAAATCTAAAGGTCTCTGCACACTTAACAGGTAAACACCCCGGACGGGACGTGAACGGGACGGGGACGGGGCCTCTTTAGTTCAAAGGTCTCTAGTTACGTAACGGCAAAAGACGGGGTCGGGACTTCTCTCGTTCAAAACGCCCCGGGCACGTCCCGTCCGTGACTCCGTGACATAATTACATCCTTCATGTACATTTTCTATGAAACGATATTTTTGCAGTCACAAGCCCGTCCCAAGCCGTGTGGTGACGGCAGAGTAGAATACAATTGTCACCTCCGCAAATCTCTCCCGTGGGTGTCGTACAAGGTGACTAAGGATGAATCAGTAACGAGGAATGGGCAGCAGCGTTCCCCATATACTATCTAGCAATGTACTGCCCGATAAACGGCAATAGACTGGCCACCTATTATTAGGACTTGACACAGTTGGCGAAACGTGGGTGCTAATTCACTTCTGCCTACCCCTTCGGGGATATAGGCGTGATTTATGTATGTACCTATGTGTGTAATATAATTAAATTAACATTTAATATGACAGGATATTTCTGCAGTCCGGTCCCCGTCCCGTCCACGTCCCGTCCGACGCATTTTCCCGTTCCGTATGCAGAGACCTTATTACTTAAGAGAATGTTTCGCAGCGTTCTCATTTTGGACGTGGTCCGTTTTTTTCTAAGCCGGTTGCCATGGAAACGTGGCACTAGACATTCCGCCCTTTGTGCTTCGCCCTCCGCCCCTGAGGGGTCGTCGTGTCTGTAAACGCCAGGAATTTCATATTGAATTCTATCATGGCTTACCTTACTTACCTGTGTGTACGTGGGAGGGATGGAATTAGTTTCTTGAGTGGTTGCTTTGCGTTCGGTGTTTCGTAGTAAAACACACAAATATTATTTTCTGTATTGTCCAAGAGAATACAAGAGAATCTAATCCTGGGACTAGTGGTACGCCCACCGGAATTCAGATCCAAGGGTCCGATCCCCAGGAGGTACAAATTTGTACTCAGTTTGGTTGGTGGTAGGACTTCTCACAAGTCCGCCTGGCTAGCTACCACCATCTTAGCAAAATCTGTCTCCATAATAATATTGTTAACATAATTATTGTGTTCCGACAATTGTGATAAGATAGCCAGCCCCACAGTAGTTGAGGGTTCTAGGTGAAGCTCAACTCCATCTTCGACCTTTATCGTCGCTTAGGTGGGTACCCACCATCAGGAGAGATGAAACAACCAACAGTAAATAATTTACCAAATAATTCACCAAATTATTTAAGTAATCATACCTACATAATTAATTATTACTATTATTATTTACAAGTTTATTTTTTCTCGACGGGATGTCGGTTTATAATGATAAAGATACGGGCTTATACCAAGTACCTATCTATCATTTGCGTGTGTATTGTATTAACTCTTTATTGCATATAATAACACAAAAAGATAACAATTATACAGTGATACAGTTTGCAAGGGCGAACTTATCTCTAAAAGAGATCTCTACCAGCCAACCCAAAAACGTGGTTAGATATTAAACCGTGGTGTGGGAGACACTAAAGTGCATAAAAAATCAAATAAAGAAAAAAATATTGGTAAAAAATAAAATAAAAATAAAAACATGTTTTTATTTTATTTTATTTAACTATTGTATTGTGTATTGAGAAGTTAAAGGTTGTATTCTCGGGTGTTACTGTTATTATTATTACTGCCTTAAATATAAGACCTATTCTTGGGCGTTGTATTTTTATTTATTTATTTGTTGGAAGATTTACAGTCAAACTTATTATTAATAGCGTTTATTTTATAACTCAATGTCAAATATCAACCATTGCATTACATTTGTAAGTTAACCGATGCCATTTACAAATCTCCACAAGTCAAACATTTTCTCCAAATTCAATTATAATAATTACCTAACTTACCATCTCCGGTCTCTATTGAATCTAGATCAGTTTTACCCAAGTAATTACTTAGAGTTTAGACTAACGGCGGGTCCCAATTTACTCTATCTTGGAGATAGACTACAGCTTAGTTGCTTAGCATCTTCTGTTATTTATCGTAATATAACAAAAAATACCAGGCAACTAAATTTTAGTAAGCTTACTTTCAACTGTAGACAGTAAGTAAGTATACCTACTTGTTGGGACCGTAAGACTTGCAGTCTAGTACAGATAAAGCTCGCCTAGATAATACTTAATAATACTATATTTTTATCTATTAATATAGTCAACTCATCCCGCGGTATGAGATCGAGCGGGATCAGTTGACCAAAGCCTCATTAAAACACAGTGATTTCTCTTTTAGGTAATCATCCAACTAAACGCAAAAGCGTCAATAAATAGGTACTACCTACTCAATATCTTGATTGCAAACCATAATGTATCTACAATAAGGTAGGATAAGGTATCTAATATACCTAAGTAGATCATTATGGGTCCGTCAGGCACGCAATTAGGTGTAGAAAAGAAAGCATTTCCTGTGGAAAAGCTATAGCTAACTCCATTATGTAACAAGTTACTTATCATTTAATTTTAAACAGTTGCAGCACCTACCAACAAAAAATGTTCCAAGTCAATTAAGTCTGATTTCGAAGACACAAAAAAACAACGCTTTCGCAATAGCCTGTCGCATTAGGCGCTCGGACATCTGAAAAATTAAACTGAAAAGGCCCGGTCCGCTCCGCTCCGCATTCCTTATTCAGCTACGTCCGAAAATTGGTGGCGCTTACAAGAAATCGCACTCAGACGCCATCGTCGGCTCCGGAGCTCCAAGCTAAAATATTTCCATTCGAGTACTCTTATTTACCGGCTATACAGCTTATGTGTAGGTATACTATCTGTGTTTGTTTTTTCCATTACAAAGGACGGAACGCCTTGCGCCACTGTATAGAAATAATATTTCAATATCCCAACTCCGAACCAGCCCTAGCGCTCTCAAAGTGATTTCTCTGCGACGCGATTGGCTCGCTCCAGAACGCTCGCCGCGCGTTCGATATTCGAAACGCCAGCTAGACAGAGACGCCGCGATAAAAGCTCCCACCCACCGCCGCTAGACGGAGCGAGACAGCTATCGCAATGTGCGTGCATGCATATTGCATGACCGGGAAAGGTCCGTATCAATAATACGGGCACGAATGAAATAATAGATTATTCGTTTGTTCAAATCGAACGTAAACATATTTTGTTACCATCTATTACTGATGCACCGAGCGGGATAGTCGCGTAGCTTGGCGGTTTCTGCTCAAGAGGGAAAGAGACGGCTATGTTTTTCGTGGGCGCGAAGGCTTTCGCAGTGGCGGCAACAACGAACACTATCTGTGTTTGTACCAGTCGCCCGTCGGTTTCCACATTAAACGATCATTTTAAGGGTGAACCAATCAAACTGCAAATTTATACAAATTGATACTAAACGGGTTATATTAATTTTATATAACAAAAATTAAGTGTGTAAATAAGTTTGAACGGAGCAGTAATTAGAACTAATTGGGTGTAACACGGCGCTAATTATTTTGTATTGCTAAAGCGTAACATTTTGCTGGGATTTCGTCCGTTCCGCGATAAGTAGAGTGCGTGTATTTTTGAGGGTAGATTGAAATTATTTTTTTCGCAATAATGCCAAGTGCGTGGCGTGTGATGGGACAATGAGAGGACTTTAAGTGGGGTGTTTGGTGGTGGCGCGTTGGTCTGTTGTTTGTGGTGTTGTGGTGTGACGATGCCGGCATAGGGGGTGGCCACGGGTGGCCCTTCGAGGCCATGCTGAACAACCTGACCGCTACAGCTCTAGGAGGTAAGCGTAATTGGAAAATGTTAAACAAAACGGAACCACAATAATAAGGATACCGATTTGTTTTCTATGGCAAACCACTCTTATTTATTACAAAATAAACGGACTCAAATAAAGCTCCCATCATTACATTGCCGAGGATAAACCTTCCTATAAAACAGCTAGCCATAATTATTATGTCACGTGTTTATTTACTTAATAAGAAAAATACCAAAACTATTTGTTTGGTTTGGATCCCTCCTGGCTAACTAGGTAGGTACGTTCAATTATGCTGACTCTACAAATCGTAAGCCAAATTAATTATAGTCCTGCCCGTCTAGCATGACCACTGACAAACGATAATTGATCTAGTCATTTATCGCTTAGAACTTTAAAAAAATATTTTTGAAAGTTCTATCTATGCGATTGGCTCTATCCCAAAGCCTATAGGTATGGCTAAAAGTACCTAGCCATTAAAAAAATAAATAAAAAAAAACATTGGATTTTTGATAGCTCAAAGCGATAAATGGCTATATGATCGTGTTTCGGTGGTCATGCTAGCCGTGATGATGGATGAAAAACAACCAATAGTTAGTTAGCGAAAAAAATTTTCACTTATTTGTTTCTTTTTGAAATTTAAGCTTTTTAATGTCATGAAAGTAAGCCAAGATGCAAATAGTAGAATCAAAGAGATTTTATAACAAGTTTATACATAGGTACATAATTACATTATTCACGCCTATATCCCCGAAGGGGTAGGCAGAGGTCCTCTGCCTACCAGAAGTGAACTAGCACCCACTCTTCACCAATTATTATACATAGGTGCTCGTATTATTATTGCTCGTATTATTATGCGAAAAACTTTTTCCCTGACCTAAAATTATGTAATGTAGAGAACCTAATGTTGGCAGTACATGTAGTAGATACATAATAAGACAAAATTTCTAGTCCTGGTGGATAAAAAACAACCAATAGTTAGAATCATACATCTAAAAATAATGTCCAATGATTTTATTTAACGTTGGTTATTAACGTTTACTGTCGCAATGTAGAAGGCTTCGAGGCACGCTACTTATTCAAGTTTCATTATTTTTCTTTTCAAAAATTAATTTTGATTCTTTCTAAGAGAATGTGGAAAATGGAATATTTTATTATTGACTCTATGGAGAGTCGACATTTCAACACTGAAGTTTTAAATATAATTTATTGTTCTAAAATATTTAAGATCTTAAACTCTCATCTAGTACCTAATAGGTTCTAGTTGGTATGTTAGTATGTAGGTATACATAATGGGCCAGTTTAATAATAACTAAACATAATAACTATAAGTATTGCGTTGGGAATGCTACCTATTTGGTATAAAACAGTTAGACATTTTTTTTTTTGTTCCTCGACGTGAAAATGTGTATACATCGAATATTTACGAGTTTGCTATTACAAAGATCAAGCGTTTTCTTTATGTGGTTATTAAAAAAAAAACTTTTTTTCCGAAAAATTATGTAACTGTAGTATGCCAAAGAAAATATTTTCTTTAAAGAAATGATAATTTACTTAAAAATCTTCAGCTTACTTTGGTTAGGTAGAGCTACAAATATTAGGATTGCAGTGCTTTAGGTCTAAAGTTATTAGGAATAATGTTCTTCAAAGGTATAATGATTCAATTATTGGGATTAAGTATAACAGTCAGTAATTACCTTGCGGCACCCGAATGGTGGAGGGTAAACCACCAGCAACAGCATACCCAAAGAGGGTTAGTGTCAGGCAGGCGGCCGGCTGTAAAACCTAAGCCAAAACTTTGAGCGGTATGGATTGGAATGTTGTCATTCCAATCACTCTTTCCGTTCATCGGTCTCTCGACATGGTCCGTTCCATCTCTTTTCTATAGATTCATTCATCACTAGCACCTTTACGGTGTAATAGATGATTTATGAATCAAAAGGGAGTGGATGGCTTGATGACTTCTGACCGATATGAATGGAAGAGAAAACACTGCGCCGACCCCAGATAGACTGGGAACAGGGCAGGGAGAAGAAGAAGAAGAAGTTTAACAGTCGTTACTAAAATCTGTAAGCCTGTTCAAATCAAAACTACTTATAAGTTAATCAAAAGAAAGTCTGTCATAATTCTTTTATTTTTCATAACGAGTGGAAATAAATATTTAAAAAGTTAAAATCACTTATTTTTCTAATTACGAGTTGCAGACAAGTCAAACATACCTATCCAAAAAATCATATTGTAATTTTTATAATTGTTTGTTATTTCAACATTATTGGCAGGGGATTCCCACGGCCAAGTCCTTCGGGAGGTAAACCCCCGAATACAGAAACGCTACTCAAAGTTTGAGTCTTGCTTAACATTTAAAAATTGACTTTTTTCCATACAAATTCTGACAGATATTGTCCACTTAATTAAAAAAGCAGTGTTCAAAATTTGAGCAGCGTTTCTGTATTCGGGGAAAAGTGTCTTAAATATTGTAGATATTGTAGAATGAACTCTCCTTTTAGTAAAACTGTTTACCTAAGGTTTAGGTTCTAAAAGGAGAGTTCATTCTAATTTTAAAAACAATTTGAAATGCATTCAAATATTTTTGAATAATCGCCTGTCTGTCGAAACAGCCAAATGGTAAAAAAAATCACCGGTAATTTTATGATACCAAATGGCACAATCGTTATGATTATTTTAATATGGATTGCATTGTACGTTAAATAAAAGTAAGACCATTTACATTTATAATTTCAGATTCTACTAAGACTTTTCTTTGACTTTGTTGTACTTTTAACTACTGATTTTATCATTTTAAAATACCCATTACTAATAAGAACTACAATTACTAATAATTTCACTTGAGAAATACCTACAAACGTACACTTATCATTTCCCTATTAAAACTCTATGATGAAATAATACTATTAAATACTAAATAATACTAAAATAGTAGGTACCTAATAAATAGTTTGTATTTGTACTACGGTTATAGAAAATTGCACATTTTGAGAATTTGCTAAATTCAATTAATAATTGTAAGCGAAACTTAATTATTTTAAATAAATGTAATCCATTAAATTTATAAACAACGACAAAATAATTACACCTACTCTGTAAAATATAGATTGAATTCTTGAATTTTTTCTATTTTGTTAATGCATCAAGCATTTTTTCGATTGCTGCTCGTCGAGTTAGAATTCTGGTAGAGGCATTTTTTTTGGATTTTATGTGATGAACATAAACATTTTTGATTAATTATGTACTATAGTACAATTAAATTATATAAACTCCGTGGGATCTTACCTACAGGCTAGTAAATTAAACAAAAATAAACATTGTTATACAATTAATTTACAAAAATTTATGCGATATCTAGCAATCATTAACTAGAGCCTACTTTTAATCAATTATAATAGTGCACAGCATTCGTAATAATAATATAGGTAAGTATTAATATCTAATTTGACTACATTTAAATTAATGTAAAGTCATAAAGTCATCAACTTTTTTTTGTTATCATACATTGTATTACCAATATAACAAAAAAATGTATTCAGTAAAATGAGATGTGTGATTAAGTTAAATAAGTGTTGACATAATATGGGATATATTAATGTATAAGTATGTATCGTTTAAAGGAAGCAACTGTAAAACAAATCCCGCTAATTTTCTTTGGGAAGAGGTCGATATCTACAGTTCCACTGTGCTCGTAAGGCACACAAAGTAGTTAGTAGCTGCCGGTTGCATCAATCCGCACTAAGAGCATAGCCAAGTAGCTTATCTATTCGAACTCATACTGCCGCACTCAGAGACGTCAAATAACTTTAATGAGTATTTTATGTCAAAAATTTTCATTTCAATTTAGACCAAAGACCTGACAAGAATAGAGACTATATTTGAACTGTCATTTTTGAAAAATATGAAACTGACGTATTATACCTACCTATTGGTTTCTCTGTAATACGTCAGTTTCATAAATTTTCTGCCGCACTCAGAGACATTCAAAACTAGTCGCTATTCTTGCCGGGTCTATGATCTAGACTTGAATGAAATTTTTTGACATTAAATACTCATTAAAGTTAATTGACGTGTCTGAGTGCGGCAGTTTGTATTCAAACTAAATTTAGACCATAGATAGACCCGGTAAGAATAGCGACTAGTTTGAATTGTCATGTTTTGACGTTAAGTAATCGTTAACGTAATTTGACGTCTCTGAGTGCGGCAGTTTGATAGATTAGCCACTTGGCTAGAGGGGCTGGGCTGCTGCCCACGGGGCCTAACCAAGTAGCTAACGATAGAACGTTTCTATCGAACAAATGTCATCCCCCCATCTTGGAAATAATATTTTTGCTCTTCGATATCTTAGCGCAAAAGCCCTTTTTACCTTTCCTTCAGGCGGGATGAGTTGACTAAAAAAAAAAAAATTCATGTGGACAACTTATCCCGCGGGATAAGTTTTGAGCGGGATCAGTTGACCAAAGACTCATTTACTTCTACCTCCATGGTGCCGAATTTATCGTATGCATCCGTTTTTAATTCGTTAAAAACTCAGACTCGGAACCTTTTTGGTGTAGGTATTTATTCTTTTGTAATTCGCTTTGCGCGCGCCATTTTCTTTTCACGTCTCAAACCAGGTTACAAACAAGAAACTTGAAAACAAGTGAAAAACCTAAAATTATTAACTCTAGCAACGAATTAGTTTGTTTGACGCTAACAGAATTGACTGAAACTTAATCATGTGATTGTACATGTTTTTTTTTTGCATTTAGTCATTTCCTCGCTGAGGGAACGTTACGTGTTGCACTCGAGTGCAAAGATTTTTCACCTCGTGCTCTTTTGATTCCCTCGCTAACGCTCAGGATTCTAATATTAGATTCCTTCGCTCGCTCGGTCATCAAAATTGAGCACGCGATTAAAAAGCAACTTTGCACTCTTGTATAACAAATAACTATTTTTATGTCACCACACCTGACCATAAACGGGTACGGAAAATCACACTTCATGGTCAGGGGGTGACATAAAACTATGATCTTACATCGGGCGATAAAAAATGGGCCTCGGATCACATACCTATTTATCAATTAATCGTTTGTCAATTGCTTGCGATCTGAGACATTGGCTCCCGAATACAGCAACTCTACTCAAAGTTTTGGTGTGGAAACTCTACCACAGCCGTGTGGTGATGGCACCCCTTCGGTACCCCTTCGGGGTTATAGGCGTGATTTATGTATGTACTCAAAGTTTGAGTCCCGCTTAACATTTAAGTATTGTCAAAATGGCGTTTTCCGATACAAATTCTGACAGGTATTGTCCACTTAACTTTTTAATACATACATACATACATACATAAATCACGCCTATATCCCCGAAGGGGTAGGCAGAGGTGAATTAGCACCCACGTTTCTCCAATTAGTTAGGTCCCATGTAATAGGTGGCGAGCCTATTGCCATTTATCGGCCACAAAATTCGCAGTACATCGCTAGGTGGTAGGTATAAGAGGATCGCTGCTGCCCATTCCTCATCACTGATTTATCCTTAGTCGCCTTGTACGTCACCCACGGGAGAGATTTGGGGTGGTGACAATTGTTTTCTACTCTGCCGTCACCACACGGCTAGCTTTTTAATCAGTGCTCAAAATGTGAGTAGCGTTTCTGTATTCGTGGGTGTTTGTTTTATCGCCCTTGGTATAAATAAATGTACATACTATTTCATCTTTCTTTACATTCGACCACACGACGTTCGCCAAGTTTTTTCCCTGTAATACGTCAGTTTCATACCTACATTTATATTGAATTCTATTCGTCCGAATAGATTGTATATAGCTGAGGCGTTACTGTGGAAGTTAATTTCGTTCGATCGAGTCTTTGCGGCTTTGTCGCTCTTATTTTAACACGCACTGGCGTGAGAAAGACGGATAGATGTGAGTTAATCGTTCGGTGTTTCAGAGTAGACCGCCTGATCATAATTTTATGACCATCACTCGATTAGGTAATGCCGAATTGGGAGAGGTAACGGCTGGGGACAATCCTATTCTGCTCTACTGTTACATCACCGCATTAGGGCGCTATCACGCGAATATTCAACATTCTTAATAAGGAGCTACTTCTATTTTTGTTGCTACCGTTGATCTAGTTTGCAACTATGTCTATGAGTTGACTGATCAATCAATAAAGTATTTTACAAAAGACGAAACATGAACGGTCACAATTATTATTTTCTTGATCGAACAAATATTCTGAATGGAACAAAGACAAGTCTGGCCATATATTTTTTGTTTTAATCAAACGGACGGTATAGGTATAGGTTAGGTATTTCAAACTAAAACTAACTGCCGCACTCAGAGACGTCAATTTAATTTAATGAGTACTTAATGTAAAAAAAAATTCAAATCTTGTCCATAGACCCGGCAAGAATAACGATTAGTATTAAATAGTAATTTTTTTACATTAAGTTCTCATTAACGTTAATTATCTATTATTAGAGTCTCTGAGTGCGGCAGTATTTTTATTAGAAGGGCAGTAAGGATCAGTTTCAGCTTATCTCAAAAGAGTGTTTTTTCAAATAATCATTTGGTTTTTCAATAATTAAATTATTTTTCACTTTATCTTTTTCTGACTTCTATAATTCAATAATCATAAAAAAAAAGTTCGAGTATGTTTCAAAATGATCAGAATTCGCGCTAACAACAAGTAAACACTTTATCGAGTCAATCACATAAAACTAAACAGTGTCGCATGAAATTCTAGTTTATATCGCGCCCATTACTGGGAGGGTGCCGTTTCGTTTTACGAATGTCAATATACCGTAAAGCCGTGTTTATGGAAGCCGAATTTCGGGGGCATGGGGCGAAGGGTCTTTGGGAACCTCAACCGGGAATTAGGTGGACTTAGCTTAATCTTTGTTAATAAAGTTTGTGACTGCAAATTAATTGTGCCGTCTGGAATGGCGGAGGTAAACGCTGGTTGATAAAAGATCAAGTTAACGGCTGGTTAAGTAATACAATAATTTTTTATTAAAAAATTAAAATAGTACCCAATTAAAAATTGTATGTTATGTAAACATTCGGCGACGGGCACGCATGAGGACATTAATGAGATTGAATGTAGCGAAGAAGTGTGTAAGGATCGTAGCAATTGTAAAGAAGTGATCTCTGTCTGAAGTGACACCAACAACTTCTTTCATATACTTATTTTTCTACATTTTTCCTATCCATCCAAAGGTTGTCTGGAAGAGATCGCTAAATAGCTAAATATCGCGATAAGGCCGTCCATATTATTAAATAATGTTTTTCTTATTGTTTTCTTTATTTTTTGAACATTTATCGGTGTACAATAAAGAATATTCTATCTATCTCTACCTACCCCATAATAATCCATTTAGGTACACCCGAAGGCCTACCTATTCGGGTGTAAAACACCCACGTTTCGCTAATTACCATCTATCTAAACGCCGCTGCCGGGCGGTGCTGATTGGGGGTAGTGACAATTGTATTCTGCTGTGCCGTCACCACACAGCAAATCATTCATTATATTATTATAGTCTTTAAACAAATAAATAAAAAAAATAATTTTAAACAATTGAATATCCAATCCAAATAAAAAAGGAATCAATAATCCCCCACCATACAAACCAAAATTGTTCGGTCAATAAAGAAAAATGTATGGGAAATTCGAAAGTTATTTTCAATTTTGAATTCTCTCTTTTTAAATGACTATGGTAGTTTTTATATGAACTTAGCATGTTAGCATGGGCAGTGTTCAGGGTGTGCGTTATTTCTGTGATACGTTGTGTGTAACTAGAGGAGGCATACCAGAACAGACAGAAACGCTCAAAGTTTGAGTCCTGCTTAACATTTAAGTATTGTCAAAATGGACGTTTTTCCATACATAAAACTGACAAGTATTGTCCACTTAACCTTTTAAGCAGTGTTTAAAATTTGTGTGGCCTTTCTGTATTCTATGGATAGAAATTCGGGTAAGCAAACTTGTTCTTCTTAAAAGTCAAAGACATTCAGCAATTTCTTGTTATATTAACTATTGTTATTGAATCACTACAATAATAATAAAGCTAATCCTTCTGCGATAAGAAAAAAAATCTTGTTTGCTCAGATAGTAAGAGTGCCATACAACACTTGGCTCGATGCGCCTCTGGACACAGAGGTGTAACGATAGCTTTCTGTGTTCTCGCGCAGTTACTACAGTTTGAGTTACACAACACAAAAGTGAGATTGCAAGGGTTCCTGCTCACATTGGACTGGGCTGCATATGCAGATGGAACAGAATTTTATATTAAGCCATGTTATTCCGAGATCATGTATAAGTTCAAAATAGCTTGCCAGAACCAGTGGAAGGAATATTTTGACGAACGTTCCAGAACAAAAGGTATATGGTATAAAACAATACAGAGTGAGCCTCCTCGTGTTCCGTGGTTTATATGTAGTAACTTATCTAGAAATAAAATAAAATTAATACTTAGAGTTAGATCCGGACACATTCCATGCAAGAAGTTTGCATATTTAATGAAAAAAGTTACTTCACCTAACTGTGAAATATGTGGAAGAATTGAGGATGTATGGCATGTCTTGATAGAGTGTGAACGAAATAGAACGTCCAGAGACATATTTATGATTAGTTTTAAAATTAATACCCTAGATGTCGGTTTTGTTCAGAGTATACTCAGTCAGCCGAACTCTGATGCCACATTGTCCTTATGTAGTTTAATTGAAAATTGTTTAGTCGTTAGGTAATAATTAATATGTGTAAACGTATGTGATATATTGCTATATTGTAAAATGTTTGTGTTTATGGGGCTGTCATGTCTTAGAGACAAAAGTCCCTAAAAAATAAAGATTAAAAAAAAAAAAAAAAAAAATCAGTTTTCCACAGCAGTCATTTAAAATGTTTTTAAAATTAATGAAAATTGTCTAGGAAAGTCCGTGGAATAAAATTAAATTGTTTTTCCCCTATATTGCACATCTAAACATAAGTACGGACTACAGAGTATGAAATATAAAAAATTCTATATAATGACTTATTCTATTCATTCAGAAATAATTATGTGGATCATGGATTCAATCAAGAAAGAAATATGTAACGGTAATTGGATGGGTGACCAAAATTATATTATCTCGAGTTTGTCCTTGCTTCGAAAGGCACGTTTAGCCCGGATGCATCTGCAGTCGTCAATATCCACCAACCCACACTGGGCCAGCGTGGTGGGTTATGAATCATAGCCCACTACGCTGGTCCAGTGTGGGTTTATGACCAATTCTCCCTATATTCTTCCATACATAGGGAAGCTCTGTGTTAATGATGAGGGGACAATTTTAAATGTGACATCAATGTTGAATTCATAAAAGATTGAAGCAGCCTAATAGAGCATTCTGATCTTTGTTCTTAATATAAAACCTTATCGTTCTTACCAAACGATGACTTTAGCAGCATCCAGCAGTACTGTTGCACTGCGAAACCAATTGAGCATTTAGTTTTGCTAGTTTGAACATAAGGGCTGACCGTGAGTTTCCTTTGTAACACAGGTCACAAAGACTCATGTTCAGAGGAGACGAAGCAGCACGAAATAAAACCGAGCATAGATCGCCCGCACCATGCGCTCGGCGCGCGCTTGCACATCGCGCACAACATCAGGGCAGATCACTTACAAGGTCAGTTTTCTTAAATATGCCACCCGCTTTGCGGCAGACGTGTTTTACCATGTTACAGTTGGCATTTACAGACTATAATTCATGTTACAGTTGTCGTTTACATGCTATGATTAATGTTGTAGTTGTTATGCTGTAACTCACATTACAATTGGCATTGACATGCTATAGATTGAGTTACAGTTGTCGACATACATACATAAATCACGTCTATATCCCCGAAGGGGTAGGCAGAGGTGAAATAGCACCCACGTTTCGCCAATTATGTTAGGACCCATGTTGGCGAGCAATGGCAATACCATTTATCGGGCACAAAAGTCGCAGTATTATTGATAGGTGGTATCAGAGGAACGCTGCTGCCCATTCCTCATCCTTAGTCGCCTTGTACGACATCCACGGGAGAGATTTGGGGTATTCTACTCTGCCGTCACCTATGTATTTCTAGCAGTTGCCTCTTGTTAGATAAAGTAGTCAATTCTATGTTGTAGATACCTACTTGTTATTTGGATAATAATATAATGTCATCAATAACTAATTAAAGTGTTCATTTACACACTGAACCTGTTATTAACAAACACAAGTGCCGTCGAAAGAAATTGTGAGAAGATTTCATTGGAATAAATACATTGAAATGAACGTTTTTGTACATTTTATGTACATTTAATGATAATGGAGACCATTCTTGGAGACAAACGCATCTGGAAACAATACTAAATATAATTGTAGACAGTAAAATCATATTGTTTATTACACCATTCATTCACCTTCATTGACATAATTATTAAACAAAACTTGCTAAGTTTTTTGCCCCTTCTTTAAAGAACAAGGTCTCCTGGTAGATTACGAACGCATGGCGTTGCAGATCTCGTTACGTATTGGAAACTTTTTGATTGCGACCAAAATGTTTCTATTATTTAATATGTTTCTTCGACGATTCATGATTGTATGTAATAAATGATACTTGATATGAATAAACCATATTTTCATCTGTAAATTGTATTTATTTATTTTAAGATTTTTGATTTAGTAATTAAGAGGCAAAATAAGAAATAAAAAAACAGCAGAAGACACCTAGCGCCAAACACTAGTGAAAAGAGCGGCGCTTTTAAAAATTATATAAATATAATGAGGAATAGGCAGCAGCATTCATCATACACCACCAAATTAGACTGCGATTAACGTCGCCTGTAGATATCATATAGGCTCGCCACTATTACGAAGGACCTAAAATTTTTAGCCTCTCCGTAACTATACCCACTATAAAGTTATGAAAACGTCGGTATAAAAACAAAATTATGTGCAGAGTGGTCAGAAATTTTTATTAGGCGTAGTAATACAAGTGAGTTAACCCTAAATTTACCCGGTAAGTCCCTGGGACTCCATTGCAAACTTTGCTCTTATATCTCACTCATAAAAACATTTGTTATTGGATTTACAAATTATGCGTTCCAGTACTTCCAGTACCTTCATGAAATGACGTGCCAAACACGGGGAGAGCGGACGTTGATGCACGCGGACCTAATTACGGTAGTGGAGTCCGTGGGACTCCACCGGGGCATAAATCTCCACCAGGGCAAAATTTTGCCTATTTATGGTGTTTTCATATGATGTAATGGCGTCTAGTTGTCGTTTATACGTACGTGATGAAGGTGCTGAGTCTTTGGTGAATAAATAGCTCGAGAAAGTAAGTGACAGCGACGCGGACAGTGAGGCACTCAACTCCACTCCACTCACCCTTGGAGAGTCATAATGAGCAGAAACTGCTGTGGAATGAGAATAAATATTATCAGCTGTGTCCACCGCGTCAAAATAAAAAAAACTTCGTATATTTGCCATAGTTTTACTAAGCTTGTGTGCTTTAGCTGTAAAAAAAATATATCAATGACTGTGTCGTCAAAAGGTCTTACACGTTTTTTTTTTGTACAATTCATGTCCTTGTTTCTAAAAAAGTAACTTTAAAATATTATTTTGTGTTTGAAATATTGAAACTAAGAAGTTAGGTCTCGCATTTTATATATTCTAATATATATTCTAGAAGTTCCTTATAAAAGGCTGAGATTCTATAATTTTAACTAAAAATCTATGATATTATAAAAACAAATATATAATAAATAAATATAACTAGCATTTATTTCAAAGAAAATAAACACTTAGTTCATGTTAATTTTACGATGTTAATCCCGGAGTCCTGGGGACCCACCCCACCAGGTAAATTGTGTATGTCTGAAGTCACCGGGTAAATCAAGGGTTAGTCCGTTAAGTTGTTTTATTTAAATACAATTATTTTTGCAGAATACAATTGTCACCACCCCAAATCTCTCTCGGGTGTCGCACAACTCGCCGACGAACCGACCGTCAGCGCGCTGATCATCGTTCATTACTGTTTTTATATGGTGGTGAATTAATAGAGCGCACTGAATCGCCGGCAATGGATCCTGATCAGCGCGCCGACGGTCGGTTCGTCGGCGTGACACTAAAACCAGCCTAAGGGTTAAAAGACAGCAATGAGTAATGGGGAGCAGCGTTCCTCTTATACCACCTAGCAATATACTGGAATTTATATGTGTCCGATAAAGGCAATAGGCTCTCTACCTATTACATGGAGCTTATTTGACGAAATGTGGGTGTAAATTCACCTCTGCCTACCACTTCGGGGATATAAGCGTGATTCATGTATGTATTGTTGTATGTTCACCATAGGATGATAGGCATGACAGCTATCATATTCGTTCATATTTTTATCTATCCCTTTCACTCATACCGTCTTTTTTATTTGCTGCCTGCTGTCATAGAACTCATCCTAGTAGAAAAATGTACAACTATATAGTCACCTGTGTAGTAATAGTACATAAGCGATAAAACAAAGAATGTCTCAGATAGCAAGTAATTGACTTTGAAAGTACCTAATTGAAATTAATAAAATGCGATCTGAGGCCTTCTTTTTCATCGCCCGAAGTAAGATTATTGTTTTATGTCACCCCCTGACCATGAAGTGGGATTTTCTGTACGAGTAGCGGGCGGAAAAGTCCACTTTATTGTCAATAAAAAAAATTATAACTAGAGGTTACTGTATACTCTTCTGTTTGTTGTCAGGTGGCATCCACCAGCAGCACAGTGGGGGGCATATGGCGACGGTGCCCGTCAGCATGTCCTCGTCAGCATCAGACAGCGACAAGCCGGCCAAGCAAAAGAGACATAGGACTAGGTAAGCATTTTCAATGACAAACTAGCCTAATTTTATTTTGTAGCATTTTATGACATTTATTGTTAAAAAAAATTCGAAATATTATTGTTCCAATTTTATTTTGTAATATTTGATGACATAGGTAACAAGCGGAAAGAAGTCAAAATTTTTCGAAAAATTATTGTCCTAATTTTATTTTATAACATTTGATGACATAGGTAACAAAGGAAAAGAGGTCAGAAAATTTTCGAAAAATTATTGTCCTGATTCGGGAATCGAACCTGCGTCTTCAGCAATCCGGCAAAACCAGTACTTCCTGGGCGGCTGCCTATTCCGCTCAGCCAACCAGGAAGTACTGGTTTCCTGGCCTATTTTACTGTGTAATAATTCGTCTCACATATAATGTTAAAATAAAAATCATGATAATGACATACATAACAAATGTAGTTTTGTGCAGTCAACGGTTTGTCAAACTACAGAGAACTGTAAGATCTCTCCAACCAATATGTTCATTTATCAACCTTAAAGAGACGTTAGATATGAAGTCTTATTTGGAGAATTTGACTGTATTGGATAACTTTATGTACAGTGGTCTGGACCTACCAATTTTTTATAATAAAATATACCTATTCCAAAATAACAAGGATTATGTCAGGCAATCACCAGAGGCGATGAGCACAGCGTAATCTTAAGTGTGCCAATCACTTAAGGCTTTTTTGGAGTACGTATAGCTGGTAGCCGAAGCCCTTTTACAGCATCTACCGGGATTTTGGGGAAAAGCCTTGGAAGGTCATCGAGCCTCGCATTCTAACACTCACTGAAAGGGTTTCTCTATGGCAGACATATCCCAAGAGAGTCTCGCTACCTTAGGCACTCACTGGGTCTACGGATCGGAGCGGGTTCTGGGATTTTATACCATATACTCTCTCTCTAATCATCTGAAGTCCCTAAGGAAGGCCTGTACCTGGAGTTCATTAAGGGATGATGATTTCTAAAAGGAATCTCTTAGTTCATCAGTCTCTATAATGGTGGTATTCTAAATTCAGAAATGCTAGTAAATATAATAGATCAAAACAAGATAAACTGGTTTTACTTGATAAAATCTTTGATTTGATGACAAATTTTATGTTTTCCGCACACCATAAATTAATATTTTTGTTAGTGACACAAGTCAACTCACCAATCACAGCGCAGCACGTGTGCTTGCTCGCGAGCATTTTTGCTTGTGCGTTTTAAGATTAATATTCCGGGCAGTCATTTTACCCATTCTTACTATAATGTACAATTATGTATATTAATATGATATTATTGACTTCAATTTAAATTTCTCAATAGATCATCAATCTATCGCAGGTTCACACCAGCACAACTAAATGAGTTGGAGAGATGTTTCTCAAAAACACACTATCCAGACATCTTTATGAGGGAAGAAATCGCAATGCGAATTGGATTAACGGAGAGTCGAGTGCAGGTAAGTAAATTTATATACACAGTGTTGATGAGATTATATACATACATTATATACACATATAGAGATTATAATATACACACAGTCCTGTCACGTCGCCAGTTAATGGTGAATTTGTGACAATTTGCAACGGGATCGGTCGGAGAAAAACCACACACTCCGATTTTATTAATTTATTTCCGTATTCTATTGTATATTCAAAAACATAGGTATCATTTCAAACATGACAACTGTTTTAAAAACAATAAAAAAACATAAATAAAAGTACTGAAAAGAGGTAACAGTTCTTAGCAAGATAAAACAGAAGAGTTCTTGATTTGAAATAAACATATTTAAACGTGTTAACGCGAAAGACGACTACTCCGATCCGAAAAACGAAACACGGTTAAAAAACAAACAGCCAGAACCAACAACAACACTGTCGAACTCAATTCTTTGCTCGATATAATAAATAATAAAGCTGGCGGTAAAAATTGGTCGCGTTGAAAAAGCGGGCCCAGAACACCACCTTGCGTGACTCCCTCTTCGCACGTCCCGTACAAAAGTTGCACTATGCTGATACATTTCACAGGACCTTCTACCTGATTCAACCTTCGAGTTGCACGTATAAAACACTTTTACGTCTGAGTAACGACTTTTTAAGCGCTTTGTGGATGGGTGGGCGATGTTGTATAACGGCTTTGAAGGTTTTTACCGATGCAGCCGCGAATATTGGTACGTACTTTATGAGGTAACCGAAATTTAAATCGCTTTTGTCGTTGTTGCGAAAATATTCTCTCTTTTGCCTACAAATGTCTTCCGCAGACAAACATTTTATTTTACACGCTTTTTTATTGATTATTTTCGAAAGCTTACCTTATAGAAGATTTTTACGGAAAGAAACATTGACAAAAAATAAAGGATTAAGATAAGCAATATCTTTTTGAATACATAATTTATATATTCTAGTTTATTTATAACTCAGATAGGACAACGTCTGTCGGTCAGATAGCCACTAATAAAATTCAAATTTTCGCTCAGATACAGCATACTTTGTATTAAATCTTAATATAAAGTAATATTAATAATATTGGTAATAAATCTTAAACAACCGTAGCGAACCAAGTCCGTTCAAAGGCATTCGATACTTCGGTAAATAACTCTTCAACGTTGATCGTAAATTGTCTAATTCTATCGGATAAACACTCGAGCAGTAATCTGCTAACAGCCACTTTGTCCAAGCACTTAGTTTCAAGTTAAATTCTGCTTTGCATTAGACATTAGTCTTAATTTGTGTCGTGTGCTCACTAATATTTGTATTTCGTTAACACCCGAGACACACTACTGTGGAGGACGTCGAATTTTTCAATGAATCCAAGCGGTTTCAAGTTCTCTACAAACCGCTCGCTCGACCGACTTGTCCTATTATTGATAACTTGTTTTAATATGGAAACGGAATTTTCTAAACACTTTATTTTGCTTGAAATATGGTACATTATGAGATCTTACATATAATTTTAGATGTAATTTTCTCTTATATTTGCACGAAAGTGATTGAAACGTCTGAATAAATAATAATGCCAAACACTTAAATATATGCGAGTCTAATCCATAAAAGTTATTTTATTTCAAATTTTAGATGTTATACATATTTCGCAAAATTTAGCAAAAGGGAACTATCAGTTATACAAAAATCTTATTTCGATCTATGTAGTCAAGTGTGACTTATACAATCACAGTTAGTGCAAATAATAATAGTTAAATAAAAATAAAAGAGTACGCAACTTCTTTCATTATATAGTAATGTTTAGCAACTTCATTTTTAATCGCCGGCAGACATTCGACATTAGCGGTGTCTACTATTTATGTTGTGCCACAAGTAAGCACTTAATGAAAAGCACAAAAACATTTAAAACGGTGCTGCCCATTACTTCATCACTGTCTTAACCCATAGTCGCCTTGTACGACTCCCGCGGGTGAGATTGAGAGGTGGTGACAATTCTGCTCTGCCGTCACCACTCGGCTTTTTTGTTATACACGTTATAATTAAGAAGCTCGTTATTACTTCTAGACGAGACGAAAACTCTATGCATTCCATAGATTTAGTGTGGCAGACAGGGGAGTCTGTGTTACGGGGTCCATTCACAACACGTCAACACACACCTTCGCAACCCCGACGAAGCTTCGCCAGAAGACGAAGAGAGAATCTTCTAGAATAATAAATTATAATGACCCGTGTAAAGATCTGTAAAGATGTGTCTAGAGAACAGACAATAATTTGTAGGGTGTCTACAAATTATTGTCTGTTCTCTAGAGCCGTGTGTAAGCATCATCTAAACAAGGAATTTATAATGTAATCCGAGAAAATTACCGATAGATTGTGAAACTGAGCTACCGTTCCCAGATAGGTGTGTGCTCATTGACCATTTCCCGTAGATGTGAGCATTCATTAATGCTCTCGGCAATTATCGCCTCACACAGCGTTTGTTCAGAGTGATTCACAGTGTTTGAAATTACTTAAAACGTAGATTGCCTATTCTAAATCTGCATTCGTGGACATTTTTCATAAATATTATTATTTTTATTATTATATAACATTAATTTGTTTTTATTAAAATACACGCGATTTAAATGCGTTATGTTATAATTATAGTGCACGTGCAAATATGTATAAGAGAATACTGTATTTTTCCATTAGAAAAAATACTAATTACCAGATTAAAAATTCACTACAAATCACATTAAAATATACAAAACTATACTAAATTACAATACTTTTTTTTTACTAATAAAAAGTATTATTATTAGCGAGTAAAATGGACTGTACTTTTTTTAATAAGAGATCCCTACGCAAATTACAATAACGTAACCGCCTATCAAAAATTTGCATTTAAGAATGTTTATTTGACGTGCGCTGTCTTTTGTTATTGATAATAATTTAAAGACATCAACGCGAGCGAATCCGCTGGTGAAAGCTAGTACTTAAATAAAAAGGTTATCATTTAGCAAACAATGACAGTTCATAGGATCGAGATATTTTCTAACTTTTACTGTCATAACTGCATCTCATCGCACTTTTGCCGTGTAGATTTTTCTATTCTTCATCTCAAAGCACTCCTCACAATTTCCATTTCATAACGTGTCAAGAATATTTAGAAATTATACAACACAATACAGTTTCACGCAATGACACACCAGCCATCCATGCTACTAACCCGCGACGGACATACGCCGCGAATTCCGAGTAATATTACAAGTAAAATAGAGGCGTCAAACCAAAAGTAGTGGACGGAGCAAATATTACGGGGGGAAAAAAAATCAAAACGTGGAAAAAATCTTGCACAAAGAATCTCGCGGTATGGCGCGAAGAGGCTGATACGCGGTGAGGCGGACTACGGTGTGTTTGCTTGTCTGGCTGTGTGTGCGTGCGCTACTGTTGGCTCAGTGTCGGGAAGCGGGAGGCTGAAGCCAGGGAACAAGCTTATAGCATAAAATAAAATAAAAACTTTTACAAAGAAAAAGAACTGCAAAAAACCTCGAAAAAGTATTCCAACATTTATAAATGATGAGGATGAGCTTAGTGCTTCACTTACGTCCAGGAAACAAAACCAGGAAAGAATTTTTAGGCATAAAAATTAAATCACAATAAGCAAAATAGCTATTACAAAGAAACAGAACGCGGAAAGCATTTCGAAAAATTTAAATTATGCAAACGTACCTAAATCACGAGCATTTATCCCAGAAGGTATAGGCAGAGGTGAATTACCACCTACCTCCCTGTGACCAAGGCCAAGTGACCAAGGTGTGTGAAGTGATCAAAACGTCTGGGTAAATAATAATCAAAACGTCTGGGTAAATAAAAAAAGATTTATTGTTGTAGAGCAAAAAATAATGCATGCCAATCTTTGCACTTACAAATTATTGGTCAAACTGCTACCTACATCATAACGTCACGACCAATTCACGTGACATCAGAAGACATTTTTTTTCTTCTTTTAAAGATTCGGCAAATATTTGGCGTACCTAATTCTTATATACCTAGTTTGAAGTGCCGACACGAAGTTAAACACACTAAATGCTATTTGCTCTTTAGTGATAGAAGCATTTTAGTTAAATATACGCCGCTGGCAGAGGGATTCGATAGAGCAGTGGCTAAGCCGGCTTGGCCTGCGATTGTGTAAACTAAGCAATTTTCGCCAAGCCCAATCATTGAATGGGTGACCAAAAATTTATTACCTCGAGTTCCTCCGTGCTTTGGAAGGCATGTAAAGCCGTTGGTACCGGCTGCATATGCAGTCGTTAATACCTGCCAATCTGCACTGGACCTGTGTAGTGCCTATATTCTTCCACTCATATGCCGTGTGCAGGCAGAGCAGAATACAATTAACTACCCTTATCTCACCCGCGGGTGTCGTATAAGGCAACTAAGAGTTAAGACAGCAATGAGTAATGGGCAGCAGCGTTCCTCTTATGCCACTTTGCAAGGTTCTGCTATTTCCGTGCCCGATAAATGGCTATAGGCCGCGGCACGGGACCTACGAAGCGTGGGTGTTAATTCACCTCTGCCTACCCCTTTGGGGATATAGGCATGATTTATGTCTGTATGTGTATGCATATGGAAGGACGGGTGATGAATTACTGCAATTTCTGTCGTAAAAGAAATGAACTGCTATCAATGAGGCAGCTTACCTTTTTTTAATTGAATCGCATTGTTCGTACGAGGCGGTCGAATTAAAAAAAAGCCTCTATCTTTCGCTCTAATAATTTTATGGCGATGCTAAAACGCGTTCAAACACGCGACGACGTGGGAGATCGTCGGCGCACAAATATTATATTTTTTATTCATCGAGAGCCGTTTGATGAAACCGTGGGGATATGCTTTGTTGGAAATTGTGAAGAGAATTTGAGGTAGTGAACCGACAGTTTCCCGCGAAGGTTATAGTTCACTCCACTTACTGTGGCAAAGATTATTGTCGCAAATTTTGTTTTCTAGATGTAGCTCTTTAGAGGTAACGTGCGCGCAACACAACGAGCCCTACCCTAACGCCGCTACTGGTTAACTGCCAGAAATGCTAAAGGATTAGTTCTTACTGCCGCACTCAAAATAGTAACAATTACAAATAATGATAGTACCTACTTATCTAAAAATTACATGCAAAAAAACATGCAGCCTTATACAACTTGTTACACAAATAACGCACGACACCCTTATTACTACTTATGCTAACGTAGTCATATAAATACAATGGTGTTATTAAAAATGTTTTTTACGTCTCTACCTATCCCTTCGGGGATATAGGCGTGACTTGTGTATGACATGTTTGTATGTTATCAAAAAATCTGAAATATGAAAGGTGCGGTTTGAACGAAGAAATAATGACAAGAATCGAGAAAGGGATGCTCACATGGTTTGATCACGTAAAAAGAATAAATGAAAGAAGATTATCAAAAAGGATTTATGGCGTAAGTGAATAGAGAAATGAGAAGAGGAAGGCCTAGTTAAATCTTTCATAATCAATGTGAAAAAAAAACAAAATTATTTTTCTTCTTTGGCCATACTATTATTGTTGGGTGAGTAAAACAAAACGTACATAGAAAATTCGAGATACATTTGACGATTTTGAATTTTTAACATCACTTGAGTCTATGAGACTAAACATCAGTAAAATGAGCCGAAAAATAATTGAGAGAGCTAAAATAGATGCGTATTGGCGTACGAGCGAGCTACGCTAAATTATTCACAACAAATTTGCCACCGACCGAGCATAACACGTGCCATTGACCAAGAACTAAGACCCCTAAGTTAGTGAGCTAATAAATCTTAATACTCGCACGGCGGCCGCATGGTAATAGCCCCTAATGTGCAAGGGGTGTCGTGACGGCACAACACTACCTCGACGGGGATTCGATATATTTTGACGACCGCCTTGGTCGAATGCTCAGATTGTTGGGTATTGGCCAAGAGGTCCCGGGTTTGAATCCTGGTAGGGGCAAACTTTGTGATGACCACAAATGTTTGTTTCCGAGTCATGGTTGTGTATATTTTTATGTAGTATATTTTCAACATTTATATACATAATTATATTAGAAATATGTCCGTCATCTAGTATCCATAACACAAGTGCTTAGGCTACTTACTTTGGGCTAGATGATAGGTGTGAGTGTAAAAATATTTATTTATTTTAGATATAGGTATCTGATTCTTTTTCCTGTCCAGCCCGGCTAGCATGACCACCGATATGATATAGCCATTTATCGCGTTGAACTTACAATAATCATTGGATTTTTGACAGTTCAAAGCGATAAATGCTTTTTCAATTATTCAATTCAAGCTTAATCAAGTATTAAAATCCAATAATTTTTTAAAGCGATAAATGGCTATATCATATCGTGCTTCGGTGGTCATGCTAGCCGGGCTGGGTGCATAGCCTAGTGGCAAACAATACAATGTTTCTATCGAAAGAATAATTCTGAATCTATTCGAATATTTTATACATACACACATACATAAATCACGCCTATATCCCCGAAGAGCTAGGCAGAGGTGAACTAGCACTCACATTTCGCCAATTGTGTTAGGTCTCATGTAATAGGTGGCGAGCCTATTGCCATTTATCGGGCACAAAAGTCGCAGTACATTGCTATCACTAGGTGGTACAAGAGGAACGCTGCTGCCCATTCCTCATCATTGATTTATCCTTAGTCGCACCACCTAGCAATGTACTGCGACCTTTGTGCCCGATAAATGGCAATAGGCTCGCTACCTATTACATGGGACCTAACTAATTGGCGAAACGTCGGTGCTAATTCACCTCTGCCTACCCCTTCGGGGATATAGGCGTGATTTATGTATGTATAAAATATTCATTATAATTCAAAATGGTATATCTGCATATTTGTTCCTACACTGGAACCATGTGCTTTTATATCGATTGTCTTGTCATGTTCGTAAGTAACAAGACATAAATGATTTTTTATTATTAAGAATAATTCGTTAGTCTATTCTTTATTTGGTCCAAAAACGTCACATTTTTTTTTCTTTGCACTATAAAATTTTAAAATGTATCAAATTTCTTCATAAGATGCGCTCATTTTGACAGAAAGAAAAGTAAATAACTCTAGCAAATGCAATTTTCAAGCAGACTATTTTAGGCGTGAACTTCAAAAGTTCTTGTTAATTAATGAATAAAAAATAATCAAGTACGCCTCGTAACTATTTGCGTGGCCATATTGAATTCACTTCTTATTTGGACCGTGCTTTTAAATAACTAAAATATCCGTGCACGGAGTGGCAGATATAAAAAATGCAGGCTACCACTGTCGAAAGGACAATGTTCGCGATCACTATGATTGTTTCCATTAAGCAATTAAGTTTTATTTTTGCCGTACACAGCAACAAAAACGGTGAATTATTGATGGCGGAAAAGATTTCCCATGTAACTGCGACGATGCGCTTTGCCTGTCTAAACGTCAAGTAACGAAAATCCGCGCAATTTATTTTTGTCGATATATCGATAGAGCAAGTGCCCCTTCACTACCGGGACGGTCTTTTTAATAAAAATAATGAACGGATTTAGTAAACGTAATAGTATGGGAGGGTGTTTGTAGAGGAATTTTTGTGATACTTTGTTTTTTTTTTTGATATTTGAACATTACACCAAATAATGTTACAAAAATCGTTATAAAAAAATACACAAATAACAGGAATAAGATTTTTGTATTTTCAAAAATTTTGACTCGTTTTTTTTCTTCGTTGTTTATGTTGGATTTGTATTCCTTTCGTTTGTCATTCAGATGGGGTAAGGCTTATCTTTTCATGTATTAAATTCAGTTTTAAAACGTATAAAAACCCCTTCCAGCCTTATTGTCTTGTTTCCAAACATGCGGTCAACAGTACCTTTGTCTGATTTCTGAGAGTTGACTGTAACATTACTCTATGGGTCAGTTAGGTTAGTTAGGTGTGTTACATACTCACTTAAAAGGTGATTGGGCCATAACCCACCACGCTGGCCCAGTGCAGGTTGGTGGGTATTAACGACTACAGATGCAGCCGGGACCAACGGCTTAACGTGTCTTGCGAAGCACGGAGGAACTCAAGATAATAAATTTTTGGTCACCCATCCAATGACCAGCATTAGCGAAGATTGCTTAGTTTACACAGTCGCAAGCCAAGCGCGCTATGCCACTGCGCTAGCGAGCTCTTCCCCTCCTTCTCTCTCCTCTTCTCCTGTCCTCCTTAGTCAATAAAAGTCTCAAAATAACGGAGTCAATATTTTTCCCTTACTATCATTACGGTGATCACTTGGGAACGCGCCCATCTATCGATCGGCAGGTGTCCAGTTATCGATATGAATGAATCGGGTTGGCTAATCACTAGCCATTGTTATAATTAAGAAAGGGAATCCCGAACACTATGTTATTCGGGGAAATATATTAAACAACAAGTAACAGAAATAACACTAATATAGAAACTATGATACATACATACATAAATCACGCCTATATCCCCGAAGGGGTAGGCAGAGGTAAATTAACACCCACATTTCACCAATTAGGTTAGATCCCATGTAATAGGTGGCGAGCCTATTGCCGTTTATCGGGCTCGGAAAGCGCAGTACTTTGCTAGGGGATCTAAAAGGAACGCTGGGCGCTGCTGCCCATTACTCATTGCTGTTTTGACACTTAGTCGGTGACAATTGTATTCTGCTCTGCCGTCACTACACGGTTTTTTATTGTAATTTCGAATTATCTTCACAAGCCAATGAAGTGGCGTTGCGTATCGCCACTTTATTGTATTGTGAAGTGCGGATACGCGGCGCGAGTAATGCCTACGTTTCCTTTTTGAATAGGTACTTGCATCGAGCAATAACGTTTTCACTCCCCTAAAACTTTACAAAATTAGAAAATTTTGGTCTTTTTAGATTGAGTACATCCTAATTTAAATCTGTACGTTTGTTTTTAATTAATTCAATTTAGTTAAATAAAAAAAATAGCTCGAGAAAGTTTCCAAGTCAAAAATAAAGATATTGCATTGCATCGTAATCAATATTTCGTAAAAATACAAACGTACGAACCTAGTTTTATATTATATTTACAACATATCCAACAATTATTTAAATTGGACTATGTTTACTGGGTGAAAAATGCTATCGCTTTTTGTACTAAAATGTACAGCTTCACTTTTAATAGGATTTCTTAAGACAACCATAAAACTATACCTACAGACATCACGTCTTTCTCCCATAGGGCTATGCTGAGTTCACTTATTCATTATGTAACACTTGTGTTTTACTATTAAGATTGAATTTAAATTAGGAAATTATGAAGTAATCTATAGAAACTAGTATTTGTGTCAAAGTAAAGCAGAAATCGTACCACGACCAAAAAATAACATAAAAACCTCTTTCTGAAACACCAAACGTTACCCCGCGATAAAACTTAATGTTGTCATAGCGAAAAACACCCCGGAATACCATACCCCACATCATAGGGATTTGCGGGTGATTTAGCATTATTTGCCACCATTTGCAATAAAATCGCAGTGAGGATAGCGAGTTAATTTGGCTGGCAACACCGGGGGATGTTTAATAAAGGGTCAGTGGATTTATTCCCACGAGGTTACTGAAGGTGCTTAATGGTTTCTGCTGGTATAGCTGGTGATTACTGCAAAGCTTGACTCATTTTTTGGTGACTAAAGTTCGTTATTCGACCCCAGATTCCTTGCCAAATAATATTTGCATAATTATATACTTATTATTATAACTAAAACTAATTCGGGAGCTCGCAATTTTCCTAACAAACATGGATGCCATAGGTATGGTATCGTGAATATCTATATCGTGATTATTGAATACGCGTGGTGACGGCAGAGCAGATTCCAATTCTCACTAACTCTGCTGATGTCGTACAAGGCGACTAAGGGTTTGAACAGCGATCATCAATGGGCAGTAGCGTTCCTCTTACATTACCTAGCAATGTACTGTTTGTAATCGCAATAGGCACGCCACCTATTACATGGGACCTAACCAAATTTGCGAAACGTGGGTGTTATGGTTACACCTCTACTCCTAACCTACCCCTACGGGGATAGAACACGCGTGGCATTTTCTAAAATATTCCAGTTACAAGATCCGTTACCCTACCACGGCGATAGAGAACAGATTTTTTCCCACAAACGCACTTTTTAATTTCCATTTAATTTATTCATTGCCAAGGCATCCGCGGCGCGCTCGCAGCCGAAATAATGGTCGGCATCCCCCACCCTAGTTAGGGCGCGACTTAATTACGATGGCGCTCATCCCCCATATTGACTTCTAAACCTGCATCATCACGGCGGGCAGATGTTTTATTATTAACGGGGATTTAATGCTCAATTAGACTGTGTGTTGTGTTTTTTTTACGCCTGCACGGTGCGATCGTTCGTTCGCTTTGTGTGTTGAGGTCAAAATCAGAATCTTTGTTTGCATGTCAAATAATCAGAGAACAGAGTACCTACAGCATCTACATATATACATAGTCACGCCTTTATCCCCGAAGGGGCAGGCACCAATCAGGTTAGGTCCAATGTAAGAGGTGGCGAGCCCATCTAGTGGCTACATAAATCGCAATATATTACTCTATGAGGAACGCTGTTACTCATCGCTATGTCATCGTTAAAAAATATTCCATAAATATGACGTTTTATTTTTGTGTCAGACAGGGAAGCTCTTGCCTTTCATCTCACCTGATGGTAAGTGACGATAAGGGCTGAAGATGGAACCGAGCTTCACCTGGAACCCTCGACCACAGAGGGGCTGGCTATCTTATCACGCATTGTCGGAACACAATAATGCTGTTAACATCATTATTATGGCGACAGATTTGGATAAGATGGTGGTAGCTAGCCAGGCGGACTTCAAAGAAGTCCTACCACCAACCAAACCGAGCACAAACTTGTACCCCCCTGGGGATCGAAACCGGGACCTCTGGATCTTCATTCCGGTGGGCCAACCACTAGACCACGGAGGTGGTTAATACGCCTAGAATACTAGACAAGTTTGAAATTTATTTTAAAGGTAATTGTAGCTCATTGAAATAAATTGATTGCGCACTATAAACCCAGAACACTGTAACTGGACATTATTTATATGTTAGAATATAAAGAAAAATAGATAAGATTTTTTTTATTACATTCTTAAAAATTAATCGCGGCGTTTTCGACATTCGGGCGGTTCCTATATGGGTATGGAAAGCCGCTGTTCTGTGCCTATAGCTACCACTCAAGACCAACCAAGACGCTTTGTCCATACAAACATGTTGTTTATTACAAAAGTATATTAATGCAGGATAGTCATTTTTTGCATCTCCTCCCTATCGACACGGAGTAAATGCAGTCGCCATTAGAAGAACATCGTTTTCTCTTTTACACTGACACCCCCGAAACAGTTACATGTAAAGAGAATTAAAACTCCCCGGGGACTCGCGCGTTCTGCCGCCCTGGTGGTTTCTGCATCTGTGCAGTTTGTTTAACGTTTTGTATTATCTGTGCGAATTGAACTAAGAAAAATGCAAAAAAAATCAATGTTTTCATCGATGCAAATCGCTGGCTGCCATTTTGGTTATGTGATTGATTGAAATGTTAAAAATTTGATAAGTTCTAAAATTAAATAATTTGACAGTCGCTTCGGTCTATTGATTGGTCAGATCGTTGGCCTAAGGTCCTGGGTTTGAGTCCTGGTAGAGGCAAATGTTTGTGTGATGAACACAGACATTTGTTCTTGAGTTGATAATTATATTTTTGGTAGTAATTTTATTATATTAGTATTTACAAACAATTATTAAGAATATAATTGTCACCCATCTATCCAGTGGGGACTAGGGAAAACACAGCGACGAGTTATGGGCAGCAGCGTTCCTCTTATGCCACCTAGCAATGTCTTGCAATTTCCTTGCCCGATAGATGGCAATAGGCTAGCCATTTATTACATGGGACCTAACCTTATTGGCAAAAAGTGTGTGGAAATTCATCTTTGTCCCTTTCGGGGGATATAGGTGTTATTTTTTTTATTGAAGTCTGTATGTACTTTTTTTTTCTTATAAAGCTGCTGTTTCTTGTCATCGTCACTTAAGTTTTGTTATTTGATACGGTAAATAAATGAAATCAAAATTGCTAAACAAATAAGTGACTTTATCATTTATAATTAAATAAAATAAAATAAATACATATTTTTACACTCACACCTATATATCATCTAGCCCAAAGTAAGTAGCCTAAGCACTTGTGTTATGGATACTAGATGACGGACATATTTTTAATATAATTATGTATATAAATGTTGAAAATATACTACATAAACATATACACAACCATGACTCGGAAACAAACATTTGTGGTCATCACAAAGTTGCCCCTACCAGGATTCGAACCCGGGACCTCTTGGCCAATACCCAGCAATCTGAGCATTCGACCAAGGCGGCCGTCACAATACAACTATATACTATATTGTTTGAATATTAATATAGCAATATTGCTAACAATGAAGTTCAAACTTTGACTTCGATACTAATAATCGAGAAGAAATAACTTTGACGTCGCCTCATTAAACTTTGAATGCGTTTACTAAATTCTGTATTTATATTTAAATTTTGATCGAGTTATGATAGAGATAATGTTTTGTGTTTATAACGCTTTATTATATTAAATTTTCCACGAGCACTACACATTTGAAAAAAAAAAATTTTTTTACCAAATTTTTGCTGTAAAGTGAAATCGAAACGTTGGGTTAAAATAACAACAATGCCAAACTCAATATACCTACGTGCAAAGAATGCGTAAAATGTTACATCGTTTTGAGTTTATTTTTGGATTGGATTAAGCGAAAGAACTATGTAAGGATCGTAGCAAGTGAAAAGAAGTGATCTCTGCCTACCCCTGTGGGAGAAAGGCGTGACATAATATATGTATTATACAAAATATGACGTATGTATTTATTTTTAATATTATTTCTATATATGAAATTGTATTCATTTAACAAGGAGTCTGAAGAAACAGTAACAGCGAAAACATTCAAGCCGCCGTTATGTAAATTTAAGGCTTACAGCGGACAAACGCTACACCGTAATAAGCTTAAAACTTGTTCCGCGGTAATCTTTCGCATTGTGCCCCGACGTCTTGGTCCCAAATTGAAACTAGACGTTTCATTTCACTGAATCTTTGACTTGGAATTAATATCCCGCGAAGTTCTCTTTCGAGTCTGTGTAATTGAATTTTCGTGTCGTCTTGTTTCGTATTAGGTTTTATTGCTACGCATGACTGTCTAGCAGGTTTTTCAGGTTTCAATTTTAAAAAGTACGTAGCCACAAGTACTTGGATGGAGCTAGAATGATAGGACGACTTAGGAATCAATAGATGGATTTTGTGAATGATGATTCGAGAAAGAAGGGAGTTCATGCTAATTTCGCGTCTGATACAAGAGACGACTTAAAGTTAACAATCAATTGAAGATATTTCCAAATTTTGTTCAATATGTCTACTGTACGATTTGCATAATAATTTTATGCAAAAATGATAGATAAAACTTAAAAATAGAAAGAGATAGAGCGTTTGAAATTATTACAATTAAAACTAAGCTTTGCGGTGTAACGATTCGATAATATTTCATGATATGTGTCTTTTAAATTAAAGATTCAATTCGATAATTTAAAAACAATACAGTCGCGCAATAAAAAGTGTCGTAATTAAATCAATTTCCACATTCAGTGACGTTTTATACAATATTGCATAGCTAAGTGAATATGTGGCTACGCAATTATTATTATGAATGCTGTAATTACTTTTAATTGTAAGAGCAGTTAGTTATTTGTTCATGTTAATCATTTATTTGTTAATTTTAAATGTTGGTTAGTTATTCTGAATAAATAAATATTGGGTCAAGTTGGTGTAGTCGACGAATACGCGTCTTCTTCCTAAAGGCTATATATTAAGGCATTTATTTCCACTATCTTCTATTTAGCCTAATGACAAATGTCCAAAATATAACTACTGTCGTTAACAGTTGCTGTGCAATATATTGCAAAAAAAATTGCTACTCGTCATTTAAGCATAATCACAATAGTATGCTATACAACTTACCTGACAACTTACCTGCTGAGGTAATATAAATAAGTTGTTATTATCCTCTCCAAAATGACAAGCATCCAGAATATTAATACTTCATTGCGGTAGGTAAAAAAGGAATGGCGGTACATAATGTTTATCGCTAGTTATATATCTTTATAGCGTGGGCTTACAGCACCCGGAAGACGGGTAGGGTCTAGGGAAGTTCCTTACGCAACGATTAATATCGATATAAAATATTATCGAAATTAATTTTCTTTTCAATTTGCGTCAACCTTATTTTTTATAACTAGAAATTCTACATCTAAATATACTATTTAAGACACTAATGACAAAATCAATTCGGATTATTGTAAACATGTTTAGTATTTAAATAAACGAGAAAATGGTATACTTTTGTGGTGACGTATTTCTATAAGATTATTATCACTGCTTTTCAAAAAAATACCATTAATTTGAAATGTATCTGCCCTATTTATTTAAATATAATTATGTTTCATAAAGTTAAATCAGCTTTATGGCACCTATGGTAAGATCGAGTTTGGGAGTTATTTTCAGTGCAAAACAAATCTAATAAAAAAAAAGATTTTTAAGTAATCTATAAAAATATTTTTTGTTAATTCTATTTTACAACTTTCCATATAGACAAGGAACGAAAGTGAATTATAACCAGTTAAATAGTTGAAAATTACACACGTTTACACAATTAAGCCACACTAGTTGTGTAATTATTTTCTTTAATAATCACTCAGCGATTATGTGAGAAATGTAAACCTGAGAATTGTCATAAGAATGATAATATATTTTTTTTAAATGGTATCACAAACACTTTCTTAAACCTAATAAACAATATCATTGAGTAAGTACAGAATGTAACTTTTAATAAACGTTTTTCTACGTACGATGAGTCTTTTTCCACAACACAATGTAGCAACCAAACCAATTTCGAAGTGGATAAAATAATTAAAAAACCCAATTAAACAACATGCAATCTATGTCGACAAATTCAATCGTTGCACTTCACTAGCGATGCGGGGGCGTTTACGCTTGCGCGTGTATGTATCGAGCGATTCCGACAACGGTTATATCCGTCGTTATATGTACTTTAGCGGTTATGTGCTTAACCGTCCCCGTTATTGCGGTTAGCTGAATTGCAATGAAACGTTTTAACTAAACCTAGCGATGCGTTAAACTATTTCAAATAGATTCGGCGAATAGTTTTATTTTTAGGATCCAAGTATACCTACCTACAATCAGGAGAAATTAATATTATGCCATAATAATTATGACGATAGCAATAGGCATAATTTGTTTTTGTTTCATTTAAATACAGCTCTTGAGACTTTGCTGTTCTGCACAGAAAACTTTTAGCGATTTCCAATCTGGATGGATTTTAAACACAAAATTGCGCAGAATCCCAATCTCTCTCTTTGTTCTCTCGTCTCTTTCTATAATTATGTCTAGATGATAGGGGTGAGAGTCAAAAATAATTTATTAATATTATTCATAGAGTTTAAGAAAAAGGTCAAAAAATTATAGGCTTGACGTGGAAGCATCAAGTGCGCAATTTTTTAATTTAGTTCTAATCACAATTTTCTTTGTAATAATTTTTCTAAAATCATAATGTTGAAATAAAAAATAATTCTCATTTTATCGTTTAATATTATGTGCAATATGTATTTGATAGATGAATATCAAATCTCTTCTGACCGATTAACTGATCAACTTTCTCCTGACCCATTAATTGATCAACTTTCCTCTCTGATCAATTAATCACCGTTCTGCCCCTTTACCGAACCAGTGGCGACGAAAGATTGAAAGCCAAGTTGGAAGAGTGCATTACCCGGATCCCGGGGGATCTAATCCGGATTGCGGGGAATCAATATTCCGGGACAGATGACGGGCGATCCCGGGGTAAGCCCTGGTCATTTGTCAGTACCGGGACGGACGGTGTCTTTGCCCATGTATGGTTGGCTAAAGCTGAGGATTACCTACGCTGCGTATCTATATAGGGAAGGTATTGAGGTCGCAATTACATAGTACCAACGGCGATAAAACAAAAAATATCTCAGATAGCAAGTAATTGACATGCACTAAATATGCGAACTGAGGCCTTCTTTTTTATCGCGCGAGGTAAGATCATAGTTTCATGTCACCCCCTGACCGGTAAGTGAGATTTCTAGTACGCGTAGTGGGCGAAAAAGTCCACTTTATTTTTAAGTGGGATATCTTCTTCCCCCTGCCCTTTTCCTACTCTAAGTAGGGTCGGCACAACATGTCTTCTTCTTCCACTCACTTCTATGAGACGTGGGCTCAGCATGAAGTCCCCTCTTTCCCATATCATCTTTCACTTCATTGTCAAGTGTGATATAAACGGCCGCCTTGGTCGAATGCTCAGATTGCTGGGTATTGGCCAAGAGGTCCCGGGTTCGAATCCTGGTAGGGGCAAACTTTGTAATGACCGCAAATGTTTGTTTCCGAGTCATGGTTGTATATATGTTTATGTAGTATATTTTCAACATTTATATACATAATTATATTAAAAATATGTCCGTCGTCTAGTATCCATAACACAAGTGCTTAGGCTCCTTACTTTGGGCTAGCTGATAGGTGTGAGTGTAAAAATATTTATTTATTCTTATTATTTATTATGTCGCGAGACCGATCAACGAAGATAATGATTGGAATGACAACATTCTAATCCATACTGCACACCCGTGGGATGAGTCGGGGCTGGACATATTCTATTTCTTATTTTTTCGCTCCCATGTCAGCATGGAAGACCAAAATAGCAAATATAAATGTCACAAAAGAGGTTACTCCTCAACAAAGTATGTAGGGATCGTAGCAAGTAGAAATAAGTGATCTCTGTCTACCGCTGTATGTATGTATGCATGTAAAATTCTATCCAAGCTTAAGGGCAATCACATGACCCGCTAGCTTTAGCCACCGGCTACGTGAAACCGTTTCAAGACTCGTGAGGGTCAAGTTAACACGGCATACTGTTTGTGCGTCGTGTCTAGGCGCAATCCGTGCAACTGCGCCAGTGTGGTGCAAGGCATAGCATCACGGTTTCTGTAGAAAACGACCAAATAATAAATAATAATGTGTCTCAATAAATGTTTCTTTCTTTCCTTCTTTCTAATATTTTATATTTGGTTTACAAATTACATACATACATACATACATAAATCACGCCCATTTCCCCGAAGGGGTAGGCAGAGGTGAACTAGCACCCGCGTTTCGCCAATTATGTTAAGCCATTGGCCTATTGCCATTTATCGGGCACAAAAGTCGCAGTACATTGCCAGGACGGTGGTATAAGAGGAACGCTGCTGCCCATTCCTCATCACTGATTTATCCTTAGTCGCCTAGTACGACACCCACGGGAGAGATTTGGGATGGGAGGAACGCTGCTGCCCATTCCTCATCACTGATTTATCCTTAGTCGCCTAGTACGACACCCACGGGAGAGATTTGGGATGGTGACAATTGTATTCTACTCTGCCGTCACCACACGGCTCAAATTGAATGTTCCAAATAGTAAAATTATGTATGAACATTACTTAACCTACAGCCATATATTCTTGACTAGTGAACATAGCACACATATACAAGTATTCAGTAAATTAATCCTCTTTATACTATATATTCAACTATTAATATTTATTGATTATAAATGAGCTCGTTTATTTAAAATGTTTGTTGTATTGGACATTGTCATGGGTATTGTAGTGTACATTACATAGTAATATGTAGGTGTGACGTTTGGATTACTCTACAACTAAATTAAAAAGTGTGTGTAAAGTGATCAAAACGAAAATCTATAACATACTAATATACTAATATTAGTAACTAATAACAATGTTCAACGCTTAATTAGTGAAAAATTTAAAACTTCGAATGATAAATTTTTGACATATTTATTGTTTGTGCAAAAAAAGTATGTATATTCTTAATGATAAAATATTTTACATAATTTACAAATCGAAAGAGTTCTCACAGTAACAAACAAAATTAATAATATTATGTTGAATTACTTTTATTTCGGACTTTCTGGCATGCCTTAATCTTATTTGCCTCAAAATAATTATAAAACAAAGAAAGAAAAATAGTTTATTTGATACCAAGCTCACGCTTTTAACTTGGACCACACGGCGCTAGCAGAAGCGCTAATTGGACAAGTAAAGAGATTGGGCCACTGGCTTGGAAGCCATTGTCCATTGTTGCTAACGAAATGGGGCGATTGAAAAACACTTCTCGATGTTTAAACTAGAATGGTACAGTGTACAGCGTGTCAAGGTGAACAAACCCGTATAATGCCAATCAGTTTTCGGTTTTAAAACTAATTTCAAAAAGCTCACAATGGCGTATTTAAGATTGTAGCTGCTATTCTTCTTCATTATCCTATTTTGTTCCTAAATTATTTGAGGTCTTTCATCAAGCAGTAAGATCTTTGTCATACTCTCCTGAAATTTGGTTGGCTGCACGCCTGACACCAAGCCTTATTAGGCTTGCCCTATATACATGCAAACGAATACGCCAAGTATTTTAGGTCTCATGTAGTAGGGAGCTATCGGTAGTAGAATAATATTATCTTCAATGCTAGCCTGGGACTGGCAGCCAACAATAAATAGGCCAGCCCCGACTCATCTGTCGTAAAAGTCGACTAAGGGAGATTGCCCGGTGTAGACCAATAAGCTCCGTGGGGCAGCTTACCCAAAGAGGGTTCGTCTAAGCTAAAACCTTGAGCAGTATGGATTGAAATGTTGTCATTCCAATCACTCTCTCCGTTCATCGGTCTCTCGACATGGTCCCATGGTTCCATCTCTTTTCTATACATTCATTCATGACTAAAACCTTTCCGGTGTGATAGATGATATGAGTCAAACTGGGAATAGGGTAGGAAGAAGAAGATGTAATAGCGAGGTTTTTAGGTCTCTACCCATTGAAAATAATCGCAAAGTGTGAGAGTGGCAGGTAGACGAACGCGATTGAATCTTTCAATCGCGTTCGTCTACCTGCCACTCTCACACTTTATATAATCGGGGTTCTGGTATAACAAGACCGTTGCTGACCATTCATTCCTCTATAACATACGCCGAAAATAGTTGGTAAAATGTGGGAAACGCTTTTCCCCGCTTGTCTCAAGCGCGGAAACCAAAAACCGCGACGAACAAAACAAATTTGCAAAGACAAAAAACAAACACACGAAATGCATTAACTGGTCCCTTACAGAACGTGACGAGCACATTAAAATTTCACTAGCCGGCCCCGCGCGCGACAGAGAGAGCGCGCGCGAGCGGGACGCCTGTACTCATTTGGCAACTGTCAGTGGCAAACTTCCATTATTTATTGTTTGCACTCGCTGGTGTTGTGTCCCGAATTATATGAATACCTACTTCTTTCCTTTTTCCGTGTTGACTAGCCTTCGGCTGTTTGACAACTCTTCCTGTTGCCTGGATGCTACTATTTACATATTTCCCAGGGATCCCTATTATGTTTTTATATAAAAACTATTTTTAGAAGAAATCAGGACGAGTGAGAATGAAAAACGGGCTTAATCGATTCTTCGAAAAAAAATCCGGCTCGAAGGACCATTATAAACACACTGGCAGCCATTTATCACTTTGAATTGTCAAAAATCCAATGATTAATGACAGTTCAAAGCGATACATCGCTTTAATTATCATAATTATCGTGTTTCAGTGGTCATGCTGGCCGGGTCGATCCCTTACTACCTAATGCCCATCCAGTCCATACTGATCAAGGTTTTTGCTCAGGTCGTACGGCCAGTCGCATGCCTGACATCAACTCTATCTTCAAATATCCCCAATCGATTTACATAACTCAAATTGTCTAGTCCATACAAAAAAATTGTTTACGGTTATTCTCCCCGCCGCTTCAAACAGCCTATAGATACAATGTTTTCTTATATTTGCACGAGCACTACACATTTGAAATAAATCAACTTTTACGGATATTTTAGAATTTGATGTTTTATTGTGAGGACACCTGCCATCTTTAGTCCCCCCGCGACCACGGCCACTGTAAAGTGATCGAAACGTCGGGTTAAATAATTAATATGCCAAACACCAAATTATACGCGAGTCTTATCCGTAAAAGTTGTTTTATTTCAAAAGCCTATAGATACGTTGGAATGTAAAGAAAAGAGACAGAAAGGACTATGTAGTCAGACAGCTGAACGGAGATAGTGATTGCGATGACAACATTCCAATCCATACTGCTCAAAGTTTTGGCTTACATTTTACAGCCAGCCACATGCCTGACACCAACCCTCTTTTCAATCGATCTACATACATCAAATGCCTGACTACCGGAATGCCCGCTGCTTTGGAGCCTAATGGCTTAGCACGGGATGATGGTAAGAGGCCTGACGGCATCACCCTCGTTCCCTGGAAGAAGGGAAAATGTCTGGTATGGGACGCCACTTGCGTGGACACTCTGGCAATGTCCCATATTCCAGCTACCTCAGCAATGTCCGGATCGGCTGCAGCTTCCGCTGAATCCCTTAAACGGCGCAAATACGCCGGTCTCTCAGGAGACTACCTATTTGAGCCGTTTGGGGTAGAGATTCTGGGGCCATGGGGTCCAGGAGCTCACCGACTTTTTCGGGGCATTACGAAGCGGCTACGTGAGACAGTAGGTGACAATAACGCTGGTCTGTATTTCGCGCAAAAAATTAGTCTCGCCATTCAGCGAGGTAATGCAGCCAGCGTTATTGGTACACTTCCTGTCTCAGAAGACCTAGACGAGGTTTTCTACCTTTAATTTAGCTTTTAGTCCCTTAGTTTTATGAATGTTATATTTGTGCAATATATATACACAGTACATAAAATTATATATATACAGAACATTGTTTACCGTTATTCGCACCGCCGTTCAAACAGCCTATACGTTCCCAAGACCATTACTTATGAAACGTCAGATCTACGTAAACAGTCATAAGTCAAGATATTAGAGTGAGCCGCGTTGATCCACGCCCAATCTGAATCAATACCTCACCGGGGATTTGTGAAAAATGAACGTCGATTATCTGACGCGGTATTCTCCCGTCGCCTAGGGAGTACGCGCGTGAATTTTAACCCTGTTATTTTTGTCGTAATACAATACTGAGCGTAAATAGAAGATTATATACCAAGGGCGGTAGAACAAAGAGTGTCTTATTAATAAACGGTAGTATGCCGTGTGGTGACGGCAGAGTAGAATACAATTGTCACCACCCCAAATCTCTCCCGTGGGTGTCGTACAAGGCGACTAAGGATAAATCAGTCGTGAGGAATGGGCAGCAACGTTCCTCTTATATCACCTTGCAATGTACTGCGACTTTTGTGCCCGATAAATGGCAATAGGCTCGCCACCTATTACATGGTACCTAACATAATTGGCGAAATGTGGGTGCTTTTTCACCTCTGCCTACCCTTTCGGGGATATAGGCGTGATTTATGTATGTATGTATGTATGTGTAAACGGTAGTAAACATGGTATAGCTAAGTCGCGTTTTGTCTTCGTCTCCCAACCTTGATTTTGAACGCGAGGAATGGAGACAAAAAACTGAGTAGCTAGTCTATACTTAAACCGTGTTTATTAGTAGGGCCGAGAATGTCTCAGATCGCAAGTATTTGAGACACGGTTGATTTCTTTATTAGCTGTATATTTTTCGAATCTCCCGGCGATACATAAATGCAACCAATGTAATAACCATTCGTAGCTTTATATTACACATTTTTTTTTAGAAAATTAGGAAATAAAACACACTGCTTAATAATTAAGAGGAGAAAATTATATTTCGACTCGGCCAACTGTCTGTGTCAGCGCCATCTAAATCGGCAATTAAGGCTCGAGTTAACCTAAAACAAGACAGTGATTAAAAAATAACCGTCAGTTTTTAACGTTTTATCGTATGGAAGAACTGTCAAAAAGTGAGGGTTATTTTAGGGTTATTTTTTTGTGAACTCGTGTCTTAATATTTTTTTTCTAACCACAGTTTTCTTTGTATCGTTGTACGGGTTAAACTGAACTACTTTAATGTTTTCTTACATTTGCACGAGCACTACACATTTGAAATAAAAAACAACTTTTACGGATGACACTCGCGTATAATTAGGTGTTTGGCATACAATGTTTTCTTATAATGATTTCCCCCCGTGACCACGGCCGCTGTAAAGTGATCGAAGCGTCGGGTTAAATTATTAATATGCCAAACACCTAATTATACGCGAGTCTCATGCGTAAAAGTTGATTGGCATCCTTCTTATTTACTAAACTACTTCTTTTCCCAGGTCTGGTTCCAGAACAGGAGGGCGAAGTGGAAAAAGCGTAAGAAAAGCACCAACGTGTTCCGCTCCCCCGGCGCACTGCTGCCCTCCCACGGCCTGCCCCCCTTCGGGGCAGGGGACGTCTGCAGCCCTGGGGTCTTCGCCGACAGACCCTGGTCCATGCCTGCCGGTGAGACAGTTAAAATCTGTATTTTTTTAATTTATTCTAGACAGGGACTATCGAGCTTCACCTGGAACCCTCAACCACAGAGGGACTGGCTATCTTATCACAATTGTCGGAACAAAATAATGCTGTTAACATTATTATTATGGCGACAGATTTTGATAAGGTGGTGGTAGCTAGCGAGGCAGACTTGAAAGAAGTCCTACCACCAACCAACTAATATTAAATTAGAATAAGGGGATCAATATAAGTCGTTCATATCAATCCCCCAACGAATCACGAAGAAATTGAATGACGATTTGAATTTGGGATTCTCAACCAAAAAGGAGATATTTCAGATCAAATTGGCCATTCCTTACGACAAAACGCCAATTTCATATATTATGTAAGGACCTTATATTATTAACTACTATCTAGTAGATAAATGGATTTCAATGATTACATTTTTGAGAGCAGCTCGCAATCACAGTGGTTAACATAGCATGCTTGGCATGCGATTGCGTACACCTATACCTGTAAGAGTAGTTAGATATGTGCATACTTTAAACATTTTTTCATCTTATATTGGTACTTTTTCTCAATATATAAATACCTAAATCAACAATTTGGGTCTATATTTTCCACCATCACATATAATTCCTTCTTAATTTTTGGTCACATTTCTCTTGCCACAGGCCTAGGTCAGCTGTCACAGGGAGGGGTGACCATGGGCGGGTTCGGGGCGGGCGGGCTGCCGCAGCTGGCAGCGGACCTCAACCCCTCGCTGCCCATCAGCTCCGTGGCATCGGGGCAGCCCTACCAAGGGCATTACCCCCTCAACTCCTTAGGTAAGATTGGCAGTTAACTATGATTTTTTAAAAAGAAAAAAAATGCTGTTAGAATTAATTAATGTAGGTAAACGGTTAGTCACTAACCATGTCCTCCAAACCTCCTTGTAAGTAGTTTTAAAGTACGTCCTGGTTTTTATTGTCTATATTTTATTGATTTATTATTTAGTGGCCCTTGGGATTTTTATTTATTCTATTACTAAGGTTGCCTGGAAGAGATTGCTTATAGCAATAAGGCCGCATATTGTCCATGCAAGTCCTTTATTCTTTGTGTTATTGTTAGTTTTTTTTTTCTCTATGTGTACCTACGCTAAAGAATATTAGTATTGAATTGTATTGTATTGTATATTCTCATCAACTTTACTGTTTGGGGTCGGCGCAGTATATCCTCTTCCTCCATTCTATTTTCTCACTTGTCATCTTCTCATCCACCCACACCCATCACCTTTCGATTTCCATCAACATTCATGTCAATGACTTTTTTAGATACATACATTCATTTCATATTCCCCTTTGGGTGTGCTGTAGTTGGTAGTATGGTGGAGACCATTTGGGTCACCCGAGGTGCTTATTGGTGCTCACTTGGTAATCTCCCTTAGGCGACTTTTACGACACCCGTGGGGTGAGTCGAGGCTGGCAAATTCTAGGTTATTTCTTCGCTCCCAGGCCCGCTTCGAAGGCATAATTTAAAGTGCTTTATCTTTGTACAACTCCTGTTAATTGTATATTCAATTCATATCAGTCAATTAATTGTATATATTGTGTCTTTTTGATGTACAATAAAGAATATATCTATCTTTATCTCTTTGCCAGGAGACACGATGATGTCGTATTGCAACAACATCAGCAGCCAGCAGGCGGGGGGTCCGCTGGAGGGGTCCCCCACCCCCCCACACATGGGCCACTGCGGAAACAACGCCTCACCCACGGCCTCAGGTAACTTTTTTTGTTTATTTTTTGACGGAGTGGAATGCATTTACGCAACATATCAGCCGCTAGCTAGACGGCTGACGTGTGTGGGACTCGCCCGACATAAAGTCGAGGATCCGCCACTAAACCACTCCGGTGGTTAGTGGCGAATTCCCGACACTTATTCCCTATACATCATAATACTGCATAAACATATAAACATCCATGACAAATATCTGTGTTCATCACAAAATTTGACCCGACCAGTAGGCCTATTCCCAAACTTATTTGACAGTTCAAAGTGATTGATCATCACTACACGAACTATTCACTTATCCATTACTACTTTACTACAATGCTATTGTGACATTTGTCCTGTGATAACAGCAATGTATTAGTAAATAGTTCGGTGATGATCACTTTCAACTGTCAAAAAAAGTTAGCGAATAGGCCTACTGGTTTCAAACCTGGGACCTCTTGGCCAGTGGTCTGACCATTCGATCAAGCCGTCCGTTAAAAGCTGGCCTCAGATGATAGAAGTGAATGTCCGAAATATTTCTTATATTAGTATACCAAGCGCGATACAAATCAAATCAAATCAAATCAAATCTTTTTTATCGCCCGAGCTAAGATATTAGTTATAAGTCACCCCCTGACCAGAAAGTGGGATTTTCTGAACGCGTAGCGGGCGTAAAAGTCCAGTTTATGGTCGTAACAATAATGTTATATCTGTATTCTCTGTCGCTATAATAATAATGTTAGCAGCATTATTGTGTTCCGACAATTGTGATAAGATAGCAGCCCCTCTGTGGTTGAGGGTTCCGGGTGAAGCTCGATTCCTTCTTCAGCCCTTATCGTCACTTAACATCAGGTGGGATGAAGGGCAAGAGCTTCCCTGTCTAACATAAAAAACCTGTACCGTAGCCTGCGGAAAAGTCCACTTTATGGTCAGGTGTGTGTGACTTTTTTCTTCTTCCTGCTCTTATCCCACTCTAGGCGGGTTCGGCACAAAATCTTTTCCTATTCCACTTCTGTCTATCCTTCACCAATTTTTCATCCACCCCTTTCGCTCATATCCTCAGTTACACAATTGCGACTTAAAAACGATCATTGGTACCAGGCAACGGAGGCGAGCAGGCGGACGAGGAAGTGTGGCGCGGCCACAGCATCGCCGCGCTGCGCAGGCGCGCCTCCGAGATCTCCGCCGTGATCCCGCCCTACTTGCAGCTCAACTACGACTCCCATAGCCCCGTCTACTGACCGTGCTACGTAGCATCGATGCCGCGAATCAATACAGTTCATGCCAACACGTAATCCCCAATGCTACGTCAGAACTGCATTATTGTTTGCGTAGCACTTGCTACGGAGTTAGTCCAGAAAGTTGATGACAAAGATGCTACGTGGCGTAGTAGCGACTAATACAGTGTTTTGACGCCAACGCGTACTGCCACTATAGTGCTACGACAGAACTGCATTATTATTTGCGTAGCACTGTCAACAAAACAATTATTATTAGTGACGAAATGCTACGTATAATAATGCCACGTAGCTACGCTACTAAACAAGAAAATTGATACCAACATTTTGTCCTACTACGTTGCTACGAGAGAACTGCTTTATTTTTTAGCAATTTCCATAAAGTAATGGGACGCACTCAAACGAAATGGAGCTACAATGATGGACAAAAATTTATTGCAATACTTACTTATTACCAATAATATTTTTTCAGCTACAGCAAAACATTACTCTGGCTGACATTACAATATTGGCTGAAACGCTAAATTCTTCAAAAAACAGTACAATCTTTGTGTACCTTTGATCCTTTATGCATAGAGAGAGCCACGTCCAAATAGTCTCGATTAAGCTAATAGTAAACGAAGTTCATTTGCAATATACGTAGAACATTACCATAAGACGTAGTTCCAAATTATGTAACAACAAAATATAAAAGTCCAAAATTTATTTCTATAAAAAGCAGTGATATCATTGTTTTTTTTTTAATATTATGACATAAAGTAATTGTATGTTTTGTCTGTAACGTGCAAATAGCTCACAACAATCATGAAATAGCAATCTGAGCTTAATTTGAAGAAACAATTGAGAGATTGTGTACGTTTGGTCATATGACTTCGATGGGCACACTTCGTAGAATATTAAACAAACTCACAGATACATTGAGATTCTGCCAGGCGTATGTAAAAGATTGAACGTTGGCGTAAATAAAAAATGACCCTGTTCCTTACGTAATAAGGATTATCAAATCTCAGGAACTTTAATACTTACGTGATTTATAGAAAAACAGCTGTCCATTTTTGTGCAATCTCCAATTGAATATCTATAATTATTAACCACTTTAACCGAAGAAAGATCGCTCAAAGCTTTTAGATATATACCATAAATGTTGATTGCTTGAAGTTAATTAATATTTTACGTAATATTTAATTAATTGCTTCAACAATTTAAGAACACAGGGAATATACACTTGTGTCAGTGATTTGCACCAAAACAAAACAAGGACTAGTGACCAATTTAATCGAACGAATATAATACAAATATAATCAATCTGATGATTACAGTGAAAACGACATGACTACCATCGTGTCAAATGTAAGAGAAACAGTCAAATATTGACGTTTGTAATCTAATCGCTCGAATAGGTAGAGCACTTGTCTAGAGAGGCAGTTATGCAAACGACATAATGTCTGTCGTTCGTAAGTTTAAAACTACAATCAGTCAGACATTTTTACAGATATTTTCAATGTGACAGTTTTGGGCCAGTCTCGTGTTATTGACTGTACTACTAATTTAGTGTAGCTGTCATAAGACACTCTAAATGGGCATCACCAGCAATTTGTTTGGACAAGAAGCTCGCTTTCGAATATGTTATTGGTCACCCATCCATTAACCAGCGTTTGCAAATATTGCTTCATGGAGCAATATTTGCAAAGGAGAGACTTAATTCAAATGGTATAATTTACCATAGATGAGAAAATCTTCAAGCCAAAGATGATATTAAATAGTGTATAACTAAATACTTTTTGACTTGGACCCTTTTATTACTTTTTACAATAATAAAAGATCGGCTTATCCAACTATGTATTACATGAACAACAATGAATCAAAAGGCCTCTAGGTACTTCGATACTTTATAAATTATTAATAAAAACATTGAGCTGTATTCGAGAAAATAAATGTATACGCATTCGTACAATAATAAAATTAATTACCTTATAATAATTATTGTAAGCTATTTATTTCCTAAGTGATTATAAATTTAGTCTAGTTCTAGGTAGGTATAAAGAATCAATGTAACTAAGAATGTTCGTTGTAACCGTAGATCTGTAGGTAGATATCGTTCCAATACATTCCGACTCAACTATAGGATATTTTAAATGTTTTTAGATCAGACCAATGTTACTATTTAGGTCATTTACATTTTTATTACGCCTCGAAAGCAGTTGTGGCTTCAAATACATCGGCAGTTTAAAATAGCATTTGATTGCTTCTTTGCACGGAAGATACGTTTGGCTTAACCGAGTTTAAACTCTAGTCCAACGGCATAAAGATCACACAAATTGACTACTATTATGCACAGGCATAATAGTAGTAATTTTTTTCCATCTTCAAAATAACAGACAGGTAATAAAAGCTTGGCTTAATAAAAGCTAAGTTCGCATTCAGATTTGTCTAAGAAGACTCAATTTTTTTAATGTTAGAATTATATCAAGGTAAGTAATTAATTATGAAGTTGGTATACCAAAGTAATAATAAAAATGTAAGAAATCTAAATAGTAATGTGATATTATGCCATTTAAAAAATAATAATAAAGCGTCATAGATAATGGACAGTGGGCATTGAAGGCTATAGTTTAACGCTTTCCTATTCTCGGATCTAAAACTTGCATAAAATATCAGATTTTCTTTTACATTTTCGGCACTCGGTGACCATAGCACAAAATGCTATTACATCACTAATATCCTATGATACTAAACCGCTCTAAGCAAGTTTCCAGATGCTGTTACTATTGTCGCAACCGTGGTTTTGTATTGTATTAGATAAAATTCAGAAAAGCATTCGTAAAATAAAACTTAATCACAAAATTATTAAGTTTGCATAAGACAAGGCAGTCATGGTAGCAATCGGACTGTTATTTGATGCTTAAATTTGATTTGATATTTATTTGAACATTATGTAAATGATGGAAAAAATGGTATGAACTTGTATAGAATATTACTAAGCGGACGACGCGGTTTCGATTCCCGCATGAGAAAAAATCTTTTTTCGAAATTTTTTTGAATTTTTTTTCTTTCTTTAAATGATTTTTGTGTATAAATGTAAACCCCAGAGTTTCACCTTAAGTCATTATATTTTGTTGAGTATAACGCTATTTGGTTACATTGTTGTGCCTAATAAATAATAATAATACGGAAAGCGTTAAAGTAATAGCCCCGTACTGCCTATCTTTATTTGGAAATGTTTATGTGTACAGTACCTATAGCTAGATAAAATTATATTTACAACAACAACAAAAAAACATGTTTACAATAATTTGTTTCTTTTTTAATTTGGAATCTGACAACCACTTAGTGTCTCCCTTTTCTTTCTCACTTTTTTTTATTGTAGAAGTGGTTCATAGTTCCTATTTTTTTGGAGATTCTCATTTCACCGTCTTTTTTTCTAAACTTTTTTCCAATTAACAAGGTTTTAATTGAAGAGATATGCGAACCTTTTTAGTGATTTGTAAATATTCGATTCTTATTATAGCGTTCTCTTCAAATTTCAGGAATGCAATAAATAAGTGGTGTTTGCAAACTCTTTTTATTTCCCTTAATTCTGTCATAATTTTATGGATTCTCTGTAAGTAAAGGACTGAGTGAAACTTGATAAGGTATTGATAAATACACGATTGAATGTTTACTATGATTCGCTCGCCGGTGTAGCTTAGTACTAGTATACGCATTACATTAGTGATCTAAGTATTATTATTATACATACATACAATAAAATAGACAATGTTCAAAGTGTGCTGGTTTTATTTGCCTTAAATTATGTTTATGCAGCTTTCCATCCATGCAGGCCTGGGAGCGAAAAAATTGCGTAGAATTTCCCAGCCACGACTCACCCCAAGGTGTCGTAAAAGACGATTAAGAGAGATTGCCCGGTGTAGACCAATAAGCACCTTGGGGCATCCGAATGGTGGAGAGCAATCCACCAACAACACCACACCCAAAAAAGGTTGGTGTCGGGCAGCCGGCTGCAAAACCTAAGCCAAAACTTTGAGCACTATGCAGATTGGAATGTTGTAGATCTAGACCAGGCAGAGATTACTTTTTTTTTCACTTGCTACGAACCTTACATACTTCTTTCGCTTCATCCATTCTCAATAATAACGTCATGCACGCCGGTCGGTTTTGGGAATCTTGACCTGTCCCTTTTTAATATACCTACCTACTTTCAAATTGATTAAGAATGATCCGTCAAGTCTAGGCCTACGTCGTTATTCATTTCCGATGTATATAACCTTTTTGTCATTCTCCTTTAATTCTACCGTTCTACGTGAGCAAAACTTGTGACCATGCCTTTCTCAATTTATTATTGTCATTACGTCTAACATCTTCATACCTGTTGCCGACTGAGTTTTGTATCAATCCTTTTTGATATGTTTTCTGTTTACTTTTTAATATTTTTTGATACTCGTTTTGTTTTTGATACTTGTCAGTTGTATTTTGTTACGTATATGGTGAATACAGTCCGCTGCTACAAAAAGGGTGTTTCTCTGTAGCCTTTGCCACCAGCCCCGTCTACATCGTTTACAAAAGGTGGATGGGTCAACAGCCACCTTGATCGACTCAAATGTAGCTAATGAAATTGGTTTGACCGGTCGCAAGGGTTGTATTCGTATTCAAGGCGTAGGTGGTATGACTTGCGAGGAACCAGTGCAATATGTATCTTTCCAAATACGTGGCAAGTTTAAAAATGAATATTACTCTATAGAAAATGCTCGTACTATTTCTAATCTTGCTCTTTCTAAACAAACCGTTACGTTGCAAGATGTAACTCATCCTTATTTAAACGACATTCACACCGAACTTACATATGATGACGCTAAGCCAACTATTTTGATTGGGGCTGAAGATTGGCCATTAATTGTTTCTCAGTCAGTTAGGTCAGGTTCACGTACACAACCAGTAGCTACACTGACCGCCTTAGGTTGGGTATTGCACGGAGTTTCTAGTAGTAAGACAAAACAGATTGAATTCGTTAACAATACAAATGTTGAGGATGATAGTCTGCACAAATTAGAACAGCTAATCAAGGAGCAATTCAATTTAGATTCGTTGGGTATAACAAAGAGATCTACTTCATGCGGTCCACAGCACGAGCGCGCTCTACAAATTCTTGAAAATACAACTTCTAGATTGCTGAATGGCCGTTTTGAAGCAGGATTACTTTGGCGAGAAGATGACCCCCACATTCCTGATAGCTATGACCAGGCTTTCTCTCGGTTTATTTCTTTAGAGCGCAAGATGTCAAAAAATAGGGACTTAGCAGACGCGTATGAAAAATTTGTAAAGGATATCATAACAAAAGGGTATGCGACTGAGTGCAAAGATACGTATAGTTCACATTCAGATACTTCAAAAAAAATATGGTATTTGCCTCATTTTGCAGTATTTCACCCCCAAAAGAAAAAGATTCGCGTGGTTCACGATGCGGCGGCTAGAACGGATGGTGTCAGCTTGAATTCTTTACTGTTGTCCGGTCCTGATTTGTTACCTTCGCTTTTGGGCATTTTATTTCGTTGGCGTCAAGGTCGAATAGCGATGATAGGCGATATTAAGGAGATGTTTCCTCAAGTGAAGATAATCGAACAGGATCAAAATATGCAAAGATTTCTTTGGAGAAGCGGGGGCAATCTGAGCCCAATAAAGGAATTCAAAATGACATCCATGATATTCGGAGCCGCCTCCAGCCCTTGTACTGCCTTATTTGTATTACGTAAAAATGCTCAACAACATTCGGACCGATATCCTCTCGCTGCTGACACTATTAGGAATACCTATATGGATGACTGCGTCATTAGTGTCAACGATATCGAACAAGCAGCTCTACTCGTTTCCGATGTCGTTGAGATGCACAGGCAGGCTCATTTTGAAATGCGTGGTTGGGTTACAAACGTTCCCGACGCCTTAGGTTTAATTCCTTCAGACCTTAGAGCCAACAGCACGTCGCTAATATCCCCACTTGCTTCGTCAATCTCGTCGCCCTGTCGCGTGTTAGGGTTAATGTGGGATGTGGCTCAGGATGTTTTGAGGTTTGAAGGTATTAAGGTAGAAAATTTAGATCGTAATACTGTATCCAAAAGGGCCATTCTTTCGTATGCTATGTCGTGGTATGACCCCTTAGGTATTCTATCACCTTTGACTGTACATGGTAGAATGATCTTGCAAAAGGCATGGCGAGCTGGCGTATCGTGGGATGAACCGTTGCCCACGGATTTGATGGAAGAATGGCGCTTCTGGATCGAAAGTATTTCACAAGTAGACATCAAAATTCCACGTTGCTATGTTGCCGGTTTCAGCACATATTTTAGCGAAGCGAATTTAGAGTTGCACGTATTCGCTGATGCTAGCGAACTGGCATATGCATGTGTAGCTTACTGGCGTATTTCAAATAGTGCCGAAACTAAGCTGTCTTTTATTGCGGCCAAGGCCCGAGTAACTCCCCTTAAACCAGTCTCGATACCTCGTCTCGAGTTGCAAGGTGCCTTGCTCGCCTCTCGGCTCGCGGCTACTATACAATCCGAACATGACGTATCCCCGTCTAAACGTTATTTTTGGATTGATTCAATGAACGTGCTTGGTTGGCTTCGAGCAGAAGCACGTTCAATGAAACCTTTTGTAGCTAACCGTATAGGAGAGATTTCAGAGACCACTGAGGTTTCAGAGTGGAGATGGGTCCCAACTTCTTTGAATGTAGCTGATGAAGCAACGCGCAAAGGTTCAAACATTTCACCGCGTTGGATGGCTGGCCCCAGCTTTCTGCTTGAATCCTCAGAAAAATGGCCTCTGGAACCTTGTTCGAAGCAAACTGCTGTAAACGCGGATTACAGTAAAGAATTTAAGTCAAATTATTTACATATTTATGCAACAGACGAGGAATATATCCCATCGTTGCCTGTGTTTTTATCTCTTGCTGCCGACCCGGTGCGTTTTAGCAGTTGGTTACGAATGATACGCGCTACGGCTCGCGCGTACCAATATATTAGAATTCTTCGCAGTTCATCTAGTTTAATTCGCTCGTCTAATCGTCATACTCGTCCATCATCATCACACTCATCAATTCCCCATTTGGATGCGGAAGACGTTATGAAAGCGGAGTTGGATGTCATTCGTCGCAGCCAAGCTGAATCTTTTCAAGAAGAACTCCAATCGCTTTACTTCCGCCGCCCAATAAGTCGACTCAGTCGAAATTTTCGTCTTTCACCTCGGTTGGATCCTGATGGAATAATTAGAGTGGCGGGGAGGATCTCGGCTGCCCAAGACATTCCTACCACCATGAAGGAACCGATTATTTTGGATGGCAGACACCGCGCAGTGAGACTCCTGGTTTGGCATTATCATAGGAAGGCAGCCCATGGTCTCAACGAGTGGGTGATAAACGAATTACGTCAGAGATTTTGGATTTTACGTTTGCGGAACCTCATCAAATCAACGTCTCAACGGTGCACTCAATGTGTCATGCTCCGCTCGAAGCCTGTTCCACCGCCCATGGGAGACTTGCCACGAGAACGTTTGGCGCACCATCGACGCCCATTTACTTTCGTGGGCTTGGATTATATGGGTCCTGTTTTGGTTACCGTGGGACGAAGACGAGAAAAACGCTACATCGCCTTGTTCACATGCTTAACATCACGCGCTGTGCACCTCGAAATCGTCCACAGTCTTGCTACTGATGCCGCTATAATGTGTCTTCGCCGTTTTGTGGCTCGCCGGGGGACTCCATGCAGAATCCTGTCAGATAATGGCACCGCATTTGTTGGCACCAATAACCAACTGCTCAGGAGTTACCAGGAGTGTTTCGGGAACGAATGCGCAGGACTCCACATATCTTGGAAATTTATCCCCCCTGGAGCGCCTAATGTGGGAGGTGCCTGGGAGCGATTGGTCCGCACGGTGAAGACCGCCTTGCGAGCGTCGTTGAATGATCGCGTCCCAAAGGAAGAAGTGCTCCTCACTATGCTCGTAGAGGCAGAAGCACTTGTTAACAGCAGACCGTTGACGGACGTTTCATGCGACCCTGCCGCTCCCGAAGCCCTCACACCCTTCCATTTCATCATAGGATCATCGTCACCATACCATCCCATTAAAGTAGATAGTGGAGATTTATTTAGTAGGAGTGATTGGAGGAAGTCACAATGCTTATCGGATATGTTCTGGAGCCGTTGGGTTAAGGAATACCTTCCCCTAATCACTCCCAGGAGGTCGCCCCGGAATTGTCGATCGCAAGATCTAAACGTAGGTGATTTAGTTGTGATAGCGGACGGTACTCTTCCTAGAGGAACATGGCCTCGGGGTCGTATCACGGCCGTTCATCCCGGAAGAGACGGAGTTATCCGCGTGGTAGAGGTAACCACACGTGGCGGCCGCCTTCTTAGACCGGTGACCAAGATTGTTAAGTTGCCGGTTGACATCAACCACTCCCCTGCACCAGATGGCTCCGCCAGGGTGGTGGAGGATGTTGCCGACTGAGTTTTGTATCAATCCTTTTTGATATGTTTTCTGTTTACTTTTTAATATTTTTTGATACTCGTTTTGTTTTTGATACTTGTCAGTTGTATTTTGTTACGTATATGGTGAATACAGTCCGCTGCTACAAAAAGGGTGTTTCTCTGTAGCCTTTGCCACCAGCCCCGTCTACATCGTTTACAATACCAATTGAGTTATATGTTCATACCACTTTTTTCTCTTATCTTTTTCTCTTATCTTAAAGTCTTCTTGTTCTTCAGTATATTTTTATACGTTTTCTCTCCCCCCACTACACGGCACGCCTGAGCCGAGGTCCGCGCCTTTAGAGGCACCCTCAGGCCTGCCGATCCAAGCTCCGACTCGGGCGCCCTGCGAGGCTCTCCGCGGCAGTATACCTCCCGAGGGAGATGTCGTCCCCACACGGGGGACGCCTGCTGTGAAGGCACCCTCACAGGGAGTGCTCGACTGCAAGGCTTGAGGACACGTTTGGCTTTAGGTCAAGGTCTTCGCCTTCCCCAAAAAACCCGGTAGATGCTGTAAAGGCCTCTCGGCCAACAGCCTAGGTCCATTCAAAAAAAAAAAAAAAAATACGTTTTCTCTCATAGCATAGGCATAGTATTTTTTTCTATTCACCCCATATACCGTTTCTGTTGACCCCAAAGCCTGGGTGAATAGAAATCACTAATTTTTAACGAATTATGAATTAATTATAGAAAGAACCTGGTTTTTCATTATGTGGATTTACAGATCCTACTTTCAGACATGATATAAATTCATCAAACTGTATGGTTGTGTTCATAACAATTAAATAAAAAATGAGTAAAGTTCCAAATCGTGTCTATTCACCCCCGTTTTACGGTACCTAGGTACCTACCTACCTACCTAGGAACAGTGCGTCCACAGTTATTTTACCTCTGACACTTATCATCATCCTGCTCTAACATATGGAAATGACATATTAGTATCCTTCTATCACATAAAACGTAAATGGAAACGTCAGAAGTAAAATAACTGTGGACGGACTAAAGGTAGTACCGTAAAACGGGGTGAAGAGACACAAATTGTGTCTATTCACCCCGTTTTACGTTACCTACATACTAGGTACCTATGGAATTTTCATTCAGAAAATAAGTCAATAAAGTAGGGAGGTGCGTCATCTAGTAACCATGTTCGGCAATATAAAATAAATTAATATAGATAACAGTCAACAGATGACGCTACAGCAGCAGAGCTACGAATTTTATTTGTCACTAGATGGCAGTACTACAAAATTGCAGTTCTGCATTTGCTCACTAGATGGAGTAAGTAATATAAAAGTTGTGTGAAACGGTTTAGAAAAATATCAGATAGGTAGGTAGGTAGGTACCTACATACCTACTCAGCAATAGTTCTTCAAAATCACTTATTTTTTTATTCACATAAAATCATTATTTGCTTTAGATCTATGTATACTCGTATAATTTATACATTAAACAATAGATGATGGCAATAACAGATGATGACAATAACAGAATAGGTAACTGATAATAATTTATAATAATAATTTAGGATAAGGTGATTCGTTAATAGTCACTTGTTATCATTGATCATACTTGTGATTGATATTTATTTTATAAAAATAAAAGTAGAAAACTTAGCAATCCGTCATATTTGCTAACTCACCGCGTGACGTCATTATTTAGTTATCGCCATTTTGACATTTTATTTGCCAATCAAATTCACTAGTGTAATCATAATGTAAAACAGGCCTTTTTACGGACTAGTGACGTCACACAGACGCCATTGCTGTTTTGGCTTTTGAAATTTAAAATTACATTATTCAGAACATGTTTTTCTATCAAAATCGTAAATTTTTACAAAAATATATTTTATTTTGTTTAAAGTAGTCACGTAAGAAAAACATGGTGTAGTGTTTCAAAATAAGTCATCATGCCTATTAAGCGGGCCTGTTTCACAATCGACAAGTAAGTTCGAAGTAGCTTACTTTGCAGTTCAATTGACATATTTCATATTACAACTGTCAAATGATCTGCGAAGTAAGCTACTTAGAACTTACTTGTCGATTGTGAAACAGGCCCTAATACATAAGTTATATAGGTACTGTCTTTCATTGTAAATAATTGTAATTAATGTAGGAACTCGCAAAATACAGATAATCATTTTTGATTTTTAGTTAAACACTGTATAAATGTTAGCAAAACTTTGTTATCAAGATAAAAAGAAGTCATAAAAAAAACTATTCGATTTTAATTTTAACATTATATAAATGTTAGAAAAATTAGTACAAAAAAACCACCAAAATCTTTGTCATATAAAAAATTTAAATTTGTGAGAATTTGTCCAAATTCTTTTTTTTTCACTCGTAAACAGACCTCTTTTATTACTCTCGACTGGTAAGCAAATAATAAGTAAATGTTTTATTTGATTTGATCTGTAAATACAAGATGACGGACAAATTTCATATTTATATAAAATATTTACATTATAAATAATGCTACACAATCATACAATCAACAACCATGACTCGAAAATAGATTTCTGTGTTCATCACAAAAATTATCCCCTATCCCTATCCTATAGTGGGTGAATGTATAATCAACTTTGTAAGTGCCTACGCACCCCAGACGGGGTGTGATGAAGTAGAGAGAGAGAAGTTTTGGGAGGATTTTGATGTAGTGATGATGAATGTACCAGAAAGTGAGGATTTATATATTGGTGGAGATTTTAATGGACATGTGGGAAGGATGAAAGTAGGCTATGAGAGGGTGCACGGAGGTTTTGGTTTCGGAAACAGAAACCAGGAAGGCGAATGTTTGTTACAGGCTGCCGTAGCTTTTGACCTCGCAATAGCAAACACATTTTATCAAAAACAAGATCAACATCTCATAACTTACCATAGTGGAAACCATAAAACACAAATAGACTTTTTCCTTATCAGAAGATGCAATATCTGGGCAGTAAAAGACTGTAAAGTAATACCAGGAGAGCCCTTAGTAGTCTCTCTCAACACCGGTTGTTGTTATTAGAGGTAAAAATGAAATATAATCTGGTACCGAAAAAACTTAAATCTCCGGCAAAGATTAAATGGAATTGGCTAGAAAAGAAGGATTTGGCTGAAGAATTTAGGAAAAGAGTGGTTGATAAAATGATTGAAATGAAAGACTTGGCAGAGAAAACGGTGAATGAATGTTGGATGGAAATGGCGACGTGCATGCGAAGTGTGGCGAGAAAAGTATTTGGGGAAACAAAAGGGAAAGGGAGAATGGATAAGGATACATGGTGGTGGAATGAAGAAGTGAAAAAAAGTTTGAAAGAAAAAAAGAAAGCGTTTAAGGATAAAAGGGCAGTATATGTGGAGTGTAAAAGGAATGCTAAGCGGGCGGTTGCTAAAGCAAGGGGCGAGGTACAATATAAACTGTACAAGTCGTTGGAGAGCCCCCAGGGGAAGAATGACATATTTAAAATAGCGAGAGCAAGAGAAAAGAATGCAAGGGATATTGTGTATGTAAAATGTATAAAAGATGAGAGAGGAATGGTTTTGACGAATGATGAAAGGATAAAAGATCGCTGGAAGGAATACTTTAGAAAGTTGATGAATGAAGAGAACGACTGGCATAAAGTATTGATACAGGCCCCTGTCAATACTAAAGTGGTAGATGAAGTTGGTTTAGAGGAAGTAAGAATGGCTGTGAGAAATATGAAGAATGGAAAGACGACAGGGCCTGATTGTATACCTGTTGAAGTTTGGAAGTTTCTGAACGCGGATGGATGGAAGTGGCTGACTTTGTTCTTCAATAAGTTGTTACAGGAAGAGACGATCCCAGATGAATGGTGTAACAGTACGCTGGTGCCCATTTACAAAAATAAGGGTGATGTGCAGGACTGTAACAACTATAGAGGAATAAAGCTCATGTCACATAGTATGAAGATATGGGAGAAAGTGATAGCGAGACGAATGAGAGAGGAATGTAATGTCACCCAGAACCAATTCGGTTTTATGCCGGGACGAGGAACAAACCGATGCAATATTCGCTCTAAGGCAACTGTGCGAAAAATACCGTAGTGCACATAAGAACTTGCACATGGTCTTTATAGACCTGGAGAAAGCATACGACCGAGTTCCGCGTACAGTTCTGTGGTGGGCTATGAAAGAAAAGAGAGTGCCTGAGAAGTATATGAGGCTTGTGTCTGAAATGTATAGAAGAGCTAGTACGAATGTTCGGTCAGAGGCTGGCGTTACCGACAAGTTCGATGTGGCCGTAGGCTTGCACCAGGGATCGGCTTTAAGCCCGTATTTGTTCCTCCTGATTATGGATGCTCTGACATCGGACGTACAGGAGGAGGCACCCTGGTGTATGCTCGCCGACGACATTGTACTTGTCGGAGAAGATGCATCCGAGGTACAAAGCAGGCTGGGAAAATGGCAGGAGAGATTGGAAAGCGTTGGGCTTAAGATCCGAGGTACAAAGCAGGCTGGGAAAATGGCAGGAGAGATTGGAAAGCGTTGGGCTTAAGATCAGTCGGACAAGGGCAGGAAGAAGAAGATCCGAATTCGAACCCGGGACCTTTTAGCCGATAGCTAGCGCCTAGCATTCAGACCATTTGGCCAAACCGGTAATAATTTTAATGTAAATATGACGAATGACTATCATGATGGAAGATCAGTGTAGCCTAATCAAGCCATTTAACTTTAAAGCAAGCACCAAAATTCATTAGGTACTACATTAGACCATAATATAAAAAACACATAATTTGTTCTTTTAGACATGGTATGAGAATGTTACTATGTTATACAATGCAATAATTTATAACCTAACCACAGACCTGTCTTCGCAAATGACCTAAACCTAGATAATTTTTATACCAAAGATACTAACTGCCGCACTCAGAGACGTCAATTAACTTTAATGAGTATTTAATGTCAAAATCTATTCCATAGACCCGGCAAGTATAGAGACTAGTTTCGAATTGTCATTTTTTAACGTTAAGTACTCATTAACGTTATTTGACGACTCTGAGTGCGGCAGTTAGATGTTTATCTAAAAATGGCGCGTTCCCACGTATTAGTCTACAGTAGGCAAATCCTTCTGTGGCACTCCTAAAATATTGCACAATTATACAACTACGTTGAGATTGTGGGAATGACAACATATTTTAAAATCTAGATCAGCAATCGCCTTCTGTTTTGGTGTCAGACATGCGGACGACGGTAAGCCCCAACCTTCAGCAGTATGGATTGGAATTTATGAGATTATTGGATTATTGGGGGAATAATTGGGATTTATGTAGGTATGTATATGTATTACTAGAAAGAATCACTTTATGTTCTAGTGATATTTGAGCCGTTTAGCTTTGTTCCAAGTCGATTTTAAAGTCCATAGGGGGTGGTGTAATTGTATTACTGCTCGCAGCCGTCACCACAAGGCAAAAAAGTTATTGATTTTTCTTATGTCTATTGTCTACAGTAGGTAATTATTAAAAACTAAATATCTCGTCGGCAATTAAAATTATTTCCCTTCCTTTAAATGTACTTATCGACAAAAAATTTGCAAATACGTACTTTACGTACTCTAAATCAACAACTGGTGTAAATAACATTGAATAACTGCCATCTTTATGTAAACGATGATAGTTTAAACTTAGGTAGATATATAATATAGGTAGATATAATTAGTTTTTATTTAAACTCGCATTACTGTGCAATAGATTCTCTTGGGGTCCATGTGGTTTTTCATTTTTTTATGTGTGTTTCATTAGGTTATGTGATTGTTTCCGTTGCTTATGTATTTGTGTATTTTTGTAATGCTAAATTAATTAGGTAGTAGTACGTATTATCTGTTTTGCTTGGACGGCGCCGCGTGTCTGTCTCGAAAAGGTTTCCGCAGAAAACCAGTGTTGTGGCACACCCTGCCACAACTTATACTGAGCAGAGGCCTTTTTGGTACAATTTTTTTTAGGTAAAATTTATTTTTGTCTGTAATTTTTATTAATTTGTACCAAATAAAGTTTTAATCTATTCTATTCAAACTACTTTCTACCATAAAATAAAGGCATAACGCTAAATTAACACACCGTTGTATGTTTGATTTATAATCATAATCGTCTTCGGCATAATGAAGACGGGTTTGCTTAATTATAACTTAATTTCCTGTTTAATTATTGACGTTTTAATTGCGCTACATAACCACTTGATCGGCGTGCTAACCTAGATGTCCGATACCCAATAACTTTATCTATGCCCGGAAAATGGTGGTTGAATGAAAATGGGTGAATCACCCTATTGTTTTATCATAGTTTAGTTATAATTGTCAGAATATAGATGCAGGATACATTGATCACTTAGATTTATAATGTTGGAGTAAATTCACTAAAGGAGAGAGGAGCTCGCTAGCGCAGTGGCATATAGCGCGCTCGGCCTGAAATTTTGTAAACTAAGCGATATTCGCTAAGGCCGATTATTGGATGGGTGACCAAAAATTTATTATCTCGAGCTCCTCCGTGCTTCGGAAGGCACGTTAAGCCATTGGTTCCGGCTGCATCTGCAGTCGTTAATACCCACCAACCCGCACTGGGCCAGCGTGGTGGGTTATGGCCCATCCTCGCTATACGTATTTTTGTAATCACCTCCGTGGTCTAGTGGTACACCGGTTTATAGACCTGATGATGAATAAGTATTAAAGTGTTAACTGTGTGTTAAAATTTGTCCGTCATCTAGTATGCATAACGAATGCTTACCTAGCTACTTTGGGCTAGATGTTAGACGTAAGCCTTAGAAATATTGATTACATTGTGGAATTTGTCCCCGTAGCTCTTGTGAAGGTTTATTGCTTGCTTGATACATGTATTGTAGGCGGACATCTTGAGTTCGGTCGCGTCGCCTCGTCTCCGGAATGCGCCTGGAGTACGCAGTTTTACTTTCATCGAAGCCTCGGGCCAAGAAAGCTCTTGTTTGGACGACGGCGCGCGGTTAGCACGACAGCGGAAGTTTTGAAATTTGAATGAATGTCGATTTTTATTAAAATACTTGCTGACCGGGCAAACGTTGCGACCTATTTTCAGACCTTCCAAATGTACACACAAAACACTGACACGAGATTTATATATATTAAATACTTATACCTTTCAGCTTTTCAACCTTGCCATGCGTTGCTGACTGCCAACCTTCACTAGTTGGAAAGGCACTTGAAGAAGAAGAAGATACTTTTGCCATGAAAATTTATTTGTGGCTTTTTATTTTTTGTAATTTTTTTTTTCCTTTGTATTAATCATAAGATATTTCACACTTACATAATTACGCCTATTTATCTCCAACGGGCAAGGCAGAGGAGAATTTCGTGTCGTACAAAGTGACTAAAGGTAAAGACCTGGAGTGCCTACTATACTGCGATCCGAACTTCCGTGGTAATTCACCTCTACCTACTCCTTCGGGTATTTAGATTTTATTTGGGAACTTTAATTGCAGTAATTTCCTAGATGGTGCACCAGCAACGCTACTGCCCATTCCTTGTTATATTATATCTGAGGGCCGGTTTTTAGATACATAGTTAACTCAACCAATTGTTAAAAATTGTTACGTATCTTTAAATATCAAACTGATATTCAACAATTTGTAACAATATCAGACTGATATTTATCCATTAGTAACATAAGTAACTAAAATTGTTACCAATGATTAAGTATCAGACTGATATTTAAACATTAGTAATTTTTTTTGACAATTGGTTAGTATGCATCAAAAAACCGGCCCTTGTCACCTTGTATGACCCACGAGAAAGGCAGGTGTGGTAACATTGTATTCTTCCCTGCAGTCACCACACGGGCGTAACGAAGTCGACAACTAAGCATCGCTATCCGCTACCATCCGAGCCCAGCCCTACGCCACCTGTGTCTGTGATTGTGACCACGACAGTTATGCAACTTGCGCAATAGGAGCATTGGAGATACTGCTGTAATGATTCGTAATTATTACCGGCACTATTAATACTATTATTCATAGTGTAGTGTAGTGTAATGCGACCCATCGTTGTGTAACCGAGTTCGCTTTTTGCATACCTGCGCACTTTCGCTTTGGGCATTCTTCGAGTTTAATTAGCTAGCACCCAGACTGGTTGGTCCACATTCGTACGCAGTTTTTTTAAATCATAATATTTGTAATAAATTTGTTTGCTTTTAATACATACATACAAATCACGCCTATATCCCCGGACGGATAGGAAGAGGTGAACTAGCACCCACGTTTCTCCAACTATGTCAAGTCCCATGCCTTATGTGGCGAGCCTATTGTTATTTATCGGGCACAAAAGTCGCAGCACATTGCTAGGTGGTATAAGAGGACCGCTGTAGCCCTGATTGATTGACACTGATTTATCCTTAGTCGCCTTGTACGACACCCACAGGAGAGATTTGGGGAGGTGACAACTCAAATCAAATCAAATCAAATCAAATCATTTATTGCATAAATATGGGTAAGTATACAAATAATTAATTATATGTATAAGGTCTTAAATTATGTAGGTAATAAAATAAATAGTCCTCCACATTTTACCCGTTTGGGTGTGCAAAATTATATAAATGTCATTGGTAATATTGTCCAGAAAAAAAAAAAAATTTACATTTATTAATTAATGATTTTCGTTTCCTATGTTAAAATTGTATAGTTTTCTAATTATAATGGTCATAGTAATTCTAGTAATAATTATAATAACAATGTCAAAGTGGAATTTTGTCACATTAATAAGAAATAGTTATGTTTTACATATTTTATAACTTATCATTTAAATACTGGTCAATAGTATAATATGCCTTGAGCACTAGTAATTGCTTTACTTTTAGCTTAAACGCAAGAATGTCACATTTCTTAATATTAATAGGTAAATGATTATATAGTCGTGGGGCCATACCAAATAAGCTTTTACATACAAAACACTTTGTCTTGGAGGGTGACAAATATTATCTTTACACCTTTTACTTTTGGGGCGTTGAAACATGTTAATATGTAATTTGATGAAAGTCACAACTTCGTAAATATATAAACAAGGTGCAGTCAGTATCCCCAGCTTGATAAAATAAGTTTGACAACTGTCAGTTCGTTTTAAATTACATATCGCTCTAACACATTTTTTTTGTGACTTGAATACTGAGTATTTTTCTGTAGAATTACCCCAAAACATGATTCCGTATCTCAGGATAGACTCTGCATGGCCATGGTATGCAATTATTAACGTGTTCAAATTTACAATTTTCCGTAACTTATATAATGCAAATGAACACTGGTTAATTCGCGTACATACGTATTCTACATGGGTTTTCCAACTTAATTTATTATCCAAATGAATACCTAAGAATTTCGTAGTCTCTACTGCCTTAATTTTATGATTGCCATATTTACCATTGTATGAATCTTTATCTGCTGCACATCTTTTACAAAATATCATACAACTTGTCTTATCAATATTGATGGTCAATTTATTATCACGTTAAGTGCGAAGCGAGGCCTAAATCACCCCTGATGCAACTTCCCTGTGGTGCGGCAAGCAAAAAAGTGAATTTCTCTGTCGTGCGAATGGCATAGCTTTGGTTTGGTCCAGTGTAGGAAAGCGATAAATATATATTTGAGATCACTAATGGTTCCGGACTCGGTGGTGTACCTACCTTGGTACCGGATGTCTTAGGCCTCGTGCCGCACTGAATTAATATAATTTTAATGCAGTGCGGAACGAGGCTAAAACGTCCCATATCCCCCCTGACCTCGTACCGCACTCAACGCGAGCTTCCCGCGACTAGTGTTGTGCATCACGTCGATTGGAGAGCACGTCCTTTTACAGCGCCGAACATGTCTAAACGATGTCGGAAGAAGTTAATTTCCAATAATTAGTCTGTAATAGGTGCCTCTTAATGGTATAGAATGGAACGCTTCGTGCGCGAGTCCGACTCGCACTTGGCCGGTTTTTTTTTCTTTATGGCGCCTTCAAGCACAATTTAGATTATTTAAAAAAAATGTATCCTTTAGTAGCTTTGTGTTGTTTTGCCAGGTTTTGCCCTTAAAACGATCTAATGAGATATAATTGATCAAAATCGGTCAAGTCGTTGCGTAGTTAAGACAGTTTAAAAACGTCGATATTATTTTTCCCATCACTAATCGCAGCGAAAATTTGCCCTATTTTAGTGCGTTACGAGGTGTATAAGATCCCATATTTTGTTTTGCTAATAATTCCTAAACTAGCCATCAGATCCCGGGGCGACGGTGGATTAGGGTTCATCAATTCACTGTCTATATCAATAAGGACCAAAATTCTCATTTATCTTTGATTTCGCGCCAGAAAATGGATTTTAGTCTGTAAAAGGAGGTGGGGTCTAATAGACCGCGTGTCGCCCTAACGTCTGGTCACGGTACGGGCCGATTATACCTCGTGCCGCAGGAACGGAAAGTATGCAATAATTGGTGCCGCAGCTAACGTGTTAACGTGTTCAAATTTACAATTTTCCGTAACTTATATAATGCAAATGAACACTGGTTAATTCGCGTACATACGTATTCTACATGGGTTTTCCAACTTAATTTATTATCCAAATGAATACCTAAGAATTTCGTAGTCTCTACTGCCTTAATTTTATGATTGCCATATTTACCATTGTATGAATCTTTATCTGCTGCACATCTTTTACAAAATATCATACAACTTGTCTTATCAATATTGATGGTCAATTTATTATAAGTGAGCCAAGTGATGACGTTAGTTATGGTATCGTTTACTCTACTAAAAAGTTGATTAGCGTTGTGATCGACAAAAAATGCCGTACTGTCATCTGCAAACAACACGAGTTTTTCTTTTGTGGCCTTAGGTAAATCATTAATATAAACAAGAAACAGCAAGGGACCCAAAACGCTTCCTTGCGGCACTCCTTGCTTGATATTATCAAATTTAGATGCGTATGTAATAATAGCCTTTTGTTTGATGCATAAGCGTCTTATTTCTGTTGACTGTTTCCTGCCTGTCAAATAAGATTCTATAAGTTTGTACACGTGCCCTCTTACTCCATAGTGCTCTAATTTCATTAGACGAATTTTGTAATCTACAAAATCGAAAGCTTTTGTTAAGTCCATATACATTGCACAGACGGATCGTTTTTTGTCTATATTTCTTAGTACTTGGTCCAAAAGGTCATATATTGCTAAATTTATTGTTTTACCTTTACGAAATCCTACCTGTTCGTCAACCAAAATTTTACATTGTTCCAGAAAATTGTAAAGCCTTGTGTATATAATTCGTTCAAATATTTTTGCAAAGACGGATACTAGTGCAATTGGTCGGTAACAATTAATATCTTCTCGATCTTTTGCTTTAAAGAGAGGCCTTACGATAGTAATTTTCAGCTTCTTGGGAAAAATACCAAATTCAATACACAAATTTGCAATATGGCTAATTATTGGGGATATTACGTAACTAACAGCTTTTATAACTTTGGTGCAGATTTCGTCATATCCTGTACTGTTTTTATTTTTTAATGTCCTTATAATATTTCTAATTTCGTCAGGTGTAGCTGGAGTCATAAATAATGTCTTGTTATTGTTTTCTATTGGAAATTTATATGAATAATCAGTAGTGTTAATGGTTGTTAAGTCACTCTTAGAAGGATTAAGAAAATAACTATTAAATGCCTGTGCTATATTATATGCATTCTTAATAATTTCACGGCCATATTTTATTTGAGCAATATCCTTAAATGGTAAGTTTTTCTTTCTTCTATTTATAATTGACCATACTGCCTTTGATTTATTGTTAGACGTTTGTATCATATAATTATTTTGCGATTTCTGTGTTTGTTTGATAATGCGGTTAAGTCGAGACGAATATGTTTTAAAATTATATTTATTTTTATCCGAAGGCTTTAGTCTATATTGCCAGAGCAATTCTCTTTTGCGTTTGGAAAATTTTTTTATACCTCTCGTGATCCATTTTGGTTTCTTATATGGATATTTTTTAATACGAATCAGTGGGAAACAAAGTTTATAGAGTAAAACAAATAAGTCAAAAAAACTATTATAAGCTTCTTCAGGATCATTTGAATTATTAAAGACCTCAGAAAAACTTAAGGATTCGAGGTATTTTGTAAATTTTTTTATATTTTCCTGACTATAGTCCCTAATCTCCGTATACCAAAACGGTAGATAGAAGACTTCAGATACAGGACATGATAACACTTGTGCTGTGTGATCCGAAATAGCAAAATCAATTACCCTTGCGCGTGATCCTTTTATATTTAAAATGAAATTATCGAGACACGTTCCACTGGCAGGTCTAGTCGGTTCTTTGATTGCAAATTTCAAATTGAAACTTTCTATAATTTGAGTGAAGGTTCTTGTCCTTTTATTATTAACTAAGATGTCTAGATTAAAGTCACCACATATTATTAATTTCTTAGTACCGAGTCCAAATTCATTGAGTATTCCGTCCAATTTATTCATAAATATGTCAATATCAGATTTATTGTATTTGGGAGATCTATACAAACAAATTATTATTAATTTATGATGTAGTAATTCTACGCCACTACATTCGAGCATTCCATTAACGTCATATTTAGCAATCGCTGGTATTGATTTATATAAATGTCTGTTATGAACCAATATACAAGAACCTCCTCGTCGATTATGTCTTGAACTACATGATGATACATTGTAATTTGTTAAATTAACAAGTTCTACATCACTTTCGCACAAATTATGCTCGGTTAAACAGAGGACATCAATTTGCTCACCTTCGGTTGCTAAATTGTCCAAATGAACACTCAAAAGGTCACTTTTACTAATTAGACCGTTAATATTTAAATGCAAGAGTCTTAAGTAGCTAAAATCGAAATAAAATGTTCGGGTTCTGATCTATACTATTGTTAGCAGCTTCATAATAACATTCATGCGAGTCTAAAGTTTTTTCTATTGCCATTATAAGATTGCATATATCTTCAAATATTATGTGTATACCTCTGTTATTTATTGTGCCTGTGTGTCTATTATACATGTCATTTGAATAGCTAAGATTTCTATTTGAGTCTATAAGAAAGGCATACTCATGCATCAAATTATCTGAATATAATCTGTTATTAAAAGCTTCTACGCGTAAATTATATAAATTACTAAAATTATTACATATATATGTTGGCAGACACAAGACAACATTTGTATGTTGCACTAAAAGCAGCTTAGATTTAACAAAGTGGACCAACTCAAAATAATCTTTAGTTATATGAAAGTCTATACTGCCAAACATCACAATACAATAATCACTCAGTGTATAGTCTTTTAACTTATATTCTATATTCTCCAGCAATTTTTTGATGCCAGCGCCTGGATGAATGTAATGACAGTATTCACTATTTCCAAACATTTGCCTCGTGCTCAATATGTTGTTCCTATTGTCTCCGCTAACAATCGCAATTTTGTTTCTATGGTCTACACCTTGTGACCCTTGTGAACTTCTTGCAAGGTTCTTGGCAGATGATCCCGTAGACGTATCTTGTTCATTTAGTTGTGTGCTATTATTCTCTTGGGTGAGTATAATATTATCAGTAGGATTTAATTCATTTGGATCGTCATCTACTACACCAGGTTTTGTAGGCGTTTTTAGTTTATACTGATTACACCTCTTTTTGCGTCCTGTTCGTGGGGTGCTTTGTTTATTAATCGTCGTGGAATTAAGTGTTTTATATGTGTCTATAATTTTTAAGCATTTTTGTAACTCCGAGTTCAGCCGTGTCACGTCACAATTTAAATTTTCAATTTCTTGGTGGGCACTTTCTAATTCAGCATTGAGAGTAATTACTTTTTCGCTGAGTTCAGTTATAGTGTCAGAGTTATTAAGCGAGGTATTCGGCAGGCTCATCATTGTCGAGTCAAACACATTTGAACTATCATTAACAGAAATATTATTCAATGAACTTGTTCGTCGTCGATTACGGAAAGTAATATTTTCATTCATTATTAATATTTAATAGTAGATTTTCCATCAAGTGCACAAAACGGATCATTTTTGTCCGAGACTTTTAGCGGCCCGAGCCGAAGGCGAGGGCTGATAGTAATGTCGAGGATAAAAATGGTTTTGTGGACGAGTTAGAAACTCTGCTTTTCACTTCGATTGCGAGGAAATAAACAGTAATTTATCTTAACATTTCTTAAAATCCAAACTAAAATTAGTACAGTGTTGAATACTTAATTCGACACTTGAAATTGTTTTTCCCATTGATATTAGGCTTGGGCTGCAGACCTATACAGCCAAGTATTAAATTAATTTTGAAATAATAATTTTCTTAAATTAATTTAATACTTACCGTACCTACTTGAATTAAAATTTTAATATCTTTTATATCTTAAAAAACACATTAGGCAAATAAATTTAAGTAAATATCAAAAAATAACAAATTCTATGTCTGAATTTCTTATTGAGTTTGGCTGCATAGCTCATTTTCTTTGCCTTAATATAGATTCTTTTATGATTAGATACGTTAATGCTCTAGAGCACAAAATTCGATTTTGTGCAGCCTATATCCTGCACAAATGAGCACTTTCAGAGCATGAGAAGTGAAAAGATATTTAAAAATTTTCTTTTAAAAATAATAAAATTTGCGGGGTTTGAACCACGGCCTTCTCGAGCTGTCAAGTATTCTTGTCCACTGCATGCGCCGCTGGGCTACGGGGCTTATGGGTGAATCGACAAAGCTAAAGTATAATAGTTAATACTAATGCCTTGCGACGAGTAAAGATGTGGGTAATGTGATAATACTACACTGCTTTGCAATAACTATCACGTCGTATTTGGTATATTTGTCAACAGATGGGGTTTTTACCCAGTCCATTCAATTTTCAACTGTTTTGCCAGTGGCTTAAGTCTGTATTACTATATGACAGTTACAGTTACAGTTTGAATTTAACTGGATTTTTATCAGAATAATATTGTTTTTAACACTTAATTACTTCAGACTGCATTTCACTTTAATAACAATTGTTTTATGCTTTTATTTACACTTGCTATATATTTTAAAGCACTATTATTACATTAACACAGATGATTAGTCACTTCAAGACGTTCACGTATTTTATAGAAAATTTTAACGTTTAGATAGATTTTATTATAAGATAACAACTGCACACCAAACTTGAGTCACAACTATCACTTCTTTACTATTTTATACTTTTAATAACTATTATTGGAATTGTTTTGTATTAAGGATTACGGAGATACATGTAAACACTTCGAGCAACTTACACACATCTGCCTTCACCACACAACTCTGCCTTCACCACAAGGCTAACTACAGAGAGGATATCAATATATTATATCTGTGAGGCTAACCCTTTTAAATAGGGTTGTAGGTAATTTAAATAGGGTTTTCAAGCAATATTATTATATAAATTGATATGTCTGTGATATTATTATGGCGGCAGATTTGGATAAGACGGTCGTAGCTAGCCACGCGGTCTTGAAGAAACTACCAACTACTACCATTCAAACCGAGTACAAGGAGATTTTCCAAAACGTATGGAAGTTTTGGCTTTTAATGCAACACAACAGCTCAGGCTACCCTCATGGCGCAAGGAAGATGTCACTTTATAACATTGACGTACGTATTTTATTTGACATAGATAGGTACCTACTAACAGATGTATGTGAGATAGGTACCTACTAACAGATGTATGTGATTTTAATGGTTTTAAAAGGTTGTTAAGCCAAAAAACAATACATGTTTACATTTATTTGCAATTTTCCAGTAGAGAATTTTCCCAGAAGTGTACAAATACATGGGTCATTTTGGAACATCTCCTTTGTACTCCTCTGGGGATCGAATCTGAGACCGTCGGAATCAAATTCCGGCGGTTGACCACGGAGGCGGCTAAACACTTCTATGATTGTAGCATCTTGCCGCCTCATCTCCAAAACGCTCACGCCCTTCCCCTCATGCCTCTTAAGGTGAAGAATTACGTTATTACCAAACTCGAGGCCGCCATAAAAGGCTGCGGTAATTTTTTGTGGTCGCCGCAACTTTCGTGCGCGGGCGCAGCGTGCGTGAATGGGATTGCGCAAACGCTGGGAGCGCCGAAGAAAGTTCAATGTCTCCGTGTGGAGTGCTAAATCATAACTTTTTGGAAGGACCTAAGGCTAGCTTCACACTGCATTGGACGGCATGTTTTTTGCAAGATGAATCTTATAGAACAAATAGTGGCTCATACATCGAATATAGAACCGTTCACACGTTCGTCCGTCCTGAAAAAAAAAGGTTCTATACTCAATGTATGAGCCACTACTTCATTCGGTAACATTCATCCTGCAAAAAAACGTGCTGTAGAATGCCATGTGAACCTTCGGTGTCCCTCCAGCCCTATATTGAGGCAATTCACCAGTCAATGCTATGTGAACCTAGCCTAAGCTGTTGGCCGAAAGGTGTTGCAGCATGTGGCTTTGTGGTGACGGCAGGGCAGAATACAATTGTCACCACCTCCATCTCTCCCGTGGGTACAAGGCGTACAAGGCGACTAAGGGTTAAGACAGCAATGAGTAATAAAAAATACTTACCAATGGGCGGGCTAAATCATGATTGTGGTGGCAGCAGGGCAGAATACAGTTTTCACCACCCTCTAGTGCTACCTGAGGGAACCGTAGAGTGAAGTCACGTAAGACAGGCATTACCAAACGGACGTGCTAAATCATGTCTGTGTCATATTTTGTGCATCACCTTTCACACATAGGTAGTGCAATTTTTATCTTCTTCTCTCTGCCCTTATCATACTCTAAGTAGAGTCGGCACAACGTGTCTTCTTCTTCCACTCTCCTCTTTTAGACGTGAGCTCAGAATTGAACTCCCCTATTCCTCATTATCATCTTTCACAGATTAGGCAATTTTTATATTCGTTTATATTATATGATAACATGCGTACGTAATACCTATATAATCAGTCAGTGAATAAGCAATGTTCGCTAGGGCCGGTCATTGGATGGGTGACCAAAAATTTATTATCTTGAGTTCCTCCGTGTTTCGGAAGGCACGTAAAGCTGGTGGTCCCGGCTGCATATGCAGTCGTTAATACCCACCAACCGCCAGCGTGGTGGGTTATGGCCCAATCTCCCTATATTCTTCCATCCATAGGAAAGGCCCGTGCCCCAGCAGTGGGGATGATGTCAGTGAATCTGATTTTGCTTTTGAGCTATCAATACTCCAATTGACTCCTAATGATCTTTGGTTTGATCGACTCAAACCAATGGTCATGCCATAATTGGTTAACGCCACACCATCAACATCAACAAAATTTGACCAAGTAAACAGATTAACTAAGTAAAAAAGTAATGCCCAAAGAACTGGAAAGACATTATTTACCTTCGACTTGACTTTGACGGCCGCAAAAAAAGGTCACGGATATTACAAATAACAGATAAAAAATAACCCTTCACCGTGAGAAAATAGAACGCGGAGAGCTCTGGGGACGTTATTAGGCGGTTATTTAATTTTTTTTCAAGGGACACCAATTGCTCGTAGGTACTCTTACAAATAATTTACACTAACATCACAATTAAGTTATTTTTCCTGCCCTGTTCCCGTTTATCTAACGTCGGCGCCGGCGTCGTATGTTTCCTCTTCCATTCATATCGGTCAGACGTCATCAGGCCATCCACTCTCTTTTGATTCATATCATCCATCACACCAGAAAGGTGCAAGTGATGAATGAATGTATAGAAAAGGGACGGAATAAGGACCATGTCGTGAGATCGATGAACGGAGGGAGTGATTGGGATGACAACATACTAATTACAGCCGGCCGCCTACCTGGCACCAACCCTCTTTGGGTATGCTGTTGTTGGTCCTCCCACCCTCCACGATTCGGGTGCCCCAAGGTACTTATTGGTATACACCGGGCAATCTCCTTAACTGCCGCACTCAGAGACGTCAATTAACTTTAATGAGTATTTAATGACAAACATTTTCACCCAAATCGTGAATTGTCATTTTTTGACGTTAAGTACTCCTTAACGTTATTTGACGTCTCTGAGTGCGGCAGTTAGTCGACTTTTACGACACCCATGAAATGAGTCGGGGCTGGCCTATTCTACGTTATTTTTTCGCTCCCAGACCAGCATGGAAGAAGTCGAAATGCACATGACACGCATAGATACATACATAAATCACACCTATATCCCCGAAGCGGTAGGCAGAGGCGAACTAGCACCCACGTTTCGCCAATTATGTTAAGGTCCCATGTAATAGGGGGCGAGCCTATTGCCATTTATCGGGCACAAAAGTCGCAGTGCATTGCTATTGGTAGGTGGTATAAGAGGAACACTGCTGCCCATTCCTCATCATTGATTTATCCTAAGTCGCCTTGTACGACACCCACGGGAGAGATTTGGGGTGGTGACAATTGTATTCTACTCTGCCGTCACCACGCGGCGTGACACGCAAATATTACCAAAAACCTCCCAATAATTCGCATTACTATCTAATTAGTTAAAATTCCTCAACCACAGTAGACAAATATTACAAGCTTACAAGTCTAACGCGACTGCATTGACGAAATCCGAACCTGTATCGGAACTCCAGTGAAGTGACTTACACGGCGCCTCCTAGCTCGCAGTGCGGTCGAGGCAGGCGGAGAGAAAGCACGCTAACTTAAGACCAACTTAACAACCAACTAACTATCCACTTAAGTTCGTGTTAAGTGCAATGATGAACCATTTTTGTAGAACGGAAAATGTGATTCAGTCGATGAGGGAATTCGCGTAACTTTTCCTTTGTTTTGGTTTTTGAGACTTTTTTGAATATTTTTTTTGTACTTTTTGTGCTGGACTGTTGGGGAAAAGTTACTGGGTGCCGAGTGACGTTAGAATTTGAAAGGTGAGTGTTTTATTTATTATATTACCTTTTTAATTGATTTCTAATTTATCCTAAATGCAAGTACATAATATGTATTTAAATCTTCTCGTTAATAGAGCTGTGCTTTGAAAGCGTTGAATTACATTTACTCAAATTAGATTTAATAATTTTTGTAATTCGCATATTTTTCGTAGATAGGATCAGTGGTTAAATTAATTTAAAATTAAATGTGTATCAGCCTTTTATTAGAATAATAATAATAAAACTATAGAGTATATTTAATGGACGTCAAGTGATAAAACTGATGATAATAATATGTTTATTAAATAGCGTACTATTAATTTAATTTAGTAATGTAATTTTTAAAATACATTTATTAAAATCTGTACCCAAAAAAAAACATTGAATAATATTGTCAGAACGAAAAAAAAATCCTTTTCAGAGCTTCCGTTGCGTAAATGGTTAAAGTTACGCAAAAATCATGTATGAATTGTACTCCTTCAAAAGTTCTAAATAAAGTCCGCGACAGCATATGACTATCTTTTAAAGCTGACTCTATTATAAAAATCTTATAAATATTTAAAAATCTCTTGTCATACAGTGTTTCTTAATATCGAACTCTTTCCAAACGGCTTGACCGATTTCTAGGAAATGCTTAAAATAGGTCCTATTTGTACTCTTTTTTATACTCCTAGAATTCCCTAGATGATAAATGCAAACCAACGTTTAGCTATAATTTATATAATGATCACATAACAAACTTATAATAATAAATCCTACGCCATCATCAGAAACTTTAAGTATTCGACCTACTTCTAAGAACGCAGTCATAAGCTTTCATTATTGTTATTGAGAAATGCCAATATTTAAATCTTACGATTTCACTGTTCACATCATTTCTTCGCGGTAAAAATGATTAATAAAAAACACCATTACTAACAACCATCGGCCACCGCTAAACTGTCAAATCTCTTCAATCGATTGCCAATCTTAACTTGTTTGTGGTAAAGCAGAAAGTCTATTGGGAAAATTTGACATTTTGTGGAAGCCTGGCGTGCTGTTCACTGTACCAGTAAAGCGATTCGCTTTCACTGTGGTTCAAGGTCAAGATGTATAAATCCCGCTGCCCTCTCGAAGATGCGATATGCTTCAGCCAATTTGGAAATCTATAGGTACCTACTAATATTATAAAGTTAAAGAGTTTGTTTTTATGGTTAAACGCGCTAATCTCAGGAACTACTGACTCAAATTGAAAAATTTTTGTGTCGGATAGTCCATTTATTGAGGAAGGCTATGATGGGCTATATAATAACATAACCGGCATTAACGCGAGCGAAGCCGCTGGCGTCCACTAGTTTAGTACATACATACATACATAAATCACGCCAATATCCCCGAAGGGGTAGGCAGAGGTGAACTAGCACCCACGTTTCGCCAGTTATGTTAGGTCCCATGTAATAGGTGGCGAGCCTATTGCCATTTATCGGGCACAAAAGTCGCAGTAGGTACATAGCTAGATGGTATAAGAGGATCGCTGCTGCCCATTCCTCATCACTGATTTATCCTTAGTCGCCTTGTACGACACCCACGGGAGAGATTTGGGGTGGTGACAATTGTATTCTACTCTGCCGTCACCACACGGCAAACTAGTTTAGTACCTATACATATTTGTGGTGGATTGCATTGGTAAATAATGGCGAGATCAGCTTTTAAAAATCTGGTGTGGCTCCTCAGTCCTTACGGACATCTGGGGAGGAGGTCGATAGCGCAGTGGCCTGCGATTGCGTAAACTAAGCAATGTTCGCTAAGGCCGGCCATTGGATGGGTGACCAAAAGTATATTGGTCCCGACTGCATCTGCAGCTGTTTATACCTACCAATCCGCACTAGGCCAGCACTGTGGATTATGGATATTTGTCCATCTATAGAGAAGGCCCGTGAGCCAGCAGACCAGCCCTTTAATGACCCCCACATTAAAATTCTGTTGGCCTATTCCCTAACTTTTTTGACAGTTGAATGGGATGATCACCGAACTATTTACTAATACATTGCTGTTATCACAGGACAAGTGTCACAATAGAATTATAGTAAAGTAGTAATGGATAAGTAAATAGTTCGGTGATCATCACTTTCAACTGTCAAAAAAAGTTTGGGAATAGACCTACTGGTCATTGTGCACTGGACAAAAGAGAGCCACTTTTGTTATTAGGTAGCGAGCAACAAAATAGACAACCCGTTTCGCGGTTTTTTTTGTGACAACTTATCACCATCACCAGCCTTTTAACAATGCAAGGGCACTAGAATAACAATTCTTTCATCCAATCCTGGAGAAATCCGCGGTGGGTATTAACGACTGCACATTAATCTGCCCGGCTAGCATGACCACCGAAACAAGATATGATATAGCCATTTATCGCTATGAACTGTCAAAAATCTATGGAGTTTTGACAGTTCAAAGCGATAAATGGCTATATCTTAACTTGTTTCGGTGGTCATGCTAGCCATCCTGGTGCCAAATGTGGCTTAACGTGCCTTCCTAAGAACGGAGGAACTCGCGATAATATATTTACGGTCACCCATCTAATGACCGGCCTTTGCGAACGTTACTTAGTCCACGCAATCGCAGGCCGAGAGCGCTAGCTACCGTTTCGCCTTTCACCGACCTCTCCGTCATATGTTTTCGTTCCAGCGATTTGATTGTCAGTGTCAAAGTTCGTTCGCACTATAGCTCCGAGCTAGCAGATGGCTTAGCTTTCACTGCAGGTCAAGGCCAATGTATCGCGCGTCTGTACAAGGCAAGGCAACTCGCAATGCTATGCTGCTTTATTTTATCGTTTAAAATTAATTTTAATTTGAACATTATTTGTAAATATTAGAAAAATTACTACAAAGAAAATTGTGGTTAGAAAAAGTTCGAAAAATTATAGTCTTAATGCGGGAAACGAACCCGCGTTCTCTGCAATCCGAGCAGATGCCTATTTTTAAGATTAGTTATAGATTATAATTTTTTCATAGATTCATCGAGACTATAATTTTTCGAACTTTTTCTAACCATTATTTTCTTTGTACTGCTTTAAAATTGAGCATAACATTTCTATAATAATGATGGTCCAATTCAAATAGGTAATGACAAAAGCCTGCCTCTAATTGGGTCGTAATAATTATAAACTCGCGAAATGTGGGTGTTATTACACCTCACGTCTTTTGAGACCGTATAGCGTAAGACCGTATACCGTAAGACCTGCCGTAACACCGTATCGTACACTTTAAAATAAATCAATAACTTCTTACTAACTTCAAAGAAACTTAAAGTATGTAAACTTTAAACTGAAACTTTTGAATCTACCTATCAAAATCTAAACTCCAGACTTCAGAAACATCGAAAAAATGCACACTACAACGAAAATGAGAATGTTAAGATGGATGTGGGGGTGTGTAGAAAAGATAGAATTATAAATGAGGTTATAAAGTAGGTCAGGGGAAGTTAGAAAGTAGAGCCACGAAATATGAGTATAGGTAGAGCCGAAATATATATTAGTATAGTCTATAGTAGAGCCGTTGATAGAAAAATTGAGAAGCAACGGGTTAGTGTGGTACTGGCATGTGATTAGGGATGAATGTTACATAAAAAGAAATATGTTAAGTATGGATGTGGATGGACCTAGAATGAGAGGAAGACCGGAGAAGCGACGATGAAAAGATAGCAGCCAGTTTTTGACAGTCTTCCACACGGTATAATGTCAAAAACTGACGGTTAAATACTAATTACCTGTTTTAAGTGTTGCCGAACTGTAGCCTTACTGCCGCACTCAGAGACGTCAAATATCGTTAATGAGTACTTAATGTCAAAAAATGACAATTCAAAACTGGTCGCTATTCTTGGTGGGTCTATGGTCTAGATTTGAATGAAATTTTTTGACATTAAGTACTCATTAAAGTTAATTGACGTCTCTGAGTGCGGCAGTTAGAGTGGGATAAGAGCAGGAAGAAGATAAAATGCAGACATCTGCAGTTGCGTATTTCACTGAGGAGTGATATCGTTAGATATAAAGATCTTACTTTTTGCAAAACCCTTCAAGCGCTCTGTTGCTGTCACTATTATTACACAGCGTTTGTGCACATTGCGGTTGCAAACAAACAGAGCATTTAAATAACAAAATATTGCCAAACGACTAATTAATTATTACGTGGTTTACGCACAAGGCACTTACGAAATATTTCTATGGGTTTCTAGTTATTATGAAACAAGCCGTATCTATATCATCCCTGTTACCAATCGTTAAGTGGACTGTATGTGCATAATGAAAACTATATTTAAATGAAAATGATACAATAAGTACAAAATAAAGATAAAATATACCGCACTGACAACCAAATCAAATAATAACCCTATGTCATCTGCACAATATCAAACTATGTAGTTAAAACCTATGAAGAAAACTTATAATATAAACCAGCTATTTGCCAATATACCCGAAACTGGTAGCTGTGCTTTATGACCGACAGTTTGTCAAACTAATTCCTATTGATTATTACCATGTGTTGTTCGAGGAGTTTAGCCGTGTGGTGACGGCAGAGCAGAATACAATGGTCACCACCCTCGATACATAGATGTCGCGTATTTATTCCCGAAGGGGTAGTCAGATGTGAATGTAATAGGTGACGAGTCAATCCATCTAGTAGTCACGTAAATCTTGTTATTTTGCTAGTCGGTGAAAGGAACGCTGCTGTCCATTACTCATCGCTACTTTAACCCTTAGTCGCATTGTCTGAGCGGGAGTGATTGGTGGTGGTGACAAATTGTATTCTGCCGTAATAACAATGTAATTTATTGACGTCGCTAACGTACTGGGATAAATATGCTATAATCAGTGCCGGTTTTTTTGATGGATGTTAACTTAACCAATTATTAAAAATTGTTACAAATGGTTGTATATCAATCTGATATTTAACCAGTTGTAACAATTGGTTGAGTTAACTATGCATCAAAAAACCGGAGACTAACTTCCGCACTCAGAGACGTCAATTAACTTTAATGAGTATTTAATGTCAAACATTTTCATTCAAATCTAGACCATAGACCCGGCAAGAATAGCGACTAGTTTTGAATTGTCATTTTTTGACGTTAAGTACTCATTAACGTTATTTGACGTCTCTGAGTGCGGCAGTAAGACTGATATAAGTTTTGATTGCGGCAGTAAGACATTTTTTAAAAATTGGTTGAGTTAACTATGCATCAAAAAGCCGGCCCTAAAACGATTAGCAAAACATTTATACAGTGATGTAGAAATAAATAAACAATATTAGCTTACACCTAGCCCCATAGCGCACGATTGCGAAATATATCGCGGCGAAAAATTCGGAAGAAATCGAAAGTGCGTCAATATGGTTGTCATAATAAGGGATCCGGTTTTCGTCTGTTGTCATTATAATACTTAACAACGCTCGTTTTTGGAATAGAAAGTGTCCGCATGTGAATGTCTTTCTTATTGATAAAGATTAATAAATGTCAAGGCCACCCGTGGATTTTTTTTCTTTGAACAAGTGCTTTTTTGAGGAAATTTAAAAAAAAAATATTTTTACACTCACACCAATCATCGGCCCAAAGCAAGCAACGTAAGCACTTGTGTTATGAATACTAGATGATGGACAAATTTTAATATACATAGGTAATAATGCTACATTTTATAAATATTGAAAATACACTACATATAACATTAAGGGTTAAACAGCGATGAGTTATGGTCAGCAGCTTTCCTCTTATACTGCGATTTACCTGCCCGATAGATAGATGGCATTAGGCTCGCCACCTATTTATTACATGGGGATCTAAAATAATTGATGACACGTGGGTGATTTATCACCTCTGTTTACGAGCATTCAATGTTTCTACATACATACTACTGTAGTTGTTAGATACCGTCACTTATGTTATGACCGCGTCAGTCCACTTTTCTCCGTAAAGTACAAGGTTCAGTGGTCACTAGCTAAGGTGGCACACGTGACAATTCGTTAAGTGGTCGCGACCAGCGTCACTGGATAACAATGACCACTTAAAACTAGGGTTGAAAACCTTGTTACATGTTATTACACATTTTTCTAATATTTCCTAGCGTTTGTCTTATATCACCTAGCAAGATATTGTGATTTACGTGCCCGATAGATGGCAATAGGCTCGCTAGTTATTACATGGGACCTAAAATAATTGGCTAATCGTGGAAAATCACCTCTGCCTACCTCTTTGGGGACAAAGGTGTGATATGTATGTATTTTCCTAGTGACACAGTCATATTGTTTCTTAACAAATATATATGAACTAAAAGTTTTAATGAATGAAATATAATTAACTTTATGACGAGTTACCTGTGCCAATCATGTCGTAGACCATTTATGTTTATCTTCGCCCTGATTGGTTAGAAGACCTGCCGTTAAGGAAGTCAGTTTATATTTTATGGCACATAAAATAAACTAATATTAATAAAGTTGTCGATATAGGTAGTGCCGACCTGAAAATGTAATTAGTAATCGAAACTAAATCCATCTAGTAAATTCTATGACAAATAAAATGTGTTTATTTCAGTAAACCTTTTACAATTAAGTATTCGAAGCTTCCCAGAAAGTAAATCAGAAGATACTTGTGTTGGGAAAAAAGATATCTAGGATGGCTTATTTTTTCGAAACAGACAAAAAATATCACGATGCTTTCAAACAATTTACATAAAAAAACATCGTAAGTTTGTCTCTCTCCCAAACTTAAGGAAGAAATCTCTTTATACTCGCTTTCTAGACAATAGAAATTGATGGTACCACTTAATTAACTAACCAAACAACATACCAACCTGGCTGTAAGCCAATCGAGTCATCAGAAAATCTAATGCTGGCGTTGTCTTGATTGAATTAACAACATCTTGATGGGATTCGTTAGATTTTGATTGCGATTCATTAGATAGGTTTCCCTTTTTGATTACATTAATTTTATTACCTCCTCGGATGTTGAATCTAGACGTAGGAAACTAAAAACCGCTCAGTCAGTTATAAGTATACACTCATCACGGATAAGTAATGCATATTATAAATATATGGTTTGATTATACACATTAAATACGCGACCAAAATTGAAATCGGGATAAAAATGCTTCTGGGTACTTTTTTAGATATACAGAGTATTTAATGTAAGATTAATTATTTTTGTCGGGTTAACATAATAATTTTTCCAATAGTTTTTAATATGTAAATATTATTACGTAGTTTATATTCACAATAAGAATAATCTCACACTACATACATACATAAATCACGCCTCTATCTCCGAAGGGGTAGGCAGAAGTGAACTAGCACCCACGTTTCACCAACTGCACGGGCACAAAAGTCGCAGTACATTTCTAGGTGGTATAACAAAAACGCTGCTGCCCATTTCTCATCACTGATTTATCCTTAGTCGCCTTGTACGACACCCACGGGAGAGATTTGGGGAGGTGACAATTGTATTCTACTCTGCCGTCACCACGCGGCAGCTAACAATAGAAAAATTATTAGTTGGATACCTTTAGAAATCATGCCCAATTCTCAGTTTACCTGTGGTCAGCGGAGTAGATTCCTTTTCATTCGGTCAGACGTTATCAACCATCCATTTTGATTGCTATCATCCGTCACGTCGGAAAGATGAACTGATGAACGGAGATCGTAATTGAGATGACAACATTCCAATCCATATTATACTTTTTATGTTGTTGTTAACTATTCTAGCCCTAAGTTTTGTTGGTAAAGATTTTATTATTGTTATAAATAATGCGGGGTTAATCTACGGCTCTATCATGAAAGGATAAATAAATAAAAATTATTATTTATTATAGAAATTTAAACAATACTTTGGTGTTATTTGGCAACACTCAATGCCGTCCCTTTCAAATGAATATTAGTTGTATTAGAAAGTGTTGCAGCATTAATCTTATCGCCTCATTCCAAATAATGGTTACATCACTCAAATTTATTACTTTCTTTGCTGAGGTGTATTTTAATTAAGTGGCCAGCGAAAAGTTTCTGGTGTAATTAACATGTTCGTCTGTTAGTTAATTTTTCGTGGTTGTGTGTGGGTTAACTGGGGACTGCGGAGTTAGTTGCTTAGCTTTAACTTATGTGGTTTAAATTAATCATTGACAACCACCGAGTGAGTGAGGAGCTCGGTGGCAAACTAAGCGATGTTCGGCTTAACGTGCCTTCCGAAGCACGGAGGAGCACGTGTTCATAGAGATAATACATTTTTTGCTACCCATCCAATGACCGGCCTTAGCGAACGTTGCTTAGTTTACGCAATCGCAGGCCTTGTGCGCTATGCCACTGCGCTAACGAGCTCCTCCATTTTTTCGTTTAGATGCCCGATATAAGGCAATTGGCTCGTCACCACCACATTAGAGCTAACTTACACATACATACATAAATCACGCCTACATCCCCGAAGGGGTAGGCAGAGGCGAACTAGCACCCACGGTTCGCCAGTTAAGTTAGGTCCCATGTAATAGGTGGCGAGCCTATTGCCACCCATCGGGCACAAAAGTCGCAGGTAATAGCTAGATGATATAAGAGGAACGCTGCTGCCCATTCCTCATCACTGATTTATCCTTAGTCGCCTTGTACGACACCCACGGGAGAGATTTGGGGTGACAATTGTATTCTACTCTGCCGTCACCACACGGCCAAGAGCTAACTTAATTGGCGAAAAGTGGGTTTTGATTATTATTCACGTCTGTCTACCCTTTCGGTAATATACGCATGATGATGTATTTTGATTTTACTATTCTGGCTTATATTTGAACATTATATAATTGTTAGAAAAGTTAATACAAAGAATATTGTGATTAGAAAAAGTTCGAAAATGTATTAGTCTCTATGCGGGAATCGAACCCGCGTCCACTGCAAGCCGAGCAGGTGCACACCGTTCGGCCAACGAAGACTTTACCAATTAACTTGCCGAAATTCGTTGTATTTTGATTTTGGTAAATTAATATGTATGGTCAACATAATTATGCGCGCACGCATGGACAACCCTGCGCATATGTCGCAGCAACTTTCGCTTGATGCTGGAAGATGACGGAGGAAAGTTGTCAACGCTCTAACTCAATTATAACCGGTAAAATGACGAATCGGTGAAAACCGGAACTGGACCCTCCGGCACATTTTTAAAATATATATCGGTCTTATGTAATTACGTAAATTGTGTAATACCTACATAATTAACGACATTTTTCTTTACCTATATGTGGAAAAAAATAGTAAGTTTACATACACACATAAATCTTATGTGCGCGATAGACAGCAATAGGCACGCAGTTATTACATGGGACCAGACTTAGGGGCGGTTTTTTGATGCTTAGTTAGCCAATTGGTTAATGTTTAAATATCAAACTGATATTTAACCATTAGTAACAATGTTTAACAATTGGTTGAGTTAACTATGCAAAAAACCTTAATTGGCGAAAAGTGGCTAATAATTCACCTTTGCCTACCCCTTCGGGGAGGCGTGATTTATGAATTCTTGTTCATTTTGACTTATTCATTTTATTTAATCTGATGAGTATTTACTAAAAATTATTGCTCAAGCACTTACTGCCGCACTCAGAGACGTCAATTAACTTTAATGAGTATTCAATGTCAAAAATTTTCATTCAAATCTAGACCATAGACCTGGCAAGAATAGCGACTAGTTTTGAATTGTCATTTTTTGACGTTAAGTACTCATTAACTTTATTTGACGTCTCTGATTGCGGCAGTTACTTGTATTTAAGCATTTGTATATTTAAGCACTAGTAAGTATATTTAAGCACTTGTATCTTCATATCGTTTCCTAAGTAAACGCACAAATAAACGCTCTCTCCACCGCCCGGTTCCATATTGGGTCAGCTCACCTAAGATTAGTTCTGCCTCGAGTGAAAATGGCCTTATTGTTTTATTATACATAAATTACACGTTGAATTTCATTAATTCTCTTTAACTACCAGTGCTGTTGCATATTTAGATGCTTCAAGTTCCCCTCTTTTCACTTTCAATGACTCTTTCTTACTTTTGACTATGTGTTCTGTCGTTGATTTGATATCTTAACAATGTTTCTTCAATTTTCATCCACTAGTGGCAACATTGTATGCAAGTCTGCACTGCCAAGGTACTTTTACCAAAGTAATATTCAGGCATATATACCCTACCCTAGGCTTCCTAGGACTGTGATACTATCTCATCCAAATCTACTGTAAGTATGTTTCTCTATTTCGAGAGTTCGATAGTGTAAAGAATACAAGCAATAAATATACGCCTTGGTCATAACTTATTTACTCAACACATTTATTTATTCGTGAATATGTTAAGACAATTGTACATTAAAATGATTGAATGTTAAGTCCTATTACTAAACAGTAATCTTTATATATTGTACCCGAAGAATGTTAAGTAATAAGAAGAGTATTATCACCCAACATGTAGGTCACATATTGTAATGAATACGAAGCGAATCTATTGTTGACGATACACCATAAAAGCTGTTACCTATTCCTTATCAATCGTATCTTTCGTACAGTAAAGATCCATTTAAACTATATAAAACAGTCAAATATGACGAATCGATGGTCAAAATTTACTCAATCTACTTTAGATTGAGTAAATTTGAAATGTTGTGATAACTACATCGTAGTCGTGTTCTACACTGTATACATTAAATATACATAAGGCCTGTACATCCCCAATGTAGGAAGGTAAGCAGTGATGTACCGTGAGTAGGAAATATGAGAAAAATCTCATTTTTTTCTTGGAAGAAGCGAAAACGCCTCCCGGCTGTCAATGTGGACATCTGTATTACGTACATCTTCAGGCCCGTTCCGGCTTGTATCACGTGCGGAGATATAAATAAAGATTCAACTAGGGGCGATGTACAATGTACATACGCGGTTGCGATCGCGTGTGATGCGCTTCAGGCTATCTGGTGCAGTAGGGCGCCTGTGTCCGCTTACACACGGCACCCGGCCGGCCTTAAAAAACGTGCGACCAATGCGAACCCATCTTGAGTATCAAGAATCGATATCTATCTACAGTTTTAAAAATATCTAAAAATCTGTTTCATTCAATAAATATTTATTCAAGTAACCAGATTTTTAGATATTATTAAAACTGTAGATAGATATCGATTCTTAATACATACTATGATCATCATCATGACAATTTATTTTTCTCATTCAGAACAATTCTTCCGGTTTTATTAAAAATATTAACTCATAAATTACATAAGGTTTGCAAAAAAGACACATAACATTAAAAATAAAACGATATGTATATTAGTTTTTATTTTATTTCGTAAAATTACGTGACTTTTCATTCTTTCACAGTATGTTTCCTCTTCCATTACTATGGATCAGACATCGTTAAGCCAAATAGTAAAGTTGCGTGAATAAGACAAAAAAACTGTCAACAATTTCAATTTAGTAGTCGTGTGACGTAGAATGGAAACGCGCAAATTCCGCGGGTACATCGACCGCGTCTTACTCCAGCTATCTGGAGCGATAGTTTCACTGGCGTTTAACCAGCCGCGAGAATTTGGTCCATTTGCGATTTTATAATACACTTGGAAAGCCTATTGGGGTTCCGGTTGATAGTGGCTACTTACTTTTCGGATACATTTTGGCAACTAGCTTTCCGTCTTGGATAATCCCTTGAATTTTCACGTGCCATGAAATAAGCTGGGATTTTTATACATACTTGCACTTATCAATAGAAAACTAATGTAGTTTTTTTACTAGAACAAACAATATCACAGAAAGTTGGTGATTCCTTTGGCATCAAAGCAGGTTGTATAATTCCATTGCTTTTCTGCACATTACTAGCTCCTTTCCACTGTGGAAGATGAAATGAATCAAATGGGAGTGGATGGATTGGTACAACGTCTGACCGATATAAATAGAATAGGAAGAGGAAACATTTTACACTAACCCCAGATAAAGTCATAATAGCAGGAAGATGATGGTGATAATAACATAAATATTATCAGCAAAAAAAGGAAAACAATGTTTTATTGCATTTGTAATCTTATTAGTGTACGGAACAAATATAGGCCTAATGTAGTTCCTTGCGGCACACCACAATTGGTTTCTTAGTAGTAGATTTAAATAATCTGTTGGTCATTGGAGAGATTCCTTCACATTGTTTTGGACCGCTAAAATAGTTAGCCAGCAATTTTACGGTTTCGCACTTATTTGTTAACATTTGATGATTTACAAGGTCAAAAGCCTTACAAAAATCCCAAAGAGAATACGACTGAACTACGACAATTTTCACATGTTATCATTTAATAGCGTCAAAAATCTAGTGCATTTCTTATTTTTTAACGTCGGATAAGCAATCTTTATGTAACACACAGTTGCCTGTTAGCCAAAAACTAGTTTGAGCTGTTTTAAAAAAAAAACAAAAAGCAGTAGTCTTTCACGTGTGCCAGAGTATTGCGTGTTACGTGTCGATCGTGCAACAAAATAATTAAAAATGACGAGTAACATTTAGGTTATAAACGTTGTAGACATGACTTAGATAGTTTTTTTAAGGAAAACCTGTCCTAATTTTTGATACTAATCAAATGCATTTGTTAATGCAAGCGTATCCGTGTTTTTGTATTATTATGATATATTTTTTTAGGTTTTGGCTTAGGTTTTACAGCCGGTCACTAGCTTAACACGGTCGGTTTGGTTGCTTATTTATTTATTCATAAAATCTTTATTGCACAAATATAAAAAAATGTACGATTGGCGGACTTAATGCCATATTGCATACCAGTTAACCAGGTAGGCGTGTTAGAGACTAGAGGCAAAGCATAGTTAAATAAGAACTAATACATAATTATTATTTATTGATATACATAAATGTTGTAACATTAATATAAAGTAAACAGAATTGAGATAATGTAGTTGTAGATTTACTTACTACATATTATTTTATCAGTATACATATAACTATCATTAAATAAAGACGTGTATTTTATTATTGTACTTAGGTTGATAAAACATGTGATAACAATTCACTTAACGTTATTTTGTCGAAGTTTTGCCAGCACACCCTTTTAACGCGTGATCAGAAAGATGAAATGTATCGACATTCAGAAGAGCCGAACCGGGGGAAGTAGTTAGTTTTTATTATGTTGTTGATGGACGGTTGAAGTGTTTAACTGAAATGTTATTATTACCAAACTCTCCAGGATGCGGGCGATGATTTCTCACCGTCCGCTCGCAATATCCTACGTTTTGTTAGAATAATATTCGGGTAACTATTATTACAAAGAACGACGATTAAAACTAATCTATTCGCTTAATTGTTTCTTTTCATACCGAGCCTTCTGGTTTGCTGGTGTAATCTTTTACAACCGAGGAGGTTGGAACGCACTGTGGGCAGATTTAATTAAAGCGAAATATATTCTGCCTCTCTGATTCATTATGTAACGCTTCTAACTGGTTTAGAACGTAATAAATTTCGTGTTAAATGTTTTCAACAGCACTTCTGAAACATTTTACGCTTACACGACTCTCGTAACCCAATTAATGTGATGCTGGTATAGTAAAATGTGTATGGTGGCGAACTAAAGTAACAAAACAAACCTTTTGTTGTAAAACAATGTCTATTTTGTAATTGGAAACATTAAATAAATATAATATTCCTGCCCTGTCCCTAGCATATCGTGAGGACACTTCATTTTGTACCCCGATAAATATTTAAGATCCTTTTAATATCCTGTGCTGTCCGGTGCCGTGTGGTGACGGCAGAGTAGAATACAATTGTCACCACCCCAAATCTCTCCCGGGGGTGTCGTACAAGGCGACTAAGGATAAATCAGTGATGAGGAATGGGCAGCAGTGTTCCTCTTATACCTACCACCTAGCAAAGTACTGCTACTTTTGTGCCCGATAAATGGCAATAGGCTCGCCACCTATTACATGGGACCTAGCATAATTGGCGAAGCGTGGGTGCTAGTTCACCTCTGCCTACCCCTTCGGGGATATAGGCGTGAATTACGTATGTATGTATGTATTTAATATCCTGAATCCCATCGGTTGTGAAAGGACGGGGGGATTATTTTAGACACATTACATTGTCTAAGACAATCCATGTTGAATTTGATACTGTATACTGTTTTAGTAACTTAATATGTATATTCATTAATTACATTCTCATTTCAATAAATTCGATATTAAAATTAGCCTACGTTCCAATTAAGTGTATATTTTTTAGTGAAACTCACTTTCGCGTTGCTAAGATATTCAGTGGCACCGAAAATTTGAAATTATTTATTAGTGATAGTGACCCATTTACGTTTTGCTGTTTGTTAGTTAGTAAATGGTGACGGGATTGAAGATTACAATCAAGACGTACTTATTTAGGCAGAGCGGTGTTTCGGTCGGGTTGTTCATCCAATTTCTCCCGCTGGTGTGGTATAAAGCGACTAAGAATTAAAACAGTGATAACAATCCGTCCATAGCATATAATAACATATAACTAGTTGACATACACACATTCAAAAATCATACCTATTAATCCCTGAAAGGGCAGACAGCGGTGTATTGAGACCCATATTCCGCCAACTTAGATTAGATTAGATTAGCTTATTTAGATCTCATGTTAAATAGGGCGAACGTATTGCCATCTACAGGGTAAGTTAATCGCAGTAACACTTGGTAGTATGCCAGGAACGGTGTGAGGAATGAGCTCCTCATTATATTTAGAACCCATAGTAGCCTAGCCTTGTACGCCTTACCGGTGTGATGGATGATAGTAAATCAAAATGAAGTGGATAGCTTGATAAAGTCTGACCGATAGTAAATGCAGAGGAAACATACTGCGTGGACTCCAGATAGACTGGGAACAGGGCAGGGAGAAGAAGAAGTCGCCATGTATGATACTCGAGGGAGAGATTGGATAGACAATATTGGCATAATCTTTTTATCGAATCACTGTTAAGCACTGTGGAGTTTAAGTGGTTTTTGGAGGGAGTAGTGACAGCCGTAAGTGCTCTGCCTTCACACCACAGCACAAGCTAGTTGACGAGTCATTGAGGCGATGACAAAGTTTTGTAACAGGCCCGTACCAGAACTCTTTCCACGATACTCACTTTCGCCGAAAGCCGGTCCCTGCTTTCGACATTACGCTGTCTCAGTGCCGGCACTCTTTTGTTTCTGTCACACCTATTTATTGTTGCGCAAACGGTGACGCAATTGCAAGTTTTTCGTACAATTTTACGAGTACCTACGGGGGCGAGGAAAATCGCGCTTTTGTGCCGGCGTCCGCTGTGCGTTTTTGTGTCGGAGCCGTTGGAACAGATAGACAAATAAAGGATGAATGGATGTTGTTGAGGAAAGACTTATGGCTGTGAATATCAGTGGGTGGAGGGGATTAAGACAAACACAAAAGAAATGGAAAGATTGTGAAGCAGCATAAGAAATTATAGGGGTTGTATGCTGAGGTCTTTAAAATAAAACGGACCTTACAAAATTTTGTCGGTAATGTCAAAATGAAGTCCACAATTAATCGTTTTGGTTTGTGGACAAAACGAGAAAAATGGTCATTTGAACCATCTAGCTCATTGATGAGTCTTTCTACTTATGCTTTAAGTCCAATTTCCCACAAACTTCCTTTTAAATCGTTCTTGAGAGAGCATATTGTAATATTTGTAATAAGTGAAGTCATCATTTCGTCAACAATATTTTCTGTCTAATCGTTAACATAATAGATCATTAAGCGTTTTAGCTTTCTTCAATGCTTACTCACTTGTGAAAATATTCGAGGATTATTTGGGTGCATCATTTGCAAATAATTATATTATTTACCACTCGTCATGTTCAGTAAAAGTTGTAATTGGAAAGTCTAGGTACCATTCACTATTCTAGCTGCATTTAAATCAGCAATGGTATGATTTGACATAATAATGAGTCTATCGATTATGATGATTACTATAAGGTACATAAATCTCTGCTCTAACCTTCTATCTCCAACTTTCCTAATACAAACAGAAATAGGTTCAGATTTTTTTACATACTTCTAAGTGCCACGCATATCACTTAAAAGTTCTCACACGTCTCAAATCATAAATTACTTCGCAGTTAGCACACACTTCATTAAAGTTTGCAAGGTTTCATTACCCAAAATTTAACATGGGTGGGAAACCATTATATTGGTTAGGTTAGTTAAGAACCAAATTAGTGGTACAATCTGCACCATATGTGCTACACTATGATGTACACTACAATACCTCGTGAGGATAATATTTTTTTACAATATAATTGCTACTATAATCCTGCACAAATGCCTCCGCTGGTATGACGGGGTACTAAAGTCTTTATCAAATCTGATGCTGAATGTATTACATGAGATCTAACAGTAGTTAACGTCACCTCTCCTTATATTATTGTTGCGAGTATCTTTGAGTAAACAGGTAATACTTTTTAAATAACGTGATTTGTAGTGTAACAAGTAAGTACTGATTTTTTTCTTAATTTCTCCCTGTATTTTTAGGGAAGGCAAAGGGTCTAGCCCGTACAGCCATTAGTTATATCCTACATTTGTTCGCACAGAGTATATAAACCATATGGCCCATATAATATGTCTCTCCTTGTTGACCAAAGCCTCTCTTGGTTATAGGGAATTTCCGAGTGCAACATAGCGTGAATAATTGAATAATGATATCATAATAGCTGCAATTTCTAAAACTAACATGTGAGGTTCCGTCTCAACTGCTTCGTCCAGAACCGAACAGGTGGGCCTACCTCCGGCCGCATTGTTCCAATTGTTTTCGGCTATCAAAATAAACAATAGGCAACCTTGGCGGCTCAAGATTATCTGCATACAATACGGTGCGTGGCTCTCTAGTGGTTAACGCGAGCCGATATACGTGTACCAACCTACTTATCTCTCATTTGGTGCAACAATGACGCATATACAATTTTTGTTAAAAAAAAGGAGATAATAATAACATGATAATATTAATTTAAAAAAGGAAAATTCATTCATTCTTTTTTTCCTGCTCCTGTAAAAACGCATTTTTTTACAATTACGTCAATGCTTAAAAGGAGTCCTTTTACCAAGCAAACCGAGCACAAATATGTACCCCCTGGAGAACGAACCCGGGACCTCTGGATCTTAATTCCGGTGGGCGAACCACTAGATCACGGAGAATGTTAATGATAGAATAACTAAAACTAGTCAGTCGCACTATAATCGGTGGGCGTGACAGATTAATCTCAGATCTATATTACAATGATTACCGAACATATTTTTTGCGACGCATTCAAAACACAGTTCCGGCAAGTAGAAAAACAGCGCTTTATAAAGATATCTGTATCATAATAGCAGTCACATCGGGAGCCATACTGTGTATGTATGTAATTTTTGTTATTACATACATTCACACATAAATCACGCCGATGTCCCCGAAGGGGCAGGCACAGGTGAACTAGCACCCACGATTCGCCAATTATGTTAGGTCCCATGTAATAAGTGGCGAGCCTATTGCCATCTATCGGGTACATAAAATCGCAGTATATTGCTAGGTGGTATAAGAGGAATGCTGCTGCATTACTCATGGCTTGTACGACACCCATGGGAGAGATAGGGGTGGTGACAATTGTATTCTGCTCTGCCGTCACCACACCGTCACCGCTTTTGTTATTATAATTCAATTAACATATTATTATTAATATCATGTTACCAACACTTATATGTATTGAAAAGTCTGGAATTAATGTTTTTTATTATTTTTATTTATGAGTGGCTTAGCCCAAATGACATGTGATTGTGTAAACTAAGCAATATTCGCTAAGGCCGATCATTGGATGGGTGACCAAAATTTTATTATTTCGTGTTCAACCATTCTTCGTAAGGCATGTTAAGCCGTTATTACCGGATGCATCTGCAGTCGTTAATACTCAGCAATCCGCACTGGGCCAGCGTGGTGGGTTATGGCCCGTTCTCCATAGATTCTTCAATTCATAGAGAAGGCCTGTGACACAGCAAAGGGGATATAAGGTGATGATGATTTTTATTATTATACAGAAACTTTGATTTGATTATCTCCAAGCGAAGTTTCTACTTATCTGTAATAACAGGTTAACGTCCGTTTATCCCTAAAAGTAGTGACACTATGGTAGGATAAGGTCTACCAGCTGACATAACAAATGATAGAACCAAAAAAGACTTATAGGATATTCAGTAAATAAAGCTTTAGCAGTAACAAATCCTTCCCAGATATAATAGACATCAACGCATTTCTTTCTAGTTAGTACACAATGTCATATTATTATGAGATTTAGGACCTGTTTCACAATCGACAAGCAAGTTCTGAGTAGCTTACTTGGCAGATCATTTGACAGTTGTAATGTGAAATATATGTCTATATGTATGCCAAGTAAGCTACTCAGAACTTACTTGTCGATTGTGAAACAGGCCCTAAATACTAAAAACAATAATGTTATAAATATACTTTTTCTAATTCGTTTCTTTTATTGAATCAGAATAAATTAGAATATAATTAAATAAGAATAATTACGGGAAAGCGCTTAGATGAAGAAGAAGAAGAAAAGTGGCAGATTGACCACATGAAGCCACTGCGTCATCGAGATCCTCTTCAACTGAATTCACGTTGAATCAATCTTAAAATTTCACGTTTTATTAAAGCTACATTCGATTATAGTTTCTGTAATGCCATGGACTCCTACACAGTAATAGGCTCGCAGCTTGAAGGTTACGCCCACAGACGACATACAATACTCCAAGAACTTGGTTGAGGTCTCCTACAGCTGGTTGCTATATTATATTAACATACATACATAAATCACGTATAGGTATTTATACCCGATATCCACGTTTCGCCAATTATGTTATGTTATGTGCCATCAATCGCAGTATATTGCAAGGTGATATGAGAGGAACGCTGCCCATTACTCATCACTGTATCACACTTACTGCCGCACTCAGAGACGTCAGTACTTAACGTCAAAAGATGACAATTCAAAACTAGTCGCTATTCTTGCCGGGTCTATGGTCTAGATTTGAATGAAAATTTTTGACGTTAAATACTCATTAAAGTTAATTGACGTCTCCGAGTGCGGCAGCTAGTCGCTTTGTATAACACCTGTGGGGTGACAATTGTATTCTGCTCTGCAGTCACAAAACGGCGGATTATTGTATTTACAAATCAATATATACCTACCACACTTTAGTAAGTTATAATTGCTACTGTTACCTACTAATATAACAAAAAATGCCTGGCATAAAAACTACAATAAGCTTCTGAAGACATAATATTGAAATGAAACCCAACGCGTTAGCCTTTCCATCGTTATCTCTCCTCATTTGTCATTAATGACATGTACACTTTAACTGTAATATTGACCGTCGTTGGCAATACCAACATATCTCAGCTGACATTGATCGATTTCGAAGTATTCAAGCTAACTTCAACACCTTTACGAAATTATTCACCTTTTTAAAACGGGTAGGCAATGTTTGCCAAAAAATCTCGTCAGATCCTAAGTTCACACACAAAGTGATTGAGTAGTATTAATAATGCAATTGCACATAATCTTATGCCCACAAAACTCAAGGGCGACTCTTCCTACACGCTAAGCCAAACATCATTACGCTCTTAACTTATTAGCGTTAAAGGTCAATTTGCCTTACGGCACAAAACGAACAATAGGACAGCCAAAACACACAACTGCCTACGTCCTAAAGGCCAAGTCAATTTAAAATCAGTCTCAATAAAGGATTACGAAACAGTACGCGTTGATAGGTGCCTTGATGCATTGGTACCAGGAATAGAGATACCAGCAGGTTTCGGTACTGGTACCGTGTTTGGTATCTGGGATGCTAGGAACTAGTTTGCTCCGTTTCGCAATTGAAACAGTTGCGAAAATGTATTAAAGTGCAGCCTCGGTCATGAGCGGTAGCGATTTGGACTAAAAATTTTGACGCATTGTACAATTAGCGGAGAGAAGTTCGATTGCGCAGTGGCTTAGCGCGCTGGGCCTGCGATTGCATAAGCTAAACAAAGCTGAAAAATGGTTGACTAAAAAAAATTGTATCTCGAGTTCCAGTGTGCTTTGGAAGGCACGTTAAGCAGTTGGTTCCGGCTGCTTCTGCAGTCGTCAATGCCCACCAATCCGCACTGGGCCATCGTGGTGGGCTATGGCCCAGTCTCCCAATATTCTTCCGTCAATAGGGAAGGCCTGTGCCCCAGCTGTTATCACTATCCCCTTTCTCATCGGGCAGAACTGTGGTTTTGCACTGCTTGGTTCTTGAGCTGTAACAAGTAAACTGCACTGTAGCTCCTTAACATAATAATCGACGCTTACTTTTTGGATAAGACGATAAATGTTAGTGTAAGAAATTTATTAAACCTAGAATGTGAGACATATTAATGTTACTCTCATAGGTCAACCTAACTTAAATCCTAAACTCGTACTATGACTACAGTATTGTGTCGCGATTCCGTCAGATGAGAGCATCGAAAACCGCTTCAGCTTTTAAATGACGACCTCGAACAGTCGAAACGCAATTTATTCCAAGTACTAAATGGCCGGTACGGTCATACGTTAATTCCCACATAGTTTGAGACCTAGATTTTCACTGGAAACAACGTCGATTGATATCACGTTTGTATTGAACAATTACTAGAAGCTGAGTCTAACTGGTATGTACATAAATACTAATAATCCAAATACAATTTGCGCCGTAGAAAGTTAACGACTAAGTAATAAATTTACAACTGTATTCCGACGATTAAGTTCGAGTAAAGAGGTAATGGTTAATCGTTAGCGAAATATAAAAACGAAAATAATCTCGTTACAGTAGTGACAATGATTCGAGATTTTATGGTAAATGTTTACTTTCTGATAAAAACTGTCGCTTAAATTACCATTACTAATGATAAAATGTTTTCTTTTATTACAGGTATGCACAAAATAAACAGAACTAAAAGAAAAAAATGTTGCGCTATCGCCTTCGTGGGTAAGTAATTTTTAATCAACGAAAACAAGGTCAGAATAAATTGGAAAAAATATTTGATGCGGGATGCCGAGTGGTATAATGAGCATCTGGCCGAATTGCAGAGGACGCGGGTTCGATTCGATCGATATTTTCTTTGAAATATTTCTTCTAACATATAATATATGATGTTCAAATAAAAATCAAATCATAACTTTTAATCGCAAAATTATACAGTAAATCCTCTCTCTGACACTAATTTGTTGTCACCCTCGACACTCTCATCTCTATTGCATGCAATTTCCTTACATCCGCCTGAAGACATGATTAAATAGTACTATAATCGTATCAAGCCATAAAGACACTTCCAGTAAAATCCATAAAAGAGGCCAATTATTTTAAAACGATTTTCCCAACTCTGCTCATGCACCAAACTCACTCGAACACGAGTACAAACAAAACCACTACACTTTCTAAGCGGTAGTAAGTAATATAAAATACTTTAATACCTCAGATACCGCAAAACAGTCTTTTCAAATAGTTACTTACAATTTATGCGTGGAGCAAATAGTTTGCGCTAAGCGTCTCAACAGAGACGCACCCGGGAGCTTAGCTAATATGAATGGAATAGGTTTTCTATTTGTTTAATGTACACAGTTTGGATAACATACTCTTGCGTATACGTAATACAATTCTGTACCTTATGAGGGAAGATGAACAAACTCGAATGTCCGTTACACAAGAATCAATCTGTAAATATTTAACTGTTACATGACGTGAAGTTGACTAAAATTTGAGATAAAGAAAGCAATGAACACAAAAACTAAGATTGACAAAAATAACAAATGAATTTAATTTATAGAAGTTATTGTATTCGCCGACGAGCGACGGAAATATTAGTCAGAAGTGGTAAAAATCAGACAGGGCGTATTCGAAATATTTGTCAACATTTTACAAACGTATTTTTAAATATATTTTAATTAACTAGCTGTTAGGTAACGTAACTACATCATCATCTTCAGGCCCCGAGTCGTTACTCTGGAAGTTTATTTCGTTCGATCGAGTCTTTGCGTCTTTGTCGCTCTTATTTTCATATCGGTAAGACGTCATTAAGGCTTTTAAGGTAACTACATAATATTATTTATTCCTCTCTCCATGCTACTCGTATGTTTAAACTGTGAACTGTTAAAATGTGAACTTAATAAAATTGTCTGTCACGGTCCTCTTATCACATTTGAATGAAAATCAATCACCAAATATCGAATAATTTCTTAATATTTCCCAATTTAAATTTTGGTGTTTACCCTAAAGATAAGCTGAGTACAAAACCTTTTTAGCTGCCATTGTAAAAAACAAATACCTACTATTGTGTCCAAATAAAAGTTATTCCATTTCATTTCAAGCCAATGCCGAGTCCGGCCCTGGCAGGCGGTAGTAAAGAAAAGTTCTCTCAAATAAATCAGCGTCTCCCCATCAGCCAACTCGCATGGTGAAACCTGGTGACTTGCAAACGCAGGATCCTAGATTTCTAATGGAGGGAAACCTATACAACACTGTAAAGGTTTACCCAAGCTTACTCACACGTCTTGATTGAGCGTTTTAAAGATCCGTAGGAAACCAGCCGATGACGCTATTAATTTGAGCTTGGGCATATTAACCTTTTTACATGGTAATGTAGATTTTATTGCGCCGTGTGGAGACGGCAGAGCAGAATACAATTATCACCACCCTTAATCTCACCCGCAGGTGTCGTTGTTGTAATGTAGATTTTAATGGTGCGATAACCCACTTGATTGCTCCGTGTAGTGACAGCAGATCAGAATACGATTGTCACCAACCCGAATCTCATCCACGTACAGATAACAGCACGTCATACTACCACAAAATGTTAAATTTTCTCAGTCGACTTTTGGCTCTACTGCCAACAAGATAAGGTTGACAATCGATTGAAGAAATTTTACAGTTTTGTGTAGTCTGGAGAGCCGTTGACTGTACATAACCCGGGCTATATAAACGTGATTTATATATGACCCACTTGAACAGTTATACATTTTCACCAGTGATTATGTTCAATTGATTTTACTATTTCTGCGGCATAGCTTATATTTAGTCTGTATGTTTTCATGCCTTACACGAAAACCTATGTTTTTAATTTAAGTATGACAATAATATAGTCACTATATTATTATTTAAACACTATTAAAGTATTTTAATTGTTTTCTGTGTGTTTCTCGGAATGCAGTAAGAAGTCATTCGAAGGCTACATAATTATCGTCCTTTAGCAATAAAAGTTGAAAGGGCAGGTCAACATTATTTCATTATGCTCTACAATAATGAGTTATTAATTTATTTTAATCAATATACAAAACTATGTCTTTAACTTTATGGTTCAAGGTCAAACTTAACTTTTCATACATTCTTCCTTGTCTAAACGTTTTAAACGTTACTTAGGGCCTGTTTCACAATCGACAAGTAAGTTCTGAGTAGCTTACTTCGCAGTTCAATTGACATATATTTCATATTACAACTGTCAAATGACGCCAAGCATTTAAAAAATTTTATTTTTAATTTTCAAATACACACGGAACCATAAAGTTGTGTGATTTATACTTGACTGAAGTATTGATGACCATTATAAATTATAATACCCACGGAGGCCTTAGATTCTTCATGGTCAGATTTAATGGCAGGTGATAATTTTAGATACATAAAAGATAGTTTCAATAGGGTGCACTTGATTATTGAAATAATTTTTGTTTTTAATAAAAAGAAAAAAATAATGCTTGCATGCTCTTAGTTAATTCTTCTGCCTGCTCCCAAATTATTTGGGCTTCAGTGCAGAATGTCTTTTGCAATACTGCTCTTGGATTTGGCTAGGATTTTATGGCCTGGGGGCCTACCGCCTAACTCGATTGCTGATGATAGCTATATTGCAATGCACTGCTTACGGCTAGAGCAGCCATCCTGAATTTTTAGGCGATACGGATTTTGTGCCCAATTCATACAAAATCATTTGGTGATCATTCGTTCAAAGCTATTGCTAATAGTTTAGGTACATTTGGTGCTAAATGATAGCATGACGTCATAAACTATAGCTTTTGCTTTAGCAATCGAGTGAGGCGGTAGGACCCCAGGTCTGCTTGACCAACCTATGTTCCAAATGTTCCGAATGCTATAATATGACATAAATAAATATTTCTTACAGTCACCTATCATCCAGCCCAAAGTAAGTAGCATAAGCAGTTGTGTTATGGACTAGATGACGGACAAATTTTAAATACACTACATACATAATAATTTATATATAAATGTTAAAATATACTACATATACAATCATGACTCGGAGGCAAATATCTGATCACAAAATTTGCTACACCAGGATTCAAATCCGGGACCTCTTGGCTGACCGCCAGCGATCTGAATATTTGACCAAACCGGCCGTATGTTTATGTCCAGAAAACTCCCTTAGTTTCCTATTACGACACCCGTGGTACGCGAATAACTGTATTCGGTGTTGCCGTCACGCACTATCGAAACGATTGACGACATTATTATCTAATTACGTTATAAGTATCGATTAATGAACAATGAAATAACAATGTTGAAGTACCACTCAACTAACTTTCGACAGTTATGTAACTTAGCCTAGCTGAAGTTTTATTTGTTTAATAAATTGCAGTTAATAAGCTTTCTTGATGTCGGTATCTCGTTTGCCATGATACTTGATGGCTATCACAACAGCATATTACCTCTGAACGGTCCGGATTACTTTCACCTTCGGCAAAATTTGAACTTGATTCTTAACGCCATGTGGCAGAGTCCCAATTTGTGTATTGATTGTTAATTTGTTGTTTTTGTGTGGATACAATAAATACACTTTAGACCATGCTTGAAAGTATGCTTTAAGGAACTCAGAGGAATTGGGATTTGTGAAATTTTCGATCAGCTCGTGATCTTGAATAATAAAATACCGATCGTCAATCAAAAATTTATCGAGAACTAAAAATGTATATTATGTAACATTATCCGAAACATCGAAACGAGCCAAAAGAAGAGCTGGAGGCCTAGACAAAGTAACATACCGACAAAGGTAACGAAGTTCGATAAAGCAAAATGTATGGGATTTGACGTAAGTCGTCGTGAAATCACGTGACCAAAATCGTCTTCGGAAGTTCCAAGTTATGTTTGTAGCGCAAGCTAAGACGCTGTAGATACCAAAGTAATATGGCCGATTGTGACGAACTTCGACACGTTATCGTTATAAAACGATTTTCACTTGGCTACGGGCCCAGATAAAAACAAGAGTAAAAGAAACTATTTTAAACAAAAGAGACACGGACTACATGTGCATTAACAATAACCAGCAATTACTTTAAATATTTTCTGTAGCCAATTTGTTAATATTGAATGAACTTACACGTCTTTCACTAGCTACCCAGAACACAAGCATAAAGATAGTTGATAAATGCTAGAACATTTTGAGAAAGCAATTCATAATTTACACCAACTTTGGCGAAGTGAAAGACTAGAAATCCCAACACATTGGCCTCAACTTACTAAACAGCGTTACTTAACACCTTTTACAACTTTCAAAGTACATCTTTTGGCCTGGATACAAATCATTGTGATTCTAACATGACTTACCATCGATATAAGGAAGCGAGCGGACAATACGAAGATCTTTTATAAACACCACGTATACATGGATGATGTAAACAGAAAGTGCTCATACGTAATACCGTGGGACTGATTCTTTGTTCAAGGTTAAATTATTTAATCGGTGCAACGACCTTTACTTACGATGCTTTTTGAGATGTTGCGCTAATGACCGCTGACGCTTTTGATGTACTTTTTATAATGTGAGATGCATTTGGGTAAATCTAGGAAACATTAGTTTGAAGCATGATCAAAGAGAAAATGTTGTCTTAACTCCAGTTATCGATCTGAATATAACCCTGGCTGAAGTTCACCAACACTAAAACAGGCGATTATTAGGTATTTAACCATCACTTTTTGATATTTAACCGTATGGAAGAACTGTCGAAAACTGACGGTTACCTTTTAATCGCTTGTTTTGTGTGTTGCTGAACCCAAGCCTCATGTTACATGTATAAGCCAGGCCTGTTATTAATGCGTTCTAAATTAGCGAACGTCTTAAACAAACCTTGATTTGTATTTGAAACCAATTCTGTAATGTAGTTTGGTCTGTACAGTAAACGCTAGTTAAGTTACAGTTACTTTCATTGACAAGCTAAGTCTACAGTGCGCAGAAGAAGTTCCTTGACTTTATTTTCAAAGTCTCAGTAATGAGAGCGAAAGCAATGTTAATTTTTTACGAATTTATATTAGATTTCAGAATTTCAGTTATCTTCAATTGGCGAAAGTCGGTGACTCAGGAGATGCCGTGACTTCCTTAAATCTATGTTATAAGCATTACATTAAATATTAAAAATATCGTTAGAAAACTATAACATCGCTGGTAAACTAAATCGTTAACTTATACTGCAGATTGTGTAGCGAGTATTGGATTAGTTACATAAATAAATAAAGCTCTGGTGTTCGATTGATTATATATTTAAATAAACATATCTGTTGAGCATTATCATTCTCCTGATCCAGTCGTGTTTCATTCAGGGTGCAATGTGTTTTTCTCCTCCTATTACTAGTTACCTTTTCAACCTTCTTACTCTTTTAATTTCATAAACATGTCCTTCGCCTCTTCCATTTATATCTCCATCTCCATCTATCAACATTTATGTCCATCATTCATCATTAATTTCGACCCGTCTTATGTTATAATACACCAATTTAAATTCTTAATTATTGTTGCAACTTTGTGTTGTCTATCGTTCCATAAATGGAATGCTAGCTGACATAGGTCTTATTTGTTTATATCTGTTCCAACGTTATTCATCACATAAATGGTGATTACGTTTCTCATAAAAGGCAGTCGGTTATTATAGTAATAGTTATTAGATTTCGCTCTTGCATTGTCAAAAACAACTTTACCTTATCTGATAAGCCGTTTATTATTTACCAAATATTTTACTGTAATTGCATCAGTGGGCAGTTTTATAACTAGATTTGCATATAATAGCTCTGATATAGTCTCCATAAAAGTTATATGTCTTATTATGGATCAGAAACTATGGTCCGTAATTTGACGAATGCCTAAAAGTGGGATGAATGCGTTGATGTTAATCACAGCGGTTTAAAAATCAGTAGAAGTAATCGGAAAGCTTTTTGCCGATGCACATAAATACTGATTAAGAGATGTATGTACACAACTGAAAATACCAAAAAATAAAGTATGGTACTAATCATGTTATCCCATTCAGTCAGTCTCAATAACTAATAAATGCAATTTAAAGACTCTATTAAGACAATCGTCTTTGTTAATGAAGTTCGAATTATACATTCACCGCTGTATCGCGTTAGTTCGCGTTTCCCGTATTGTCCGCCGTTTTAACCCAGTAAGCAAAATGACCACTTTCTTTGACTTTTTGAACTTAAAGCAGCGAACCGTTTTGGTGTCACTTGTCGTTTTAACAACTTCTGGAGTTTCTTTTCAGTCCATTACTATTTTTTTATTTTTTGATGCTTTTAAAAGCTAAGTACTAAATGTGACTTGTATAACTAGGTAGGTAGATGGCAACAGATCTGGCCTAAGTCTAAATCTAAATATTTCATTATTTAAATTCTTGTGACAACTGTTTGTATATAGGAGTTGACATGTGACGTTAATTAGCCATTATTTGCTTAGAATAAAATAAACACGTATTATTTATTTAACGGTCTACTAACGTAGGAAGATAATCACTGTATTGATTCAAAATGATCCAGAATTCCATAGACGCTCTAACAAAGGTGTTCCTCAGGGGTAAATCTTAGGACCGCTATTAAGCAATATTTTTCAAAATAATAAATGTTTAGTGTATCTGTAGAAGATACGTCAAGCTTCATTTAACATAAAGAATAGTCTAACTTTCTATGCAAATCGTTATAGCTCATTACTTGCTTTGTGATTTGGTCATGGCAATGCACCATGCTGGTGAAATTATGTAGAAAGTGTTTGAAACCGTACCTAAGAACAGCCTCAAAATCGAATTCACCAATTATTCCGTTTAATTTAATAAACCACTTTCAATCTGTTCTCAGAATTCTGTTATATTACCGGTTAGTAATTTTGTATTACAGTGTTTTTATAATTTATATTCTAAGTCAATTTATAAATATGATTTGTTTCTTATCAATTTATTATGTTAATTTAAAAAAAATAGTACTAAAAACTTATTGTTTTTTTACAATTCTTGTGAAGCATATCGCAGAAAGATATTTAAGAGTTTTTTGAGTACTAATTGTATCACAATCATTTTTATAGTTCCCATATAGTGAGTGGCTTAATTATATCCGATCAATAATTAAATTTTTCGCTTCTTAATGACTCATCCAGATTTCACCAGTATCTGTCGAAAGCAATTGTTATTGTGTCGATTTGCACTCCTTGGGGGTTTTTGTAATCCTAATAACTTTCTACAGGATTTTAAATTTATTCGTATTGAACTAAAAACCATTGCATTGACCAACTTATCCCTAATCAGGTTAAAAAACCACTTCCATTGTTTTACCATTGAACGGCCACATAATGTGTCGCAAACAAATGTGATATGGATTTGAAACATGAGCAAATTGTATGTGACCAACATAGAAAATGACCTATCTATTCACTGTAACATCCTGCGTTGGCCAACTAACCGATGAGCAAGCCTGCGCTAACATCTTAAGCAATAACAAACAGGAGCTACTATACGTTGTACTTCGGCCTCGGTTCGGTCGAATGTTGAATGAACACCTGGCTAGCTATCTTCTTATCAAAATCTGTCGCCTTAATAGTAATGTTAACAGCATTATTGTGTTTCGACAATTTGTGATAAGATAGCCAGACCCTCTGTGGTTGAGTGTTTTAGATGAAGCTCGATTCCATCTTTGGCCCTTTTTTAATGGACAGGGAAGCCAAGAGCCAAGAGCCAAAAAAGGGCCACAAAAAAAATGTTCATAACGCTGGTAGTTGGAGAAGAAGTCCCGGGTTCGAATCCTAGTTAGGGTAAATGTTTGTTTGATTAACACTGATTCATAGACGTTTATATGATTCTGTCATAAATTTTCAACAAATAATTTGTAATATAAAATCGTCATCTAGTATCCGTCTAGTATCTAGTATCCAGCAGCGTTCCTCTTATACCTACCACCTAGCAAAGTACTGCGACTTTTGTGCCCGATAAATGGCAATAGGCTCGCCACCTATTACATGGGACCTAGCATAATTGGCGAAGAGTGGGTGCTCGTTCACCTCTGCCTACCCCTTCGGGGATATAGGCGTGAATTAGGTATGTATGTATGTAGTATCCATAGCACAATTGATTATGCTACTTATTTTGGGTAAAATGACAGGTGTAAGTGTGAAAGCAAGATATAAGAAAAACAGCCAATCTCTCAGATTTAAAAATTTTCTTCGAACGACTCAGAGACAGGTGACAGGAGATGTTATACTACTGATTACTACACCAGTCCGGAATGTATGTTGTTTACGCAAGCGAGAACTGGTTGAACAGAAAGTCCGTCTTTATTGTCATACAAATATGCGGTGAAAAAAATATTACATATATGAACACTTTTACTCAATATATTTATGTATTGTGCCGTGTGATGACGTCAGAGCAGAATACTATGGTCACCACCACCATCTCTCCCGCGGGTGTGGTATAAGACATCTGAGAGTAAAGACGGTAATAAGTAATGGGCAGCAGAGCTCCTCTTATACCACCTACTGTGCTGCCCGATAGATGGAAATAGGCTCGCCACGTATCACATGGGACCAACTAACCTAATTGGCGAAAAGTGGGTGTTAATTCACTCAGCCTACCCCTACGGGAATATTTGGTATGTATGAAAATCTAAAATAGCCGTGTGGTGACGGCGAAGTATAATAGAATATGATTGTCACCTCCCCAAATCTCTCCCGTGGATGTCGTACAAGGCGACTAAGGATAAATCAGTGATGAGGAATGGGCAGCAGCGTTCCTCTTATACCACCTAGCAATGTATTGCGATTTTTGTGCCCGATAAATGGCAATAGGCTCGCCAGCTATTACATGGGACTTGACATGGTTGGCGAAGCGTGGGTGCTAGTTCACCTCTGCCTACCCCTTCGTGTATGTAAATCTCCTAATCTTTTTTTATTATATTTACTTCATTCACAGGCTCTAAAAGGGATTTCAATACAATAAGGATGGCTGGTTTAAAACCTTGGAACTTAGATATTACTTCTACACAATTCAATGGCTATGCTGACAGGGCGTCCAATTAATATTTATTAAACTAGTCACTTGAACTAGTTAGCCTTTGCCTGCTCGCAAAATACCGAGGCTTTTCGTTATGGGAGCACTATGTTCTAACTATTTAGTAAAATCATGGCTAGTATTCATTGATAACATTGGATATCTCGATAAATAACAATACATGATAGCATTATGTCAATTGTCAGCATAGCACCTGACAGTTTTTATTTTTGGACAGTAATTTTTTATTTAATTTTTTTCTTATTTTACGTTCAGCTATATTCAGCGTGATCGTTACTGTATTACCGATAGTTTGTGATGATAAAAAGTAACCTATTACAATTATGCCACTCTTAACTATTATATTCGATATTATCCTATTTTAACGCACATCGATTAAGAGTGAATAATAAACTATTCAATATTTTTAGATTTTTTTTTACTTACCTACTTTTGCTATTCTGTATCCAGAATTTTATCGTTTTCCTTCAGCGAAAGGAGCGTGCTCGAATGAAACGTGTAGGTAATTAATTAAAATTCTGACAATTGGGCCCTTGGAGAGGAGAATGGTCGCACGAGTGACAACTTTCTCCGTATATAATCGATGTAGTTTGGCCTTATATGATAAAACACGACGACAGACACTTTCAGTTTTACGTAAGCAGTCTTTAATAAATAACATGTCACGCTAAGTTAGCATTTTTAAACCTAATTATCTGAGTAATACATTTTTACTTACTTACTTACATACATACCTACATACGTAAATCACGCATATATCTTCGAAGGGATAGGCAAAGGTGAATTAACACCCACGTTTCAATTAAGTCAGGTCCCACGTAATAAAAAAATAAATAAATAACCTCATTCTATCATATTTAATTCGGACTATTTATAAGACCTATAACGTAGTAAAAAAAAGATTTACTAAAAACATAATAAATATGTCAAAAAATGTTTCTATTTAAAATACCTTTATGTCTATCATTGTGTTAGTATTTACTATCACAAATCCCATTGAAATCTACCAGAAGTTATTGAAATAGTCGAACAAACATACATAAAATATGTAACATACGGAACCTTTTCCGAGTTAAAACAGGACCAGTAAAACTAAATGAACATAAGTACATAAAATATGTAACATACGGAACCTTTTTTTCTTTTTAAAAGGACCAGTAAACCGTGACATGACTTGTTATTACCATAAATCGTCATCTACATATTCGCCGGGTGCTAATAAACAAACTTCACTTTTTAACGCGCTGGGCGTGGCGGTTTTCACTCTCACCCAAACTGGTTGACGAACCGCTTGTTATCCAACGGCATACGAAATATTTTCCGTGTAGATACCGAAATGAAGTTAAAAGACACATGAACACTAAATTTTACATACATACATACATACATAAATCACGCCTATATCCCCGAAGGGGTAGGCAGAGGTGAACTAGCACCCACATTTCGCCAATTATGTTAGGTCCCATGTAATAGGTGGCGAGCCTATTGCCATATATCGGGCACAAAAGTGTCGCAGTACATTGCTAGGTGGTATAAGAGGAACGCTGCTGCCCATTCCTCATCACTGATTTATCCTTAGTCGCCTTGTACGACACCCACGGGAGAGATTTGGGGCGGTGACAATTGTATTCTACTCTGCCGTCACCACACGGCAACACCGGCACACCACACTAAATTTTGCTGGGTATAATTTTGTTTTTTAAACACACAGAGAAGCTACACCGAAAGAGTGTCAGGCAAGCGGCCGGCAGTAAAATCTAAGCCAAAACCTTGAGCAGTACGTATTGGAATGTTGTCATCCCAAGTACATTCATTTGTCTCATCGCCATGGTCCTTTCCATCACTTCTCTATACATTCATTCATCACTAGCACCTTTCCGGTGTCATGGATGATATGAATCAAAAGGGAGTGGATGACTTGATGACGTCTGACCTGTATGAATAGAGGAGGAAACAAACATACTGCGCCGACCCCAGATAAACAAGGAACAGGGCAGGAAGAAGAAGATACAATTACACTAAATATGCATACTTTGCATACTTTGATTCAAACTACTAGAAGAGATCATGACAAAAATAACTCTACCGGCATTGAACATGGAAATTTCGGACAGTAATCAACGACGTGTTCAAACTTGACATGATAAAATTGCATGGTTAACTAATTAATTATTTAGTTTCCATTTCGAGCCAACTGTCACTTGTAACAAAAAACGTGACTGTTTCTGTAATCATTAAAGTTTATGTAACAACAACGGACTGAAAGACAACACTGACCTCTAAAATGTTTCGGCGGTCAACGACTCGCCGCGAGGCCCAGCGTTGCAAAACAAACATTCCCTGAATTATATTAAAACAATAGACTGAATTTTCAGCCGTTCTTTGAAAGAAAATAATAAAAACAGATTTTTTCTTTTTAGATTTCTTTTCAAATTATGTGTACTGAGATTGTTAAACCACTGCTTTCCATTTAATTCATTTTTTTTTCAAACTAACTGTTATTTAGTTCAGTTATATAGTTTGTCTAACTCATTATTTATGAAGTGTCGAACTCTGTAAGTGGATTAGGTTTTACTATAGTAATCCAGCTTTGTTAAATAAAATAAATTACGAGGTGAAAGTATAATTTAACTAATAGGGAAGTTTTACAAAAATCTAAATTTGCTTCCGAAACTTAATAAATAATTATATTATCAGTGTCTGATATTACAGTTCCATTAAAAACGTGCTGACGCACTGTACTGGTTTATCATAATCCAATTGCGATGATATACCATCAGGAAACGTCGTGCCATAGAAAATTCATAGAAATTAGTGTGACATAATTCCGTTGGAAAGTAAAATAACACAGCACTCACTTCTGAGACGCGGTCTTGTGTGACGAGTCTAAAAATATTGTACACTATGCCGGCGGAGGAAAAGTGGTTTTATGTCATTGAGAAAATCTTGTGCTAACACAGAAAGGCGACACACATCACCAGCCCTTTAATATCCCCACCACAGTCTTATCTGTGACTGCAATAATTGACTGCAATATTTGACGGCCGCCTTGGTTAAATGCTCAGATTGCTGGGTATTGGCCAAGAGGTCCCGGGTTCAAATCCAGGTAGGAGCAAACTTTGTGATGACCACAAATGTTTGTTCTCGAGTCATGGTTGTGTATATGTTTATGTAGTATATTTTCAACATTTATATACATAATTATATTAAAAAGATGTCCGTTATCTAGTATCCATAACACAAGTGCTTAGGCTACTTACTTTGGGCTAGATGATAGGTGTGAATGTAAAAATATTTATTATTTATATTTATTAAATATTTATTGTTTTTATTACATTTAAAATACATACAAAATCATATTTATAAGCATAACATTTTTACAATATAAACCATTAAAAAAATTTATAACATTTAAAAATACAAAAATGCAGTTCCCCATCGGTAGCAAGGTGGTTAAGGATCCAGAGACAGGAACATCCTCACTATACGCGCCGTGTCCAGAAGTACTGCCTTCTGCATCTGACTCTTGACCTAACCACCTAGCGCGAGACTCTTAAGATGTTTATCAAGGCTCTTGGCTATCAAACCATGGGCAGATATAACTATCGGAACAATAATTGCTGAATCGATGTCCCACATGTCAACAATCTCGTGAGCTAAATCAAGATTATTAATTATTATTATTAATAATGGAGAATAGGCCGTAACTCATCACACTGTGATCCTCGAGGAGTGGATATTTATAAGAATAAAGGCTTTAATTAACATTGTTGTAAATGCAACCGTGTAACCGATAGCAGAAGACAATTGTCACCAATACCTATCTGTCCTGTCGTATAAAGACAGCATTGAGTAAAAGGTGGCAGCGTTCTTCTTATACCGCTCAGCAATATACTGCAATTTACGTGTCCGTTAGATAGGCAATAGACTTGTCCCCATGGGACTTATCTTAATTGACTTGGATGTTAATTCACCTCTCCCTACATACATCAATAGGTGGGATTTGTGTATGTAAATGTAACTAATGCATGCTTAATAGTAACTTAATAAGAACCACAGGATGACCACATTTACAAGAAGTTAATTTCACATCTATCCACCCAGAACCGGCCACCGTAAGACACACAAGCATACATATTTAGTAAAAACAACTCTCGTATCCGGTAAAAATGGAAGTGGACTGGATTAGGCCAAAGAAATTGAAGCTGCTTTAACCTAAAAAGATGAACAAGGACAGGAGATGCCATGTTTTTGCGTTTTAATCGTAGTACTTGTTTAGTTCAAGACTAAACAAGTATTATCAATCGATCTTACTTAGTATCATCACATCAGCGACATCAACGACCAAGAGCCAAGCCATATATTATTATCCATCAATCACGCCTATACCCACGAAGGGGTAGACAGAGGTGAATTAATACCCACTTTTTGCCTATTAGGCTAGGGCCCATGCGAGCCTATTGCCATTTATCATTGTTAGGTGCCATAAAAGAAACGCTGCTGCGCATTACTCACCTTAGTCGCTTGTACGAATAGCCGCGCGAGAGGGAGAGTGACAATTGTATTCTGCTCTGCCGTCAGCACATGGCGTATGTTCAAATAAAAGTCAAAATAATAATTCAGTCATTGCGTTAAATTAATAAGCGTGTAAGACGGTTCAGCTGCCGGTCCAATGCGGTCTGTATCTCATCAAAAAATGAACCAGTCTTGTCCGCCAGTCCCAAACTGGATTGACCACTCTTCCTGTCATTTCGCTGCCTTTTCTAACGCGGGCCAGAGCTATTCAAACCCTTTTTATATTCCAATCACACGTGCACGGAATTCGGTCTTAAGACCTCGGGTTCTAAGCCTAAAACTCTCTGAGAAAAGAATGTTTTCTGAGTTATGTAACTTTACTACGGACCGGCCATATCGAATTAATTTCTTCCTTGGACGTTACACTGAATAACTTGGTAAAGCGTGTTATTACGCAGGTGCTAAACTAGATTTTTCATAAATAGGTTTTGATAATAATTATCGATCAAGTAAAGTCAACTACAATTTTCTTTGTAATAATTTTTCTAACAATTGTATGTATAATGTTTAAATAAAAATCAAAATAATAATCCCAGACTCTACTGATAAAATACGTAACTTACGTACCGTTGGGTGTAGTGACCTAAGTAAATTTTTCTTAATTATCAATTATTCTTATTAAATTACCGTACAATCAGCACAAAATATATAGAAGGCAAGCATATTACGCAGGTGTATGTGCCGAGTACCGTTATAGACTTGTATCGTATCTCTAATAACATAGTTTTCTAGGCTACTTAACGTTCACTTTATTACCAGGTGGCGAAGATAAATACCTTGAGCAATTTTCACTTGACCATTGAAGTAATCTGTGCTATTTAACCAAATGGGAAGCTGAGATTGTTGGTAATTTTGTTTAATAATATTGTTTCAGTTGACAAAACATATTATTATTTTATAGCATTGGATTTTTGGCTTTTAATTGTATCAGAATGGTGGTACAAACATAAAATCTGTGTTAATTAAATATCTGTGTGAATCATTACTATAAAAATTACTAAAAAGTTATAAAAAGACTATTTACATTTTTTGGTCGCGTAAATGTTGTATGTGTTATACAATCAAATTAGCCAGGTTAGAGCGATCAATACTTGTGGTCAAAATTACTTATCAGTCAAAATCGGTTTTGACTGGTTATGAATTTAGACTGCAACATAATATAACAACTATTTAATCGTAAAATAGGATTGTAAAATTGAGTACAGAACCTCTCTCTCCCCAATACATTGTAATAGAAAGAAAGTGACCGAGCTAGTGCATACGCATTGCTTAGGATATCCGAGACCCTACGAACATTCTCATGAAGGTGGTAATCTAGGGATAATAAATTCTTCCGCTAATTTGTAGGTCAAAAAATGTTTTTTTTCTGATTATGTCCCATTTAAATTGCTAAACATTTGCATTAGATATATCTTGAAAATACCCAGTATCTTCTCAAAATATTATAATGCTTTTATAATGGTTATACATTGTAACTAATAATTTGCAAATAATGCACAAAAATCATATTTTTATTCATTGTTTCAGGTAAACGACAAATGACCAAATCAAGTGGAATTATTTTAAATAAGCAAGAGGTTACAAAAACATGGTAATGTATTTATTTTGAAAAGCACCTGACATGGTTTATACTATAACATAAAATAAATATGAACATAAATAATTTAAATATAATATTTGATTACAATATGCGAGATGAAGGCTTAAAACGCGAAGTGGATAGGTTAGAGAAATATCGGCAATTAAATAACGACTTGGTTGGCAGAGTGGTAAAGTCATTTGACCGTATCGCAGAGGACGCGGGTTCGCTTCCCGCATCAAGACAAATTTTTCGAACTTTTTCTAACCACAATATTGTTTGAAGGTAACAGCTTCCCAGTCTAGTTTAAAAAAAAGTGTAACTGCCGCACTCAAAAACCGTCAATTAACGTTAATGAGTAGGTAGTTAATGTCAAAAAATGACTATTGAAAACTAGTCGCTATTCTTGCCAAGTCTAACGGCCGCACTCAGAGACGTCAATTGACGTTAATGAGTAATTAATGTCAAAAAATGACAATTGAAAACTAGTCGCTATTCTTGCCCAGTCTAACTGCCGCACTTAAAGACGTCAATTGACGTTAATGAGTAATTAATGTCAAAAAATGTCAATTGAAAACTAGTCGCTATTCTTGCCGGGTCGATGGTCTAGATTTAAATGAATTTTTTTTGACAAAAAGTAATCAATAAAGTTAATGGACGTCTCCGAGTGCGGCAGTAAATGAATTGTTTTGACATTGAGTACTCATTAAAATTAATTGACATCTCTGAGTGCGGCAGTACCTAAGTATCTTTAATTCTGCCGAAACCTGTTGGCTAGACCAAAACAAAAGATAACTCAAATCACGCTCTGAATCGGAGTGGTGTAGGTACGCCAGAATGAGTCCGGAACAGCTTTCTCAATAAACTGCCGCCGCTACTTGAGCGCAAGTGTCTGAGGCGGGTTTGTGTCCAAGTAATCAGTGTTTCGATTTTAGTACCCAACTACTGGGTCGCGTTTTGCCCACTTCAGTACTTTGCTTTTCTGATTACGAAGAAAAAGATGTTAGAAATTTTTCGAGAAATTATTCACCTGGTGCAGAAATCGAACCCGCGTCGTCCTCAATCGGGGCTGCTGACAAACAGCAATGATTTTTCGATAATTTTCTTTCTAAAATTTTTTCTAACAACTTTACCTATACTATACTATACTCGTACCTCAAATAAAAATCTGGATTAAAAAAAACGGGCCAAGTGCGAGTCGGACTCGCGCAAGATGGGTTCCTTGCCAAAATCTATAAAAAAAATCACGTTTGTTGTATGGGAGCCCTCATAAATATTTAAGTTATTCTATTTATTATTATATTTTATTAAAGCGGCAGCAGAAATGCATCATCTGTGAAAATTTCAACTGTCTAACTATCATTGTTCATGAGATACAGCCTGGTGACGGACGGACAGCGGAGTCTTAGTAATAGTAGAGTCCCGTTTTGCCCTTTGGGTACGGAACATCATCATCATCATCACCAACCCTTTTTAATGTCCCCACTGCTGGGGCCCGGGCCTTCCCTATGGATGAAAGAATATAGGGAGATTGAGCCATAGCCCAGTGCGTGTTGGTGGGTATTAACGACTGCAGATGCAGCCGGGACCAACGGCTTAACGTGCCTTCTGAAGCACGGAGGAACTCGTGATAATAAAATGTTTAGTCACCCATCCGGTCATTGGAACATTGCTTAGTTTACGCAATCGCAGGTCAAGCGCGCTATACTGTGGCGCTAGCGAGCTCCACCGGGTACGGATGAATAACACAAGATGCCTCGTCCACTTCAAAGCGGAATCTTTCTCCAAGCATTACATAAAGATGGCCACTATCGCATGTCCGAGCAGACACCGAACCCGGCACTTCCTACTCACAATGCGATATCTGACACCGCAATGCAACGGAGACATAACAAGCATCTTTCTCAATATCCATTGGACGTTGTCAAGTGACTTCCTAACTACATACAGTTATCAGCACGCCAGGTTACCACAATTGGTCAAATTTTTATCGACTTTGCGCTTTACCTTAAACCACGGAATACCTATATCAATTGATAAGTATATCTCGACGGTCCCTACGTAAAAGGACATGTCTAAAACTGAGGTTTACAGGAGAGTGAAATATATGAAAGTTTAGTTTACTCTAGAAAAAAAATCTTTAAGTATGAATATTATTTTTTGTCATATTATTATGTGTAATAAAAAAATATACGATTTTCGACATGTCCTTTTATACGTAAGGAACGTCGATCTGTGCCTCAAACTGACTAACCGACAGCAACGCTACTCAAATTTTGAGCCCTATTTAACATTTAAGTATTGTCACAATTGACATTTATCTTGAGGCATTGTCCACTTAATTCTTAGAGCAAAATTTGTAGCGTTTAAGTTTTCGGGGTCAGAGACGTCAATTAACGTAAATGAGTACTTAATACAAAATAAATGACAATTCAAAACTAGTCACTATTCTTGCCGGGTATATGGTCTAGATTTAAATGAAAATTTTTGACATTAAGTACTCATTAAAGTTAATTGACGTCTCTGAGTGCAGCAGTAAGACAGCAGCAGTATTCATTAATTAAATAAAATTTTGAAATTTTAATCTTTAAGTTTGTACACGTAGCTACTACTGCGTATCTATGCGTATCTCTATTTGCATTACATACCTAAGATCTCATATTATAATGAGCACTTGTGCATACAAATTGACTTGTATACACACCATTCACTATATAATTACCATTACATTGAACCCTAAGTCCGGCTTGCCAGTCAATATTGTGAAAGATGAGCCATGACTTACAAAAAGCACTTTCACTCAGACCAATTACAGAGACAAAGGTAGACGTAATTGAGCCATTGTTGGTGTGTCATGGATTCAATGTGGCTCTAATCATACAGGGAATAAGGATCACGGGGTATCATTTGAGCTCTGTCGCGTACTGTACTTAACATTGTTTGATAAGTACAGTACGCGACAGACCGTGTTATATTAAGGGAGAGCGTAAAGGCAAACTTTACCAATTGAGAACTTGTTAAATATCTTTTCTAAGCGCTCATCTCAATCTTTTTATCACTCGAGGAAAGCAAAGTGATTCATTAGAGTCTTTTGCGGCATCAAAATGCCGTGCGGTGACGGCAGTGCAGAATACCATCATACCATACCGTCGCACAAGGCGACTAAGGGTCACGACAGCGATGAATAATTGGCAGCAGCGTTCCTCTTATACCGCCTAACAATATACCGCGATTTACATGTCCGATAGATGGCAATTAGCTTGCCCCCTATTACACGGCACTGTTAAACCCCCTTTGTCTACCCCTATGCTCATAAATAGACGTGATTTATGTATGTATGTTCAAAACAAAATTAATAGTTGAAAATTCAAAAACTCAATTACCTACATGTAAATGATCTCGCTTGGCTAGCATGGCCACCGAAACACGATAATTATGATAAAGCCACTGTCAAAAACAAAGGATTTTTGACAGTTCTAAGCGATAAATTGCTTTATCATATCGTGTTTCAATGGTCATGCTAGCCGAGCTGTAAGGCAAAAAGTAAAGCGCGCTGACCCACGCTCCGTTTAACGCAACCGAATGCCCGCAATACGCAACTCGGCGTGGCTGAACGCACAATCCCCTTTGCCTTTTAATCATTTTTTTGCGGTAAACTTTTAATTAACGTAACGTGTTGAATCAATTTACATAATAAAAGTGACTTGGTTAATCGTCGATTATCAATTGCAGTGTTATAAAGTAGGTATTACTGTACTTAATTGGTTATCGCAACGAGTTAAAGCTTGTATGATTCATATGAGTTTTCGTAAGTTCTGTAGATACTGCTACGTGTGTCTAAGGCCCTCACAGAATCTTACTAAATATGGCTGGGCAGAGAGAGAAGTCCCAAGCGCTGCCACTGACTCACTCTCACCCCTCTGCCACACTATGGACCCGGCATCCGCACGGTGAATCCATACAATGCTAACAGATTTCGTCGAGCTAAAGAGAACCGTCCATCAGTTCGTTCCGTCAAAAAAACTGATGTTCCTTCGACAAAAAAAGCTTAAAATAAACTAACTCAGCCAAGACAAATCGTTAATCCAACGTAAGTGTGCTATCCACACGAGTGCTGTGCGGCATGCGGATAAATAGAGAGTTTCTTGCTGAAACATGCGACATTGTTGCTCATGAGCAGTTAATTGATTCTGCTAATACATACTATGAGTGCTTGATATAATTGTTTTTACATATAAATAATAAATAAATAAATATTTTTACACTCACACCTATCGTCTAGCCCAAAGTAAGTAGCCTAAGCACTTGTGTTATGGATACTAGATAACGGACATCTTTTTAATATAATTATGTATATAAATGTTGAAAATATACTATATAAACATACACACAACCATGACTCGGAAACAAACATTTGTGGTCATCACAAAGTTTGCCCCTACCAGGATTCGAACCAGGGACCTCTTGGCCAATACCCAGCAATCTGAGCATTCGACCAAGGCGGCCGTCAAACATAAGTCACGGGGTGGGTGTCGTACAGGCGACTAAGGGTAAAGTCAGTGATGAGTGATGGGCAGCAGCATTCCTCTTGTCCCACCTAGCAATATACTGCGATTTATGTGCCCGATATATGACAACAGGCCCGCCATCTAATACATGGGAGGGGACCTCACTTAACTGGCGAAAAGCGGGTGTTCAATTCACCTCTGCCTACCCCTTTCGGGGATAGAGGTGTGGTTTATGTATGTATGTATGTATCCAAAATCCTAAATCCAAATACAGCTAGAAAATCGAAGTGTGCTATATTATATATTATCCTGGTTCTGGCACGCTATAATGACGGACATTTTAAAAACAAGAGAAGTGAAACTGTATACGCAATAACCAATGACAGTGTAGCTTACACCATTCTTCATTGTGACCACATGTAGATAACTGAGAGGCGACTTTTATCTTTTATTGTCAATACAAAACATTTGTTATCTTGTCCATAGAACGTAGACGAACGGACAATAAACAGATGACAAGCGCGATTTGATAAATATTTCGGCGAAAGGAGACTTTATGTCGAGTGCCACAAGGACAACAGAATCGCAAAATAGTTATTGGCAACGCTTTTCGTTTCTGTGGTGGTGAAAACGACATTATATTGCGCTTTCTCTGCAAGTATATCAATATAAGAGTAAAATAGCCATGATTAGATCATTGGATCGCGAAATAGGTACCTACCTACCAAGGAAGGAAGTGTATTCAATTCAATTGAATGTTTTTTTAATTCTCCCTTTTCAGGGAAGGCAAAGGGATCTGTCCCACTGTGCCGTTTCACACATCATTGCTTCGTTCTCATTACTGTTTCAAGCAGACAGCCGTTAAAACCTAGGCAAATCTGCACTACAAAAATTATTCTTCCGGGCCCAAATTATGGTCTTTCATCTCACCTGGTGGTAAGTGACGATAAGGGCCGAAGATGAAATCGAACTTCATCTAGAACCCTCAATTAAGAAGGGCTGGCTATCTTATTAATGCAGGTAACATTATTCTGGCGACAAATTTTGATAAGATGGTGGTAGCTAGCCAGGCGGACTTGAAAGAAGTCCTACCACCAACCAAACCGAGCACAAATTTGTTGATCCCCTGGGGATCGAACCCGGGAACTCTGGATCTTAATTCCGGTGGAACCACTAGACCACGGAGACGGATTAGGATTATTTATGAGCTGGTTAAATATTCAGTGATTTTTACAATTCAAATAAGATGCAATAAAAAGTTATAAGTAAAAAGTCTGCGGTCTTGAAGCTACAAGGTGTTTCACCGAAACCGCAAACGCATTACGCCAATTGTTCCACCAATTCACTAGAAATTGATAGTGTAAATAAAGATAGACAAAAACAAAATTAACTATACTGTTGCTTTTTTTAACTCAAGTAAACAACTTTAAATTAGAATCTAGAAACAGGCTACCGAATAAAAATTTTGGTGGAAAAATTTAAATTCTACCACGGGCATGTTCGTGTTGAATTTATTTTTACGTACACTACACTAGTTATTTGCTCCCAATTGGGGGAAGGCATCGGAATCCAGCCCATAGAGCTGTATCTTCAGTATTTAATTATTTCGCCAATTAATGTCTTCCTTCCTTATTACCTGAGACCTATGGCGAAAATGTGGGTGTGCTAGTGACTGGGAGTCTGCGGAGTAATTTGACTTGACATAGATGGTTTGGTCATGATATTATTATGCTTAGATATAAATATTTTTTAAATATTTTTACACTCACACCTATCATCTAGCTCAAAGTAAGTAGCCTAAGCTCTTGTGTTATGGATACTAGATGACTGACCTAATTTTTGTATTTAATTACGTATATAAATGTTGAAAATATACTACATAAACATATAAACAACCATGACTCGGGAACAAACATTTGTGGTCATCACAAAATTTACCCCTACCAGGATTCGAACCCGGGACCTCTTGGCCAATACCCAGCAATCTGAGCATTCGACCAAGGCGGCCGTCTTATATGAAAGTTATGTTGACAATATAATGTTAGGTTTGAACGTAGGAGGACGCAGAAATAGAGGAAGACCAAAAAATAAAGGATGGATTGTGTAAAGGATATGATAGCGTGAAGACAGGATGAGAAATTGATGAAGGGTAGAGAGGAGTGGAATAAGAAAACTTGATGTTCCGAACTTCCGACCCTGCCTAGAGCGGGATGAGGGCAGGTAGAAGAAGACTGTTGGCGTGATTTATAGCCATTCTTCGTTTACCAATAAAAGCCATAGATAGCTTTAGTTTGCGTAACGATTCATTGGTGGGTCCTGAGTATGGGTCTCACAAGGAACGACTAACAACCGTTACATAGCCATTCGATGGCAGTGAGCCACATACGAGTGACTTATGCCGTGTAATAAAGCCGGTGACACAACCAGGAAACTCGATCCTACCTGCCATGACACGAGTTACATAAATATGTGAATTTTCACACGAAAGAAAAAATGGACCGAGCGGCTACGGCTACGAATGGAGCGGTTTGAGAGAGAAAATTATTCTTTCTCCTTTTGCCGTGTAATGACGACAGATCAGAATACAATTGTCACCACCCCAAATCTCTCCTGCGGCGCGGGTGTCGTACAAAGCGAACAAGGGTTAGTTAAAACATTGATGACGAATGGGCAACGTTCCTATTGTACAAACTAGCAATATGCACCGATTTAGGTGCCCGGTATACCAGGAGACCTTTTGGTCACTGCAAACATTTTTGGAATTCGTTCAGACCATCAAACTGAACAAATTTCACTATGGGAGCAACTCCAAATTCACGAAAAAAATAACAGCTGTTTCATACATTTGGGTCAAGTAGGTACAATCATTTTGTATGAAACAGCTGATATTTTTTTCGTGAATTTGGTGTTGCTCCCATAGTAAAATTTGTTCAGTTCGATGGTCTAACGAATTCCAAAAACTTTTGCAGTGATGGTATTGCAATAGGCCTCTATTACATGGAACTGAAAATAGTTGGCGAAACGTGGGTGTTAATACGGGGTGTATTAACATCCACGTTTCGCTAAAACTCTTACCAAGATATAGAGGCGTGATGATTTATTTTAAAAAATATAAGCGAACAATAATAATAATGTCTGACTGACTCTTAAAGACAGAAAGACAAACTCTTAGGGAAGACAAACACGAATTTTTCTGATACGATGCAATTTTTTTGTAAAATTTATTCTGACAGGCACAATACAGCCTGTTAGAATAAATTTCTGCTTAAAATAAAATTCTGCTTTTCATCATTTACATTGACGGCCGCCTTGGCCGAATGCTCAGATTGCTGGGTATTGGCCAAGAGGTCCCGGGTTCGAATCCTGGTAGGGGCAAACTTTGTGATGACCACAAATGTTTGTTTTTCCTAGTCATGGTTGTGTATATGTTTATGTTAGTATATTTTCAACATTTATATACATAATTATATCAAAAATATGTCCGTCATCTAGTATCCATAACACAAGTGCTTATGCTACTTACTTTGGGCTAGACGATAGGTGTGAGTGTAAAAATATTTATATTATATCATTGAACTACTGTTTACTTTATAACTCAATGTATTATATATATTTATTTATCATATTGTCATCACCAGCCCTTAAATTTCCCCTTTGCTGGGCCTCCGGGCTTCCCTATGAATGGAATTAAAGAAACCTCTTTATACCTATTTTGTTGAATTTACTACAGTCATGGGACATAAATTAATCAATTTAAAAGGTATTCATTTTTTAATTTTCTTCTGGACTAAAGTGAAAACTTAAACCATCATAATCCAGCAGTCAAACATCCAGTACATCTATACTAATATTATAAAGCTGAAGCGTTTGTTTGTTTGTTTGGTTGGTTGGTTGGTTAAACGCGTTAATCTCAGAAACGAATGGCTCAAATTGAAAATTCTTTTGTGTTGAATAGTCCGTCTATCGAGGAAGGCTAATATAGCCTATATAATAATAGGCTATATAATAACCGACATTAACGCGAGCGAAGCCGCGGGCGACTACTAGTATCACATAAACCACGTCACATCAGTATTTACACGTCTTACGATATCCGCCGCGCTCCTTTCCTAACCGCAGCCTTGCTTCCATTTCCATGGCTAGGGCTGCAATGGAATTTAAATTCTAATCTGTCCTCCAGAAAAGTAATTGTCCTAGAACACCACCAAACGTACCAGGCTTATGGCGGCGATCAACAATACCTAGTCACGTAAACAGCGTTACCTTTGCATTTGAATAGCAAATTAATTACTTTGAATGCGTTACCAAATTTTGCAACGCATCAGAATTAACACTTTGCAATTACGATTAGGGAAGAATGACAATTATTCATTGATATATTTATACGACGGGAGGAGCTCGCTAGCGCAGTGGCACAGCGCGCTTGGCCTGCGATTGCGTACAAGCAATTTCGCTAAGGCCAGTCATTGGATGGGTGACCAAAAATTTATTATCACGAGTTCCTCCGTGCTTCGGAAGGCACGTTAAGCCGTTGGTCCCGGCTGCATCTGCAGTCGTTAATACCCACCAACCCGCACTGGGCCAGCGTGGTGGGTTATGGCCCAATCTCCCTATATTCTTCCATCCATAGGGAAGACCCGTGCCCCAGCAGTGGGGACATTAAAAGGGCTGGTGATGATGATGATGATGATATTTATACAACAACTATCTGTGATCTAAGCGCGAGTGAGATACATTTGGTTATGCGTTGCTCTTCCTATCGCCACTTTTTATTTTACCTACTTAAGGTTTAAGTGACTTTATTTTTGCAAATGTAACTATTTCATGAATGGACATGTTCTAGATTTATACGATCAATTTATTAGTATTAAGAAGAGATTCCACCAGTGTGCGGAACTATGCGGCACACAAATGATTGTATTAGTTTTTCGCAGTGCCGCACAGTTCAGCACACTCGTGGAATCTCGCCTTTAGGTAATTCCAATTCTACACTAACGGTCTCCTTTTCAAATTTCAGATGGCGCACCAATTCGTGCACCTGGCATGCCTCGTCGCGTTGTTGGTCGTCTCAGCGACCAGCAAAGAGCAGTCGAGGTGGTCTCGACAGATCAGCTCCTACACCTCAGATATCAGCGATTGGGTCCCCCTAACCGGCCCTATAGAGAGAGAACAGGCCTATCTTGACCCCTTACCGCCAATCAAACGACAAGCTGTAGCAGAACCGAGAATCCTCAGCGAACCTTTCCCAGGCTTCACTAGACCCACGGGATTCAGCCAGGACGCGTTCCCATCTAGAACCTTCTTCAACTCTCCAGCAAACAGACAGTTGTACCTTCAATCTGTACCGTCTGCTCCGCAAAATTATTTGACGGACCAAGGCTTCGGGCAAAGTATTAGATTTGGACTGTCACAGCCCAACTTCCCGTTAAGTCAAGGATTTATCGCCCCACAGTTCGGTTTCGAGAATGCACCAGCCGCACCATCCATCAAAACACGGCCGCAGCCTCCGGTGCCTTCGAATCCAATCAAATTTGATAATTTCCAAAAGCAAAGTTTACCTGCAGTGCAAGCTAAGCCTTTCCTTAATCAGCCACTGAGACAAAAACCTGAACCGCCAAAATTCATCGACGGATACAGAGCAGATAATGTTACAAGCGTTTTCAATTTCAATCAGAAAAAGAAAGTGCAGCCTTTACAAAACATTAAATTTGAGAATTACGACAAAAGTCCTAAAGTAGAAACCATACCTGGAAAGCCTAATGTAGAAAGGGAAGAAGTTCAATTGCTGTACGTTCCACTGGAGTCACTGAATAGAGGGCAGTTCAATTTCAGAAGCCCCGTTGCTCAACCGCAGTTGGTGAACACGGATTTATATTCCCAAGCATTACCTAAGCCCAATCCTCTGAAACAGGCGTTTTCGAATGAAATGCAAAGGCCGCTAGCAAAGCCTATCGACACTTTTAGCACAAACCAAGACTACTATTCAAATTACGACGCAAATAAAGATGATCAAGTACCAAAGTACTCTACTATTTCGTCGCCTTTCCCTACAGCACCACCAACAACTCCAAAGCCGAAGAAGCTCAAACCTCATCAACCGCCGCTAGCTATCTTCATGTCTCAAGATTCCCGAAAAGGAAACCCTTTGAAAGTAGGAGACGTTTTGTCATCATTAAAAAGCTCAAGTACTATTGCTGTCTTGGACACAGTAAATCCATTGAATGCGCCTAAAGTCTTTATTGGGCCCTCTACTCTGAATCCCCCTGAAAGTTTCGTTAAATTCGAGCTACCATACTTATCAAATATTGAAAACAGCGACAAGAAACTTCGACAACTGCCTTTCTTTGTGGCTCCTCTAAGCTATCATACTCCGAATGGTTTTGCTAAGATACCTTTCCCTTCACCCCATGTAGGATCTGTCGTCATCAATTCACAAATTAAAGATTCCAGCTCTCCTACTCACACGGCGCCCTTGATACCAGGACCAAACATCATTCCAAATTCATACACTGCCCCTCCACAACATAAAGTAGTCACCCAGAAACCTAACTTTGCTTACTACAGTACCTCTCCGCCTAATACTTATCCCACACAGAATACCCGAAACCACCCAAATTATTACTCCATAGAGCCGCAAACAGTATCAACTCTTCCGCCTCAAAAATCACCTGAAGTCAGTGCAATTCCACCCAAAACTGGATCATACTTTTTGTCTCATACGGCCAATCAATATAATCCTACCAAATACGTCAATTACCAAACTCAACAAAAACAAGAGCCTATAAATCAATACAATTACAATAAACTTGAAACGTCAACCACTCCTCGGCCGATTATCTCGACAACAACCACCAAGGCACCTGCCACATATCCCAACCAATTGTTAGAGACTCATAACCCCTATTCAATAAATCAGGCGTTCCATTTCAGCACTCCCGTTGATTATCACAGTTACTACGATGAGCCCTATGTAACGCCAGGTGCAAATCAAAATCCTAAATCTTCTACCTTACCTCCATCTCCCCCTTCAAGTATACAACCGAAACCAGAAGAAGTGGTAACAGATAAACAAATCTATCAACATCAATCTTCACCTAACTATATTCAAAGCTATACACCTGAAATACATTACGAGTCAGAAGTTACCAATTCTAGATATCCCTCTTATAATACGAACAACTATCCGACCAGAACTGAAGTCACTTCCGAAAATTATGAGCCCGTACCTCATTCCATTCCTGAATCTGTTCAGCCCGTAGAACAATCTGCTTATAACCCCAACCAACAAGTGGTTACTCAAGAAACAGTGGAATACAATCCTAGTGGAAATGAGAATTTAACTGAAACTATTATCAACAAAATAACCGGTGGAGCGGATAATGCGGCTTCAAAACCAAACTACGGCCAATATGAGTCTAGCTATGAATCAGACGTTCAATTCTCAACTCCAACCACAAGTACGACTACGACCACAGCGCCAGCCAGAAGAACACCTATTAGATCCAGGGGCCGACCAAAGTATACGACCACGCCACGATCAGAATCCGCGGAATCCACCACATCTCGAGTCACTCGAAGACCTCTACGCGAAAGACGCCCATTGCCAACTAGATCCCGGTATGAACCAAATAAGATAACTACTGAGAAACCTACAAGAAAACCCTTAGAGTCTGGAGAAAGCACTACAAAATCTTCCAGGACTAGAACAAGAGGTCGAATCCATTACAAGCCTTCGGAAAATGATGATGGCTTTAACAAAAGAAACAAAGCGAGCACTAGTAAAAAAGAACAAGATTTAGCATATCAAAGGGATGTACTACACCAAAATTATCCTGTTACCCTTATGGAAAGAATGAGCACAGTTGACATTGAAGCTATGACTGAACCATCCACTAAAATTTTCGAACAAGGCGTAGAATCCTACGATACTGAAAATGCTTATGCACATGAATCAGCATCCATTAGTTATTTTGAGAATTCGTCTTCAAAAGAACAACCTATGTACTCATCGGATTCGCAAACTGAAAATTCATACGTATCAAAATTCCCGGGGGCTCACAATGAAGAGTACATTTATGAAACAAGAAGCAGTGCAGCACCTATTCAAGAGGTTACATCATATGATGAAGTAAATGAAAAAATAGAAGATCAACCTAAAGAAATAACACCCGAAGTAGTGTCTTACGCCACAGAACAATCCTTGCCGAGCTACTCTGATAACAATGATTATACTTTGAAACAAGAAGATGGAGACACATCAAAGGATATTGAAATTACAAAATCAACTAGTCAAGAAACACCTGCAACAGAAGAAAATATTGTACAAACAACACCATCATACAACAGAGTCAGGGTTCGACCAGGAGTCATTAGACAATATCATCAAGCGTCATCAACTGAAAGTGCAAAAACAAAAACTGATAGGAAAAAAGTGCAAGCCGTAACATATAGGCCAGCTTTTGACAGAAGGAGAACCACCATGAGAATTGAAGAAATCGAAGCCGATTTAAAAACTAAGCAAATACATTCCAGGCCTGATTTCCAAGATTATAAACATCCTGTGTACCGACCAGAACCAACTACAGAACCTAGTTATACTACTGCTAGTTCTATAGAAACCACTAAGCGAGGACATTTCCGTAGAAGGAGGCCAGTTTACACAACAACTTCAACTGAAGCGCCTAACACAAAGAAAAGTACCTATGAAGTAAAAAGCAGATTCAGAGGTAGAAGGCCTACTGAAAAGCCAACTGAAAAACAGGAAGTTGATGTAGAAACTACAACCCCAACAGTACGAAATGCACCTTATAGCAGATATAGTAATAGACCGAGGCTCTCAGAAAGATATAATAAAAAACCAGAAAAAAACGCAGAAGGAAATGAAGATCAAGAATCTAACTACTCTATCAACAGACCAAAATATGTCTCACCGGAAAGCGATCAATGGTCTCCCAAGTTTTCTACAGATTCATTCAAACCGTACAACCCTAATGACATCACTGTAGAGTCAAAGTCCGCCACTTCAGAACACAAAACCGAAGAAGCTGAATTAGACATAATCACAGCCAGAAATGACTATGACGATATTCTTTTAACTGTAACTCCAGCTACTAATAATAGGGGTAATAAGAAAATTCCCGATATTCCTCCTACTCTCGAAGCATTAGTTGAACAAAGTAAGACCACTAAAAGTGATTCCACAGATTCGATGTCTACATTCGAAACAATGTTAGAAGAAGTAATGAAAAGCTTAGAAGAGCAAGATGAAGATGAATACAATAGTAACGTTATGAAACATAAGGGTGGTGAAATTGGTGAGATTCCGCCAGAAAGGATCATTTCATCTGGTGATGAATACAACCTAAAAACAACAACCCCGCAAGATGTTACAACTCCAACACCTGAATCCTCAAGTGTGAATAAGGTAAACATTTTTCTCTATCGCCTTTTATAAATCCAACCAAGAAACCTCGCCATATTGCGGACATTAGTAGAACTAAATTTTTATAGGTTAAATCATTACTTTGTACAAAAAATTTTTCTGGCTAAGCAATAAATCCAATTGAATCGTAATGGAAGCTAGACATTTTTGTCTCAGTTTTCGACATAATTTGTTGAAATTTCCCTGACTAACTTTTAACTTTTATAGTTTCTGACATATTTTATTTTTCATTACAGGAAGAAGCTGATGGAACAAAACATCGTCGTGGTTACTGGAAAAAGGTCAAAGTTCGTCCCGTCGCTACAGAGTCAATTGAGGCTGCAGAATCTCAATACTATACCAACACTGTGAATCGGCTTGGAGAACCAGTAGCCTTTTCGAAAGTAAGTCATGAAAAATCAAACAAAAAAGACAAACAGAAAGTGACTACCTATAAACCGAGTTTCCAGTTTATCAACGATTTCTTTGAAGGTGACGAAATTATACCTGAAGATGTTTATCGTACAATCGATATACCTAAAATAGAAAAACCTACAAAGGAAACAATCACAACTGCTGAAGCAAAAACCACAGAACATGTAAATGAAGCTGATGACTTTACTACTGAAAAAGCTACCAGTCCTGGCGACTTAGACTTAGGCACTGGATCTCCTGATCCTACTATCATGGACAGCATGTATTACAGCACACCTACAGAGCCTACTTCTGGCGAAAGTATGATGTCACTATTAGACAGATCAGACGGATTCAGTTTAATGGACTACTTCTTCGGGACCTCTTCAGGGACTGAAAAAGAATTAAACAAAACCAATACTCATAAAAATAACACTACTCCTAAATCAGATGTTGAGATAACAACTGAACACAGCAAACCAAAACAGACTACGACGGAAAATAGTTTCATGCCAGAAGAATTTACGACTGTATCTATAAATGAGGCCATTGAATTTGGTGATACCCAAAAAATTAACGAATTCATTCAATCAACGTCCGAAATGCAAAACATTGAAACAACATCCGAATCTAGTTTCATGAATCCAGCAAATGTAGTCAGTACTTCCATGTCTACAGAAGTATCTCACGAAACCGAAATATGTTTTAGAGGCAAATGTATAAAAACAAGCAAAAACATCTTATAAAATAGATGAGAGCTACTCTGTAATGGTGCTAGAGACTTGTGTTCAAAATAGTGAAAACTAAGATTTATATAGTGTAAACGGTATTAGTCCAACATTTGGACGTTTATGCGTTTTGTGTATGCCAACGAAGCTGAGATTCAATAGCAAGCAGAGACAAGATTTGGTACTAACGTTTTATTCTTATTTTTATTCAATAATGGTGTATCTAAAGAATTAAGTTAGTAACAAATTTATTATTGTGTCTTCTCGCTCTTGCAAATTGAATCCAAACATAGTTTTGTTTTGTCTATTAGAATTATTTATTCATAATTTAATCGTAAGGAAAATACGGTGAAATCTTGTAAATAGCTCACTCTTTACTCGGTTCCACCACATTGACATTATTGTTGAGGTTAGTACTTGATAAGTTTATAACATAAGGTGACCTTTCAGAATAAAGAGGCCACATCTATGTTTTTCGCGTTGTAATATATTAATGTAATAAATATTTACGTTTTGAATTGTAACTACCCACATTTAATTTAAGGGCGCTATATCATGTATTTTGTAAAAATTATTATTTTGACTGATTTTTTTTGTAACCGAATATTGTTTGTAAGTATTTTCTACTTTTATACCTTTTAAAACTAGTTATTTATTACTTAGTAAGTTTAGACTATTTCTTTATGTTTCTCTACACGGGCATTTTATTGTAATGTAACACTACATAATTTAGTAGATATGATTAATTTATGCCCACCCAAAGCCAAATACTGTAATAAAAATATTTACTGTACTTATCTTTATCGAACTTAACCAAGTCCTATATACAATCATAACTAATTATTGTCTACATTTTAGTTACTTACTTAAAATGAAAATAAAACAATATACCTTCTTAATAATTATTTGTTTTATTGTTATATATTAGGTAATAGGTATACCTACGTACCCAAGTAATATTTAACAGTTACACAGATTACATACAAAAGGCAAAAACCGCCTTAGGAATATGCCAACGTTTAACAGGGACAAGATGGGGGTTGAACCCGAAAAGTTCCCTCCGGCTCTACACCACCATTGTCATGTCAGGCCTTCAATAGATTACGCCTGCACAGTATGGGGTTCAAAAGCACTGCAAGTAACGGCAATAAAGAAACTGTCAGGCTTGCAACGCACTGCGTGCCTCGTGGCAACGGGTGCCATTAGATCAACTCCAGCCGTAGCCCTTAATGCACTTCTCCCACCTCTACATCTTATATTGAGAAAAAAATGAAGGCTGGCATCTAAAGGACTAACGCTGGCATAACACACTGGAAATCTCAAAAAACCAGTTCTTTACACCAAAAAGTGTTTGAATATCCACCATTCGCAATGAAATCAGATGTCTTGCTCCCAGAGGTCAACTTCCACAAGAAGTTCACCACTAAAATCACTTGGACGTTGGAAGCCTGATGTGGTTCACCGATGGCTCCAAAATGGATCCTTACGTAGGTTGTGGCATATATGCAAAAGCATAAACCCTGGTAAAAGACTGTGTAGAAAAGCTAAATGACCTGGGGCAACAAAACAAGATAACCCTTAAATGGGTACCAGGTCATTCTGGAAAAACCGGTAACGAAAAGGCCGATGAACTAGCAAGAGCTGGGGCTAAAGGGCTACAGTTTGGCCCAGAGCCTTTCTGTGGTATCACGAAGAACCAGGCTATGCAATACCTAAGAAACCACTACCTCCAGGAGGCCAAGGCGGACTGGCAAAGAACGCCTGGGTTAACACACTCAAAAGCACTAATCGAACCATACTCCCGTAATCGCACTGACGAGCTACTAAAGCTCAACAGAGGCAGCCTGAGCATGATGATCAGGGCTCTGACCGGCCACCGCAAGTTGAATAGACACCTCTACATGAGACTAAAAGACACTGATAATTGCAGATTCCGTGAACAAGAGCGTGAACGGCATATCAATCAACGGCATATCATCCTCGAATCAAATGATATAAAAACAATCCAAGCTGTGAACATCCTATCATTTTTTGATCAGTGCCCAGCTAAAGGAGTTCATGTAAGGCCTTAATAGGACTTACTTGGGGCTAGTCACAATAGATCTCCATAGGTCGCAGTGACGCAAACAGCGCCGCTCCGTAACAACGAAACATCGAAATAATAATAAATACACAGATTACAGTCACGTTATTACAGTCTTATTCCATAAGTCTCCTTAGATGATTCCCTGCTCAGGGGATAGACTTTTCATGTAGGTACAATCAAAAGGCATAAGTAATTTATGAGAGATTGCATTTATTCTCCCTATATTCTTCCATCCATATGGAAGCCCGGTGCTCCAGCAGTGGGAATATTAAAAGGCTGGAGATGATAATGATGTTTATTATATTTCCTTGTAATATTTCTATGCGCATTATTTAAACGGCGCCAAAGTTCCTTTTTTCCCTTATGCGCAAAAAAATGTCATCGACGCTTCTTAAAAAGTGATTCATCTGTACATAAACAGACTATTAACAGCATCTTATAAGTTTATTAAAATACTATTGAAATGTATAGCGGCACGTCATCTGAATTCATTTAAAATTGACTGTAGAATTCGATGCTTTATCATATAGCTAAAAACCTGCATCCTCCAATAAACAGTATAACGAAGCAATTAACCACGAAAGTTAACAAAATGATAACAGACTACATACTCACCGATATCTCAAAAACTCACTGATGACAGAGGAGCTATTAAGGTGGATTAGGTGGACGCACATCTATCCTATAGTCCGTCAACTTAGTGCGCGACCCTCCTGCGGTAGGAGAGACTGTGGCGCGAACGGGGCACTCTGAATGTTAGCGGGGGCGGGTGGTGCGGGGAGGTGAGAAAACTCGTCCCTCCTCGCATCACCCACCCCCGCTAACATCTAGACTCTAGAGGACGGGGCACTCTGGATTCTAGAGTGCCCTGTCCCCGCCACCGTCTCATACCGCTTGTCGGACTAGTCAACGAGACCTCGCATACGGATTTCTGAAGTTCTGTCTGACAGATCGGACGATTGGATACGGGCAAGTGTGCCAGGTTTCACAGGATTCAATATAAAGATTCGTTGACTTCGGCGCGTTTGTCTCGGATAGATATGCGTCCACCTTTAAAGTCAGGATAAACGTCATAGATACAGCCAGATAGTCAGATAGCCAATAGATATAGCCCAAAATTCGAATACATACTTAAATATTAGACTAGTCTTGTTGAGCAATGCTAAGATTGACTAGAAATTAAAAATACCGAATGTCTACGCCACTTAGATCATCAGCGCATCGTGTGATATGGAACTCGACCAATCAGGGACACGCATCGACCCCACTTCATTCATTCGCCATCTCTCGTCGCCACAGTTAACACAGTGTGCGCCTAATATTAACTCATATTGTAAATCTAACGCATCATTATACCTAATTTATATCCAAACCTAGTTTTCTTTGTTCCGTGTTGAACAAAAGTGGCGACCGTGACAGGACCTGCATTCTCAAGCCTAAAATAGTAATCCCTGCAAGACCGACTACGCTACGTGCGGCGGGACAGCCACGCGTCCTACGAGGCGGCCTACTTGTCGCGAGGCAAGGCAGGCCCACCACCACACCGAAGCTATCGGAGAAGAGCTGCACGAGCTGAACATCTACCATCTGCTTGTCTACCTTTCTAATTGTTCTTTTTCCTAGTTCTTTCCTCTTCTATCTGTGTAGATGCTGGCCTATTACTTCAAATGTTACGTTATCTTTAAATCTAATTAATTTGCATCATTATCATCAATGCCTATACACTGCTGGGAAAGGCCTAATTAGTTTCGCTGTTAAATTTCGCACAGCTAATTGCAGCAATCACTCATTTTAAATAACTTCTCACTACCTAAGATCCTAATATTTCGCATTGCCTATCATTAAAAGGCTTAAAGTCTAATATTTCCCCAATCTTTAAGCTATATCTAATTTATTGCAGAAATATTACGCAATTTTCCTACAAGTGGGTAGACTTAAAAAACCCTGATACTTGCTAATCTTTCGCCCAATCATTTAAATTATTCGCAGTGTGCCTATTAAACCGTATATTAACGGTGATTCCAGGCTTAATCGAATTCACGTGCGCGAGCGCAAGGTTCAAGCGGCCGGCGTTCCCTGCGCCCGGCCACACTGCCTCCGCGCGGGTGCCTACCTTGCCGCCTGTCATCAGCTGATTCGCAATAACACCAGTCTCCGCTACGGGCTGCACACCGCGAAAGGAGGAGCGTATCGTACCTATTCCTTTATTTATTTTCAACTGACGCCAATCAAGACAATGAGTTAACCACCCGCGATTTAATTGAGTCCGAATTTGACAACTGCATTTCTTTCGCTCAAGATTTCATTCGCTCGCACAGCTCGCCCTCCAAACAGGAAGAACACAATGTTTCAAGCTGTGCTCATTCCAATGGCTGTCATCATCATGGTCATAATAATTGCGACAGCCCAAGATTTAAATTGCCCATAATAAATATCCCTAAGTTTGACGGCACCTATTTTAAATGGCTTGAGTTCAAGGAAATTAATTCTTCATTAATTCATAATAACGACAAAATAAATAACGTTCATAAGTTTCACTACCTTAGTTCCTACTTGGAAGGCGAAGCTGCGCGAGTTCTTAGCAATTTAGAAGTATCGGATAAAAATTATCACGAAGCTTGGTCTCTTCTCTGCAATCGGTACGACAATAAAAGACTATTAATTAACAATCACTTACTGCCGCACTCAGAGTCGATTTAATGATCATTAAATGACATTTAAGTAAACATTAAATAAAATTCCCTCTCAGAGTCAGATAATGGGTCAATAGTGACGCTAATGAAACTTAAAATTTGAGTAACCGATGACCCTTACTTAGGTCTTATGTGACGTTTATTTGACATTTGAAAAGTAGGGTTATCTTTTGTTGTAATTTATATTTCAGTGCATTCATAGTGATATTTTCAATAATAATTTATAATAAATTACGTTGTGTATTTTGTGGAGCTTACAGATTACGTAGGAAAATTCAGACAAGCACAACCTAGATTATATTTACGCGACTATTCTGATACTTTCACTATGTGCTTGAATTTCATGCAAGGTACAGATTTACACTCCGGGCAGTAAAAAATACTTTACCCCCAAGTTTGGAACCTGATTTAAAAAGCAACGAAACAGGACAGGCTTGCCCCTGAAGTAATACTGTTAATAACATTGCGGTATTAAGCAACTGGAATTTTTCAGGTTAGTTGAATATTACTTTACATTCAATGAGCCGTAGAGAGAGAGGCAGAGTAGAATATAATTCTCACCACACCCATTTCTCCAGTGGGTGTCGTACAAGACAACTGGAGGTAAACAGCGATGAGTAATAATGGGCAGCAGAAATCCTCTACAACCTAGCAATATACTGCGATTCACGTGCTCGATAGATGGCAATAGGCTCGCCACGTATTACACGGGACCTAACTTATTGCCGAATAGTGGGTGTTTAATTCACCTTTGCCTACCCTTTTGGGATATACGCATGATTTATGTATGTACGCATGTACTTTCAATATCTGTCATTACTGTCTTTATATTTATTTCAGAAACAAAGTGGTTATGTGATGGAAGATGGATAAATATTATTAGGTCAACAAGTCAGTATCACAAATTGTCACCAAAGTGTCTATCCAAGCAAGAACAATGAAAGACTTTGTAAAATTCCCTTCTACAGATGAGGATACAAACAGAATAAAGCAAAATTTAATCAAGCAATGCCACAATTAATATTACTAATAATTGTAAAATTAAAATAATGTAATGAAATTCTTTTATAAGCCTAATCCCTTTATTTTTCTGCTAATTCATTTTCATTGCTTGGGGTTTATTTTGTTTTTTTGAATAAAACTAGTAGATATAAAAGAAATATTTTATTTTGAGTTCCAATTTATTTTTTGATTCCTTGAACTGTAATTTGAGAATTTCCAAAAGAGTTTTACTCCACTCTTCGTCTAATTCAGCAACACATTTCTTTTTAACTTGATTCTCCGGGTAAAAAATTATTTTTGACTTGGTGTGTAATCGTCAGTCTTTAGATCTGATAATATGCCCCTCATCTAATAATTATATCTATATGATCTGAAAAAAGATAAGTATAATATCATTAATTTAAATCATTTTTCTAATTGCATGTTATTATTGAACTATATATACTAATAGCCAGTTGCACCAAGTTACAAAATTTTCCTTAAAGTAACATAAAAACAACTTGATTCATATCAACAAGTTTTTAAACAATTGCTCATTTTATTTAAAATCTTATGAAATATAATAGGTACCCATAGCAAAGTCTAGGTCAAACTCATTGTCCATAATATTTTATACTGTTTTATTTTGATTATTGTCTATATGGACAGCACAATACCATCATTATCAAATGGATTCTGCACTTCACATATAATTGAAGGTGCAGCCTGAATAATAATATTAAAGTTAATAAGGATAGGTTACAGATAATTTATATAAATTGTTACACTTCCATAACAGTTAATTAGTGGAAAATAAATGTTACCTCCTCTACTGCTTATGATAGCTCCTTGCTGTGGGGACAGTGGTGGATTTTATGGACCACTTCCAGTTTTTATTAAACTCCCTCGCTCTGTAGGTTTACAGGTCATGGCCTTAAGATTGTCCCATGCTCTTTTTAATGTTATTGTATCACGCTGCAAATTGCAAAGAAATATTAGTTACTTTTTAATAATGCACCTTGGAATACAGGATAGTTCTATCCAAGCACAAAAAAATATAAGAAAATACGAATACTGTGCACATATGTATTACAATTAAATTCCTCCGTCATTCTACTCCCGGAACGATCGAACCCCATGCATGTAACAAAGAAATCATCAATACTTACCAAGACAATCATAGTACTAATCAATTATTTTAATGAAGATAGGGTTTGTGTGGCTTTTTCTTCTTTTTTATATGGCGTTTCCTATATGATTTCGCCAATATCGAGTGTGCCGCTCAGACTTTTTATGTTAATGATTTCCCAGGCTGACTCCACTTGCAGTGGCTTTTTCTATTTGATCACAAAATAAATAGATTTAATATTGATATGTTTTTGTTTGGTATTTCCATGGAATTATTTGGGGTATTTCTTGTTTATTGACATTGACTTTTTGATTTTATTAGAATGACTTTTGGTGTGGTGTGGCCAAATCTAAAAAGTCATGGCATTTACAGTTCAAGTTTGATAAAATTAAATTATTATTGTATATTTTTACGTTAAAATTATAGTAAATAGCTATTAGTATCAAATTCTAATGGAAAACAATATTTTTGTGTTATAAAAACTAGCGTAACTAATAATAGCCATTGAAGCAATTCAATGGCTTTTTGCATGTGGCAATTCCGCACTTACCGATAACACTGGATTTATAGATGCACTGCACTAACCTGCCTTAAAATTGTCACATAACAAATCAATCAATTATTTTCGACTCTGAGAGGAACGGTCAATTAGATGTTTTAATGATAATTTGTAAAATATCCATTATGACTAATTTAATGAACGACTCTGAGTGCGGCAGTTAAAGTCACTATTTAATATTGAACCTGTCAGGGAAACAGACAAGTCACTCAGATTTTTAATTGATCATGTAAATAAAAACCTACGTGCCTTAGGCACACTAGGATTACCTACCGACCAGTGGGATATCCTAATTATTCATATACTAACTACGAAGTTAGACAACAGTACTATATTTAAATAGGAAGAGTTTAGAAATACTTTGCCTGAAATACCCACTCTAAATGATTTCTTTAGCTTCATAAAAAATCGTGCAGACGTCATAGAAACTGTCAATTGAAATAGGAATGATAGGTCAGATAAAACGAAATTTATGTCTCACATACCCCAAAATAAGATACAAACTAAGTCTTTTATTACAACTTCTGAGGAGACTGCTACCTTTTCTCAATCCAATTACAAATGCACCTTATGCAAAGGCAATCACTAATTTCAAATTGTAACTAATTTACTAATTTCAAATTGTGTCAAAACTGTCTGAGACCAAACCATAATACCCAGGCCTGTAAACTTCCTGGATCTTGTCGCATATGTAAAAAGAGACACAACTCTTTACTGCATTTATCCAAACAAAATGCCTCTTCTGCGCCTAATACTTCTGCGTCGATCACAATGTCTACATTTTGTTCGTCTGAAATTTTACTATGTACCGCCAAGGTGCGCCTATTAAATCCACAGAATAACAAGAGTATGACGGTTCGAGCTATACTTGATAGTGGGAGTCAGTCATCCTTTATTACCAAAAGGGTGAAGCAATTACTTAATTTAACTGTACAGTCTTCCAACATTAGTATTATAGCTATCGCCAACAGTTCACTAAATTTAAACCCTGATCGGTGTATTTTAAATTTACAATCTATGAACTCTCAATTTCAAACTAAAATGAGTTGCCTAGTATTAGAAAATATTACCGACAAAATACCTAAAGTTCCATTTGATATTGGACAATTCAATTTGACGAGTTTCAAACTAGCAGACCCGAACTTTAATGAACCTTCCGCTATTGACATGCTCATTGGTGCTGACTTATTTTGGGATTTAATAGGCACTAAAAGGCACTCCCTAGGGTTAAATAACCCTAATCTTCAGAGCTCTAAACTCGGATGGCTCGTCGCAGGTCCTATTCCTACATACAAAAAAACAAAATAATACACCAAAGAAGTCTACCTATTGTAATTTTCTAATTAACGAAGAAAGTCAAATAACCTTTGATCAACAATTAACCAAATTTTGGGAGCTAGAAAACCTCCCTCCTATTAAACCCTATACAGAGGAAGAAAGGCTTTGCGAAGGGCACTTCCTGACTCAAACTTCTCGAGAAAGCGATGGTCGTTTTTGTGTAGGTATGCCCCTAAAGGACAATATAGACTGTCTAGGTGAATCTCACTACATTGCTAAAAAACGCTTTTTCAATCTCGAATCGCGTTTCCGTAAAATTCCTGAGCTTAAAGCTCTCTATTCACAATTTATTCACGAGTATGCCGAGTTAGGTCATCCCTCCTACTTATCGGAGGATATACCTCCTAACTCCTATTTTCTTCCTCATCACCCTGTTCTAAGAGAGAAGAGTGAGTCAACTAAACTTCGAGTGGTATTTAACGCCTCTCAATCTACTACTTCCGGTTTTTCAGTCAATGACCTTCAGATGATAGGGCCCACTATACAGGATTCCTTATTCAACATTTTATTACGCTTTCGTCAGTACCGCTATGTTTTATCTGGGGATATTGCAAAAATGTACAGACAGGTGCTTATGAGGGAGTCTGACCGAAATCTACAACTTATACTCTGGCGCGATGATGAAAATAAGCCGCTTCGCACACTAAGGTTAAACACTGTAACATATGGGTTTGTCAGTGCCGGGTTCCTGAGTACCAGATCTATATGGCAAGTAGGGGCAGAATGTAGGGACCCTCACATTAAAACTATTATTTAAAGTGATTTTTATTGTGACGATCTTCTCACTGGGGCTGAAACAGAAGACGAATTATGTCACATTCAGCAAACCGTCTCTGAGGAATTATCAAAGGGATGTTTTTCCCTAAGAAAATACAGGTCGAATTTACCTAATTTACTTCTTTCCACTAACTCAGAAGAATCCAATTTAATTATAAGCAATGCAACCAGTACATTGGGCATAGGCTGGGCACCTAAAACCGATGAAATTCACTTCCCCATTGATTATTCTATTAATGAAAATAATTGTACTAAAAGGTCCATTTTGTCCTCAACATTTAAGATTTTTGACCCACTAGGATTATTAACACTATGCACCATAAAGGCAAAAATCCTACTTCAAAAGCTGTGGGTTGAAAAGTTAGATTGGGATGAGCCTGTCCCTCCCTTTGTTCAAAAATCTTGGCTTAAATTCAGTACACAACTTAATACAATTTCTAATTAGTCAGCTGACATCAATCTTTAATAAATGTATAGATAACGGCTGTTTTCCAAACTTAATGAAGCATAGTAAACTAATACCTTTGTTTAAATCTGGAGACAAATGTGAACCCAATAATTTTCGTCCCATTTCTATATTACCGTCCCTTAGTAAAATCTTTGAAAAAATTATGTTGAACCAGTTGCTTTCTCACTTCACTGCTAACAAACTGTTACATGCTAAACAGTTTGGGTTCACGAGGGGAAAATCCACCACTGACGCTGGAATAACCCTCATTAAGCACATATTTGATGCTTGGGAAAATCGGCAGGATGCTTTGGGTATCTTTTGTGATCTTTCTAAGGCATTTGATTGTGTTTCACATCAAACGTTATTAGCAAAATTAAAGCATTACGGTGTATCTGCTGCCTCATTGAAACTGATAAAGTCATACCTGAGTGATAGGATTCAAAAAGTAGTAATTAATAAAGCCGAATCTTCGGGTTCACCAATGCAAATGGGTGTTCCTCAAGGATCAATACTGGGACCATTACTATTCATAATATATATAAATGACCTTCCCTTCTACACAGAATCTCTATGTGATACGGTACTATTCGCAGATGACACCTCATTAATTTTCAAAGTAGACAGAGGTAAAGATAATTATGATGACATCAATATAGCTATTTCCAAAGTTCTTGATTGGTTTACAAATAACAACTTGTTACTCAATTCTAAGAAGACCAAATGTATTAAATTTTCATTACCAAATGTTAGGCAAGTTAGTAGTCCGATTACAATTAATAACGAAACGATAGAATGTGTCAATTCTACAGTATTCTTAGGAATAAAGTTGGACTCCAAATTGCAATGGAATCCTCATATTTCAACTTTATCCGAGAGACTAAGTTCAGCAGCATATGCGGTAAAAAAAATAAGGCTATTAACTGATGTTGAAACAGCCCGGCTTGTTTATTTTAGTTACTTTCATAGTGTAATGTCGTATAGCTTACTTCTTTGGGGTACAGCTGCAGATATTCAGGATATATTTATTTTACAAAAAAGAGCTATACGTGCTATTTACCTATTAAAGCCTCGCGATTCACTTAAAAGTCTGTTTAAAGATATTAATATCCTCACTCTTGCTTCACAATACATATACGATTGCATTCTATATGTTTATAAATACTTAAATACATTTGCTAAAATTAGTGATATTTATAAACACAACACTAGAAATAAAAATAAACTTGCCTTTACTAGATTCAGATTGCACAAGGTTGCTAATTCTTTTATGGGGAAATGTATACTCTTCTATAATAAGATACCAGGATCTTTGACTGAACTGCCTCAACACAAATTTAAGCCTTATGTAAAAAAAGTACTAATGGCAAAAGGATACTATAAAATTCAGGATTATCTAGATGACAAGGATGTTTGGAATAAATAACTTTTATTTTTATATAATCGATGATTAATATGCTGTTCTGTCTGTAATGAAGGATGTTGATAGCTTCAGAAATTGTGACTCTAATTATTATTACTTGACGTTAAAGCTATTGACATCTTTCATTAAATTTTCATTGAATTTAGATTATATATTATATATGTAACTAAGGGAGGAAAATACCCGACTGAGTTTCTTGCCCGTTCTTCTCAGAACAGGGCCTCCCGGTAGCTTACGAACGGATGGCGTAGATTTTTCGCTAGATATTGAAAACTTGTGTGTCCGTATAGGTAGGGTGGGGGATGGGGGGTTGATTGGTAGTGCGCGGCATGTTTCGGTTTATGTGATTGGCGAGTTGTGGGATTGTATTTGGTGCATAATTTACAATGTACCTGCAATGTCATAACTCGTTGACAATGGTGGGTTTCTCTACAGCCTACTTGCGTGCCGTTCTGCTAGCGGAGCGTTGGGCCCTGATGCGTTTAGTACCATCTTGGTATTGAACGCGGCAGGGTCGGCGCTTCGTTGCGGACCGGGGCGTGGGCGGGTTTGGGAGACCTATCATTACAGACTGAGGCATGCTGCGCACTCCACTGTTATTTTTTCTACTATTTTTTTTTCTTGGACACACGGGTTTTCGGTATCTAGCGTCTTGACGATTCATAAGTGTATTGTAATCATACCAGATATAAATAAATGAATTTTGACTTTGACTTTGACTTTGATTTAAAAATCCCTAGGCAAGCTTTAATTTGTGACTACAACTATTCGAGCTGCATTGCTTTTGCGATGCATCGCAACAAGCTTATAGTAGTTGTATTTACATCAAATCAATAAATAAAAAATTAAATGTACAAGTGAGCTTACTGTGCGCTAAAGCTCGGGTAGCTCCTATAAAAGCTTGCACTATCCCGAGGGGATATTGCATATTGGATATTGGATTCAGGGGTGCACAGTGCACCCTTAAGGGGGTACACATCGCTAAGTGCACACGGGTATGCGACCCCGGATTCCCGAGCTACTACGACTTTTTCCCAAAGATCCTCTCCGAGTCAGTAGTATCCTAATTGTCCCCTTTCCTACCCAAAATTCCACGTCCTTTTCATATTTAGACCTTATCCTATCCTGTCTCCTCTTTTCCCTTCCATTCCGCCAATCCAGGGTCTGCCGTGCCTGTGGATGCGTGGCTAGGGGCGAGCCTAGTCTCAAGCGTGCCTAAGCCCTGGGAGCAGGCGAACCCAGAAAAAGGCTAGCCTTACCCTGGCATGCGGGGCTCTGCCACGGCCGACAAACTTTTCCCTAGCTTCTCGTGGGGACGCAATGGAATTTCCTAAAATTATTCATAAAAATGGCGGCGATGTGGTTCGCCACCCATCACGTCTCGGACCTCGCGGGGGCGGAAAGTGGTTCACTGAGAGCCGCTTTGCTACGTTGAATGTTAGAGGAGGAATGCAAGGTAAGATAGATGAAGTATGCGAGATTATGGATAAAAGGCATATTGATGTGTTGTGTTTGAATGAGACGAAAAGGAAAAGTAGTGACACCACCGAACATGGCCCTTATACAGCATACTGGTCTGGAGTTCCCGGATCCAGCAGAGGCAAACAGGGCGTTGGGGTCCTACTTTCCAATAGAATGGCAGAGTGTGTGACTGAACATAAGTGCGTGAGTCCCAGGCTCCTCTGGCTGAGGTTGAAGGTTGGGCTTACTCGAATCTTCATCCTTGGTGTATATGCACCTACAGATTTAGGTTCGAGTAGGTCCAAAACAGACCTTACAAGTCAGGAGGAGTTCTGGGATAGCATGAGAGATTGCCTGAAACAGTGCAAGGAGAATGAGAAAATTATAATGTTAGGTGATTTTAACGGATGGGTAGGAATAAAGCGAGATGGATATGAAAAGGTATTAGGTAAATTTGGGGATGAAAGAGTTAATGAGAATGGGAAAAGCTTGTTAGATGTGTGTTTGGAATGGAACCTCTTAGTGACAAATACGATGTTTGCCCACAAGAGGATCCATATGTATACAAGAGAGGATGAATACTCGAAAAGTATGATTGATTTTGTGATTGTGGATGAAAGATTGAGAAGCAAGGTTCAGGATACAAGGGTGTTCCGAGGTAGCGGTCTTTACTCAGACCACTTCCTGGTAGTTAGCCGAATAAGTGGTCTGTTTAAACGATGGCGGCACCGTACCACGGCCCCTATAAGTATCCTGGAAAGGATAAAAGTAGAAAATTTGCAAGAGGTGCATGAGGAATATGTGCGAAAGTTGAATGAAAGGTTAATTGAATCTGACGTAGATTCAATAGCTGAGATAGAAGACATATGGAAGGTTTTTAAAGATGACGTTGTGAATGTAGCTACTGAAGTATGCGGTGTGGCGAAAAGAGGGAAAGGAAAGAGACAGAAGAGTGAATGGATGGATGGAGAAGTACAGAAGGTAGCGAAAGATAAGAAGAAAGCTTGGCAAGATTGGTTAGCAAAGAGAGCTGACCAAAGGATATGTAAGGTGACAATGGCGGATGTAGACGAAGCGAAAAAGAAATATAAAAGATTGAATTTGTTAGTGAAGAGTGTAGTGAATACAAAGAAAGATGAACGAAAAGATGAGTTTGATAGAAAAATCTCTGACAATTTCCAAAATAACATTAAAGTTTTTTGGAAATCTGTACGGACAGCTCGAGGAAAGAGCGCAAACTCGGAGTTGATACGAGTCAGAGACAAGGATGGAAGTGTTTTGAATGGCGAAGAAAGAGTGCTGAATAGGTGGAAGGAATATTTCGAGAGTTTATTTGAAAGGTCAGATGATATAGTCCAGTCCCAGGCTAATCATGTGGAAGAAAATTTGAATGAGAATGAAATAAGTATGCATGAGATTGTGCAAACATTGAAAGGTATGAGAGCAGGAAAGGCAGCAGGGTGTGATAGGATATCGGTCGAGATGCTGAGGGCTGGTGAGGGTACCATTGCTAAGCAGCTGCACCGCCTTTTAAACCTTTGTTGGGTAAGTGGCCAAGTACCAAAAGACTGGCGTAAAGCCGTCATTGTGCCACTGTACAAAGGTAAAGGGTCGCAGCTGGAATGCAAAAATTACCGTGGTATTAGCCTTCTCAGTGTTGTCGGCAAATTGTATGCAAAGATTCTGATTGAAAGGATTATGAAAGAGACTAATGATAGAATATGGGACGTGCAAGCAGGATTTCGGAAGGGAATGGGATGTACGGATCAAGTCTTTTCTCTACGATGCATTACTCAGAAATCTCTGGCTAAAAGCCAACGAGTATATTGCGCTTTCGTAGACTTAGAAAAGGCTTATGACCGAGTGGTGAGGAATGAACTGTGGTCGATTTTGTCGGTGTATGGGGTGAACAGCAGCCTGATACAGGCGTTGAAATCTCTTTATGAGGATTCGAACGCTTGTGTTAGGATAAATGGCGCATACACAGAGTCGTTTCGCATCGGTACAGGTGTGAGACAAGGATGTGTAGCGTCACCATGGCTGTTCAACTTATACATGGATAATTGTCTGACGAGACTAAAAGAATTTGATTGTGGATTACGAATGAACGAGTTACTTATCAAATGTCTGCTGTACGCTGATGACCAGGTTATATTAGCATCATCAGAAACAGATTTGCAGGAGATGGTAACAGTTATGCATGAAGCTCTGACAGAGAAAGGGATGAAAGTAAATGTAAGCAAGACAAAGATCATGGTTTTTGAAAGAGATGAACAAATGACAAAGTGTGAAATTAAGATAGCGGGTGAGAATGTTGAACAAGTGAAAGAGTTTGTATATTTAGGATCTGTATTTACGAGAGATGGAAAGTGTGATAGTGATATTGAAAAGCGGGTGAAAGCTGGGAATATGGTAAACGGGGCTTTGCACACTTTTATGAACAGCCAAAGCGTGTCCAGAAAGGCTCGTATGGCTGTTCATAACGGAGTGCTGGTTCCGACATTAATGTATGGAAGCGAAAGTTGGGTATGGGAGAAGAAGCATGAAAGTAGAATAAATGCAGTAGAAATGAGAGCGTTGAGGAGTATGGCTGGAGTAAGGCTGAGCGACCGATTGTATAACAGTGTGATAAGAGAAAGGTGTGGTTTGAAAGAAGATGTAATGACAAGGATTGAGAAAGGGATGCTCGCATGGTTTGGTCACGTCGAAAGAATGGATGAAAGGAGAATGACAAAAAGGATTTACATGGCGAAAATGAATGGAGAAATGGCAAGGGGAAGGCCTAGGCGGATCTTTCATAATCAAATTGAAAGTCTATTGAAAAAGGGCCAGGTCAAGAGTACCCGAAACCGACGGGCATGCATGAAGAGATTGATGAGATTGGATGAAGCGAAAGAAGTATGTAAGGATCGTAGCAAGTGGAAGGAAGTGATCTCTGCCTACCCCTGTGGGAGAAGGGCGTGACGTATGTATGTATGTATGTACTATCCCGAGGTTAGAACTTTGTGCCGCAGTACTAGGAGCACAGCTGACTTCCGCTGTCAAAAAAGCTCTTAGACTTAATATAAATAAACAGGTCTTTTGGACCGATTCTAATGTGGTACTCGGGTGGCTTAATTCATCTAATAAAACTAAAACTTTTGTAGCAAATAGGATTGCCGCAATAATCGAACTCACAGACCCAGCAGCTTGGCGGCACGTGCCTACGCTCGAGAACCCCGCAGACCTCGCTTCACGAGGTATTGACCCCCAGGATGCATATAGCGCTCAAATTTGGTGGCAGGGACCTTCGTTTCTCAAAAGGCCAGAGGCAGAATGGCCAGTAATCTCCACTGCACGTGTAGACCTACCCGAGATGAAGGCAATGCCTGCCTTGGTGGTGGAAGCTGTAACAATGGTGACCACCATCGACTTTCCAAAATTTTCTAGTCTAAGTACAGTGCTGAGAGTGTATGCTTGGCTTCTTAGGTTCACGCATAACTGCAAGTTGCCTCAAAACAAACTGGTGGGAACCCTTAAAGCTCAAGAGCTTAAAAAAGCTCTAACGGTTCTCATTAAAGCAGCTCAAATCGATTCATTCTATAAAGAAATTAATTCTATTTTATCACATAAGTCTCTTAAGGCGTCGAGTCATTTAAATTCATTGAACCCATTTTTAGATGATGTAAAGGTACTTTAGGTACGTAGGTTGGCCGTGTGGTGACGGCAGAGTAGAATACAATTGTCACCACCCCAAATCTCTCCCGTGGGTGTCGTACAAGGCGACTAAGGATAAATCAATGATGAGGAATGGGCAGCAGCGTTCCTCTTATACCATCTAGCTATGTACCTACTGCGACTTTTGTGCCCGATAAATGGCAATAGGCTCGCCACCTATTACATGGGACCTAACATAACTGGCGAAACGTGGGTGCTAGTTCACCTCTGCCTACCCCTTCGGGGATATAGGCGTGATTTATGTATGTATGTATGTATATATGTAAAGGTACTACGCGTTGGGGGGCGCATCGGCACGTCCAATTACCCTTATGAAAAAAGGCACCCTATCGTTTTAAAGGCCGATCATCCCCTAACTATATTATTGTTTCAAAGTGAACATTTGCGTTTATTTCATGCTGGTCCGCAACTACTACTAGCCTCTATAAGAGAGCAATACTGGCCTATGTGGGGGCGCAAGCTAGCCAGGGATGTTGCACGCAGGTGTTTTGTTTGTCGTAGATTTAAGGGTGAGACTATGACTAATATAATGGGTAACTTACCAACCGATCGTGTTGAGACAGACTTCCCATTTAGTACTGTTGCCACTGACTTCGCCGGCCCATTCCTTATTACCGACCGAAAGGGCCGTGGATGCAAGATAACTAAATGTTATCTTTGCATCTTTATATGTTTCAGATATAAGTGCCTGCATTTAGAACTAGTTAGCTAACTAACCAAAGATGCCTTTATATTAACCTTAAAAAGATTCACATCTCGCAGAGGACTTCCCAAGTTTGTTTATTGCGACAATGGGCGAAATTTTGTAGCAGCCTCTAAAGAGATAAGTAATTTTTTACAATGCAATAGTGGCTCTATTTGCGACTTTGCTGCCCGCCGGGGTATTGAATTTCGCTTCTCCCCTGCGTACGCTCCTCATTTCAATGGTTTGGCGGAGGCCGGTGTAGAATCAGCAAAATTCCATTTGTATAGAATTTTAGGCTAAACTCACCTAACATTCGAGGAATTGGCCTCTGTATTTACAAAGAAAGAAGCTATCCTAAATAGACGACCCCTATGTCCTCTCTCTCCGTCACACGACGATTTCCAGCCTCTCACCCCGGGACACTTTTTGATCGGTAGGCCTATGACGTCACTGCCATCACCGAGCTACGTGGACTGCCCTACGCACCGCCTCGCCCGCTATCAACGTCTCGAGCAAGCAAGGGAGCACTTTTGGCGACGATGGTCGGCCGAATACATCGCCGAGCTTCAACAAAGGACTAAGTGGAAAACTAAAGGTAAACAGCTTGAGCTAGATGACCTCGTCCTTATAAAGGAGTATCTAGCACCACCCCTTTGTTGGCGCCTTGGACGAGTTGACAAGCTGTATCCGGGATCTGACGCAATACCTAGAGTCGCGGATGTAAGGACGGCAAACGGAGTCGTTCGACGAGCCTTAAACCGTTTGTGTTTCCTGCCCACTGACACCAACACTTTTATGATGATGAAGGGTGCTTAAAACCTACTATGAAGGTTTCAACGGCCGGGAGGATGTCTACGCCACTTAGATCATCAGCGCATCGCGTGATATGGAACTCGACCAATCAGGGACACGCATCGACCCCACTTCATTCATTCGCCATCTCTCGCCGCCGCAGTTAACACAGTGTGCGCCTAATATTAACTCATATTGTAAATCTAACGCATCATTATACCTAATTTATATCCAAACCTAGTTTTCTTTGTTCCATGTTGAACAAAAGTATAGTATTCGTATGTTGATTTGAAACCAAACAGGACTAGAAATAATAATAGCAGTGATGTTGACTACATCATAGGTTGACTCCGAAACAACCCGTTTAAATCCCCTATTCTCCCCGTCCAAATTTATAAATATTCTGGTTAAGCTGATACTTTACAATTAATCAATGAAATGAACGCCGTGTGGTGACGGCAGAGTAGAATACAATTGTCACCTCTCTCCTGTGGGTGTCGTACAAGGCGCCTAAGAATAAATCAGTGATGAGGAATGGTCAGCAGCGTTACTCTTATACTACCCAGCAACGTACTGCGACTTTTTGTGCCCGATTAATGGCAATAGGTTCGCCACCTATTACATGGGACTTAACATAATTGGCGAAACGTGGGTGCTAGTTCACCTCTGCCTACCCCTTGGCGTGATTTATGTGTATGTATGATACAATGAATCCGTTATGTTAAGCTAGCTTCAAAAGACCTCTCTTGTTAATATTGTTAAAAACTGGATAAAACTATCTTAACTCATGTTATTGTACACCATAATTACTAATTATTTAATAACATAAATAGGTAAAGTGTTATGGTTAATCATGTAACTAAGTCATAGAAAATATAAAAATTAAGCTGTATAATCTAAGAACCGTTTGCCTTTTTTGGACATAAAAGTTGACTTTTGTAATTTGACATTTAATTAACGTTCAACGAAACTTGCTCTTGTGTTGATTGTTTGAGGTTAGCTTTATTTTATTTACCAGTTCGCGGTAAAATCGTTTTCTCGATTAGCAAATAATACGTACAACATGGATATTGAACAAAAAATCAAAGAAGATATGAAATCTCTGGGCTGTAAATCAGATATGAAAATTACTCTCGCTTACCAGCTGTACATCCATTTGGTTGACGAAAAACTAATGTATGATACCGAGTACTGCTACAACAAAGATATAGAGACGCTATACGTCGTAGCCAGACCGAGCCAGAAAGAAAAAATGAACATCTACGTACCGATTTCAACGTACAACGATATAAATTTAGAGTTCATTAACAAGATACAAGACAACTTATGCACCGTGGAGACCGGGCCCTCTGTGAATCTCGCCTTTATGGAAGGTGACTCCACGACTGTTATCTACACATTCACTAAAGGACTGGTCGATAGACCACATCCGGAAAGAACAAAGGAGTTAAGAAAGAAGGAGGACTGCAAACACTTCATAAACAATGAACTGAAAAAAAACAGAAATAATATCATGAACGATGCCATCAATGGAGGTTTTATTGACGATGACAACTGCCAAGTCTTGGAATGAACATGTCTCATCATTCTAAATTTTGTGTAATCAAGTTTTCTTTCTTCGGTGTAAAGCCAAGAAGTAACAAGATCCTGTCAGGATGGATATTTTGTGAAACCGATGCTCACAAAGCATAAATACATTCCCAGTCTAATGTATTTCTTTAATCCTACTAAAGTACGAAAATGTGTAATCTTAATAAAATTAAGACTAAAGGTTAAATAGTGATAAGTATGGGCAGCAGTATTCCTCTTATAACATCTGGCAATATACTGCAATTTGGGCTCACCGTTTAGTACATGGGACCTAACATAATAATTAACTCATTATTTTGATAGGTACTTATAATTAATAAATTTTGTCATGTAAACCATTGATACTGTGCCTTTATGCTTATGTGCACATAGCCTGGACATCTTCTGTTAATTATAATTATACACTTAATAAAAATTTTGCTAATTGCCAATGAAATACAACAACACAAGTTTATCATCAAATTATTTTGTTTAGATATGTAAATTTACTGTCTGAAAGTTGTAAAACAGTTAATAAAGAGCATTACATGTATTCATATAGTATAAAATTGACACTGCATTAAATTAACAAACACCAATTTAATTAAATAAGTTGCTAAAGGACTGCTAATACGAAGCAAAATTGATATTGAGCTTAGAGATATATACCACATTGTTGCACAGGTTGTGAATTATAATTACCTACATTAAACTTAAATAATCTTTCTTATTTTCAGGTAAAATGTATCTTAAATTCCAAAAATTGTATTGCAAGTTCTGTGTTAAAATAGTTACAAAACTTGACTCTTATTAATTTCGCTAAATTTGACTCTAATTTCAAAATATTAAGTATATGATCGATGATGAGGTTATTGGTTATGACATTTGGGTTAGAAGATTATCTACATGCTAATTTATTATTAATATGATTGTATATAGATATATCTTGTGTACTATAATTATTTTGGCTTTAAGTAATTCCTTCATCACCAATATTATTACTGTTCTAAATTATACCAGCTAGCATAAGGTATACTGTGATTTACATGCCCAGTACATGGCAATAGGTTCGTCACATAATTACATGGGTTGTAATTATGTGATGGATGGATTGGATGTTGTCTGACCTCTGCCTAAGCCTCTGAGGATATAGGTGTGATTTATGTATGTATGTCACAAAATAATGTAATATTTTAGTTAATAAAAATGTGTTCCTTTCACAAGTATAGAAATGATAAAGACAATGAATTAATACTGACAAGTCATCGGACTTTAATCATTTTATTGATGGATGTAAAATTCTGTATAGGTAGGTAATTATTTAAGGACATCCACATTGTTAGTGGAAATGTAACTTAACTTTTTTGTAATGTATGAATTGTTTGATATATCTACTGGATGGTAGAAAATATTATACAGGTGCACATTGTATCGCAACAGGCAGGTCACCCTGTCTATTTTATAATTTACAAAATGCATTTCATTTCTGTTAGTCTTAAAACGATACAACTTTAAGCTATACCGGCATCTCTCTCTTACATAATGGTATCAAGTTTTTTTTTATTATAAACAAAATTGTTATTAAAGTGTGTATGTGTATGAGTACAATAACATTATAAGAACACCTATGCCAAAAATAAAATTATGATTAATAACAAGTTTTTCAATAGATCCCTACATTATTTTTTTCTATTTGAATAAGAATTGTCTGTGCCTAATCAAGGTGATGAGGTTTAAAAATAAATACTAAGCATAACACCTAAATTAGTTTGTTTGGTTAAAAATAAGAATTGTACCTATGTACCTATTGTATAAAACTTAAAAATGCAAATATTTTATTGGTTAATAAATTATAGTTTTAAGAAATTTACTATAAAATTATAGGCACTTAAATTTTATTGTGTAAATTATGTTGAAACCATTTAAAAATTTGCGACTTAATAAATTAAATAGTTATAAAACGTTTAAATAATAATTAGCAAAGTATATTACATAGAATCGAGTTATGTTTTATTAATCGAAAAGTTTTAGTAACAATTTTATTTTAAATTAACCAATTTTATTTCAATTTGTAATTTTATACAATGGCAACACACACAGTACAAAATTGGAAAAATACAAATTCGGTATTCGGGACCTATTTCGGTAATCAAATTAGTGAAGAAATTACTGAAATGTTATTAACTTATAGTAGTTACGTGTTTCAGTGAGTGAATAGATATAAGTACGGGCGTAAGTTATAGTTTGATATGTCTTCTAGATATATTTTGGCTGAAAATAGGGGTAATAGGTAGTAGGTTTTTAATAAATTAAATATTATACGCACTTTTTTGGTTTTACTTTTATCAGCAAATGTCTGTAAGACAACAGGTAGGTAATACCTAGGTACTTCAATAGCCTACCTATGTGAAATGCAACATGGATCAAAAAGTGATGATTACCAATTACCATCATCTGAAAGAAGTAGGTAAGTTAATTCTAAGGTCTTAAATTCTATAATAGGATAATAACGTGAGATAATTATGTATCTCATTTTTAGTACCCAGAAGATTATTATTTAATTATTCATAAACAAAGTAATTTTTACTTATTAAGTAATTTTTACTTATTAGTAGTAGTATGAATGAACACTATATTTTACTACATATGATATTTGATAAAACATGGATAGTGGAAAGATAAAATACCTGAAACTATTTCTACGTTTTACTGTGTTCAGTTCAATAAAATTAAATTTCGCTGTTCCAAATCCAAAGTATTATTATTGTATAAAGAGCCATCTTGTGACGATCCCAGAGAATAAAATACTTTACTACATGCTGTAACAGCACAACAGTGGTTAGTACTATTTACTATAGGTGGCGCTCAAAGCCACCGAGTACCTATACATTAAAATAATGGCAGTGACAAAATAAATTAATACCGACCTACCTATGAATAATACAAAGTTTCTGGTAATATCATTCATGAATTCATCATTTTCTAATATATTTTTAAGTTTCCATGGTTTATAAAACATGAATAGGTAGTTGCGATGTTCAAACTTCGTACCTAACTACCTACCTAACATAATTGTGTAATTTCTGTGATTGTTAGAAAACTAGGTAGTAGAAAAATTCTACCGAAAAAAATTATTAAATGTAATGCCCCAACAGACCATTAATTTCGCCATTTACTTCACATGTCAGGATGGCCGAGCGGTCTAAGGCGCCAGACTCAAGGATACCTTGCCTGTCAAACAGGTGTGAGCTGTTCTGGTCCTCTCTGAGGGCGTGGGTTCGAATCCCACTTCTGACAAATATTTTTGTTCTGTTTTATTATTTTACTATGTTTTTTTCATCTATTAAGTTACTTGCACAAATCGTAAATAAATTCTCCCTAAACATTTTAAAGCATATAAAACCATAAATATTTTAAACTCTAATTTTGGAATATAAAAATAAACAAAAAATTCGAAGCCTAAAATTATACGGTTTTTTTTTGTGACAAATTTAATATAATTTAAGTTTTCAATTTTAGTTGCTATAAAGATTTGAGTAAACAAAAAGAATTCCCGTACCGGGAATCGAACCCGAGCCTCCTGGGTGAAAGCCAGGTATCCTAGCCACTAGACCATACGGGAGATATCTGTCATCTTGAAATATTGAATTAGCTTATCAAAGCCTCATAATTATCAGAGTTGAATATATATTGCACATAGACATGCTGACTATAATTTTTTAAATCTACACCACGTTGTATTTACGTAGCTACTTTAGCCAAAATAAATTATATTTTTGTAAAATCGTAAGATATTGATAAAAAAAACATGTTATGAATAATGCAAATTAAAATTCCCCCAAAACACCAAAATAGCAATGCCGCCTGTGTTACGTCACGATTGCGTAAAATATCTGAGTAAAAAAGATTTTCTGATTGCCTGTCTAGAAAAAAGTTTTGAAAATTACGAATAATATGTATGTACTAATTCCATTTACTTTACCTGTTTCTTAATATAAGTAGCACTCACCAAAAATGATTAATAGTATAATAGTATGCTTAATCTTTTCCAAATCAGAACTTATTAAATTAATTTACACATAATGTCAATGTCTGTTAGGCTGGCCTGGGAGCGAACAAATAAACAACGTAGAATGGGCCAGCCCCGACCCATCCCGTGGCGTGGGTGTCGTTTAAGTCGACTAATTGTCCGGTGTAGACCAGCATTTTGGGCACTCGAATTGTGGGTTTGGTGCACCAACAGCAGCATACCCAAAGAGGGTTGTGTTGAACTCTTCACAATAAAACCACTGCTATATTGGATACATTTAAATATATTACCAAGACGGCAACCACGATTATTATTTACAAATTCTCATAGGTTTCAAAGTTTCCAAGTTTCCAGCTGGTAGCGTAGCGTAGAGGACGGCCGACGACGTCTCAGTTCAACAGTCGCCATCTTGTCTTCTGCCTCTTTCACGTCGCTCCGTTTCCGAGTTTTGGTCAAACTAATATCTCGGTAAAACGTACTAATTAAAACAAAACATAATATTATGAATAATTAAGAGACATCATTAGTATTTGTGAATATTAATGCACTTGCATTTTTGCTTACTTTTATTATTACACAATTATATTTATTAAAAAGATGATAATAATCGTCTATTACTCTAACTACTAAATATCAATATAACATCAAATAACATCATTAAATAAATGTTTTACATTGAATTAACGTTGCCAAATTTTATTTAAACTTAAAAAGAAAAATGAGACTAATTATTTTAACCGAAATTAATAAGAAATAGCTATACGTTTCCAATATGATAATTATTTAATCTAACAGTTGAGCAGTACGGATTGGAATGTTGGCATTCCAATCACTCTCCATTCATCGGTCTCTCGACATGGTCCGTTCCGTCTCTATTCCATCCATTCATTCATCACTAGCCTTTTCGGTGTGATGGATGATATGAATCAAAAGGGAGTGGATGACTTGATGATGTCTGAGGGTCTGACCGATATGAATGAAAGAGAAAACATACTGCATCGACTCCAGATAGACTAGGTACATGGCAGGGAGAAGAAGAAGGCATATAATGTCAATAAAATAATAAATGACTACAAGTTCAAACCAATGGAATCTTTTTCTCCCTGCCCTGTTCCCAGTCTTTGGGGTCGGCGCAGTATGTTTCCTCTTCCATTCATTTCGGTCAGGTCATCAAACCATCCACTCTCTTTTGATTCATATCATCCATCACATAAAGGTGCTAGTGATGAATGGAATAGAGATGGAACGGACCCTGTCGAACACAGATATATCAATTTGTGATATCTGTGATATCGAGAGACCGATGAACGGAGAGAGTTATTGGAATGACAACATTCCAATCCATACTGCTCAAAGTTTTGGCTTAGGTTTTACAGCCGGCCGCCTGCCTGACACTAACTCTCTTTGGGTATGCTGTTGTTGGTGGTTTGCCCTCCACCATTCGGGTGTCCCAAAATTGGTCTACACCGGGCAATCTCCCTAAGTTGAGTTTTACGACACCCATGGGATGAGTCGGGGCTGGCTATTATATTCTACGTTATTTGTTCGTTCCCAGGCCAGCATAGAATACCAATGGAATGCAAAATTTAATATTATTATTATCAGTAAAATACCTCTGTTATTAATTTATATAAATGCCTAACGCTTCGCTTTTATTTTACTGACTTTAAAAACAAATTGGCTTTACATTTTTGGTCTCAACATAGCTGGCATGCTAAAAAAGGGTAACCTACGGTTTTTTTTTTGTACGATAAAAAAAATACAAAATGTCATTGAATATGCTTAAAAATAAGTTTTGCTTTTTATTTCATAATTTGGTCCGCCCCTCCATCGCCTCCGTGGCGCAATTGGCTAGCGCGTTCGGCTGTTAACCGAAAGGTTGGTGGTTCGAGCCCACCCGGGGGCGTCTCTTTTTGCATCTTCCTTGCCTCTTGGGGGTATATAAAAATTAAATACATTTTTTTATTTAAAGATAAAATTTTGAAAAAGTATTTGTGTACGTATTTGCTTTATTACTGGAACATAATTTTTAATTAAAAATTTTACTTGGCTTGCTTTTTATTGCTTAAAAATAGTATTTTTAACATGCTATCAAATAGCACAATTTTTTTGCTTATTTTTTCCTTTCTTAAATTAAAGTAGTGCTGTATATGTGTTGTCAAGACTTTATTTTGTTATAAATAATGTTTGCTTTTAATTTTCATGAATAAATACTTATTATATTTTTCAATTGAAGGTCCGGCCAATTCTCTCCCTTCTCTTTCTAATTCTTGGAAGAGTAAGGTCAGGTAATTTATTTGGACATGATGCAGCTGTCACTTTTATTTGCTTAATGAAAAACATCAATTTGAAACCATGCCTAACTTTAGTCCATGTTATATAATAATTAAAAAAAATTACTATTGAAGTAATAAAAAACCGATTTAAAAACCCTTATAAAGAATATATTCTACTGAACGTATTGTATGTACGGTACATACTGTACCTATGTAACGAACGATTTTGTATTGTTACGTCTATTAAAGTAGACAACCTATAGTTTATTTCAATATTTCTTATGATGTGATGAAATTTTAGACCCAAAGAGGGTAAGTTGGTGTAAGGCAGCACGCCGGCTGTAAAACTAAGGTGAAACCTTTAGCATTATGGATTGGAATGTTGTTAATCCCAATCACACTCCTTTCATCTATTTCGATTATTTTGACATGGTCCTTTCCGTGTCTAATCTATACTTTCATTTATCACTAGTCCTTTTCAGGCGGGACGGATGGATGATATGAGTTAAAAGATAATAGATGGCTTGATGCCGTCTAACCGATATTATCAGAGCCTGTTTCACAATCTACAAGTAAGTTCGAAGTAGCTTACTTCGCACAGTTGTAATAATACATACATACATACATAAGTCACGCCTATATCCCCGAAGGGGTAGGCAGAGGTGAACTAGCACCCACGTTTCGCCAATTATGTTAGGTCCCATGTAATAGGTGGCGAGCCTATTGCCATTTATCGGGCACAAAAGTCGCAGTATTATTGCTAGGTGATATAAGAGGAACGCTGCTGCCCATTCCTCATCGCTGATTTATCCTTAGTCGTCTTGTACGACACCCACGGGAGAGATTTGGGGTGGTGACAATTGTATTCTACTCTGCCGTCACCCGTGTGGTGACGGCAGAGTAGAATACAAAGTTGTAATAATAGAATAGAAATATGTCAATTGCGCTGCAAAGTAAGCTACTTCAAACTTACTTGTCGATTGTGAAACAGGCCTAAAGAAGAGAGGAAATTGAAACAACTAGTCAATACTAACTGAACACTTTTTTTGTCATTCATGATATCGGGGATATAGCTCAGTGGTAGAGCATTCGACTGCAGATCGAGAGGTCCCCGGTTCAAACCCGGGTGTCCCCTGATCAATAGATCTTCTTTTTTGAAGATAATATATTTTTTTTATATTATTATGTTTGGCCATTTATTAATTTGGTACTATAACCTGTTCCAATGTATGAATAAACATTCAGACAAATCATTCTTATATTTGCACGAGCAATACACACATTTGCAATAAAACAACTGTAACGGATTGAATAATAAGGATTTAATTTACGTGTCAGTTCTTAGAATTGTAGTTATATAATCCGTTGTTGTTTCGATTACTTTAATCTCCAGTACACCCATTACCTCCACATACATTCTCCAATACCATACCATTAGTATTGGAGAATGTACTTAGAATTAATAAAGTGAATGATTTATCAAATTTTTTTTTTTATAAGTTATCCAAATACATTAATGTTCATTTAAATCTAAATAGGGACTAGTTTTGAACTAATGAAAATCACATAGGTACCAAATATCTATACTACCGTCGTAATTGAAAACACTGCTCATTCATTCCTTCATGTGTTAGAGCAAGATGGATATATGTATGTCTCTGCAATATTTTATTGGCAATAATAACACTTATTTACAATTTATGAAAAGTATGATGACAATTTTATACCTATATTACCCCATTCACTTGGGCTTGAGACAAAATGTAAACAATCTTGATAGGTTATCTACGAAATGCTCTATAAAACAAGAAACGTGCAAGTATTCTAAAATACATACATCATAAATAAACTGTTAGCTGCTTTGGAATATTGGTGTTACATGTTTTTATTTTTGTACTTATATTAAAAGACATCAAGATTGCTTGCATTTTGTCTCAAGCCCAAGTGAATGGTGTATAGAATATCAGTGTATGATAATAAAACACGTGGGACTACTTTACTAAATTCGCCATTTGTCTGTGTAGCAGTCGTGGCCGAGTGGTTAAGGCGTCTGACTCGAAATCAGATTCCCTCTGGGAGCGTAGGTTCGAATCCTACCGGCTGCGGACTTTTTATTATTTCCTAAAGTACTTTTTTCGTTTTTTTTATATTTTAATGTGTTTCTTGCCCACTGATATAAATTGTATAGGTATCATCATCCCCCTGCCCTTATCCCATCTTATTTGGGGTCGGCGCAGTATGTCCTCTTTTTCCATTCTCTTCTGTCACTCGTCATCTCCTCATTCACATCCATCACCTTCATATCACACCTCACACAATCCATCCATCTTTTCAGTGGTCTTCCTCTACTTCTACATCCATCAACATTCATGACCATAACTTTCTTACTTGCATTCATAGCATCACGTCGCATAACATGTCCATACCAAGCTAAACGGCTCCCTTTCATCTTCTCTGTTACTGGCGCCACTTTCAGACTCCAAATTGTATAGGTATCTAGTATTTTATTTTATTGCTTGTTCACGTTATTATAATTATTACTATACAAGAAATAAGGTCTTTGATAACAAATAAAACGCGTGACGTTCAATATATAATTTAGGTACCTACCTAAATTAAATAGGTAGCAACCAGCCCAAAAAGCACTGCACAAAGCACTCGTTTGTGTGAATTTTAATTTGGTAGCATGAGGCCCCAATAGATGGCGCTATCATTGTTTGTACGACATCCAGTAGGCGGTGTTAAGATTTTTCCTGTTACAATGACTACCCCGTGGTTCGGTTGTTAAATCATACTTACCTGGCGTAGGGGACACCGTGATCAAGAAGGCGGTTCCCCCAGGGCGAGGTCCCACCATTGCACTGCGGTGGGATTGACCCCTGCGATTATCCCTAATGTGGATAACTCGGACGCGTAATTTTTGGTAGTGGGGACTGCGTACGCGCTGTCCCCCTCGTTTATTCCTCTTATTAGATTATGAAAATAAAAAGATGTTTCAAAATAAATTGCTCTCAATACAGATATGCAATATGTTACATCGCATAATTTGCTTAATTCTTGTATGATGCCTGCGTATTTTCCTAATTTTCCTTTAGTGATTACGAAAAATCTAATAGCAATAATAGACGGCAAAATTCCAATAATATTACCTACCTCATATCTGACAGTTTTTCGAGAGATGGACATATTTTATGTTTTTGAAATCAAAGCCTATTTCAGTATGTTTTCATGAAATAACGTATCTATATTTTTAACGAGAACATTATGGTGATATCAAAAATTCAAAACTACAATTAATTTTCGTATTTTTCATACAATAACATTTTACTGACCAAACAATTTGTATGGTGGAAAAATAATCACAATTTCGATTTTGTAATAACACCATAGTACGTGTTAGCATGGGTAGTATTCAGGGTATGTATTATTTCTGTTACATGTTGTATTGTATATTGTATCTTTCAAGACACCTAACTCGAGAAGTTAACTGGATCGATTATAAATAGCAATATTTAAAATTTACTGTTTAGAAAAATGTTCTCGGGGTATTAGAGTCATCGCTCTCTAAACCTGAATGACAGTTATTATTGTTACACAAAAAAATTACAATAATAATTAATAAATTAAAGATATTCCTTTTCGTTCCATTGACGGCTAACGTGTTTTAAATCACAATCATATCTTTAGGTATAAATTCCTCTTATATTTATGCTCATTTTTCCGTTTCCTCAAAATGCGTAGTTTGTTAAAAGAATCATGTATGGATAGGTAGGTACATCATTCTGGTACTTTGCCGATTCAATTTCGATTAGAGTATTATACCAAGAAAATTGTGTTGATGCTTGTTTCATCGTATCGTAAGAAATGAAGTGGTTACGCGCGTGTCTCGCTAATGGCTGACTATAATTTACTTGCAATCAAAAGGAAATATCCAACTAGAAATTGCATTAGATATTGTATTAGATTGTGCCCGATAAATGGCAATAGGCTCGCCACCTATTACATGGGACTTAACATAAGGCGAAACGCGGGTGTGAATTCACCTCTGCCTACCCCTTCGGGGATATTGGCGTGATTTATGTATGTATGTAAATTGCATTAGCCGTGTGGTGACGGCAGAGTCGGCAGTCATCTCCCCAAATCTCTCCCGTGGGTGTCGTACAAGGCGACTAAGGATAAATCAGTGATGAGGAATGAGCGGCAGCGTTCCTCTTATACCACCTAGCAATGTACTGCGACTTTTGTGGCCGATTAATGGCAATAGGCTCGCCCCCTATTACATGGGACTTGACATAGTTGGCGAAACGTGGGTGCTAGTTCACCTCTGCCTACCCCTTCGGGGATATAGGCGTGATTTATGTATGTATGTATTTAAATTGCATTTGCATTCATTCCACAAAGATCGTATCTACCAACAACGCGTTCACTCAACCAATCAGGTACAAATGGAAAAATCTCACAGTAGAACCCAACTCTGAGGTGGTCAAAGTGCTAAAAGAATTAAATAAATAAATAAAAATATGGTTTAAATCATATAAAGTATTATTCATTACGTACACTTATGAATCGTCAAAGAAATAATACTAAACATTGGAAACGTGTGTTTCAAAGAAAAACGGTTTCCAAATATTATTATAAATGAACATAAGCGACTGTAAAGCGTTCGAAATATTAGGAATGGCAAAATACATGTCGTTCTACCAAGAAAATAAGTCATATAGTTGTGGCGACATAAATACACCGAAACTGTCAATGCTCTCTGGCATTGGCCCGAGGGAGCATTGGGATTTGGAGGACTTGCACATGAATGTTGTGCAAGACCTAGCTGTTAGAGAAATTCTTCATAACCATCCCACGTTCAATGGTTTCGTAGTGGCCTTACCCGACACAACAGCAACTACAGTAAGCATGGAGCAAATTTTGGACAGCGTAAAACAATTCGGAAAGTTAAGGCAGTGTAAGACAATTTTAAAAAGCCGAATATAAGAAAAGACCTTTGTCAGGTAATGCGGCAATGAACAGTATATCCTTCGTAAAGACGGATACTAATTTGCCCGCACCTGATGTCCAAATTCGAATTGACTTGACAAATTGGGAAGAGGTTATACGTGAACCTAATGTAGTTGACTCCGTAGCGATAATTCCTATAGCTTATTACAACGGAGTGATACCTCGTAGGTACTATGAATTCGGTTCCGAAAAGCAGAGGAAAGTTAATGTTGCTGAACTATACTAATCCTCACGCTTTGACAGTGATTTTTGCCAATTATGTACTTTGGAGATTCAAGGGACTATTTGATTTTAATTTCAACATTATATAAATGTTACAAAAATTAGCTCGGCCAACCAAGACAGTGTCTTGGTTGGCCGAGCGGTCAGGCACCTGCCCGGATAGCAGCTGACGCGGGTTCCAGCGGGGTCGATTCCCGCATCAAGACCATAATTTTACGAAATTCTTTTTCCAACCACCAAAATCTTTGTAGATTCAAGGGACTTAATACCTCTTATAAAAGGAGTTGGATTCCTGTCGTAAAGAGTACTAAAGCTTTCAAGACCAGAGGTGCACGCATTGTCAGGGAACATTTGGAGTCCTGCAAACATTAAAAATGGGGCTCTGATGAATATACACACTGTATATTCATCAGAGCCTTGCTTGGCCAATGCTTGGCCCAATCCTACACTTCTATATATAATCCCGTGGGGATATGCAAAATAGGTCAAAGACCGAAAAAAAAATCTGTTGTTATACAAAACATGTTTATAACAATCTACGAGTAGATAATAATACATACATAAATCACGCCTACATCCCCGAAGGGGTAGGCAGAGGCGAACTAGCACCCACATTTCGCCAATTATGTTAGGTCCCATGTAATAGGTGGCGAGCCTATTGCCATATATCGGGCACAAAAGTGTCGCAGTACATTGCTAGGTGGTATAAGAGGAACGCTGCTACCCATCCCTCATCACTGATTTATCCTTAGTCGCCTTGTACGACACCCACGGGAGAGATTTGGGGTGGTGACAATTGTATTCTACTCTGCCGTCACCACACCATAATAATACTATTATATTTAAAACCTACAAATTTCATTTACCTATTTTTAATTGTGTTTTTTATTACATAATATGAAAATGAGGTATATTTTGCTTAAAAATAACTTCATCCGAAAGAACTTTTTTATTAAATAGACAATAGGATCAATTCTGACATGATTCTCTAAACTTAAATCTAAATTTAATATCCGTCTCTCCTCTCCATTCTGTATTAAGAATGAAAGAGAAACACTGTTGCCAAATTAATCTTAGGTTTAAAAAACCATTTTCAGAATCGCCCCTATTATTCCTTTTTTTAAGAAATATGAGTATAAATTACAGCCCTCTATGAGTTAAAGTGAGAATCATTTTGTAAAAATATTACGCTTGTGCGTGCAAATACAAAGCAAGCCTCGTAGCCGTGATGCTGTAAAAAGCAACTTAATGTTTTGATACATCATACTAGATGGCGCTATCATTGTTTGTACAACTTACAGTAGGCGGTGTTAAGATTTTTCCTGTTCTAGTGACTACCCCGTGGCTCGGTTGTGAAATCATACTTACCTGGCGTAGGGGACACCGTGATCAAGAAGGCGAGGTCCCACCATTGCACTGCGGTGGGATTGACCCCTGCGATTATCCCTAATGTGGATAACTCGGACGCGTAATTTTTGGTAGTGGGGACTGCGTACGCGCTGTCCCCCTCTTTAGTACCTCTTTATTAACTATTATCAAATGTGATGGAACGGTTACTAACTAACTATTAGTTAGTAACTAATAATCGGAGTCTTTAACCTAAAACCTATACACGTGCCCGTAATCCTAAATATCCTATATCACATAATGTTCTCTTATATTTGCACAAGCACTACAGATTTGAAATAAAACAACTTTTACGGGTTAGACTCGCGTATATTTAGATGTTTGGCATTATTCACATTAGTCACGGGTGACTGACAGTCACCCGTGACCACGGCCGCTGTAAAGTGATCGAAACGTCGGGATAAATAATAATGCCATCTAAATATACGTAAAAGTTGTTTTATTTCAAATATCCTATATCACATTCAGTTAAACAAAAAAACTTGTTTGTTTGTTCCTTTCATCCTAGTTCCTGATCCTGATCATCCTAGAGTACTTGTTCTTAAAGGTTAAATTAAATAATTACAAGTAAGAAAACTAGATATTTCTTCAAATAAGTTGGCTATTTTAATATAATTATTCGTAAATTAATTACTTGTCAATTGAATAAATTATGATTTTCCTTCTTGAGTATTAATAATCAACAAGCTTGATTTTTAAGCCGAACGTTCGGCTGATGGGTGTTAGTATGGAGAACATGATTCTGAAAATCTGACGAAGTCAAGTGCAATAATTTTATGATAAGCCACATGATGTGATATTTTTATAGCGGCATAAAATTATTAGTCTATGATAGACAGACACTAGATAGCTATCTGCATTGCATCAGTAAATTATCAATAATTCTAATCTGTAAATTACGTATTAATACATATTGTAGTTATACTTATAAATTAATAATAATGAATCAGCAGTAGTAGAATGATTTTCTCTGCTAATTTTTTGCAGACCATATTTTTCTGTAAGTAAACTATCTAACCGCATGTTAGTTTCCTCTTCCATTCATACATCGGTCAGCATTCAGCAAGCCATTTTTATTGATTCATATTAGATCATTCATCACTGCAAACCGCATGCTTGATACCAATCAATCCTCTTTATTGTTGGTGGTTTGCCCTATGCCATTCGGGTGCCCCAAATTGTGCGGGCCAGATAAGTCCGCGCGTGGTCAAAATTGGAACTAAAAATTCGTCTGCTATTTTGTTTGTCAATGTTAGCGAGCAGCGCCACTCCTCGCACGCAGACTTATCTGGCCCGCACCCTACCAGGCAAAGTCCCTTTGTCGACTTTGCTGGCTGGCAAATGCTATGCTACGTTTTTGTCGCTGCCAGCCAAAGTAATATTTGATCAGGAAATATTGATTGAACTTACAACCTGCTTCTGAATTGTGAATATTATAAGAACATCTAAAACTCTGATGAAGAGTCAAAATACTTACAAAAATCTTGATATTATTACTTAAAAATCTTAGGGCCTGTCTCACAATCGACAAGTAAGTTCGAAGTAGCTTACTTCGCAGATCATTTGACAGTCGTAATATGAAATATATTTCAATTGAACTGCAAAGTAAGCTACTTCGAACTGATTTGTCGATTGTGAAACAGGCCCTTAATGTTCTATCTTTAACAGATTTTCCTCTTACTATCATTAAAATTTAATCTTAGAAAGCACAAGTTGAATAAAACAAAAAATATTTCATACAAACTTTATTATATTCTTGATATAACTACAAATAGGTCAAAGTTTTTTACAAAAATAAAAAATATTTCTCAACTCGAGTTAATATACGAGGTAAAATTCCCTATAATTTAGCTACGTCTCTATACAACAGGTAATAAATAATTAAGTATACAATTTTAGAAAATACACTTTTTTACTTTATAATGTGACCAAAATGGGTAAAGTCTGGGAAATTCCATGCAAAACCTATTTCACTAAAACTACTAATTAACAATCCAATCATGTAAACAGATTTAGTTATATTGGCAATGCCTTTCAAAATCACAAACATTCTATTAATTAAATTAGTAGGTATACAAAATTACATATTACCTACCTACCTACTTGCGAAAAAGCTTTTCAATTTTTTTTCTACAAAATACTCCAACATAATCACAGGAACCAATGAACATAGTTCCTTCATCTAACCATAGATGGCGTTACACGCCGTAGCCACAACAAGGGCGATGTCTTCGCGACGAAAAATGTATGTCGATGACACGATATGTATTTTTTTTCTCCCAAAGTATTCTTCTTTCATGCAATTCACTTCTCTGGTAACTTAACGACTGGCATTTGAGAGCTGTCCCAATTAGATTCGCAGTGATCAATCAAGTCTTTCTCTGACTCTGTCAAGACTGAGAGATCAATCTCCTGGCTATCGCTAAATGGGTCTGTGTAGGGATAATGGACCAGCAGGCAGCTGAAATCCATTCCGGCCACACAGCACCCCAGCAGTTTCTTCAACTTGACATCTGAATCGACCTGTTGACAATAGAAATGACTAGTTAATAAAATATCGCAATTTAACGTCCATATGACGTTGGAGAAAATGATCGTTTTCACTCTGTACCTAGCCATCATTGTTTTAACATTCCTTATCAAATCACTATTTTCGCAATGGAATTGAGCTTGAGCGAATATTAAGTGATTTTAAAGAAGCTAGTAATGCTTTGTCAAAAGATAATTACCTTAATGACGAAGATGCCATTTTCGACGCAGAACGCCTGAAGCAAAACTTCCTGCATGTGAGTGGCGCTGTCACCAGGGGGCGCCTCGGCTGTGATGCAGAAGAGAGCTCCGTTGCTGTTCTGGGAGAGGTACTGGATGGCTGGCAATAGTCCAATGGTGAGCCTCTTCTCCATACACGCACGAAGAAGCACGGTCTTCATACACTGGCTAATCGGACTGCAAATTAAAGAAAAATGAAACATTAGTACAACTGTATCACTCGGCCACTCGGAAACCCACTCTAGAATGACATGAAATCAAAATGCGAAGAGGTTGTAACAAAAAAAAAGGATCTCCCCGGCGGGGAATCGAACCCCGGTCTCCCGCGTGACAGGCGGGGATACTAACCACTATACTACCGAGGATTCAAGGTCAATCGTGAAATTTAGGAACCTAAGTAGGGCACCAGGACAGAACATTTCAAAGTTTGAAAGTTCTGTTATATTAACTGCCGCACTCAGAGACGTCAAATAACGTTAATGAGTACTTAACGTCAAAAAATGACAATTCAAAACTAGTCGCTATTCTTCCCGGGTCTATGGTCTAGATTTGAATGAAAATTTTTGATATTAAATACTCATTAAAGTTAATTGACATCTCTGAGTGCGGCAGTAAGTCCTATATTCTTAAAGGTCTGTGATAATAAAACTACTGTACTGAATTAAACGATTGAAATAAAATGTGAAAAAATGTAAAATTCAAATTGAAAACTGAGTCAAAATATTTGTATAGTTACACAATTTATTTCGATGAAGAGAACTGGGGAATTGTTAAGAATTTATATGTTCCAAATAGAAGTAATGTATAATCAAAATACACGTTGGGCATTATGAAATGTTACACAATAATTAATAATCACCTTTTGGCAGCCACTCCGCTGAATGTCTCCGTTTTGACGGGAACTACTGAGTCTTTGTACATCTTGCTGATGCTGATGCTCCGAATGGTGTAATTGTCACAAATATTAGGCACTGTGCTCTGTCTCGAGCGAATTTTCACAACAACACTGGCACTTGACACAAAATTTGTCGCAATCCAAGCAGTTGAGGTTCACAAGTTCACAATCCAAGTTTTCCGAGCAGCGTGAGTTATGTCACAATGATTTCACAACTTCAAGAGTAGAACAAGCGTGGTTTCAAATCGAATGCTAGCTGAGGAATGCCAGCTGGTGACGTAGCCCCGCCTTTTATACCGAGCCGGCCCCCCGACGCGTCTATGTCAGTGTGTGCGTGGCGCTTGGACGTGGCCGACGTCGAAATTCTTCGGAAATCCGCTTATCTTTCCATGTGTTAGTGTGTTTTACTGCGTCCGATTTACATCTTATCGTGAAATTGCAGTGCGTGTGTGAGTGTACCATTTCTTTGCCAGTGTAGATTACACAGGTCGCAACGTGTTTGAGCGGCATTTCCAGTTAACTGTTGCCCCCCTCTTGTATCACTAATATTGTTTGTAACTCTTGTGTGCGTAGGTTCATCGTATTTTCGTTTGTGTGAATGTGTTTATCCGTTTGCGTTCGTACGGTGGCGCTGGGATTCCCAATGCTTCGGGTTTTTAGTACGAGGAAACTGTATTGAAATCTAAAATTGGGTTACGTCCTCGGACAAGGGGAATACTTAATTGCATTTGAAATGCAATTCGTAGCCGTTTTAATTCACTACTTGCGATACAATAATAAGAATATTGAATATTAATTTATCATAACATATGTTATGGTATGATGAATGAACAAATAATCTGAATTGCTGTCTGGAACGAAAGTAGCTACAATGGCGAGTTTATTGGTTGGCGACTTTATATTTATCCTTTCTCCGTATACCTATTTCGTCTTTGGGCTACTTTACTTAGTTCATTGAAATTCATTAACTAACTCGAAGATCATTTGCAATGTCACTGCAGATTTAGCAATTTTACAGAAACTTAGCTTAATGTTAATAGAGACAATATCTTCAGAGTACGACTATTATATAAACTGCCTGCAACGGCATTGAACTTGCTATCATTTGTGGAATTAGCAGTAGTAATGTAACTAATGGTTGAAACAGAATAAAAGACATAACAAGACTGGAAAAGTGGAAAGAAACCAGATGTTTAGTAATTTCCTTGAAGAAGCCAATGTTTATAAACGATGAAAATAGAATAGCAGTGTAAATAAACATTTATAAGACTGCTATTTATTCCATTAGGGACGTCCGTCAAAATTTGACATTATTCGACCATAACTGCCCTAGCAGGGCGTCGTTCTACATTTCCAATAGCAGTATCTTACTTGAACAATCAAAGTATGATTCAAATTTTGAATCGAGTTTATGCCAAGGCTTCCGGTATGAATTGTTTACCCAATTTTTAGCGTTACTATTTCTGAAAATCCCAAAACAAAAGTGACAAGAACGACGTGCCTCATTAAAAAAATACAGTATGACCGAAACCAGGTTAGTTGAAGAGTGTCGAACGAGAGCAAACGTGAATGAACGTGTCCAAATTTACCTGCCAAATGAAACGTTATCTCCTGCCCCCGAAGACAAAATCTCCTCAGGGAAAGAATATAGCTATTTCTCTCTCACTCTAACTGCCACTAAATCTCGAGACAAAACACTGTCAAGTGGTGTAGAGAGATTCTAGGCCAGCTGTACGTAACCTGTTTAAACCATACAACAATACAGAGATAAAAAATTATCTTTGTTATGGGAAGCTTATTTTAATCTTGGGGCAGGCTCTCTGCGGTTGGAACAGGCAGTGCACAGGACACTGCCTGTTCCAACCGCAACAGAAGACAAATAATACAAAGATAAAATTTAAACCCTTAAAGAAGCTTGTCGGAAGTAAACATAATACAAAAGAGTCTTAAATAGACTGTTCAAAATATTTATCTGGAAATGAAGGGACTGTTTGATATATTAACAACAAAGACACGGGTATTTTGATGAAACCTTTTACCTGACGCCTTTGAAAGTTACCGGATGCATTTAAATTGCTTACAAATTTCAAGATAATACTCTTAATCTCAATTTGATATTGACAGGGAAGATAAAAGGGAACCTTTTGGCTTGGTGTGGACAACTTTATGAGAAGAAACGGAATGCATAGTAGTCATACAAGAGTGATCAATATCAATATTGAAGGATATTGAGGATATGGAAGAGACAGATGGATTGCACGAGAGATTACATGAATGTAAATGGAATGAATGAGGATGACAGCTAACTGGAGAGAATGGAAGAAAAAACATATCGCGCCGGCTCCAAGTGAAATGTAAAAGGGAAGATAACTGATTTTTTTCAAATCCATGAATTAATAGAATGATGAAGAACAATGATATATTTATGATTATTTCACGTTATGTTAACATTACAGTATGTTATTAGTCATCTTGTTGTTAAGTCTGATTAAGGCGCCAGAACTGACGATACCCACCGTCATAAAAATTATGTTTAATTGGGAATGTGCCTGAGATGGTCTTATAATTGAGACAACGTAAATACAATCAAAGCTCAGTGCTCGTGGTAGCAAGGTCTACCGGTAGCAACGTATAAGGCTGACGCTCGCAAGTCAGCAAGATTCAACAAATACCTAGGTTTATATTGACGACAACACTGTCGTCATTGGAGACAAAAGAATAAAATCTTCTGATGCGAAAATATCTTTTGTTAAAATCTTCTTTGAAATAGGATATAAAGTTTAACAAAATAGTTGACTGAGTTACTTACTGTTAAGAATGAAGTACAGTAAAAAAGACAATTATGTACGAATTATTGTAAAGGAGTTATAGGATACCTTTGTAATTCTAAATCCATACGCCTTTAGTCAGATGTGTTATGCTAATCAGTCGTTCTCCGATATAGTAACAGCTAGTTTTCCTTGTAAATTGGCAAATGTGGGGAATATTGCAAAACAAATCTCAATTATCCTACAATATCAATGTCTATCGGTGCTGCTAATAAATTCAGTAAAAAAACCTAGGAAATTTTATACTCTTATTGTCAGCGTACGAATTGTTATCCTCTTATTATTAACTATTACTAAACTGTTAACAGTATTCTGTGTATGGGCCTGGCATGTGAGCGAAAAAAATAATGAATGGGCCAGCCCAGATTCACCAAAAGGATATCGTAAAAGTCGATGATGGGATATTTCCCGGTGTAGACCAATAGGCAACTTCACCATCATCACCAGCCCTTTAATGTCCCCACTGCTGGGGTACAGCAGTGGAGACAGACGGATAACAGGAAAGTGGGTAGTATAATTTAGTTAAAACCATATATTTATTTGTTGATGCAAGCGAAAAATAAATCTTGACATATTTAATGATATAAAGGCTAAGTAGGTTAAATTACTGGAATAAGTGAATAAGATAGAGATACCAATAACATGTTTGTCACAAAGTACCTCGGTTTTTTTTAAATACGTTATTATCATAACAACATGCGTTTAACTGATAATAACTACAAGTAAATGTTTGTTATTATCCTTAGTTTTCGGGAATACTCGATCAAGATCATAGAGTATTGAGAGACATAAAATTTCTCAATATGTATTAATATTATAGTTAAGATATTTTATAATTATTTACTTACCTACAATATTTACTCCTTACATACCTATAAGTATGTCAGGAGTCCTATGAAACTAAGATAGATTTTGGAGAATATGCAACTCTACATATTATAGATCAGTATGGAAACTCTCCACAGAATCTTGTAGTTTAGTAATTACATTTTTTTTTATTTCGTCCTACATTTATAACTTTCGTTATTACAAAAGTTATAAATAGTAGGATTCAAAATATTATTACATTTTGAATATAAAATGATTGAATGAAAATTTCTTAAAGAGCAAGTGATCGATATACAATAATTAAGTACATACATACATACATAAATCACGCCCATATCCCCGAAGGGGTAGGCAGAGGTGAATTCTCACCCGCGTTTCGCCAATTATGTTAAGTCCCATGTAATAGGTGGCGAGCCTATTGCCATTTATCGGGCACAAAAGTCGCAGTACATTGTCAGGACGGTAGTATAAGAGGAACGCTGCTGCCCATTCCTCATCACTGATTTATCCTTAGTCGCCTTGTACGACACCCACGGGAGAGATTTGGGATGGTGACAATTGTATTCTACTCTGCCGTCACCACACGGCTAACAAGTTCAGTGGTAGAATGCTCGCCTGCCACAATAATTAAGCTCTCCAAGTAAACAACATAATTAAGCAATAAACAAATCTAAACTCCCACTAAGAAATAATTACACTAATGACTAAATAATTGATATATTCAATGGAACAAAAACATTAAGAAGGTATCTTAACTAATTATCTTTGTATGTGATAACGTAAGGCCAGCCAGACTGAGTGTCGATTTCGGTAATGGGTCAGCAAATAATATTATTATAATCAAACAGCGATAATTACACTCGGTACAAACAATGTTATCTATTTCCCAAAAGTTATTATCTGTATAAAATATTCCCAGTTCCCAGTTAATTGTTGTTAACAATTGGGAATCCCTTTTCTGGATAACAATATTTACTTGAAGTGCAAACAAACAAAGTTTCTGTGTTTATTTAGTCGTGTATGTTTATGTTCTATAAGATTAAATGGTAAATTTGTAAATAGTTTACCTTATTCGTTATTAAATAACAGCTTCAATAATTATTAAGGAAAATTATTGACAAATACTAAATATGTAACATTAATATTATTGTGTTATTTCCTATAAGAATACCAATCGGAAATTACTTGGCGGTTATATCTACCTGCAGTAAGAACGTAGGCTTTAGCATTGGACAAAATCTCTCCAACAGTTGACAGTGTTTTGTTTCGGGATTGAGTGGGAGTTACAGCGAGAGGAAAGTGTCTTCTTTTCCCCGAGGATATTTTCTCCACGTCCCGTGCTAAGGGGGCTGCTATTTAGTAAAAAAGCGGTGTAGGGTAAGCTTGTCCTGAAGAGGTTTAGACAGCAGAACTCGATGGTACAGGGATTAGCCCGCAAGCTTGGGACAATTGACAAGGCCAGTAAAATAATGCTAGCGACTGAAGGGGTAGGCAGAGGTGAACTAGCACCCACGATTCGCCAATTATGTTAGGTCCCATGTAATAGGTGGCGAGCCTATTGCCATATATCGGACACAACAGTGTCGCAGCGACTGGCAGAGATAAAAAAAAGAGATTCAAATAAAAAATTAAAAAATGTGACGACTCACTACTCAATTATGATAATATAAGGTTATGCAGTGTTATCTAAATATAGTTGCTACAATAATTACTCGTTACATTCTGTCTCTCAGGTACTTATTATCAGGCAAGACATTTACTTATATTGATATACAACGCGTGCTAACGTTATCTAAGACATTATCCTGAAGAAACCGGTCATGGTACTGTCATGACTGATTAAGAACCTACATAGATATCGATTTATTAATTGAAATTGCCTTTGTTTTGATAACCTGATAATTCGGTCAGATTATGCGACATCTTTAAGTTACCGCGTGGTTATAGAACAGAATAGAATACCCCTACTTGTAATGCCTGCAATCACCAACGATACTCAACTTTAAGGGTCTCTTTATACAATACATCTTCTTAATTTTTAACGAAACATTAGTAAAATAATTCATATTTGCTTGAGATACCTCATACAATCAATCGCTCTTTTCAGGGATCTTTCTCTACTTCGACACTCATCAATATTCATGTCCACAACTTTTATAGTCATATTCATGGCATGTCTTCTCGTAACTTGTCCATACCAAGCTAAACGGCTCTCTTATAGCTTGTCTGTCACTGGCGCTACTTTCAGACTCCCTCTTAAGTACTCATTCCTCACCATTTTTGTCACTCCGCACATCCATCTCAACCGTATCATCTCTGTCGCATGCAATTTTCTTTCATCCGTCTTCAGCCCAACATTCCGATTTCCGATCCATACCTGATTTCAGGTCTTATAAGACGCTTGTAAATTTTCCCTTTTAATTTGAGTGACATTCTTGGGTCACATATTATCCCTTCGGAATTAAACTCACTTAATTTAAGTATCTTTATGCTGTAGTATACAACTCAAGCGCTCCATCTGTTTAGTTAGGGCTTAGTATTAATTATTTTTTTATACGCTGTGTGCGTATAAAAAAATAATTATTTTCGTTCATTCTCACTTCATTATCACAAAGATAATTAGTCGTAAAGAAAGTTAACAAAAACGTGATAGCCAGCCGCAGAAGCGTGGCAAGTACACACTCCAGATTTATAGTTCTGAGTCGTAATAGTACGAATAGCCTTGCTGATAATGATAACCTAACTGCAAGCAAGATGTAACCAAATCTAGACTATTCAAGCCTCTTAAACTATACAATATAAAATTTTCATTAGTTTTAATTAAGTATAAACCTTATCACAATTCATTAAATAAATACTATACATTATTTACTTATTAATATCGTATATTCAACCCGAGGAATTTACTGTTTGTTTATTTTTTAGTTGTATATAAAATATATGTATAATAGTACCACTTCAATCCAGGGGTGTCATAAAAGTAGACTAAGTGAAATCGCCCGATGTACATACGAATGGTCTTCTTAGACCTCACGAATGGTCGAGGGCAAACCACAAACAACAGCATGTTTAAAGAGAGTTGGTATCAGGCAGTCCTTAACGCCGGCTGTAAAATCTAAGCCAAAATCTGGAGCAGTCTGGATCGCAATGTTGCCATCCCAATGCAATCGCAAACGCTTCCTCAGAGCATCAAACCCTCAAACACCTTTACCTTACGATCTACATTCTCTACCCAAGGTCTTGGGGTTGAATCACTACCCTCTGAGGGCTTTCACCCTGATTATCGATCGTTATTCCCCGTAATCGGTCATGGCCTTAGGCTTTGACCTTCTAAGTTTCGATGCTCGAGGTAGTCTGGTTAGTAGGACAAAATTATTGAATTCACGCGATCTGCACGATGACACCGGTTCCCAATAGCAATACGTTAGTTGATAGAACTACTATCGGTTAATTATGAAATAATAAACTAGTCGGCAATTCACAAGACAGATCGGAATAATATTTTATTAGACAGTAAAACAACGGTTGCTATAAAAACACATGACATATGACAAGACAATAATAGGGTTAACAAAAATATAAAGAGTATTTATCAAAAGGATATATAGTCTCCTTTAACAACTATCGGTTAATTATGAAATAATAAACTAGTCGGCAATTCACAAGACAGATCGGAATAATATTTTTATTAGACAGTAAAACAACGGTTGCTATAAAACACACATGACATATGACAAGACAATAATAGGGTTAACAAAAATATAAAGAGTATTTATCAAAAGGATATATAGTCTCCTTTAACATCCTCCCTTTTTGGCAACCCTTACTGTATCAAGCCTATGTGCGTAGCAATTGACACAATCCGTGGCTTATGTAATGGCTTAGTTAGCAAATCCGCTAACTGGAACTCGCTGGGAACATACTCCACATGTATCTCACCATCAGTGACGAGTTCTCTGACTTAGAAATGTCTTAGGGCAATATGTTTTGTTCTTCTATGGAGTTCTGGGTTGTGTGAGATCTTTATGGCTGCATCATTATCCACTTTCAGCTTAGGAACCTCTTTTAGATAAGATATCTCTCCAAAAAGTCTCTTAATCCAGACAATCTCTCGTGCTGCTTCACTCGCTGCGACCAACTCGGCTTCGGTGCTGGATATTGCCACACAAGTTTGTCGTCTGCTCAGCCAAGATATTGCTCCTCCAGAGTATAAGCATAATATACCCGAGGTAGACCGTCCGGTGGTATTGTCTCCACCGTGGTCAGAATCACTATAACATTCCAGAATGCCAGCATTGAAATTTCTCTTATACACCACTCCGTAGTCCAAAGTTCCTTTAATATATCTTAGGATACGTTTGAGCTTATATAGATCTTCTTTACTGGGGGCATCTAGTGTTCTGGATACGACGCTAACTGCATAAGACAAATCAGGTCTTGTACCGACTGTTAGGTATGTAAGTGCACCAACAGCTTCTCTGTATGGATATGTTATAGGATTCTGCTCTTTATCGCAGTCTGCTATTCCATCCTTTTGCATAGGAGTACTGACAGGCTTACATTCACTCATTTCAAAGCGGTCCAGCAATTTTTGAGCATAATGTTTTTGAGATACCCTTATGTTTTCATTTGTGATTTTTATCTCCAAACCTAGAAAATATGAGGCATCTTTAACGGTGATCTTAAATTTTCTCTTTAGCTCCATAATAAACTTATCAGAGTCTTTCTGATTTGTATAGCCAATAAGGCCATCGTCTACGTATAGAGCGAGAATGATCTTGTTATTTCCACGCTTTCGAATGAATAGACATGGATCGGTATTACACTGCTTGAATCCAATGGTCTTTAAATATTCCACCATACATTTATTCCAGCAGCGTGGAGCCTGCTTTAGACCATATAGACTTCTTTTGAGTCTACACACCTTGTTCGATCCGTCTGTATAGCCTTCAGGTTGCTTCATATAAATTTCTTCATCTAATGAACCATACAAGAATGCGGTGGAAACATCAAACTGTGCGAGTTTCAATCCTTCATTTGCAGCTACACTTAAGACTGATCTTATAGTTGTCATCTTAGCAACTGGACTGAATGTCTCATCATAGTCGATGCCTTTCTTCTGTGTATAACCTCGAGCTACTAGTCTAGCCTTGAATTTATCTAGGGATCCATCTGCATTGGTTTTTATTTTGTACACCCATTTAGAGGATATAGGTTTTCTATCTTTAGGAAGATCAACAAGTAGCCATGTTTTGTTTTCCTTTAAAGATTTCACCTCACTTTCCATTGCTTTGACCCATTGATCTTTCTGAGGGCTAGTCATTGCTTCGTTATAGGTCCTTGGTTCATTGATTCCATTTATTACTTCCGCTGACATCATAACATAATCATCGAATCGAGTAGGTGGTCGTAGCTGACTTCTGTCTCGTAGAGTCATTCCAGGTGTTATCTCTAACGAGTCATCTGAATTATCTACATCATCAGCGTTGTCAACATCGGTATCGTCTACAGCTTCAGAAGGCGATGGCATTGTCGGTGTTGCTGTTGGAGATGGTTCAAGTGGTTCAGTAGAGTCTTGGCTTTCCTCTTCCTGACTTACGTCCAAACCAGGTGATGTGGAAGGCATAGTAAAGCTCTGCTCATGCTGTCTATTTTCAGCAATAGTCTCAGACTCAGGGCGATTATCCTCCCTTGCATTACACATTGGTGGTGTTGTAAGCGGTATGGTGACTTCAGTTGAAGGATATTCTTCACCATCGTCTAAACCAGTCGACTCCAATACCGACTCATTAAAAACTACATCCCTTGACCTTACCAACTTACCATGCTTATTCAGTAAGCGGTAGCCTTCATCACCATCATAACCAATCAATATACATTTCTCTGCCTTCTTGGACATCTTTGTTCGCTTTTGTTGCGGAACGTGAGCGTAACATTCGCATCCAATAACTTTGAGATGTTTAATTGATGGCTTTTTCTTAAACCATAACTCAAATGGTGATTTACCGTTTTCTGATGTTGGTGCAGTTCTGTTTAGTACGTATGCAACAGTATTTATTAACTCTGCCCATGTAGCAATAGGTAATTCTTGATGAGAGTGCATCATTGTACGAGCGGCTTCAACCAAGGTTCTATTCTCACGCTCGCTTACGCCGTTTTGTTGGGGCGTATAGGGCATTGTGAGCCTTTGTCTTATACCAGCTTCTGATAAAATGCGCCTAACATTCTCATTGTCGAATTCTCCTCCGTTGTCGCTAAGGAATTCTTTAACAGAGTATCCGGCTACTTTACACTCTTGTAACATTTGTCGGAGCTTTATATGAACTTCCGATTTATGTCGCATTAGGTAAACGTGTCGAAATTTACTGTAATCATCTTTAAACAAAACAAAATATCTAAATTTATTGAAGGAGGGTGGAAAAGGACCACACACGTCGGCGTGTATAATTTCCGTAGGTGCTTTAGCTCGTTCTCTAGTTCCAAATTTCTTGCGGTGTGTTTTTCCATAAATACATCCGGTGCATAATTCAGAATCTAAACGGACTTTAATACCAAGTTCCCTTTCAATAACTTGTTTGACGTGTTTCTTGTTCTGATGGGCTAACCGTTCATGGTAAAGTTGAAGCAAGTTATCTGAAGACACGACGTTCAAATCTGGGGTTGACTTTCTGATAGTCTCTACATTGAGTTTGTATAAACCTCCATATTTGACTCTTTTGCCAGTCAGTCGTATTCTGCCATCGACTTTCAGTGAGCAGTGTTCCCTTTCAGATATAAAAACACTGTTGTCTAATCTATCTTGAGCAGCCAGCACAGAAAATAGATTTCGCAGGACATCAGGTACGTACCATACATCACAAAGAGCTATGTTTGATTCTTGACCAAGAATTAACACCTTCAAGTTGACTGTACCTTTTCCAATAGCTTTTACAGCAGTTCCATTAGCAACAGTTAGTGTACGGGCATCTTCAAAATGTTGGAAGCTAGCGAAGTAGTCCTTGCGGCAGCATACATGACTAGTTGCGCCATTGTCGACGAACTAACTTGTAGTGTCATCTTTGAAGTGCATTGAGTATACTTCTGGTGTTGCAGTCTGGACTTGCATCAGCATTAGATTGATGTTAGAGTTACTTGATGTTTGTTTTGATTCAGGCTTTGATGGTTTACCGTCTGCTTTCCATTTCTGGCATTGTCTGACTTTGTGACCAACCTTTCCACAATATCCACATTTCTTCTTATAATTATTCTTATTACTACTATGTACAATGAGCGCTTCTGTAGAATTTTCATTCTTCAACGAAATCGAACGTTCGTACGCACAGAGTTGCGTTGTCAGACTTTCTATTGTTTTGTCTATCTTTGACATTAACATCCAACTCGATTTGAAAGAAAAATAATTATCTGGGAGAGTGTCCAGTATTTTGCAAATTAATAAAATATCTGGTAATTCACATTTCTCTGTTTTGACAAGTTCTGCTTTCAAATCTGACCATAGCGTTTTTAATTTTGATAGGTGAGTTGTAATGTCGTGAGATGGATCTTTACGATAGCTGAAAAACTCCATACATAACGCATAACTTTTGTCTTCCGATGGGCTATCGAATAAACGATGTAGTTCATCCCAAACATCTTTAGATGAGTTAAAGCGCATGATTTTCTGTAGGGTTTCATCTGACATATTCGCAGTTAGTAATAGTAATGCGGAGCTATCAATCTGGTTGTATCGATCTAGAGCTTTTTGATATTCGAAAATTTCTTCAGCGATATTAGTAGTAGGCTTGACCGGTTTTTCTAAATTACCATTAATGGCATCTAATCCACCAGGCATACCCCTTAATAATAATGTAGCCTTGAATTTCCATGTAGCCCAATTTTTCGTACCTTCTAGGTGACCAATATCAATCTTGCAACTTGGTGACTGCATTTTGAAAAAATATTGTCTTACCAAAGAATGTTTTCGAAAATATTGTTGCTTATCGTGAGCTCTGATTTATTTCATAACTTTTTTTTTTTTAGGCTCTGCTACCATGATAGAACTACTATCGGTTAATTATGAAATAATAAACTAGTCGCAATTCACAAGACAGATCGGAATAATATTTTTATTAGACAGTAAAACAACGGTTGCTATAAAACACACATGACATATGACAAGACAATAATAGGGTTAACAAAAATATAAAGAGTATTTATCAAAAGGATATATAGTCTCCTTTAACATTAGTCAATCATTTGCCTTTATATCTAAATAATTTTTGCATTTTTCGGTTATGCCTTAAAAGTACAAATAACCTATAGTCTCGATTATAGATAAACTTACATACATACATGAATCACGCCTATATCCCGGAAGGGGTAGGCAGAGGTGAATCAACTCCCCATGTTTCGCCAATTAGGATATGGCTCATGTAATATAATCTCCCTATATTCTTCCATCCATACGGAAGGCCTGTGCCCCAACAGTGGTGACATTAAAAGCTCTTACGGAAACACTGTTGATAACTTGTATTGATCTCGTATTCAAGACGATAAAGTTTCTAAATTTTCCCAACCAAAATTTTCTTTTTACTAATTTTTCTTGCATTTATACATATAATGTTAAAATTAAAATAATAAAATCCACCGTTTGCTACACCGAAACCCATCCCAAAGGAGGTGTAGCTTTCACATCAATGTGCCTACACTCATTACCACTTAGTTGGACAGCCGTAAATGTTATTCCCAGAAATTGGCTGAACTTTTATGAACATTACCTGAAGCTCGTGTTCCTAAGCGTTCCAAGTATCAAGGCCTACAGTTTTACAGGCCCAATAATGGAGTTTTCTTCGTGGAATGAAGGGTAGTGAAACAACATTGCCTGAAACCATAAACCGTTCTAGGAACAATTTATTATGACTTGTTTCAACTAAACACTGTCGTATTTTAATTTATGGAGTAAAGCAATGATAAGTCAAGTTCCCCAAAACACACTTATATCCCTGAAGAGGTAGGCAAAGGTGAATTAAGTAAGACCCACTTTTCGCCAATAAGTAGGTTAGGTGCAATGGGTGGCGAGCCTATTCACCATTTCTATCGGCCCAATAAGTTTCCCAAGTAGCATAACGCTAGGTTTTGTTAATATAGTATACTCAATATAACAACCCACGTTCATTATCCATCGTAGCTTCAAAATAGTTTTCTTATTCCAAAAATAACAGTATCACTAGAACAGAACGAAAATGAATTCAACGAACTCTAAGAATACCGGATTTTTTTAGTTAATTTTAAGAGTTTTTCCTTCACCTCTATATCGTTAGTGGTTTCCTATTATTTGCGTTGGAAATTTCATAATACATACTACAAAAACCCAGCGTGAAGTACGTCTTTGAAATCAGAAGTATTTTTGATGGGACTCCTTGTCTTTGTATTTGTTAAATACTACTGGATTGCATTGTTATTTATCTAAAATTCCGATAATTTGTAGTTAATGCCGGATCAGACATTAAAACAGTGAACAACAATAAAAAAACTGTCTGTAATATTAAAAATAAAACCTTCGTCTGAAATTCTAAGTATTTAACCAACAAAGTGAGACGACGCAGATGTTTTATCTAAACATGGTATGTATCTGCAATCTTTAGCTTGCGCTAGTCATTAGCAAGTACCTGCCAGCTATGAATCAGTTTGTACGAAATAATTACTTATTATTACCATTACCCCACGGCCGCGCTATCTACATCAAACGGCCGCCATTGATAACGGGCACACTTCGATAAGACAGATGGTAACGACTATCGACCTTTCCGCCGTCGTCATAAAGGTGAAAATGCTGCATTTAAATTGTAGTCCCGATACGCAGTTGTCTGGCGCCTATTCTACGTCATGACCATATGTTTCTTTAGCACGTCCATGAGGGACTCTTATGACGACAATTCCCTGTAACATATGCTTGTTACCAGGCAGTGGAACTTCCTTAACTTACGCGAGTTTTGTTACTATAGTGTTGAGCTTGAGACCATCTGTTTATGTTTATGAAGCTATAGATATAAATAGTTATGAGAATGAACGTGGAATGAACCTTAGTGTGTGGAGGTAAAAGCACACAAAAGACTTGTATCGATTGTCAGTCAAGACATTTCTTTCTTGACTGAGAAGATGTCAATAACTATGGATAAACGATTGTATGAAAGCTAACTGAGATGCATAGAAAGATAAAACTAACTGAGTCGAACCCACATATCTTAGAAACCAAGCGAATAATGAAAGAAGATTCAAAATTTTGCATCAAACTCAAAATTCATTCATTTCTATCTGATTATCTTGATGATTTACTTTTGGATGGCCAAGACACTTAGAAAAAATTTGCCCAAGAAAAGACAACATTTCAACAACAAAACAACATTTGCGTCCTTCCATCCTACTGTATCACAGTCAGGGCCATTGTCCTTTTCCATTTTATCTTCTTCTTTGCACTAAATCTACCCTTCTTGCTATTTTTCTCTTGTTTGATTCAGACACACCCATCATGGGTGTGTTTAAATCATGACTTGGCAGTATTCTTAAAATAGTATCTATTCGTTTAGAAATACACAACGGGACTTAAATGTAAAGCAAATAAATTGTTACATCACCTATTTCATAACATAAGATACAAATAAACAAATATTAAGCAATAACCTCCTGACCACAATAAATGTATAGGTAATAGAGCTCCCATATTTTTTGCATAGTATCAGAGTGATTCACTGAAGCGGACTTTGATCGGCTTAATGTTTGAGTTTATTTTATTCGCCAGTAGCATTTAGTTTTAGATATTCAATATCGTTACCAACAATTTTTTGGTTTATTCTATGGCAAAGTTATGAACGTATTTTTTTTTTTTTTTTTATGGATCTCTTTCTACTTTTTCACCGACTTCACAAAAGGAGGTTCTCAATTCGTCTGAATTGTTTTTATTTCCTCCGCTCAACGGCATAGTTAAAATTTTAAATCACATTGTATGAAAATTCTTCTTTTGCTACCATTGACTGCTCCATGGGAAATTCGACGTGGGAAATGCTCAATATTTGTAGGCAGTTCAAAACTTTCGTTGTAAACTTGATTGGTCTAGACCATTTTCAGAATATAGAAAAAGTACTAGGTATACTAAAACTAAATCGTTATGACTCACCGTAAAATAACCACATGAATAATAATAATAACATATACTACCTGGTGACGCGACTTAGCGCGTCATTTCTTAAAATTACTAATATTAAAATACAATACTTTTAATTTGGTAATAAATTGCATTACGACCCTATATTACAAATAAGTACGTAAACATATTACGCATCATCCACTGCAGTTACTTAGGCAAGATGCCGTTGGCGCCACCAGAGTGCGTTCTTCTGCGCATCTTCCACGCGCAGCGTCTTTCCCGCCAATCTCATGCTCCGACGGCGCTAAAACACGGAGCTTGAGACCAGTTCGCGCCTAGCAGCCGTTTCTGCAACTCCCGATACTCACCCGCACCCCGCATCCGCGCCGCTTCCCGCTTTTTACTATTAATTTGGTGATAAGACATTAACTAATTGTTGGACAATTTACGGACGCATTAGTTAGTGAATTGTTGTGCTGGACTGCAACTATCAAGACAGTGAACACACGGATTAGCCTGGGTCGACCCCGGTTTTCGAGCTACGTACGCCTGTGGTGGCGAGAATCCAGGAGTTTGGAGTAGGAGCACCTGGTGAGTCCGTTGGTGGCATTGAGCCTATTTACTGTTTTGCCTGTTGTGTGCTGTGTTTGCGTACGACATTGTAATAGGAATACGTGAGCACGGAATCACTTGATTCAGTGCGGCAATTTTATTACCAAATTAAAATTTTACAAATGGTAGGCTATTTACACGCCTCACCATTTCTTATGGTCCTTCGAGCCGGATATTGTTCTAGCTATTTAATTAATATTTGTGTTATTTGCGTACTATTTGGCAGGTAATACAACCGTAACCAACCGCTTCCGCTCGCTTGCTTCGTTATTCATTCCGCCCGCCATACGCCATATTGGATTAAAATAAGAATTTTACGTTAATTTTATACAAACGCATTAAATATTTTAAATTGATATTTTTTCTTATAAATTCATTTTAAAATGGCCAATAAACAATTAGAGGCTAAATTAGCAATATTAAATAGTAAGAAAGATTCTACCTTTTCGCGTTTTAATAATATATTTAATTTAACAAAGAATATTAGTAACTTTGATTCAAGGTCAAGGGAGAATTTTTTAACTGAGACTGAAACTATTGACAGCTTATTCGAGAAATTTGAAAAGTTAATTGATGACATAAATGAGGTTCAATTAAATTTAAAACCGGACGCAAAGCCCGATTATTCCGCCTTTGAGTCTTGTCAAGATTTATATATTAGAATAAAAAGTGCACGTAATAAATTGACTAATTGTTCATCAGTGCAATTAGGTTCCGCTGACACGTATAAACAAACTAAATGCATAAAACTACCGCCGATTGAGCTGCCCTCGTTCGACGGACGAAATGAGAATTGGCCGATCTTTTATGAGTCGTTCAAGTCAAATATTCACGACAACGCTCAGCTGTCCGACTCACAACGCGTACAATATTTAATAGGTAAATTAACGCATTCCGCCCTTAAAGTCACGGCAGGTATTGTACCTACTGGTGATACCTACCAAATAATCTGGGACAGTTTAGTTAAAAAGTTTCAGGATACTCGTGCATTAGGCACACATTATTTAAATAATATCTTCGATTTTAAAAATTGTAATAATAATAAGAATAGCTTAGATTCGTTTGTCGAAAATTATTCATCATCTATTTGTGCATTAAATCAGTTAGACATTCCCGATTTAACTGATTTTATATTATTATATTGTGGTCTTAGGAAGCTTGATTCTCAGACTATTCAAGCATTCGAATTATCCGTTCGCCACATTGAGATTCCTTCGTATAAGGATCTCGTTTATTTCTTACAAGATCAAGTTAAGATTTTGGAACGCTCTTATAATAATAATTTCCATGGTTCACGTTCTTTGGTGACCTGTGAAAATAAGACCGCTCCGCGTACATATAAATCGTTCATGTCATGTAACGAATCTACTAATAATAATTCACAAAAGTGTGCGTTATGTAATGGCACCGATCATTCCTTACTTTATACGTGTAATAAATTTAAAAATAATTTAACCGCGAACGACAGATTCGATTTTATTAAATCTAAACATGGTTGTCTCAATTGCTTAAGTTTATCGCACACTATATCTAATTGTAAGTCTTCCTCTGTTTGTAAAACATGTAGTAAATATCACCACACTTTATTACATTTTAATAAACATCCCAACAATAATACAACAAATACACATATTGTGCAAATGGATGAAAGACTGCCCGATAACAGCTGTTGTGGCAGAAAATCCTCATTCCCGCCATCCGCGTCGCAGCCAGATTCATCTGCGTTCACAAATAATGTGTCGTCGCTTGTACCTACGCCACATGATCGCGCTCCGAACGCCGCTGCATCGATGGCAGTCAGTGACCCCCAGCGACACTGTAGTATTTGCGTGCAATCTAGTAAAATTAATAATAATAATCACGTATCACACTCTTTAAGCGCGCGTAATAATTCGAATAATATACTTTTAGCTACGGCACAAGTATTTGCAAAGTGTCATAATAGCCAAAATAATAAATTGATTCGCTGCCTCATTGATAACGGTTCTCAAAATAATTTAATTACTATTGATAGTTGTAAATCACTTAATTTGCCGATTATTCCTTTAAGTAATTCTTTTGTTAAGGGAATTGGTTTATCTTCACGACCGATTTATGGTTACGTAAAATTTGAAATAAAATCACGAATATATCCGCATACTAAATATAATATTCACGCTTTAGTTGTTGATTGTATAACCGATAAATTACCTTCCCATTTAATACATAAATTCGATTTTAATAATATACCGCTTGCTGACCTTACATGGAATATTCCGGGTGATATTAATTTAGTCCTCGGCGCTCAACTTTTCCCTTACATTTATTTGGGCAACAAAGTCGATTTAGGTCCACACATACCGCCTGCTTTATTAACTACATTAGGTTATGTCTTAATGGGTGATTTTCCTAACAACACTTATAATAACCCACCGCAACCCGCATGCTGTCGCTCAGCGCCGCTTGTATGTTCTAGAGTTAACATTTAAATCAATCAATTCTTCATAACAAAATTATTATATTATATTTTTATACCGCGTCCACGCATTGTTACTCACCGACAATCCTATGTCGCGAATATTGTAGTGCCATAAAGCACACTGGGATGTCGTTCAATTGTATTCTTTATACGGCCTAATTTACTATCTAATTTATTAAGCTTTATTAAATTCCGCTTGTCTCCTGCTGCAATTAATGCTGATATTGTAGTACCTACCTACGTTTAGATTCTAAAGTTGATCTGAAATATTTAAAAATCATAACTATACCGCTTACTAATAAATATTAAAAATCTTATACCGCTCTATGATGAATATTTCAAACGCTGATACCGCTTTTCTGATATGATAGGTGCATTATTTATATTTAATTCTGCCTTTTTTCCATGCGTACTATTCATACGCCAGCTAGCTATTTTCATCCTAATGCTGCTAAGGTAAAAACTATTGATTTGTACATTTTGTCACTGATGAATGTACAGCTGTGCAACTGTCACAGCATTTAATTTTTCTGTTCAACATGAACTTTAAATCAAATTGAATGTAACTCAGATATACCTAGATATTCGTAATTTATCCGCATTCAATTAATATAATGTTGATTTCATGAAAGATGAATTGACAAAACTAGTTCTTAGGTTATTTTTATTTCGTAGTTAGGTTTTAGGTGTATTTTAGGAACACCTAAATTTTTGTTTGTTTTAACCGCATCGCTGATACATAAACATGTGCTGGTACGCTTAATATATTATTATATCTACTCTCGATAGTCGCCCGCTTATTTAACATAATACGAGTCGTTCTCTGTTATACTTTATGCTACCTCAACTGTTAATTAAAGAGTTAGGTTTTGTATAATCACATGGGATGATACTCCTGCCGATGATAATTATTAATCGATTCTCTTCCTATATGCATGAATTTAGTTTATGTCATCTGTGTAGATACCGCGTCTTCTGTGACATAAATCTCAATAGTTACAGTCACAGTAATACATACTACCTTACCTTATGGGACGCTTAATGTTCAGCTTTTATGCACAAGAAGTGTTTCCAACAAGGGTTGCCTCTTCTTTGCTCACGCACAATTAGGGTTACCTACGCGCGTTTGTCTTAATGGCTAAACAAATGAATGATATTCAACATTTTTATACATAATCCAACGCTTTCTTAAAAATAATAATAATAAATAATATACCGCTTATTTACTTATACTTTACCTAATGTATCAATTAACCATATTCTTATATTCTTTTATTTTGAAAGTTCCATGAACTTCCAAGGCGGGGAGTATGGTGACGCGACTTAGCGCGTCATTTCTTAAAATTACTAATATTAAAATACAATACTTTTAATTTGGTAATAAATTGCATTACGACCCTATATTACAAATAAGTACGTAAACATATTACGCATCATCCACTGCAGTTACTTAGGCAAGATGCCGTTGGCGCCACCAGAGTGCGTTCTTCTGCGCATCTTCCACGCGCAGCGTCTTTCCCGCCAATCTCATGCTCCGACGGCGCTAAAACACGGAGCTTGAGACCAGTTCGCGCCTAGCAGCCGTTTCTGCAACTCCCGATACTCACCCGCACCCCGCATCCGCGCCGCTTCCCGCTTTTTACTATTAATTTGGTGATAAGACATTAACTAATTGTTGGACAATTTACGGACGCATTAGTTAGTGAATTGTTGTGCTGGACTGCAACTATCAAGACAGTGAACACACGGATTAGCCTGGGTCGACCCCGGTTTTCGAGCTACGTACGCCTGTGGTGGCGAGAATCCAGGAGTTTGGAGTAGGAGCACCTGGTGAGTCCGTTGGTGGCATTGAGCCTATTTACTGTTTTGCCTGTTGTGTGCTGTGTTTGCGTACGACATTGTAATAGGAATACGTGAGCACGGAATCACTTGATTCAGTGCGGCAATTTTATTACCAAATTAAAATTTTACAAATGGTAGGCTATTTACACGCCTCACCACTACCTAAATATACTATATAATAAATACCTACCTAAATAATGAGTAGGTACAGTCTACACAAAAGCACAGCATGCAGTTAACGTTAGTGAGCGGGCGCCCGCTAGATGGCGCTGTACATGTTTGTACCACTTCTACTAGTCGGTGTTAAGATTTCCCCCGTTTTGATGACACCCCTCGTTAAGTCTCGTACCGGTATCGCTTCTCGGCCTTTTGGCTAAGATCAAAGTGTAGTATCTGTTCTTTTCAGCTTAATATCTGAAAGTTCCCTCACAGAGGGACCAGTATATTAAACTGATTTTTGTACCACGACGGGATGTTCGGGGCTCGCTCCACTCCCGTCACGGGTCGGCCCGGCATTGCAGTGCCGCCGGGATCGGCCCACATAATTCCATTAATTAACAGTTTTACTAATGTCTCGCATGTATGATATTAGGGGGAGTTTAAGTTTCTACAATTTAGTGACTGTAGGTATGTAATTTATGTAAGAGAAAGACTTGCAAAAACAAAAAGAACTATAGATAAGTTAAATAAGGCAATGGTGCCGATTCCGTTGTGCCACTCTCTAAACTAAACTAACCTAAAAAAAATCTAATTTTAATTTAGTATTAATCATTTGCTAATTCTGTTGTCACGTCTAACTTATTTTAGTATTTCTTTTTTGACAGGACTAGCGCGTCTAAGTTGAATTGAATAGTGTTACCCGCTTAATACATTGATAAAAATAAAGATCGAATGAAGAATGAATGAAAGAAAGAAAAGAAGAAATATTCTTAAGAAAATGTATACAATAAACTTATTAAAATTTATTTGAAATTAATTTACTTATTAACCAACGTATGCGAGTTAAACGAAAGCATAAAAACTAATATTTTAATTTTTATCTAATATCCGTCTTGATGAGATGTTAAAAGAAATTAGTGAAATAAGGTGTTTGTGGTGTAATTTGCATTTCAACCTTGCGTATTACCTTGCAAGTATGTACGCATACGAATGCAACGGTCCAGTAGGCCTATTCCCTAACTTTTTTTGACAGTTGAAAGTGATGATCACCGAACTATTTACTTATCCATTACTACTTTACTATAATGCTATTGTGACACTTGTCCTGTGATAACAGCAATGTATTAGTAAATAGTTCGGTAATCATCACTTTCAACTGTCAAAAAAAGTTAGGGAAAGTTGCATTACATCTTGTCATGAAATGTTTCTAGCTTGAAGACATGGCTGTATGGGCTATATCCCTTTGCCATCCCATGATAGGGGAGGAAAAAAAGTGGATAGGGAGTGTTTGGCGCGTTTCGTGGTGTCAGTCAGATTTATTTTCACTAATTCAAAAATTGTTACAGAGTGGATTTTGCGACAGTGCGCGGCGGCTATCCCTGCGCGCGCGCTGGGACAGCCGCCGCGCACTCGAGGAAAGCCGAATAGCTGTCTTTGCGCCATAGTGCAGTCGACCCAGTATGAATTTTAATCTAATACCTCTATACGGATACGGATAAAATTAAATGCGTCATATTTAATTTTATCCTAATTATAAAATTCTGTATACGTATAAAATTCTAGTTTAATATTATTATCACACTAGCTATGCCCGCGACTTTGTTCGCGTGGAATTCGGAAAATAACAATAGGTCGTACGTACGTGGTTGAGGATTTAAATCATGTTGTCTCACACCCCGCTGGAGCCTAATAGTTTTAGACTGGACCACAGACCATTTCTTGACAGAATCGAAGGCTTTCTAATAGTCCACAAACTCAAAACATACCACCCGCTTCGGATATTTTAAACGCATGAGTAGTACTAACTTAATGATTATTTAGTTCTATTTTAAAAATAACCCTTAAGATATTCATTGAAATCAAATAGTGTATGGAATTGTTCAAAATTAAATAGTTGTGTTGAATAACATATTTATATTGATAAGGAATAATATACCAATTATTTATTATCATGGCGAAACGTGGGTTATTTATTATCATGGCGAAACGTGGGTGCAAGTTTACCTCTGCCTACCCCTTTGGGGATATAGGCGTAATTTATGTATTACCAAAATGACGATTTTCTCTCCCAATTTTTGGTCCCAATTTTTGATACAAGATACCGGATAAATTTACTCACTCTCCTTTAATAAATAGTAATGTTATTATTTAGATAGTTATGTTATTGATAAATATTTTCATTCATCATCATCATCATCATCACCAGCCCATTAATGTCCTCACTGCTGGGGCACGAGCCTTCCCTATGGATGGAAGAATATAGGGAGATTGGGCCATAACCATACATAAAATAATTTACTGCACTGATTCTGATACACTATGTCAATATTTAAAAAATATACACTTAAAATAGGGTCGGTAGCGGAGCGACACAATGCGACATGACCGCACTCTGAGACGCCTTGGCGAGTACTGACCAAAATGGCAAATGTATGGAGCGCAACCGCAGTCGCACCAAACTATAGGTTTTTCGGCATTTTATGAAATATTTTGTATGAAACGAATATAAACTACGTTTCGCATGTACTTCATAACCATCATGCAAATGTTTTTGTATAAATTTAAAAGCATTTCATATTTTTTTCTATTCAAAATCGTGGTTATAAAGTTTGAATTAGTGGTATGTTTAGATTTTTTTTCTATCGAGTAAAGTGTAGTTAATCGTGTTTCTGTTTTTCGCATTCACTAACTCATATCTTCAAGTTTAATGTATACGAATTTCAGAGTTGTGAGTTCTAACACAATTAATAACTAGAGGTTCAAAATTGTACCAATTTGGGAAATAGTCGCCTTAATAATAATATGATTGTATAAGGGACTGCCTTATTTCTCTGGCTTCAGAGAGAAAATCGTCATTTGGTAACTGTTGTACTTCAGCAGCTTCTGCAGCATTTTCATCAATATCAATTAAGATGTCATCTTCATCTATAAAAATACAAAAATTAATTAGGTAAGTAACATTGCATTGTTCCATAAACTTTTAAAAATAAATTACTAAAATAGATATTATAACAAATAAAAAATGCACATACCAGATACTGATAATATTTCAAAGAACATGTTGTATAGTATACAGCAAGATAAAATTATTGATGCTGCTTTTGGTGGGTTATAATGCAGGCACCGATGACGATGTAGGCATCGAAATTTATTTTTTAGCCTGCCATTACACATCTCTACAACATTTCTGGCCCTTGCATGACAATTATTATAATTTTCTTCAGCTGCAGTTGCTGGCTCCAATAAAGGTGTCATGAGCCAAGGTTGCAGAGGATATCCCTTGTCACCTGTTAATTTGAGTATAAAATTTAATACTACTCTGTATTACTTGTATAAATAAAATAATTAAATGTAGAAGTCTACCTATTTACCTAAAAGCCATTGGTCTCTCTCTCCACAAATAAATTCATTTTTCAGGTAATGATTTATTTTAGATGCCCTCCAGATAGCTGCATCGTGGGTTGAACCGGGAAAATTAGGATTAAATCCTATTATCTTTCCTTTCGCATTACAGATCTGAGGATCATAAAATACCTTTTAGTTTTATCATGCACTACACTGTTGATAATTCCTAATATGGAATGTGTATATGAATGAATAAAAACTTAAATAGAGTTTATCTTTACTAACAATCTGACAGTTTATACTGTAATATCCTTTTCTATTATAAAATAGACTTCCAGGTGCAGTTGGGTGATTTATTGGTGGTTTCATTATAGCTATATGTGTCCCATCAACTGCACCTAGAGTATTGGGCATATTATATAATTCTAAAAAGCTGAAATAAACAAATAAATTATTATTTACTTCTACCTACATTAGTAAAGTATATCTTTTAAACCTTAGACAATAATGTGGTAACTCTATGCCTCTATAAAGTATAATTACCATCCAGGCTATTCACTTACTTTCTTTTACATGTGAAAGTGATAATCACCAAGCTATTTACTTATCAATAGCTGTTTTTACAGGACAAGAGTTATATAGAATACATTTATTATATAGCTAGCATTATAGTAAAGGTGTAGTGGATAAATATGGATGTATATTGTCATGTTGTGTTTGCCTATAATTGTTGTTGCATTGTAACCCTGTGGTGTAAATATTTTTTAAGTGTATGTACATGCTGTAATGTAACAATGTTGGCAGACCTAATAAATAAATAAATATTTCTTATTAATTTCTTTATTTTTAAATAGTTCAATGATGTCAGAAAATTTAGCAAAATAGGCCTGCTGGTAGGTAAAGGCAAATAATATTTTTTTTACTTACTCTGCCTTTGTAGATCCTTTTTCAGAAGGAGTAATAGGGAATCTGATATATTGTGCTGATAATTTATTAATAATATTATGTGTGACAATTTCTAAGCTCCGGCTTAGTGCTTAGGCCTAAAAAGTTGTCTTGGCCAACCGGAGTCTGATAACTGCCCTGAGCGAAAAACTGAAGAGCAGCTAGAACCTGCAAAGTAGGAACAGACCAATAAAAAAATATACAAGATGGTATTTTAATGTGATACTCTTAATATATATTTGTTTGGCAATAAAACCATGGATACAATATCAATAAGTAATACAAATAACATACCTTTAAATGTTTCGGGATATGGCCTTTATTAAGAGATGGGCTATCAATTGTGTCTACTAAATGGATAGCAGCGGATTTTGGAAGGCGAAAAAGTTTTTGAAATTTAGTTTCCGCAATACTAAAGGGATTCGAACAGTCCCGTAGATTTTCGAGACGTATCCTTTCTTCGTAATGCTTAAAATAGTAAATTTTTAGATCTTATTTAATGGTAAATCCAATTACATTCAACAATATAACAAAAAGCGTACATACCTCTCTGTGGAACTTATCAAAGCTGCTAATACAAAACCTTCCATCTTCCCTACGGCTATGTAGCTAACCCACTACTTAGGGGTTATGTATTTTATGTATATTTACAAAATCTAATTATTCCCACCCACTAGAGCTGATTAAAATACGTCTAAATACTCTTTGGATGATTCTGTGCTTATTGATGATGAACACAGATCACTTGGTTTGTGATGAACTATTCAGAAGACTTAACTAATTTTAATCGACATCAATTTACATGTAATCTAAATTTAGCTTGACTTTTCAAACTTTAGATATATTTTGACTTATAACTTAGACAACAGAATAGTGAAAATCTAAATTGAGTAACTAAATCAACTTTAATCCTGTCAGATTAAAATTAAGTTTATTTCTGTCATTTTAGTCCGTTACAGAATACGAAACACAATCTGACAGCTCTAAACCTAATTTTAGTTAAGTTTAGTCTAGTTTGTGCCAATGGAATCGGCACCAATATCCGTTAAATACTATAAATTTGGTTTTTAATTTTAGACCAATTCCTTTTCCAACTACTCAAAAGTATACATAATTAAAAAGGATGTTATCCGTATTTGGTTTTTATTTAGAGTTAGTTTGACTAATATAATAATGCAAAACTTCAAATAAACAGGAAGGATAAAATAAAATCAAAGACAACATAAAATCTCTCTCAAGCCGAAAGTAATTCACACAGAGAAAGTTCTGTGACGTGAGTTACACCACGTAAGTGGTAACGTGACATTGGCAGACAGACACCTTGCGTAACCAGATTGAGGACACGGGTTCGACTCCATCGGAATCCGTGTCATCGAGCTATCTCTATCAATTTACAGGTAAACTAGGTGCTAAGACAACCGTTACAGTTTCATCTGAACATACATAAATCACGCCTATATCCCCGAAGGGGTAGCCAGAGATGAATTATATAACACCCACGTTTCGCCAATTAAGGACCGGTTTTTTAATGCATAGGGTAACAACCAATTGTTAAAAATATCAGATTGATATTTATCCAGTAGCAACAATTTTTAACAATTGGTTTAGTCAACTATGGATAAAAAAAACCGGCCCTAAGTTAGGCTCCCCAAACAAAAAAGGCAAGACCATTGCTATTTATCGGGCACTGAAATCGCAGTATATTGCTAAGTAACAAGAGGGACGCTGCTGCCAGGGCAGAATACAGTTCACCGCCTCCTTATACTTCATGTTAGTGTCGTAGGAAGGAGACAACTAACGCTGGGATTTAAGAAGAATGGTTTTGCAAGAGGTGCCGAGTTGCAATATTTTTCATATGAACAAACCAACATCAACAGCATACCCAATGATTAGTTTCAGGTAGGCGGCCGGCTACAAAACCTAACCCAAAACCTTCAGCAGTTATTGATTGGATTGGAAGGTTACGAAAGTTGTCATCTAAAACACTATCGACATGATCTTTTCCGTCACTTTCCTATAAATTCATTCATCACAGCACCTTTCCGTTGTGTGTGATGGATGACATGAAACATAAGGGAGTGGATGGCTTGATGACTTTAAATTAACGGAAGAGGAAACATACTGCCCGACTCTAGATAATCTAGGAACAGGGTTGGAAAAAGAAAACAAAATTCTGTTTATACATAACATGATTGGTGCTGACATTGCAATATGCAATTAAAATGAACCTTATGATGTTGCTTATAATGTACACAATCACTATGGTCAGTGACCCTAATTTGATTGTGACATTCTCAGTACCGTTGTATCTTATCGGTTACTATCGTGTTAGCTGAGAGTCCATTATTATAGCTCACCTGCAATATGTACTTAATGTATGTATATCATAATTTCTGATGCAACCGATTAACTCTTTTCGTGTCAAAACATTAATGCCCTTTCAAAGTACAGTTAAGAGCACATCAGACAATACAAAACTGTCAAATATCTCCAATCGATTGTCAACTTTAATTTGTTTGGTGTGAACCACAAAGTCATATTGTAACCTGGTGGCGAGCTGTTGATAAAACGGATAGTTTTGGTTTAATTATCTGTCTGGTATGCTGGGCGACTTAACGCCAACTATTTTAAAAAGCAATAGACATTGCACTTAAAAATGTGGCGTATCTCAATTCAATCTGAGATTACTGATCGGCTCATATAATGTATGAGACGAAAACTCGTTTCATAGATTCAATGTGCGGGTAGTAGAGCCATGTGCGGTAGAGAGTCAGGATCATTAGAACTTTTTATTGACTTTTAGAGTAGGTCTAGCCCTCGCATAGGTGTAGATACTATAATTTAATATTTCAAAGTATTTCAAATACTTCACTTTACTTTACTTTACTTAATTTCTATTTTTGTTAAAGTAATATGTTATAATTTTTGTTATAACAAATACAAAGGAAAAAATGGAGCACGCATTTTTCTGTGCGCTATTTTCTTATAACTTTTCTGACAGTAATAAGTAATACTTACTTATAAACTTACATTTATACAAAGAAAAACAACGCTTGCGTATTCTCACCGATAATATAATTAACAAAACCATTAGGACAATAAACCCAATTTCGAAATAAATTATTAGGAACATTACTCAAATTATTTTTTAATTGTACCCTTCCTATGCACATTCGTCATTAGTTAATGACTCGAATTCCAAATTACTAAAGATCTCAGGATACGCTAGTAGTATTTCAATAGGATAACCAAACGACACGTGCTCGCATAGCTGAATCCTAATATATTATAATCGACTTTTAATGATATATTAAATCTGACGTGTGTATTGTCATGTAGGTAGTATATTTATTACCCTATTCATCAACTCCTAGCCATATGACCGTCATCATACGGCTCTCTAAATAGCATTTTCAATTAACCCATCTACTTACGGATATGCCTTATGACATGTGGATAGTTTATTTTTAGACGTTCAATTAAATACCTCATCAGATACTGCAAGTTAAATATCTTTCTTAATGCTTACTTTGATTAGTGAACGAAAATTGATAATACTAGTGGACAAATAATTACCCAGCCAAACCGTCCCATGCAATAGCAGGCGGGTCTATTGCCATTTATCAGTAATGGAATAAGAGGCTGAGGAACGCTGGTGAAGATTACTCATTGCTGTTTGACCCTTAGTCGCCTTAGTGGAAACCCATGGAAAAGAATTAATGCATACACAAATCACGTCTATATCCCCGAAGCGGAAGGCAGAGGTGAACTAGCACCCACGCTTCGCCAACCATGCTAGGTCCCATGTAATAGATGGCGAGCCTATTGCCATTTATCGGGCACAAAAGTCGCAGTACAGTGCTAGGTGGTGCTGCCCATTCCTCATCATCACTGTTGTATCCTTAGTCGCCTTGTACGACACCCACGGGAGAGATTTGGGGTGGTGACAATTTATTCTACTCTGCCGTCACCACACGGCCACCACCTATTAAGGGACCCTCTAAACTAAAAGTTAAAACAGATGTAACATAAGTAAGGAAGATATTGCTTGCATGGCTTACGGCAAAGACAATGTAATTGTCTTCGTAAGCTCACGTGATACGGGTCGCGTCTTTCACCTTCACTTAGATCGTTCAAGTGCATTGTTAGCATACTTATTGAGTTAGCCGTCGTGGTTTCGGACATGTGCTATTCGGCCCTCACAATTCAAAAAGCGTAATCTCAACATAAGGCACTTTAGAGGAATTCGAAATAAATGTTTCTTTTAGTTTTCATCATCGATCAGCCCTTTATTTAAATGAAGCCTGTATACACTGCTGCTAGGGAGAATGGGCCCTAACCCACCACGCTCGCTAGCCCAGTGAGGATTGGTGACTGCAGATGCAGCCGGGACCAACGGCTTAACGTGCCTTCCAAATGGAGGAACTCAAGAAAATATGTATTATAGTATTGGTCATGGTCACCCATCCAATGACCGGCCTAAGCGATCATTGCTTAGTTTACACACGCTGCGCTATCGAGCTCATCCTCGAATGTTTTTAGTAAACTCGTTACATACCACTAGTCGGTTTCTAATATATGACAGAATTGAGAATATTTTAGTGGACTTCCTATACTTTTGAAAAGAGTTCTCCTGTGTGGCATAGTTCATTCGATATAGATTATCGATTAAACCACTAAACTATCCAATACAATAAAATTCTGAAAAATATATTTTTTGAGATACTGCTTTTTAGCTTACAAGGGCAGTATCTAGGTCATCAAGAATCATTATCGCTAGCACGTGTCTGAGATCCATAATAGTATGTTAAGTCATGTAGGCCTCTTCGTCTAATAGTCATAGTTTTTACGAACAAGTAGGTATAGAAATATTAGGCGACATTATTTATCATTTAACATAACATTATTAGGTCGTAAAAGTCGACTACTGCCGCACTCAGAGACGTAAATTAACTTTAATGAGTATTTAATGTCAAAAATTTTCATTCAAATCTAGACCATAGACCCGGCAAGAATAGCGACTAGTTTTGAATTGTCATTTTTGACGTTAAGTACTCATTAACGTTATTTGAGGTCTCTGAGTGCGGCAGTAAGGGAGATTGTCCGGTGTACACCAACAAGCACCTCGAGGCACCCGAATGGTGGAGGGCAAACCACCAACAACAGCATACCCAAAGAGGATTGTTGTCAGGTAGGCGGACGGCTAACCTAAGCCTAAGCCTTGAGTGGTATGGTGATTGGTGTGGAATGAGCTATCCCAATCGCTGTCTCCGTTCATAGTTCTCTCGACATGGTCCATTCAATCAGTTTCTTTATATTAATTAATCAATAACACCCTTACTAACACCCTTATGTGTGATGGATGGTATATGAATCAAAAGGGAGTGGACAGCTTAATGACGTCTGACCATAGATACCTATATCAATTTAATTGTTATATCTTATATTGATATATATCTGTGCGCCTGACCGATAGGAATGGAATAGGAAACATATACTGCGACTACCCAAGAAAGATGATGAAGAATCCACTGCATCATGATGCCCCTCTTAATAATTGGTGTATAATTGAAAATCTCTTTGACTAATTATTTAACCTTGAAGACCAATAGAGTTTATTATTCACGTCTTTAAGTTATCTTGGGTATTTATTGTAAATATATTATGTATCTTATCTTATAAGGTATTTATTGTAAATATGTATATTTTCTTTATCAATACTCTTATCAGTTTCGCAATGATTATGTCTGTCGCGCAATCTGATAAATGCCATGGGTTTTATAATAGTCCCGTCGCTGGTTTATTACCATCCATCCACCCCCTTCGTGCCCGCCACTGGTGTGGTAGATGATACTGCCTAAGTGGACACATACATACATACATAAATCAAGCCCAATGTCCCCGAAAGAATAGGTAGAAATGTATTAACAGGTACAGTCCGCCATCTATTTTAAGTTCCATGTAATAGGGGGAAATCCTACTGCTATATTTGCTCTTAATTGTTTTCAAATTTATTATATAGATCACTATCGTCTTCTTAAGCCGGTTATCAAATATTTGGCTTTCGAAAAGATAACAATGTGTATTTTTAGTTTTAAGATAGACACTTTAAAAATTGTAACGATGACTCATCAATTTGTAGGAATATAATTATTATCTAACAATTTATCTCTAATAATTAATTTTAACTTTAATCTTTACATCTATAAAAAATAGACTAATCGATACCTCTGAAGACTTATATGGAGTAAGTATTTTTTTAGTGATTATGGAAATACTATAGTTTAGCATTAAACATTCACATATCCATCAAGCGCAAATAATATGTTTGCATACTAGTTTTAACTTCATTTTACATTTCAATTCACTTGTTAGTGTCATTCATTAGTGTCAGGATATAAACAAAACTAATCTAACAACTTCTTAATGAGTCGAGTTCATTCATTCCAATGGACCGCTGACTGGGGTGTATTTAACACCCACATTTCGCAAACTATGTCAAATCAAGTCCTCTTATAGGGGCCGACCTATCTTTCGAAAAAACAGTAAGAGAATTACTAATTCATAATTAAGACTAATTCTTGTTAATAAATCAATCGTAGATTTTTATCACAAATTTTGCTGCTTTTGGAACCAATGCTATAACGGACTTTTTGTCCGCAAATAAAATCAAAAAGCACCAAGAATTAAAAAATAAAATTAAAAATGAGTTTAGCTTGAAATCGATATATAATATTAAATACATATTTAACAAATTAGCGATAAATCACAAAACTACGTAAAGTAACCACGCGTCAAAACAAAACACTGCAACCCGACACCTGTCAACATTCACATGAACTTTGTTACGCTAGTGTGCCAGTTACGGACGTCATTCACAATCAACGCCGCCATTCCCAGCCGGTACGTTACGGTGTTACTGGTACGCCTCCTATTTTGATAAGTTTAATAATTGATTATAGGTCAGCTGTTTTAAAATGGCCACTGACATTTTGTAAGCGCAGTGGTTGTGTCAAAATGAATTGTTGTCCCCCAGCTAGAACCACAGAGTAATGGTTATAGTCTTTGCCAGGTTAGAAACATAGGAAGAGATGTAGCTAACACTAACTAACACCTAAAAAATGAAAGTAAAAGGTTACAGGACAGGAATTTATTCACACTAAAAAACTATCAGAAACAAGAAACAAAACCGTACCTACTCGAAAATTATATAAAATAAAATGTTGTTGTTTAAAGTTGACCAATTACCAAACCAACCAAACCAAGCTGGAGTAATCTGCTTTAAGCAGATACTCCCTACCCAGATTTACTTTATGTTTAAATTATCAATACTTAAAAGTTAAGTATCTCTTCCGGTGTTTATGACAGTCATACGCGTTTTTAGTGTCTCCCGGTAAACATAAAAATTAAGTAGAAAATAGTGCTCAAGAATAAGTGAATACCTGACAAAACATCACAACACAACTGGCTGCATCAAGGTATAAACATAACCTTAAGAATACGATACGCACAGCACAGTAATTTTGGATGAAACGTTTCGAGAACATACACAGTGCATGGAAATAGTATGCATAACGGATAATCCATTTTGAAAACCACCCAATTACAAGAGGATAATACTTTATGATCCACTTCTAAAATTACGTATTTCCGGGTTCAATTACCTGTCAACATCAGTGACATGACACTGCAGGCACAACAACATTGCGTTGACGTTTGTATTGCGTTCGGAAATCGCAACTGAAATTATCTATCAACATAGGACTTTTTGTCCATCTTAAAAAGCAAGGAATATACCATACAGCCAAAAATTACATGAGTATTTTTTTTTGTTTTTTTTAAAAACCTAGTACACTTTTTACCATCGAGACCCGTCGAATCGAATGTGCTACGAGTTACGACGACCTCTTCTTTTGTGTAACATGTCGCAGGTCAAACCTAAGCTTGGCTGTTGCGATAGACAAACGTCGTCAACGAACATTTTAACCTGCAAATCCTGCATAGTCACTTTTCACCCCAGTTGCGTTAACATAAATAAACCGCTAAAAGATTTTTCCGAAGACTTTAGGCAGAAATGGGTATGTCCTAGTTGTCGCAGCAAAGTACCTAAGTCCGATAATACAAACACTCCGGTGAGGGCAGCCGTAAATCAACCAAGCAACAACGGTGACAAACACCAGGAAGAGGATCTGTATGTTAACACCAAAAGAGGCAATCAACAACCCAAAAAGCACGACACGGACATAACCATAGACAATATCAGACAAATTATTAAAGAGGAACTTACCAGTGTGTTGCACAGTTTCCAAGTTGGAATTCTGAAGCAATACGAACTGAAAACACAGGAAGTTCTCGACCGCTGTAACAGCATTTCAAAGTCTTTATCCACCATAGAAAAACGACAAGAAGATTTACAAAGTGACTTGGAAACCAAATCCAAAGACATCGAAAAGTTGAAATCAGAAAATACTGTTCTAAAAAGCACACTTACGGAGTTGAATAGCAGAATCTCGCGTATGGAACAGCACTCCAGAGCCTGCAACGTCGAACTACAAAATATACCAGAACACAGATCTGAAAACTTGGCCTTAATTGTGAAGCAAATTGCTACTATCACTGAATGCAAACATGATGATTCAGACGTTCAACTGTGCACAAGAGTCGCAAAACTAAATAGCGACAGTAAAAGGCCACGATCTGTCGTCGTAAAATTCAACTCACCAAGAACACGCGACAACTTCTTAGCATCTGCTCAAAAATTTAACAAAAAGGCTAAGAGCCCCACTGACAAAATTAATACTAGTCACCTTGGTATCGGTGGCGACAAGAGGCCAGTTTTTATTGTGGAGCATCTCTGTCCTTCACAAAAAGCACTTCACGCGGCGGCTCGTACAAAAGCAAAGGAGTTAAATTATAAATTTGTGTGGATCAGAGGAGGCAAGATCTTTATGCGTAAGACGGAATCATCTTCATATATATTGATAAATACTCCTCAAGATCTCTTGGAACTTAGTTAATCGGTGAAGAGTGTGTTTTCCTTTATATTGATCTTTTTATTATTATTCATTTATCATTTTACATAAAACCAATTTCTGTTATTTTACTATTTGAAATTTGTATTTGCAATTGATTTTATAGCTGTAGTATTATTAACCTTATGCAAACTGCTTACTTAAGTATATATTATCAAAATGTTAGGGGCCTGAATACAAATGCTACAGAAGTGCGACAACAAATACTTAACAATTATTATGACATTTATATATTTACTGAGACTTGGCTTGGTGGTGGGTGTTTTGACCATGAAATCTTCGAGAAGGGATACAATGTGTACAGGAGGGATAGAGAGACCTCTAGTATCTCCAAAAAGAAGAGAGGAGGAGGTGTCTTAATAGCGGTGTCGAATCGACTCGTGTCGGAGCGGCGCAATGAATTCGAAAGCGATTGCGAAGATCTGTGGGTATCGATAGTAACGACTTTTAGGAAAAAGCAAGTAAAGGTCAACATTTGTGCTGTATACTTACCACCTCCAGTTACTAAAGAAAACTTAAAAATCTATTTAAACAACGCTAGCACGGTTCTGGAGACGCGCCCAGAAAACGAATGCACTCTGATTGCAGGAGATTTCAACATGAGCGGGATAACTTGGCAACAAAACCCAAATACATTATACTCTGCAACAGGGACATTTTGGAAATTGAAGAATGCTGTCAACCGATCAGGAATATAGACAAGTCTCACCCCGCGCTCACGATTAGAATGGAAACACCGGCGGATTTGACCAAAGCACCGAACCAAATCAAACGTCATAATTTTTACAAAGCCGATTACGAGCAGATCAACGCTTATCTTGAATCTCTAAACTGGGAGGAGGAATTTAGCTGTTACAAAAACATCAATGAAATGCTTCTTCATTTTTACGACAAAGTGCAAACTGCAATTGGGAACCATGTGCCGATGACTAGTAGAAAACGAAATTCTTATCCTGTTTGGTTTACACCTCAATTAATTTCTCTGCTGAAACAAAAACATAAATACCGTCATAAGTATAAAAAATTTAATAATCCTCTTGACAAGTTAGAATTTGAATATTTAAAATATGACTGCAATACACTTATTAAAAAATGCTATAATGACTACATAAAATCCATAGAAAGTGACATATGTAAAAATCCTAAGTACTTCTGGCGATACATAAAGCATATAAGGAAAAATACGTCATCATACCCAAATACGATGACCTTAAATGGGCAGGCATCTTCAGACACTTTATGTATAGCAAATATGTTTGCAGCACACTTCTCGTCAGTATATGAGGGACACTCTGACCATAGGGATAGTTCTAATTACGATAATTTACCGACAGTAGCCTCAGAGCTTGTATGCCCTGAATTTACCTGTGACACAATCAGTAAGATGTTGAGTAAAATTGAAATCACGAAAAGTGCGGGCACTGATGGTATTCACCCTGTGTTCATTAGAAATTGTGCGAGAACTCTTGCAAAACCACTTTCCATATTATATAATAGATCATTGCGAACAGGTGTGTTCCCCGATAAATGGAAATTGGCAAGAGTGGTGCCTATTTTTAAGAACGGCAAAAAGGATTGCATAACAAATTACAGACCAATATCTATCCTTTCTGGAATATCCAAGGTCCTCGAATCATTAGTTCATTCAGTAATCTATGCCCATATACATAAACATATCACTGTAAGCCAACACGGGTTCATGGTGAAGAGATCAACGAACACCAACCTGTTGCTCTACGCTTCTGACGTGATGGAAAATGTTGACCAGGGAATGCAGGTGGATGCAATATATACTGACTTCTCGAAGGCGTTTGACACGGTCAGTCACGCTGTTCTCATAGAAAAGATAGCAGCATTTGGTATTTCTGGAAGTCTGTTGGACTGGTGTAGGTCATATATCAGGAATCGCAAGTTGACAGTTGCTTTTTGTGGTGAACAGTCGACTCCTATTGTTGCACAGTCGGGTGTACCGCAGGGCTCTGTGCTCGGACCTCTATTTTTTAATATGTTCATAGACGATATCGGTAACGATATAAAATACAGTAAATTCTACCTATTCGCCGATGACATGAAGTTGACAAGAACTGTGAATACCACTCTAGACGTAGAATATCTTCAAAAAGACATTAACAGCCTGCAACAGTGGTGTGTGAAAAACAAAATGACCCCAAATGCTACTAAATGTTATCATATCAAGTTCACTAGAAAACATAATAAACTTCAATCTGAATATTATATTGACAACAATAAATTGAAAGAGGTAGACACGATTAGGGATCTTGGGGTGCAGATGGATTGTCGGTTGAAATTCCATAATCATTTGGACAGAATAATAAGCGAAGCCAATAAATCGCTTGGATTTATTCTAAGAACGACAAAGCCATTTAAAAAATCATCTAGTGTTATAATGTTATATTATTCCTATGTAAGAAGTAAATTAGAATATTGTGCTTCTGTATGGTGCCCGAGTTATAAAGTACACGTGAAACGAATCGAGCGTATCCAAAGAAAATTGGTTAATTGTATGGCTTATCGTTTTAAAGCACCGAAAACAGTAACTACATACGCTGGTAAACTGAAACATTTCCATATGTTACCACTCGAATTAAGACGAAAATGTTTGGATATGTCTCTCCTGCATAAGTTGATGAACAACGAAATTGACAGTCCTCCTCTGTTGGAGATGTTCACAATCAAGGTACCTGTCAGAATGCCACGCTACCCTTGTGGGCTTTTCAAATCGAGGCGCTGTAGGACCAGATTGGGTAAAGACTCTCCCACTATTCGCCTGGCTAATCTATATAACAGCCTTACTCGAGATTTTCCGGGGCTGGACATACACTACCAAAGCCGAAATAATTTTCTAAAAATCATTCGAAATGCTGTTGACGCACCTTAACCGCAACTTCAATAACTTTGTGACTATTTTAGTATATTTTTCAATGACATTTTATTATATATAAACGACTGTAAATTTAGCAATTTCTTAAATGACAATTTTATTTTATTTTATTAATGACGCGCTTTGTAATTTGATTTAATTTTTGTTTAATTTAATTTTTTGATTAACTGTATTTTTTTTTGTAACCTTAAGCATTATGTAAAAAAAAATATAAATGATTGTACGCACGATGTGGTTACCTGTAAATATAAGAACAGTTAGCAAGAATTGTACTACTTAAACTAATGTTAAGCCTAAAACAGCTGTACTCTTATGTTGGTAATCCAATAAATAAATAAATAAATAAATAAGTATTAAAATAATCTCTCTTAAGATTTAACAAAAGCATTCGATTGAATGACGCGATTAGACGATTACACAAAGGTTTCTATTAATACATAATTACTCAGAATTGATGAATCTATAATTACCAATAATCTTCACTGATTATAATATAAGTAGATTTACGGGAAATATCGAAAACAGAGATAAGGTGTCCTTCAGGGCACTATCATTTGTTCGCATCGATAATAGCCCGGATTTTTACTATTCGTTCTCGTAGTACCTAAGGCAAAACCTGTCCCTTTACCAATCCCCTTAAAGTCAAGAGCCCCCCTCTAAAACTATTCACCTAGCACCTTCGCAGCCAATTAAAATAAATAAAATGATGTTTTCATCTGTATCGTTTACAGATTTTTTTTACGCTGGACAGGGGAGCCCTTCCCCTTCATCTCACCTGATATTACGGTAAGTGATGATCTTCGGTCCTTGAAGATCCTCAAGGACACCTTCACCTGGAACCCTCAACCACATAGGGGCTGGCTATCTTATAGCATCGGTCAGAACACAATAACGCTGTTAACATTATTATTATGGCGACAGATTTTGATAAGATGGTGGTAGCTAGCCAGGCGGACTTGAAAGAAGTCCTACCACCAACCAAACCGAGTACAAATTTGTACCCCCCTGGGGATCGAACCCGGGACCTCTGGATCTTAATCCCGGTGGGTAAACTAGACCACGGAGGTGGTTAAATTTAGTAGTTTTAAGTTTTACAATGCTGGCCGGCGTCTATGACTCAATACAGCGTTCATGACAGCAGACCGGCCGTATGCTCGGTTTAGTGCCGTCGCTAGCCACGATGAAAAGCCGTCTCGCTACTGACGCGCTGCGTTTTCCTTATATACCTACATTCTTAAATAAATCACGCCTACATCTCGGGGGTAGGCAGAGGTAGGATAGAGAGGTAGATAGGTCCCATGCACGTCCCTTGTAATTGGTGGCGACTGGCAAGCCTATTGCCATGTATCGGGCTCGGAAATCGCAGTACATTGCTAGGTGGTCTAAGGGGAACGCTGCTGCCCATAACTCATCGCTGCCTTAACCCTTAGTCGCCTTGAATTGAAGGACACCTGCGATAGAGATGGGGGTGGTGACAATTAATTGTATTCTGCTCTGCCTACACGGCTTGAATGACTTTCAAGAAATTGTCTGGATAACTTCTGAAGTTCATATTTAATTTTCCCAGTCAATAATTTGGCAGATTTTGTCGCAACCAATTTACATGAACTGCACTATATACGCACAAATATTCGAAATACGTAATTACGGGACAAGTGATGTATAAGCTAACATTGTTATCTGGGAATCGAGTGGGAGGTTTAAATTAAATTTGAAATAAGAATAAGTTGGTGTCAGTCAGTCATAAAACAGCCTAGTCAAAATCCACAGCAGTATGACAGACAATAGAATAAGCAAGGCCTTATAGCCAAATCACCATGCATGTCTGCCATCATACTCCATGTATGTCGCTGTAACTGTTATAACCTTAAAACTCTGTCTACTCATCACAATATTTACAATGAATAACGTCACAATGAAAAACCGACTATAGTAGTATATTTTCCTTTGAAGTATTATGACGTTCATTTGCCTAACCCTTGGCGAGAACTGGTTTTATGATAGCGTTATGGAATTAATAGAATGCGGCGGCGTGCGTAAGTTGTCATAACGCGGAAAGGTCAAATGATGGACAGAATTCAATAATAATGTAAAATTAAACAGTCTTACGTGTATATTATACTTTGATACATCAGATCAGCGGACTTATTACTAAACTGTGTTGCTATCAATTCTTCGTATGAAATCAATTAATGGATTGTTTTTTTGATTTACGTATTTACAGTTACGCAGGACGGAGTCTGTCAAATCTAAAATACGTAATAGCAAAAGCAAAAATTACGTCAATTTCAATCCAGACTTATTTATTAGCAACATATTTAGTCAGCCTACGGATTTCGTACAGTTAACACAGCACGTTAAGCTCTCACAAAATGTCAAATTGTCTAAATCAACTTTGTGCCTTACTACCAACAAGTTAAAGTTGACAATTAATTGAAGAAATTAGACAGTTTTGGGTAGTCTGCAATGCCGTTGACCGTACACCTGTCTGTCTGTCTGTCAATGGCGGCGCGTACACAGTCAATCTCGATCACGATACACGATCAAAATCAATGATCACGATTCAAATTGATTGTGTACGCTACGAAGTAGATATTGATGGCCCGTACACAAACGATCAGGATCCTGATCATTGATCTTGATCGCGGATCGCGATCGAGATTGACTGTACGCGCCGCCAGTGTCGCCAACCAAGTTTACTGCAAACATTTTTGAATAATTTCCCCATCCACTTGCTGAGATAAGGAGTTTTAATTCTCCATGAATCACCGACTCGTGCGCAGATCACGAGAATGTCTTTGACCCTAACCTTCCGCGGTGGCCGTAACAAACGCAATCGCGAGACGTGTAAATTTAGGAGCCATATTATTGTTAGGGCTGCCTCTTTTCTAATTTAAAACAATCCTCATTTAATAAATACGATAATTGCGTAATAACTGCTTCGATCATCTCTACATCACCTGTCATAAATGTGTAGAGTATTAATTGTAGTCAAACACTGTTAATAGTGTGTCTAATTAATTTTACTATAAAGTGAAAAATCAAGTGCCGTGTGTTGATTGTATACTCTAAAAAAAATAGTGTAGGAATTTTTTCTTCACAGATTTCAACATAAATATTGGAAAATTTAAATCTAAACAAAGTTATCACATCTATACGATACGGCTGACTAATAACTACCTAATGATAAAAGAAGAAATAAGGGTATATTGAAATTGGCCGTGTGGTGACGGCAGTGTAGAATACAATATTGTCACCTCCCCAAATCTCTCTCGTGGGTGTCGTACAAGGCGACTAAGGATAAATCAGTGATTAGGAATGGGCCGCAGCGTTCCTCTTATACCACCTAGCAATGTACTGCGACTTTTGTGCCCGATAAATGGCAATAGTGGGTGCTAGTTCACCTCTGCCTACCCCTTCGGAGATATAGGCGTGATTTATGTATGTATGTATGGAACCTAAATACTATAACATTAGTAAGGAAATATTATTATTATTTTTCGTATACATCTCGAGACTCGACTCTACGGCGGCGAGACAAAAAAATGGGGGTTCACGATTCGTAAGCGGGGGGGTCCACGAAAATTTATCTGGTTTCGATAGTGAAGAACTAAAATGTTGGCTTGACTTTACCTATGAGTGTAGTGTAGGCAGATAATATTTTAAGTATCACAACGACTGTTACTTGTAAAAACTAGGATATCAACTCACAGCTCAATCAATTAATTAACCAATCAATTGTCACTTTTTTTTCGAAAAATGTTTATTTGTAGTTGGGGCAAATTTCCATAGTTAGATCTAATATTCACATTTTTGGTCGAGTTTTGGGAATATGACCTGGGAATATGACTATGGGGTCTGCAGGGGGGGAGCTGCAGGGGGTCCAACGGAACCAGAAAAATTTTGAAAGTGGTCTATGAGAACAAAAAGTTTGGGAACCTCTGGTATACATTATGTATGTAAGTCGCATTTCAATAATATCCTTAGGCTTGTGACCAATCGAAACATAAACATAATTAATCCACCAACCCTCTTTGGGTATGCTGTTGCTGGTGGTTTGCCCTCCACCATTCGGGTGTCCCAAGATGCTTATTGGTCTACACTGGGCAATCTCCCCTAGTCGACTTTTCCAACACCCATGGGATGAGCACATTCTACGTTATTTCGACCCTCCCAGACCAGGGTGTAAGGATTTACTATCAAATATGTATAAATCACATCTGATATAAATCTATTATTTTGATTTTTGTTTCAACATTACATAAATGTTCGAAAATTTATCACAAAAGTAATTTGTGGTTATAGTTCGAAAAGTTCCAATCGAACCCGCGTCCTCCGCATTCCGGGCCGATGCCTGCCTATACCTTCTCTAACCTTTACACTTTAGGTTGTAATTTTTTTTTTTCTAACTATAATATCTTTGAAATGAATGCCTTCCTTAAAACCAAACACTTGACAGCCCTAGCCCGGCGCTACTTACACGTCACAGACGCGCACGTGGCACCCCGATTTCAAAACCGGTCCTGTTGACGTGGAACCTATTTCCTGCGGGGGAAAGTCCAAAACCGAACGGTGACTTTGACACAGATACAGTTTGCGACATCAAAACCTGTCCTCCTGTCAAGATAAGAAACCTATAGAAGTGTGAGTGTGCAGATTTATACCAAATAATAATAACATGATGCAATGTTATTGAAGATGAACTCTGCCTGTGTATTTGCAAAATGTGACTCAATCGTTGAAATCTTAGCAATTTTTTTGAAACATTGTGGAAATATTGGTGGTGATTCTTTCTCCCCTTACCCTGTTCCCAGTTTGTCTGGAGTCGGCGCAGTATGTTTGCTCTTCCATTTATATCGGTCAGACGTCATCAAGTCATCTACCCCCTTTTGATTCATATCATCCATCACACCGTTATGGTGTTAGTGATGAGTGAATGTATAGATAAGAGATGAAATGGTCTATTTTGAGATAACCATGCACCGAGAGATTGTTATGACAACATCCCAATACCTATTGCTCAAGGTTTTGGCTTACGTTTTACAGCCGGCCGCCTGCCTAACACCAACCCTCTATAGGTGGTTTGTCCTCCACCATTCGGATGCCCCAATGCTGTCGCCAAAATAATAATATAACAGCATTTTGTTCCGACAATTTTTGATGAGATAACCAGCCTCTCTGTGGTTGAGGGTTCCAGGTGACGCTCCATTCCATCTTCGGCCCTTACCGTCACTTACTATGAGTTGAAGGCCAAAAGCTCTGTCTGGCATAAAAAACATATACCAAGGGCGATAAAACAAAAAAATTCCCTAGGTAAGTTCATAGTTTTATGTCACCCCTGGCCAGGAAGCGGGATTTTTCGTACCTACGCGTAGCGTGCGAAAAAGTCCACTTTATGGTCAGGTGTGACATAAAAGAACTTTTTGGTGTACCTACTGGCAATCTCCCGTAGTCGACCTTTACGACGCCCCTGGAGTGAGTCGGGGCTGGCACTATGTTATTTTTCGCTCCCAAGCCAGTATGGAAGATAAATCCCCCATACCTTTAACACAGACAGATCAAAGTGCGATATAGACTCGCAATGAGACGGTTGTAAAGTCCAAAGTGCGTTAAAACTCACAATGCAAAACGGTTGCAAATTGTAAAGTCCACGCTTCTAGGTTGGTTGCACAATTGACGTCACAGACGGCGTCTCGGTGCGCGTACGCACGCCGATTGCCCCAAACCGGACTTTGAGCGGGCAGATCCTGCTTGCGAAATCGGGTTTTGTGGGAATGCCAACCGCTGCAATAGTCCAAAGTTCTTTGATATTAGTCTTAGATTTATATATTCATAATAATACTCATACATACATACATACATAAATCACGCCTATATCTCCGAAGGGGTAGGCAGAGGTGAACTAGCACCCATGTTTCGCCAGTAATGTTAGGTCCCATGTAATAGGTGGCGAACCTATTGCCATTTACAAAAGGTACGGGTACAAAAGTCGCAGAAGGGACATTGCTAGGTGGTATAAGAGGAACGCTGCTGCCCATTCCTCATGACTGATTTATCCTTAGTCGCCTTGTATGACACCCACGGAAGAGATATGGGGCGGTGACAATTGTATTCTCCTCTGCCGTCACCATACGGCACATAATAATACTCATAATACTAGTTATTCTTGATACCACCATCACCAATCTTTTCGGTGGGTATCGTACAATTTATGGAGACTTTAGTTTCATTTTATTTGTGTAGGGACTTCTAATTTTGGTCGCTTATTGTAACGACCGACCTTAGCGAACATACTAGCTTACGTATTAGTGTACCAACGAGCTACTTACATACATAGGTAAATCACTCACGCCTATATATCCCCGAAGGGGTAGGCACAGGTGTATACATCATCGTGTATGTGTATACGCTAGATGATTTACTTATACGCTAGATAATTCCCTCCGTTCCGTCTCTATTCTATAATGTACATTTATTAATCACTAGCACCTTTACGGTGCGTGTGATGGATGATATGTATCAAAAGGGAGTGGATGACTTGATGCCGTCTGATCTTCATCTTATTGTTAATTCGCCTCCGCCTACCCCTTCGGAGATAAATTGACGTGATATAAGTGTAATAAGTGGGTATTGAAGAAAGTGCTATTTTGTCATTGTAGATCGGAAGGCTAGCCAGCCGCGTGATGCTCAAACAGTTGTCCTCGCTCGTCACCAAGAACACGGTCCTTACCCGCTGTCACCTAACCCCTGAGTTGGTGCTGCGCCTGGTGACGCCCGCCTGCCCCCTGTGGTGGGCTACCGAAGACCGGCTGCCCTTCAAAGACCCGTACTGGGCGTTTTACTGGCCCGGGGGCCAAGCTATGGCGAGGTAAGAAATAACGCACACCCTTATAGTCCGACAACTTCGTGCGCGACCTTCTTGCGGTATGGGCCGGTGGCGGGGACTATTATTTAACCATCGGTTTATGATATTCAGTTACGGAAACACTACTGTGAATTCATTAGAAATTTGAAATTAAACATGTTTACCCGCCATTTTATCACCACCGTGTCAAAAACATATTTATTGCTTTAGTGGAGCCTCCTGAATTTACCGTTAGTAGAGAACCGACAGACAACAGCCCATCCAAAGAGGGATCGTATAACCTAAACCTAAACCCAAACATTGATCAGTATGGAATGGATGGAAATTATATAATTCCAATCACTATCCGTTGTTCACCTGTCTCTCGGCTGAATGTTGATGATGACAATGAAGTTGATTTTCAGTTCAAACACTCTGTTTGGTAAACATTTATGCGAAGTTATAAGAGTCAATATAGTTAGTTAGTTGCACTGCTTGCATGATTTTTGTTCCCTAGCTTGCATGATTTTTGGTCCATAGCTTGCACAGTAGGGTTGAAAATGCTCTGCTATAGTTTCATTATTTGGTTTTTCAAGTGTTTTTATTCATCAATCAATAAGTGAGTAGGTATCAAATAAAAATAAAACAACGAATTGGTAAAGTATTTTTAAACAACCTTAATAAACAACAACAAATAAAATTATGTAAATAGATAAAATATGTGGGTGACGTGGGGTCACAACTCGGAGTAAATAGAACTGGAGTAGCCTTTGCCTAACATTCCCCTCTGCCAAACGCACAAGCATCGGATGCCTGTGCGTTATATAAAACTAGTTGAGCCGCCATTTTAAAACCACAATAATCAGAACGTATTGCCGTGCAGAGCTCCCACTAAAATGCCTGCCTGTGCTGTTTTTTAGCGTTAAAAAAATTCGAAAACATCTAGTATTCAAAAAGATGGCGTCACATTTCATTTTTAAGTATTATTTTTAAGATTTGATATTTATTTACTTCATAATTTCATGTTTTAGCATACTACAATTTCAAATTTCGAGCCATAGTCTCGTGGGGAGTCGGCCGTGACGTCATCAAACGATCTTCCAGCGCACTCCCCACGAGACTACCTAGGGTTGAACATTATCGCATTTCAATTAATTAGACAATAATTTAAAAAAGTTTGTTGTTAATAAATAATTGTAATTTTGTCATTTCGTATTAATTAATTACCAATTATAATTTCGTTTTAACAATATACGTTGCGTGTTTATATTTAGTTTAGTATTAAGTACATACCTACCTACACTTTTGCGACCGCTTGAAGCTTATTTTTTGCCACACTACATGGAAATATAAAATCATTAGTGAATTAATAAAATAAAATAAGAATAAGACTATTTTGCCCTTTATTCATGCTGGGCGGCGCTCATAAACATTAAGAGTACCTATGCTGTAGCATATACACCGTCCCTGACTTTATAAAATAAGCAAGGGTAAAAAGGTACCAGCACAGCCGATTATTTCAGAGAAACCTAAATTTTTTTTCGAGCCACAGCACAAATTGTTTTTTTTTGTTGTAATCAGCAACCCTAATTGAATTGCACTTCATTAATAGTGATGTCACGTCATCGATATTGCGATTTTACGAGGGAGTAATGAATGAATGAATGAAAGTAACATTAAATTTAAAATATGTATTATGATTTAAATCTATACATTGTGTTCCTGAGGTTATACATTAACTTCGGCATTTTATTCAGACTATTAAATTGATCATTTTTTAATATGGATAAAATTTATGATACTTTTATGAATTGAAGTTCCTTTAATTTTGAAATCCTAGAATAAAACTATAGAGATATAGAATAAAACAGGTCAAGTCGACCTTAAGCCAAATGGCATATATGATGTTAGTAATTGCCGTGTGGTCACGGCAGAGCAGAATATAATTGTCACCACCTCAAATCTCTCCCGTGGGTGTCGTACAAGGCGACTACGGATAAATTAGTGATGAGGAATAGGAAGCAGCGTTCCTCTTATACCACCTAGCAATGTACTGCGACTTTTGTGCCCGATAAATGGCAATAGGCTCGCCACATTTTACATGGGACCTAACATAATTGGCAAAACGTGAGTGTTAGTTCACCTCTGCCTACTCCTTCGGGGATATAGGCGTGATTTATTTATGTATGTATGTATGAGAGAAGAGGAAGTAAAATCTCCATTTTTTTAACATTTTGTCTGTATGTATGTTTGTGCACGCATCATGCATAAACTACGAGACGGATTTTGATCCCATTTGGTATGATGATAGCTAAATGTCATTGTCAACATTTAAGTTAAATTTATTTTTTATTAATATTTAAAAGCTCCTAAAAAAACCCGGTGGTCCAAGTGCAATACTTCGATTTACTAGGAGTTAGGTATGTGGCACCAAAGTCTTCCGTACATAAATGAAGCTTTTGGAAAATATTATTGTAGTATTAAAATCAGAAATGATCGGTATGTGTAGTTCAAGCAAAAATACCTCTGCCCCTAGCTGGTATCCTAATTGCTAGTATTTATACTGTAAGCTTTCACATTCCCGAAACAGCTAATTTTTAATTATAATTTTCAGTTTTCCTAAAGAACACGAAAAAAATGGGTTGATGCTTGTAATAGGCACGTCTCTTGGGCATCTACAAGAACAAGTACTATTTGTTCCGTAAATTTTGAGCCGTCTCAGTTTCAGAAATTATCTAACAATAGAAGAAGATTTTATAGAATACAAGTTTGTTTTTTCCTCGCAATTGTGTTGAAAAACGTCGTATGCAACTCATATGCATTGGTCATTACACACTCAGTTTCCTTACCGCGTTCGCTTGCGGCTCGCGCTTGCAATAATGCCTCGTATATAATGACCAACAAAGCATACTCGTAACATAATGTACTATTTTAACTTTTAAGATCCACACATTTTGATTTTTGATTCCCCTTAAAATTTAACAATTCCCAGTATCATACGAGAAATCTAACTATATTCACTATCGCTTTGTTAAAAATAATGTTTAAGGGTTTCTCCTTTCCATTATGATTATACGCGAAAGGGTCCACACAGTGATTTCTGAAAGTGAAAATATATAATAACACCTATTGTAAATACTTTTTAAATGCAATAAGCTATAAGTATAAATTTGTATTTGATTGATATAGCTTTCGAAATCTGTCAAAGTTTTAGATAGATTTCATATATGAGTGTCTTTGCAAAATCGAAAGAAGGCTGATTGTAAAGTAAGCGTGTAAATCATCATTTAATTTTTAATAATGTAAGAATACTAACGCAAAATTAATGCATTCATTCATTGAACGAAACTGATTTATCGATATTGATATTCTCGTGCTATGTCATGTCACTACTCACACAATGACATTCGTGTGTTTGAATAGAACGTTAACACACTATTTTAAGTATGTTTGCGTGAATTTTAAATATGTGTGTCGTTTTATGCATGTGTGTGTTTGTAAATACGCAAAAAGTTTTTGTATCTGTGTGCAGCCTTTCAGTGTAGTAGTAACCTCACCCCCCGCAAAAAATGGCAGAAAAATATGTACGAGAAATTGACTAATGGCTACTCCAGTCCTATTTACTCTGAGGGTCACAAACATATTATAACATTACGTCAGTGACGTGTACGTGTAGCTATAAATATATATACAGGTTTATAGTGACTTTTTTTAACATGACAATCGTCAACGTCCATACCACGTTGAAAACACCGGTTCTCGTCCGATCACCGAAGTCAAGCAACGTTGGGCGCGTTCAGTACTTGGATGGGTGACCGCCTGGGAACACCGCGTGATGTTGACTTTTTGATGTTTTTCAATTTACCGGCAATTTTTTATACATTTGTTTCATTTTATTTTCATTCATTTTAAATACTATTTTGATTAAGTGTAGGTAATTTATTTTTGTGTTTCGATACTTGTAGTTTCGGATTTTTCCTTCTCTAGCTTGGTTCTCTAGTAAAAATTTAGTTATTATTCCAACATAAATTTTCAACATAATAAGTTGTATTGATAATATTTTTCTCCTTATATCACATCACCACAATAAACATACATATTGTACTGTATTATGTACTTATTATTAAGTTGTTTTACCTTAATTTTTACTTGATTTAACTAACGTAGTCCATAAATTATTGATAAGTTCTTAATAATAATATTTTTGTCTTTAATAATTTTATATAATTATTTATAATTCATATAAGAATTATAATTTTAAATTATTATGTATAAATGTATATATGACCATGTTAGAAAACTACATAATTTAACAATAAAAAAAGACTAGACTTAGAATTTTCTTATAATAATTTTGTTTTGTAAATAAATTATGCAGTCAATAATCAATGGTTTTCTATACAATATCGTAGCATTTTTTATTCATGAACTGTACTTGACAGTTTTGGGTAGTCTGCCGGTGCCGTTGACTGCATTGATAATAAATTGTTTTGATGTTAAAAGAAAAAAATATTTCGAAAATAAAAATTATCAAAAAGTCAACATCACGCGGTGTTCCCAGGCGGTCACCCATCCAAGTACTGAACGCGCCCAACGTTGCTTGACTTCGGTGATCGGACGAGAACCGGTGTTTTCAACGTGGTATGGACGTTGACAAACGTAGTATTGAATTTTATGATCAGTCTGAGCACGGTAATACATTAACGTGCCATAATATGAGCTTGCAAAATAAAGATTTCTTTGTTAATTCTTAAAATTAGCAAAAGTGGCGCTAATAACCTATATTGATATTATAATTCACGTTGCAAGTATTACCTACGTATTGTTTATTGATGAAAATTTATAGTAACGTTTTTTAAATGTATAATATCTATCAACAAGGTGCGAATATTGGTTGTTTAAAATTCATACTGAAATAATTAGTTAATTGCTACTTCATAATATTTACAGGTAGGTATTATATCAATATAAATCGTAGTTAATAAGAATATAATATTATATTGTTGTGATAATAAAGATGTTATGTGTTGTCCGAAAGAATGAAAATAAAATATTAATAGATAGATCACGGCCTAAAACAATTTTGATTTATTTATTTAATTATGTGCATGTCATAAAAAACAAAACAAATATAAATAGTGGACCAAGTAATTAAAAATATAATTGTTGTAACACCAAACATCTACGAGCTACTACTACTCCCCACTAGATGGCGCTACCAGTACGCTGAATCGCGGTATCGTTTACTTCACCGGCCAGCATATAGTCTCCAGCTAATATTGTTGATTATTCTTTCACTAGGGCAAGTGTATAGCGCAAACTGTCCGCTTTCACATACGTTGAGACGGATTGGTTGAAACTAAATACTCATCTATCGCGAATTATATACGGGCCGCAAGTCTCTGGACTTTCTACGGAGATCCAGGAATTGAACGCTCGCTGCGATACCTAAATATTGTATTGTACAAGTACCGTCAGAATACAGTCGTTTCTACAAATTCATTGCTGTTTTCTTCATCATACCGGCACCCCGCTTACAAGTGGCGCCCCAACGTGGGGCCTTATTGCGAACAACATAAGGACTACAATACGTACCTATTACGGCGTGCTATTTTGACAAGACAAGGAGTTAATGAGTGGGAACAACTCGGAAGGCGAACTTGACTTAAATATTTTTTTTGATCCATTACCTTACGTTACGCGAACTGGACGCGTGACCACTACAAGTACAATGGCTCAACCTAAACTTTTTGCTTTGACGGAAGATATGCTGGAAAAGCTTGTAAAACAACTGACACCAAGTGGAACTGTAGCCGAGATGGGTTCTTTTACTACGTGTAACTACTCATACGACGGACGCAAGAGTGCTGATGCAGTCGAAGCATTCCTGTCAGCAATTAACATATTCAAACGTAGAGAGAAGATCAATGATAAGGTCGCTTTGGAAGAATTGCCATTGCTTCTCAAAGATGAGGCCGGAATATGGTGGCAAGGCGCAAAGAATGAGGTAGACACTTGGGAAAAGTTTGAGACTCGCATCAGGGATAACTTTGCGCCCAAGAAAGAAGCGTACGTTGTACTTAACGAGATAACGCAGGTTAAACAAGGGGAAGATGTTCCTACAGAGGACTTTATCCGCCGCAAGCGATTCCTGTTCTCGCAACTGTCAAACCCTGCTCTTACGGAAACCTTCCAATTGGACCTGATCTATGGTATTTTAAATTTGGGAATACGAGACAAGGTACCCCGTGCTAGTGTGGAAACGTTTAACGGATTGATACATGCCGCTAGAGAGGTCGAACATGTGATACGGGAGAAACGTGAACCAATTGAAGGCGTCTTCCAAGCTCGGACGTCGAGTGTACCGAAGAAGAGGTGCAAATTCTGCAAAAACTTAGGTCACTCAATAGAGACCTGTAGGAAGAAACAGTTTGCAGAAGATAGGAAAAAGTCCAATGAACCCTGCCTCCAAAATAAGATAGAAGCAAACACGCAGGCTCCTTCACCTTCTACGCCAAGATTTAGCTGCTATGGTTGTGGTACACCTGGTGTAGTTCGAAGTAACTGTTCTACTTGTCATAAAAACAAGCAGCGACCTACCCACGACGTCGGAATTTGTGCTGTTGACACGCCTACTGACAGTCGAGATAGGCCAATGGTATACATTGAGATAGGTGACATAGTCTCGTCGGCTTTTATTGACAGTGGTGCTAAGACAAGTATCGCATCATACCCCTTGTATCAAAAACTGAAAGTTAGAGGATATCGTTTCAAAGAAGTTGACGTTGGAGTTACTCTGGCTGATGGTATTAAGAAGAAACAGAGGGTTTTGGTCACAACGGTACCTGTCAAATTCTACGAGAAAACTGTGATGACAAAGTTTTTAGTCTTTCCGGATACACGAAATAATCATACTCTGCTTGGTGTGGGCTTCCTACAAGATTCACATGTGGTTTTGAATCTGCCGCAGTATACCTTCTATTTCCTCGAAAATCCGGATGTAGAAATTGAACTTTATGAAGAAGGATTCATCATGCTTCAAGAAAATGTAGACGTCTCTACTGTGACCGCCACTGAAACATCGACGTCACTACTGCCTCACACCGGTTGTGTGCAAACTGGTCGTGACACGCGTCCACCGAAATTCTGCATGGATAGCGAGGGTGCTGCTTGGCCAAATGAAAAGAGACCTTGCGTCAGGTTGTTTGATGGGTATTCGCCGGTTATGGATGCGTTGTACAGAGATGCCCAAAGCAGCCTTTGTAATTATGACTCCGAACAGGCATTTTTGGATACAGACCTCTTTCCAGACGTCACTATTGCATCTCTGGGAGTTGAACCAATAGAATTGAAAAGATTGGTAATGCAATATGAGAGTGTGTTTACATCCAACGGATCGCCGGTAAAGGGCGTAGAACATTCAATCGATACTGGCGACAATAAGCCGATTTCAGTCCCACCATATAGATTGTCACCCCTTAAACGCGAAACATTAAAACGGGAAATAGAGAAGATGCTCTCAGAAGGTGTCATTGAGCAGTGTTCTTCTCCATGGGCGGCGCCTGTGGTCATGGTGCCCAAGAAAGATGGAAGTATCAGGGTATGTGTTGACTATCGCCAGTTAAACTCAGTTACTGTCCCGGATAGATATCCAATGCCAAGAATCGATGATTTGTTGCACAATGCCAAGCCTTCTCCGTTTATGAGCTCAATAGATCTCCGTGCTGGCTACTGGCAAATACAAGTCAAAGAGGAGGACAGAGACAAAACAGCATTTGTTACACCATTTGGGATGTATAGATTTAAGAGAATGCCGTTTGGTTTGAGAAATGCTCCAGCAACATTTCAAAGAATGATGGATCGGGTTCGCATTGCGCTCAGCCACGTCAATCTCCTTATATATATTGATGACCTTATTATTTTGTCTCCAAACCTGGACCTACACCTGCAAGACCTTGAAGCTGTTTTTGAGCACCTTAAAGAGATTAACCTCACTGTCAATAAGGAGAAAAGTAACTTTTGTTGTTCAAGAGTAAAGTATCTGGGCCACTATATTACTCAGAATGGTTTGGAAGTGGACCCAAATAAAACAAGTGCTATACTCAAGTTGCAACCGCCACAAAATTTAAAGCACTTAATGTCGTACTTACAGATGTGTTCGTGGTACAGACGCTTTATACCAGAATTTGCCAGGATTTCAGAACCTCTTACTCGGCTCACTAAGAAAAAGGCTGTATGGGCATGGGGAAAAGAACAAGAGGATGCCTTTAACACTTTGCGGAAACTCTTATCAAGCCCTCCAGTTCTAGCTCAGGCGGATGAATCTAAGCCCTTTATCGTAAAGGCAGATGCCAGCAGCTATGCTATCGGTGCAGTTCTGGTCCAGGGGGAGGGGGATCAAGAGCATCCTGTTGAATATGCTAGTCGCCTCCTGACTTCAGCTGAACGAAATTATAGCACCACTGAGAGAGAAGCTTTAGCAGTGATATGGGCAGTTAACAAGTTTCGTGGCTACATTGAAGGTGCAAAGATTACGGTCCTAACTGATCATCAAGCACTTAAGTGGCTAATGTCTTTGAAATCTCCAACAGGGCGACTAGCAAGATGGGCTCTGCAACTACAGCCCTACGACATTACTATTAAATATATATCTGGTAGGACGAACGTGGTAGCAGACTCTCTATCACGTCCCACCTGTACACCTGAAACAAAAGAGAGTTGTGGAATCTGCACGATTTCTGTTGACATGCCTCGTAGAAATGAAAAAGAAATAAGGAAAGAACAGTTTAAGGACGAAAATATAGTAAAGATAGTTAAATGTTTAGAAGGTGAAAGAGTAGAAGAAGCTGAATATTGGAGCAAGAAAGGGTATTTTATGAGTAATGGATTGCTGTATCGATACGATCCAGACAATAAGGGTGAAAATGGGTTATTGATTGTACCCAAACATGAACAAGAAAAAGTAATAAGAGTCTATCATGATGAGGCAACCGCAGGTCATTTCGGTACCGAAAAGACGATCGAGCGTATCACACGCCGGTACTTTTGGACAGGAATGAGAGGCCAGATCGAAGCTTATGTGAAGAGATGCCTTAAATGTCAACGCTACAAAGCTTCAAACCAGAGACCGTCAGGGTTACTTCAAACAACAGCCACTAAACAAAGATTTGAAGTAGTCGCCTTTGATCTTTTTGGCCCCTTGCCTCGCACTCAAAGCCAGTTAAGCTGGATTTTCATTATAGAAGACGTATGCACACGTTGGGTTGAATTGTTTGCACTGCAACATGCTACGGCTGAAGAATGTGCAAAAATTCTATTAAATGAAATCATTCTCCGATATGGGACACCTCGACGCTTCCTCAGTGACAATGGTTCACAGTTTGTGAGTAGCGTTATACAGCAATTGTCTTTTTGTCTCAACATACACCATGGTCTGACCCCTGTGTATCACCCAGAGACCAACCCAGTGGAACGAAGAAATCGTGATTTGAAGACCCAGCTGGCTATGTTAGTGGAAGATGATCATACCACCTGGGCTGATAAACTTCCTAGTATCCGTTTCGCTATGAATACAGCGATATGCATCTCCACAGGATTCTCACCGGCCTACTTGACTTTTGGCCGTGACCTGCGGACCCCGGATGATGTTGAGCATGATCTCAGAGATATTATACAGAATGACAATTTTGTCGCAGAGATAACACCAAAGCTCATATTAATGGCGGACACGCTTAAGAGAGTAAGGGAGGTGCAGGAAATGAAAGAAGAGAAAAGGAAAGAATACGCGGACAAAATGAGGAAACCACGACCATCTTACGCAGTTGGAGATCTCGTCTTGGTTGATACACACCCACTGAGTAAGGCTGGTCAAGGTTTCAGTGCGAAATTAGCCCCGCGACGTGACGGACCATACACAATCAGTCGACGTCATGGGCCGAGCTCTTTTGAAATCGCTAACCCAGGCACTAATGAAGTTGTCGGTGTGTATCACTCATCAGCGCTGCGATACTTTCAGTCGGACGATGGGCTGCCTCTTCCAAGTCCTGTTGCTCCGATAAGGAAAAGGGGACGTCCGCGTAAGAGCAAGAAGTAACAATGATGTCGACAACCAGTAATTGCGAGACACTGTCTTACTTGTCGGGACGACCGCGTAGACAGAGGGGGAGACCTGTAACACCAAACATCTACGAGCTACTACTACTCCCCACTAGATGGCGCTACCAGTACGCTGAATCGCGGTATCGTTTACTTCACCGGCCAGCATATAGTCTCCAGCTAATATTGTTGATTATTCTTTCACTAGGGCAAGTGTATAGCGCAAACTGTCCGCTTTCACATACGTTGAGACGGATTGGTTGAAACTAAATACTCATCTATCGCGAATTATATACGGGCCGCAAGTCTCTGGACTTTCTACGGAGATCCAGGAATTGAACGCTCGCTGCGATACCTAAATATTGTATTGTACAAGTACCGTCAGAATACAGTCGTTTCTACAAATTCATTGCTGTTTTCTTCATCATACCGGCACCCCGCTTACATTGTGTTATTTATGGATTCAAAATGTGTGTGATTTATTTAAATAATTTTATTAACGTAAGAAAGAATATTAACTAAAAAAAAGGTGTTAAGAATTATTAGACTAAAGAATTAACAAATCTTCGCAAATTTGTATGTATACCTACAATAACGGCCGTTGTCTTTCCGCTACCAAGTTTGCATTAATCAAAACCAAGTTTTATTAAACTCAGTTTCTATGAGAGACGGTGAAATCGGCCTTAAGTGTTGGTCCCCGCCACCGTCTCGTACCGCAGGAGGTCGGAGATGTCGGAGTACAGGCTGGTCTGCCACGCTCCTGCATTCCATAAGCACGTGCTGTGGCGTTTCTTCTACCTCCACGCATCCTCTGCATAGAAGACTGTCTGTCACCCCAATGCTAAATGGGTGCTTTCACCAACACTTAAGGCCGATTTCACCGTCTCTCATAGAAAGTCAGTTTAATAAAACTTGGTTTTGATTAATACAAACTTGGTAGCGGAACTCAGTTTAGAGCATAAACCCGAGTTCAACTTCAACTGATCGCGTTTCATTTCTGCGATGAAATCAGCCCTTAAACAGGCGACTATTATTTAACCATCGGTTTAAGACATTTTACCATATAGAAGAACTCTCAAAAACTCTTAATCGCTGGTTTTACGTGTTGTTGAACTCGGGCCTTATAATACTGCCCATGCATACTGCCGCACTCAGAGACGTCAATTAAGAGGAAAGACAACGGCCGTTATTGTAGGTATACATACAAATTTGCGAAGATTTGTTAATTCTTTAGTCTAATAATTCTTAACACCTTTTTTTTAGTTAATATTCTTTCTTACGTTAATAAAATTATTTAAATAAATCACACACATTTTGAATCCATAAATAACACAATTATATTTTTAATTACTTGGTCCACTATTTATATTTGTTTTGTTTTTATGACATGCACATAATTAAATAAATAAATCAAAATTGTTTTAGGCCGTGATCTATCTATTAATATTTTATTTTCATTCTTTCGGACAACACATAACATCTTTATTATCACAACAATATAATATTATATTCTTATTAACTACGATTTATATTGATATAATACCTACCTGTGAATATTATGAAGTAGCAATTAACTAATTATTTCAGTATGAATTTTAAACAACCAATATTCGCACCTTGTTGATAGATATTATACAGTTAAAAAACGTTACTATAAATTTTCATCAATAAACAATACGTAGGTAATACTTGCAACGTGAATTATAATATCGATATAGGTTATTAGCGCCACTTTTGCTAATTTTAAGAATTAACAAAGAAATCTTTATTTTGCAAGCTCATATTATGGCACGTTAATGTATTACCGTGCTCAGACTGATCATAAAATTCAATACTACGTTTGTCAACGTCCATACCACGTTGAAAACACCGGTTCTCGTCCGATCACCGAAGTCAAGCAACGTTGGGCGCGTTCAGTACTTGGATGGGTGACCGCCTGGGAACACCGCGTGATGTTGACTTTTTGATAATTTTTATTTTCGAAATATTTTTTTCTTTTAACATCAAAACAATTTATTATCAATGCAGTCAACGGCACCGGCAGACTACCCAAAACTGTCAAGTACAGTTCATGAATAAAAAATGCTACGATATTGTATAGAAAACCATTGATTATTGACTGCATAATTTATTTACAAAACAAAATTATTATAAGAAAATTCTAAGTCTAGTCTTTTTTTATTGTTAAATTATGTAGTTTTCTAACATGGTCATATATACATTTATACATAATAATTTAAAATTATAATTCTTATATGAATTATAAATAATTATATAAAATTATTAAAAACAAAAATATTATTATTAAGAACTTATCAATAATTTATGGACTACGTTAGTTAAATCAAGTAAAAATTAAGGTAAAACAACTTAATAATAAGTACATAATACAGTACAATATGTATGTTTATTGTGGTGATGTGATATAAGGAGAAAAATATTATCAATACAACTTATTATGTTGAAAATTTATGTTGGAATAATAACTAAATTTTTACTAGAGAACTAAGCTAGAGAAGGAAAAATCCGAAACTACAAGTATCGAAACACAAAAATAAATTACCTACACTTAATCAAAATAGTATTTAAAATGAATGAAAATAAAATGAAACAAATGTATAAAAAATTGCCGGTAAATTGAAAAACATCAAAAAGTCAACATCACGCGGTGTTCCCAGGCGGTCACCCATCCAAGTACTGAACGCGCCCAACGTTGCTTGACTTCGGTGATCGGACGAGAACCGGTGTTTTCAACGTGGTATGGACGTTGACGATTGTCATGTTAAAAAAAGTCACTATAAACCTGTATATATATTTATAGCTACACGTACACGTCACTGACGTAATGTTATAATATGTTTGTGACCCCACGTCACCCACATATTTTATCTATTTACATAATTTTATTTTCACTTCTCATGCTCTGAAAGTGCTTATTTGTGCAGGATATAGGCTGCACAAAATCGAATTTTGTGCTCTAGAGCATTAACGTATCTACTCATAAATGTGTCTATATTAAGGCAAAGAAAATGAGCTATGCAGCCAAACACAATAAGAAATTCAGAGATAGAATTTGTTATTTTATTATTTACTTAAATTTATTTGCCTAATGTGTTTTTAAGACATAAAAAATATTAAAATTTTAATTCAAGCAGGTATGGTAGGTTAGTAAAATAATTTAAGAAAATTATTATTTCTAAATTAATTTAATACTTGGCTGTATAGGTCTGCAGCCCAAGCCTAGTATCAAAGGGAAGAACAATTTCCTTCAATATTCAAAACTGTACTAATTTTAGTTTGAATTTTAAGAAATGTTATGATAAACTACTGTTTTATTTCCTCGCAATCGAAGTGAAAAGCAGAGTTTCTAACTCGTCCACAAAACCATTTTTATCCTCGACATTACTATCAGCCCTCGCCTTCGGCTCGGGTTGCTAAAAGTCTCGGACAAAAATGATACGTTTTGTGCACTTGATGGAAAATCTACTATTGTTGTTGTTTATTAAGGTTGTTTAAAAATACTTTACCAATTCGTTGTTTTATTTTTATTTGATACCTACTCACTTATTGATTGATGAATAAAAACACTTGAAAAACCAAATAATGAAACTATAGCAGAGCATTTTCAACCCTACTGTGCAAGCTATGGACCAAAAATCATGCAAGCTAGGGAACAAAAATCATGCAAGCAGTGCAACTAACTAACTATATTGACTCTTATAACTTCGCATAAATGTTTACCAAACAGAGTGTTTGAACTGAAAATCAACTTCATTGTCATCATCAACATTCAGCCGAGAGACGCCCACTGTTGGGCATAGGCCTCTCCCAAGGATCTCCAAACCGGTCGGTCCTGCGCTGCTTCTCAAACTCATGGAAAAAAACAACTTTAAATTCATGGAAATAAAGTAGAATATAAGACAGCGGATACCCGAATAACATGACTCATTCTTGCAATTTGGGTTTTACGATATAATCGGACTCGAGAATGAATAGTGAAGATGTTTGCACATTCAATTCACAAGAAAAGTATCTGACTTACGATTTGGTATTTTTCTATGTAGAAAAAGCAATATTATTTATAAAATTAACCTAAGTTATTATGAAAAAAGCCGATCTCCTTGTTGACCGAAAGAGACAGCATGCATGTAAGGTAGAGCGAGACGCCCTGATGTCCTGAAGTCCTTGCTAGGTGCGAGGGAGAGAATACATTTGACAGGCAACAGAAAGGGATAGCAGTCTATGAGTCACCAGGCAGGAATGTTTCAGGAATAATATATTATTAGGATGAGTCACGCTTCTCGGAAACTTCCCTTACCAATTCTACGTGAAAGTTAAGCCTGTTTTAGCATGAGTCATACTGGCCAGCTGTAAAGGCATGGTGGAAAATAATTATTAGAAAAAAAATTCACCCAGTATACTCATCATCTTCCTAACCTGTTCCGAGGATTTCAAGAGACAGGTGAACAACGGATAGTGATTGGAATTATATAATTTCCATCCATTCCATACTGATCAATGTTTGGGTTTAGGTTTAGGTTATACGATCCCTCTTTGGCTGGGCTGTTGTCTGTCGGTTCTCTACTTACGGTAAATTCAGGAGGCTCCACTAAAGCAATAAATATGTATTTGACACGGTGGTGATAAAATGGCGGGTAAAGATGTTTAATTTCAAATTTCTAATGAATTTACAGTGGTGTTCCCGTAACTGAATATCATCATCATCACCATCGTAATCACGAGCCCTATAATTTCCCTACTGTTGGGACACAGCACAGGCCTTCCCTATGGGTGCGGATGGAAGGATATTGGAAGAATGGGCCATCATATCCCACGACGCTGGCCCAGTGCGGACGCAGCCGGAACTAACGGCTTAAAATGCCTTCCGAAGCACGTAGAACTTGACATTAAGTGAACGGTACACACCCCCGAATACCGCTACCTATTCAAATATTGAGCACTGCTTATAGAGAGACTGACCGGCCTTGGGAAGGGCGTTGTCGCCGACTAACAACCTTGACCTAGAACACGCAATCGATAGACTCCTAAGGTTGTGGGGCGATAGGTACAAGCCCCTATTTCCTTGATGTAACCTTCTCCATCCTGCCCTGTTCCCAGTCTATCTGGGCAGTATGTTTCCTCTTCCATTCATATCGGTCAGACGTCATCTAGCCATCCATTCCCTTTTGATTCATATCCTCCATCACATCGGAAAAGTCCTAGTGATGAACGAATTAATAGAAAAAAAAACGGAACGGACCATGTCGAGAGATCGAAGAACGGAGAGAGTGATTGGAATTACAACATGCCAAACCATACTGCTCATGGTTTTGGCTTAGGTTCTACAGCCGGCCGCCTGCCTGACACAGAATCCTCTTTGGGTATGCTGTTGTTGGTGGTTTGTTGTTGATTTTCTGTGTTTCTGTTCCGTTGCTAGGTCAAACAACCAATCAGACATAAAAAAGCTCCTAAGTGTTTGACTCAAGCATCAAGCAAGCGTTGTAGACGATCAAAATGCTTGAAGCAAGCTAAAATCGACGTCCTTGATCCATTTGACCTAGCAGCAGAACAGCAACACACAGAAAATCAACGTGCTTGACGCCAAGCTGATTGACTGCCTTGGAACCCCATTAGCTTTCATCTCACCTTTTTTTTGACGGAGTGGAATCCATTCACTCACCAAATCAGCCGCTAGCTAGACGGCTGACGTGTGTAGGACTCGTCCGAACTAAGTCGAGAATACACACTAAACCACTCCGGTGTCCCCCAACGCCTTTGAGTGGGGACAGTCTAGGATCCGCCGTGCGGCAATTCACCAGTATAAAGTGCCTCATACACGGACAGTTTTGCCTTCAGTTCCAAGTGACCGAATGAAAATCCGTATCGTGTGTGTGTGTAATCTGGCCTGAAGGAAAGCTCGCGTCAGTCGGCCAGATGGACTGTATCAATTCGTTCACATCGGCCTGACCGGAAGAACTGAACGGATCGTGTATGAAAAATTACAAACACATGATAGGGATTTGCATCCGGTCAGGTAGAACTGAAGGCAAAACTTCCGTGTATGCGGCTCATATTGTACGAATCCGTTCAGGCCTAACTGAGTAAGTTTGGCCTGATCCGATCGGCCTGTCCGTGCATGGTAGGCTTAAAGCTTTCATCTCACCTGGCTGCGCTGTGTGATTTCGGGTTCACTAGCTCTCCAACTATATAGTATACGGTTTGTTTTGATGAGTCAACGCTCACGACCGCTTGCAAGGTCCCCGAGGTCGTGTCTAGCGACCTTGAACCGTCTACCAGGTCAGGATGATGTGTCACCAATTGTAAAGCCCTTAACTCCACGGAAGCTAGCAAAATGGCGCTTATTGCAAAGGCTGTAAGGGCGAATGGGTCTATCATGATTATTGCGGTCAATATCTTAGTCATTTCAGTTGGCTTCGTTCTTATCACAATATTTATCTAATAACGGCTTTTACTTAGCTGATTTGGCATCAAACTTTGATCCAAATAATGCGGAACTATTGATTTTTGGGTTTATTAAAATAAATATCTACTTATCTACTTCGTCTGTCTCTGTAAAAAGTGCCCTACCTATGAAAATTGACAGAACAGTGATTTAGTTAAAAACAGATTTATTTTAGTAGACTAATAAAGTAAGGAATGAGTAATATTTTCGAAAGTTGAATAATCTTGTCATGAAAACATTACAACGATATTTCATAAATGCTGCCAAAACTTGCCACTGACTATTTTTCGTTCGTTTCACACCATTCTATCAATATCATACCAAAATTATTCTAACAGACAAAACAGAGTGACTCATTCCTAGAGAGAGAGAGATATGATGATGATCCGTATTGAACTAATAAAATAATTCGCACGGGTTTCATTTTTAATTTAATATATTAAATAATAATAATTTAATAATGTTAAAAATCAAATAATAATAATAATTATTATTTGATTTTCAATTGGACATTATGTTAATCGTAAAGTGATTACATTTAATAGGTACCTATTAGGTGAAAAATATTCAATGAATTTGTTGAAATGTATATGCACAGTGACATCTATTGGATATTCATATCAGTTACCTCATTTTAAAAGTCCGCTGTGAAAGGTTTGCACACATGCTTTTAAAAGCATGATTTATGTGATGAAGTTCTATAGCCTTCTCTGATAGAGGGCGTAGTTTCCTATTAAGTAAAAAAAAACGCTTTTAATGCCTCTCCTATTAGGTAGGTAGATACCTATTTTTTTTTTTGTACATTCGATTTCCAGGATTTTCTGTTTTGTTTTTGTTTGTCAGGTATTTTATCGCTACCCTAAAACGGGGTGAATAGAACTAGCGTGGTGAATAGACACACAACGAAAAAGTTTTTCTTGGCAGAATTCTGAATAATTTTTAAAGGAAAAGTATACCAATTAAGTATGCATTTTTTCAAACCACAACATTTTTTCTTTAAGCAGCTGCTGTTTTTTCTATAAACACTGATTTAGAGTGAAGTTTGAAAATTTATATAAAATCTTATTGTTTTATATAAATGTTTATATAAAAAAATGTATTGTAATAATTACAACTTACAGTGTAAAGTTACGTACTATAATTTTGTTGGGTATTTCTGAATTATATTAATGTTTTTCAGGTACATTCTTGACAGTAAAGATCTAGTGAAAAATATGAAAGTACTAGATATTGGCTGTGGATGCGGTGCGGGAGCCATAGCTGCATCAAAAATGAATGCTAAATACGTCGTAGCCAATGATATAGATCCACGTAAGCAAAAATATTGTAATCACTTATTTTTATGCAGCAAAAATTTGGAGATGCCGGGGATCGAACCCGGGGCCTTTCACATGCAAAGCGAACGCTCTACCACTGAGCTACATCCCCTATTAATCAAGCTTGTGAAATTATGATTTAGAATATAACAACAAAAAAATCTACATGAATCTTAACACGAAACCGATTTAAAAATAATGATTGTTTTTTTTTATTGCAGAATACAGACGCTAACAAGTTGTTAAAATTGATTCTATGTCATTTCTGTATCTGATAATCAATTTTGTTACATTATTCAGAAAACGTAAAATAAGTGTTTTCCCAAAATGTAGGTAATACTTACAATATAAAACAGTAATATTTATTTGTTACAGTTGCAACAACTGCTACATTAATCAACGCAGAACTGAACGACGTATCATTGGAAATTAGCACCGACAACTACATAGGGTCGGATTGCAAAGAATTTGACACAATCCTCATTGGAGACATGTTCTACGATGAGGAGTTTGGCAATATTCTCTTTGAGTGGCTCCAACACCTAAAGGCTACGGGAAAGAGTGTAAGACATGTCATTGTTATCTTATAGAATCGCACCCCTTAGTGCAACAAAACCACATTTAGTTTTTTCTCACTATTTTGCTGACAAATTAAATAGCATAATTTTGCAGTTTTGATTGATTGAATGTTGTCATCCCAATCACTCTCCGTTCATTGGTCTCTCGACATGGTCCGTATACATTCATTTATCACTAGCAGGCACCTTTCCGGTGTGATGGATTATATGAATCAAACGGGAGTGGATGGCGTGAAGAAGTCTGACCGATATGAATCGAAGAGAAAACATACTGTGCCGGTCCCAGATAGACTGGGAATAGGCCAGAGAGGAGAAGTTAGACACTTTTTAGTTTGCAGTAATCGTGCCCACTATTACACTGTACAAAATAAAAACAAAATAAATTGGAACCTGTGTGGATCTGCTGTGTATCGAAGTAAGTTAGTGCATAATTATTTTATCTCTTATTTTTAGGTGCTTATAGGCGATCCAGGAAGACACGGCTTAACTCAGTCACGTCGTCAACAGATGGTGGTGCTAGCTAAATATAAACTCCCTAATGAAAGCTGCATTGAAAACAATGGATTTACAGAAACTTCTCTGTGGAAATAAAATAATTTTTAAAGGAAAGTTCTATGATTATTTTTTGCCATTCTTATTAGGCAGTGTAAGTCATAGAACCGCATAGTAACTGATATTACTGTATATAAAAATCTATAGAAAATTCATAGAGTATGTCTGTGTGACTGTGTCTGTTTTTATCAAACCTGCGGCCATTGAACTAATATTACTAGTTTACCTTATAACTCAATGCCTGCGGCTGCTATAGTAGAATTACTATATTCTATTTGTAAAAAAAACAAATTGAAATGTGGTTTTTAAAAATAATGTTTTAAAAATTCAGCAATGTTTTCGCCAACGTCCATACCACGTTGAATACACCGGTTCTCGTCCGATCACCGAAGTTAAGCAACGTTGGGCGCGTTCAGTACTTGGATGGGTGACCGCCTGGGAACACCGCGTGATGTTGACTTTTTTGGTTAATTTATGATATTTTTTTCATACAAAATGTTTATATTTGTTTTGTTTTTTATGATATGCACATAATTAAATAAATAAACCAAAATTGTTTTTTGGCCGTGATCTATCTATTAATATTTTATTTTTATTCTTTCGGACAACACATAACATCTTTATTATCACAACAATATAATTCTTATTAACTACGATTTATATTGATATAATACCTACCTGTAAATATTATGAAATTTATGAAGTAGCAATTAACTAATTATTTCAGTATGAATAATTTTAAACAACCAATATTCGCACCTCGTTGATAGATATTATACAGTTAAAAAACGTTACTATACATTTTCAGCAATAAACAATACGTAGGTAATACTTGCAAGGTGAATTATAATATCAATATAGGTTATTAGCGCCACTTTTGCTAATTTTAAGAATTAACAAAGAAATCTTTATTTTGCAAGCTCATATCATGGCACGGTAATGTATTACCGTGCTCAGACTCATCATAAAATTCAAAATGATGTTTGTCAACGTCCATACCACGTTGAAAACACCGGTTCTCGTCCGATCACCGAAGTCAAGCAACGTTGGTCACGTTCAGTACTTGGATGGGTGACCGCCTGGGAACACCGCGTGATAATGACTTTTTGATAATATTCGACATTTTTATTTTCTTAATATTCATTAATAAAATAGAAAAATATTTTACATGCTTTTATAAATTATTTCATTTATTAACTAGGTAATAAAATACTTATGTAGGTATATTTTTTTCTTTATTGCCCTTAAAGAGTTTAAGAGACTTTTTGTCAGGGTCCTGTCCTACGGGACTATTAAAATGAGAACAGTGAACTGTATAAACTGTATATTTTCGCTTATTTTAACTAATTTGGATTAGACCGCGTAAGTGACCTATGTCGTCGGTGGTCCGCTCGATGATGTCCTCACCACAGAACAGAGAAAGCAGTACATACAGAAAGTAATATACCTCTTTTACCGTTCTGTGGTCCCCATTCCTGCGCGTCCTGCGGCCGCCCT